>JAWWLV010000183.1:28661956-28708260 GCA_035041135.1 Platyrinchus mystaceus
CGGGGGGGGGGGGCGGGGCCCCCTCGGGTCCGCATCGCAGCAGATTCGGCGGCGGTGGTGGATGCGGCGGCAGCGGATTCGCCGGCGGCGGATTCGGCGGCACTGGCAGCGGATTCGGCGGCGCCGGGAGGGGGCTCGCGGGCCGGATTGGGGGGGCTCGCGGGCGCCCGTGGGCCATAGTTTGATGACCCCTGCTTTAAACCAAAGAGGTATGCCACTGCCTCAGAAAATGCTGCATTTTTACACAGCAGTCAAGTCACATAGATGTCACACTAACTGTGATATTGGCAGTAATATGATGGTTGTTTGAGGTTTTGCCTGTTGGTGTTGATTAGTGTAAGTTCTGTCAGGTCACCATACACAGCGCCATAGCTGGAGTCACAGCCTGGCCACAGGTGAGTCATATCTCAGGAAGTTCTGGACGTGCATTGGGGCTCCACAATGGATCTTAAAGTCCTTATTGTTGAGTCTAATACTCCAGTCTGCCTCATAAAAACCAGCTACAGAAATTGAAGATGGAGCAAAAGAAGCCACACTATTTCAGAACAAAGATAATTTTAGTTTTGCTGTTGAAATACGTTTTATCTGCTTCAAATCTTTTCTAGGAGTGCTTATCTAAAAACTTGAGGTTTTTAATTTTGTATTAAACAATACGGCACACATACTACCTAGAAATGACACATTTTTTCTCAAAGAGATAAGCCCTGTCCTAAAAATTTTAAATATTGTCCCTTATTAAAGAAGCTTGCCTTTAAATTAGAGAAGACAGAAGTCCATCATTCTCTTTGGAGAATCTGATGTTTCTGCTCTCAGGTTTACTGTCAGGGTCACAAAATTATTTCTCAGAGTAAAGGACCTTTTCAAATAAATTGTGTGCTGAATAATTTCACCTTGGAAAAGACCCAGCATTTACTTTTCACTTTGAGAGGGAAGCCAGCTTTGATGGAGTCTGCATGTCTAAGGCTTTTCAAACAATCTTTATCACACTGCTCCAGCTAACTATGTGCACCAAGTGAATCCTACCCTGCAGATCAGTATGCTGTACAGCTAAAAAGAAAATAACATTTAAAAAGCTCCAGATGTTTCAGTTGATGAAAAGAAAGAGAATGGTTCAGCACTGTACACACCAATCTTCACTCATCATTTTCTGTGCTCCCTCTCTCTGGGCTTGTTTCTGTCTTTCACTCAAGATTTACACTGTAAACAGAGCAAGGCAAGGACAAGCTGCTGTGATGTTTCACTGGTACAGACACCAGCAAACTGACCTGGGTCTTGACTTGCAGCTGAAGCTCCTAGAGCTGCTACTGCAGTTTAAACGAGGGCTATTAATTCCAGGTGCTCCTAAAATAGTTCTAGAACATCATGATAAAATGTGGAGTGTCCTATTAAGGAAAAGTTTACTCATTTTATCCAATATCTAAATTGTCACTTTCATTTACTTGAACCTTTCCTGTTTTGATGGAATGGATTACTCGATTTTCATCCGAGCTTTCTGTAAATCCAGAAGTCACTGGTGCTACAAAACCAAAAGGCAAATATTTGTTACGGAGTGAAAGCAGTGACTCAGGTTCTGTGCAAGTTCATCTTTGTTTGAGATGGACACTGTGAATGTAGCAGAGTAGGACTGCCCACAGTCAACACCATTCAGGGTGCCATCACTGTGAGCAGCAGGCAGTAAGCCCCATACCTTCTGTTGTGCTCAGGACATTTGGGCACCTACCTCCTTCTTTGGTTTCAGTGCTGTTAGAACAACTGACTCTCTTTAAATTGTTCTGTGGATCCTGTATGACAAAAAACACACCAGGAAATTACAGAAAATTGACAAAAGCCCAGATAAACAATTGAAACTATTGACCATTTTGTAGGCTATCCCCTGAATGCTTATTAAACCCTCAGTGGTTGACTGTGCATCTTGCCAAATGTCAGGTAGAAGGTCCGTGATGGATTGCAGAGAATTTTCCCCAAAGACTGTCAATGTAATTGTCACACTTCTTTAGTTTTGGGGGTAAGAAAAAACTACTTCTCTGCTTGTGGCAGTAGAAGAACAGACCTTTGTACGGTAATTTGCGAGCCTCGTGCGGGGCTGAATTCCCAGGTTAGTTTGGTCAGCTCTTCTCCACCTTGGCTTCAGTGCCTGTAGAAAGGCTGTGTGCCTTTCTTATATGTTTCTATAGTTAGCAGAGTTGTGAAATGCTTAGCCTTTTATATCCCTCTGACTACTGTTATTATAGCTTGTAACTCGGTTGTCTACGCTTTGTTTCCTTTCCAAAACCTGCTTAAAAGCTATCCTTAGTGTGTCTCTGGCAGAAGCACCATGGCTGCATGGAATTGCATCCAAGCATTTGTTGGTGTGATCTGCATGCCCTTCTGCACACGTACTCCTCATTTCTGTCAAGGGTGTGACAGCAGAGCTCAGGACTAAGCAGGGAGGACTCAGGCCTCGCTGCTTTATGTGTGTAAAAAGATGCAGACAGAGAGAGAGAGATTTACATCTCTGTGAGAATGGCTTGAGTTGCCACTCAGCAGCTTTGGTAGATGACCTGCACACCAGGGAAGAGTCTGGTTTACACTGAGTGCATTTTACTCCTGTTCATAGGAAAACCACATAATGTTTTAGCTGCATTTTGTCACAAAAATAAGTTGCAAAAAAGCAAGAGGCCACTAAACTAGCTGCCTCAGAGAGGAGGAAAGGGGAGAAATTCAGCACTGGTTTATGTATTTGTCTGTGGGAAACCTCTAGTGCTTTGCTTTTTGAGATGGCTGGGGTGTGGTGGCAGAGTTTTTTTTGTAATGGAAACCATTATTTATGTGACACTTAGACCACAATGCTCATTTCACTCATTAACTCAGCAACATTAAGACTGCTCTCCAGACAATGGGAGTTAGACATTCAGCGTATTGTTATTGCCATTCCTATGCCATTTATGCAATGGAAGATGTTTGCATATTACATTTGTTACAGACAACTATGGGGTATCAGATGTAGTGGTATTATTTTAAAATAGAAATGTAAAATGCAACTAAATATGCTCAGCTGCAGATAGCTTTGGATTTTCTAAACTGAAAATTCCCATAATCTTATAAGAATGTGGTGCAATGTGAATGTTAATGGCTCAGGGGACTGGTGAAGGGAAACAAGGTTTCTTAACTCTTGATAAATAGCACAAATCAAACCCAGCTTGATCATGTCTGAAAGTCACTATTATTCTCAGATCTATTTGTATTTTGTTTTGTTTTGGTTGTGGTTTGGCTATATGAATATATGATCCAGTTTCTCAAATAAAAAGGTGACTCATTCAGATTTTAAAAAAATCGGAGTTGAAACTGAAGAGCAAACATTTTTTAGGTACTAACACAAAATGAGGGCTTGCTCACCCTCTTCTTGGAATGAATGCTCCTAAATGAATCCTCCCCAGGGGAAACCTTTCTGCCCTCCAGGATGAAGTGACTGTGCTGGAAGTCAAGTCTGCACTCATTTGCAGCTTGGGTGTGTTTGTGAAGGTTTACTGCGTCTTTGGCCTGAGAAGGGAGTGTTGGTAACCTGTGGGGAATAGCTCAGTGGGCACCTGGAGGGATGGGAAGTGATGAGAGAGTATCCTGGGCTGCCCTACATCATCATAGCAGATATTAAGCTAGTTTAGTCCTAGGGCCACACTGTGCTTCAGGGGAATAGATTTTTAGAAATTATGTGTTTTAATGAAGAGGGTGGTGAATGTTAAAAAAAATCTGAGGAGGAGCAGTGGAAAAGTATGTAAAAATCCTCAAGTCTGGAAATGCAGCAGGTAATGCTAAAAGACAGTATGGTTGAGGTAAAATATACAGCAATTTTGTTCTGCTATGTAAAATAAGCTTTTGATTTATGGAGTGTCAAAAATGTAGATTTCTACGCCTTTCACGATGAATTTTTTTGGCAAATTTTTGGATGAAAATGATTATGGGAAAAATGTTCAGAATATAATTATGGCTTTGCTGAAGAATTGAGGGCTCTTTAAAGATGTTTTCTGCTTGTATCTGCCATTGCTGCTGTCAGAGTGCCTCGCTGAACTACTGGGTGGCCCCAGCTGTTCTGTATATTTTACCCCCACCCCTCCTCCAGGGAGTAAAAGCACAATTTGGCCCAATACTTGCTAGAAATGAATTGATTCCACTGCAGACTCCATGCAGTACATACTGAGATGATTAAATAAGGACTGTAAACTGTTTTAATAAAAGATCATGATTTGAAGTAGGGATAATGATCTTTGTTTTGTGGTAGGACAGCACCTATGGGGTCCTGGCCCATAACACCAATAAAAATGGTAATACAGAACATCTTTCATGCGCCTTTGCTTCTTTTGGGAGGCAAAGTCCAGCTGAAAGCATTTTGAATGCTGGTTATTTGAATGAAAGTATTTTTATTTCTAGCTTCTGCAATTAGAACAGTGAAATTTGAGTGGGAACATTTTTCTACCAGAGAAAAGCTTAGCCTACAATTTAGTCTCAATTTATTTGGTTAGAAGAGCTGAACAACAAGGCTTCGGGGGCATCCACTGGTTAGTAACCTCACAGTGAACCCTCTGCAGTACATCTATTTTTTTAGCACTTGGCACCCCTCTTGTAAATACCCTGTGGACCCCCTCAAGGACTTGCTGTTGCCTCTTCTGCTTTGAACACTAAAACAGAAGGAACCTCAACCCTGTTTATGAAACTGCCACTGGCCTCAACCTACAGCCCCATGCAGGTCATTCTCTCCAGGGACCTGGGTTTGTTATCAGTTTGTTACCTGAGCACCAGGTGTATCCCTTCTCTTCAAATCTGACCTTTCTTACTGCTTAAGTATTTCATACCCTTCATTATTAACAATGGCACATTTAAAATAACCATTTCCCCATTGTCTGAAATTTGTTTGTACTTTTCACAGGGGCCAGGGATGAATTAATATGAGCCATAATTGCATTAAGGTTTGCATGCTTAGCTCTGCCTGGAAACTATTGTGAAAGCCAGTCCCAGACTGAACAGGGACACATCAGTATTGTCTCTGTGAGGTGTGGGAGTGGGCAATGGCTGCAATCGAGTCTATGTGCCATGTCTGGGAAGATTTTATGTCCAGTAAATCACTTATTCTTTTCTTGCTGTAGTATGTAACAATTAAAGATATTAATTAACACTTCCCTCAGCACTACATAAGGTCTGCATTATGGTGTGCATCTACGGCATGGGCTTCTGAGGGAGAAGACATTAGTGCCAGGATGTTCTTTGGTGACCTGCAGGGAGGGTACCTAGTCTTCATTCTTTGTCAGCCAGTGGGCTTTTTTGCTTTATACAGCCACTGCAGATTTGGTTCAAATCCTGATCTGGTAAAAATCCATGTAGCCTGACTCCAGTAGACCTATTCCAGCTTGCACAAGCTGGGGAGCTGGGCCTGTGCACTCCCTGGCTTCTCTGAGCTAATGCTGCTGGCTGTCTTCAACGCTGTATTCTCCCCCTGCCATTAGTGGTACTATAATTAAGCTTCTGCCATCGTTTGCTGCCCTTTTCTACACATACACCCTCCTACATCTTTTGGAGGAATGTTCCCTTAGCAAAACAGTTTGCATGTCAATTGCTGATACAACATTGTGTTCTCGATGCCATGAGGTTGTATTAGCACTTATATTTGTGTTCACAAGGGTTGCTTGCATACATAAAGCCTGTCAGTGTTTCAGAATTGGGGCCATAGTATGCAGTGTTACTGGGCAATAATCTTATGATGTAACCATAAACCTCGATTGTCTGTTTAATATCTCAGATGTTTCAATTTGCATTTTGTTAAAACTTGGCAAAAGGTTATCAGCTCAGATCCAAAATTCTCACAAAAATTGTTCTAATATGTAAAGTAAGTTTTGATTTATGGAGTGACAAAAATGTAAATTTCTAAGCATTTCAGTTTATTTTTTTGCCAAACTTTAGACTAAAATGACTTTTTTAAAGTGAAATGATTTTGGATGTAGTTATTTTCATGCGGAGTAAAAGCAGTTGAAGATGTTAATTTAACTGCATTTACAAATAACTCTGGTAAAGAGCATTGCTTCCCAGGAAATGAATAAGACGTCTATACTGAGCTTATTAAGAGGAAGATATATACACAGAGTATGGTATTATTTTTTGCAGGGAACCAGAGTATAAAATAAACTATAAATACATTTAATATTACCGAAAATATACATTTCTCTTGATCTCCTCATGAAAGCTGTTTACTCTTTTCAGAACAGTTCTGCATTACAAAATATGACATATGATTGTTGGGTAACACTTGTAAAAGAGCACAGTACAAATATGTAGTGTTTTAAAGGAGGCTTGTTTTGCAATAGGAATACCTTTGACCATTGAGGAAAACACTCATCTCATGCTGTATTTACTGCTGGAATATCTCTCAAAGCAACACAGACTTCCAGTGTATATACATAGATAGATTTTGTAGAAAAAATGTGTAACAGCAGATTGCCTCTGATGGTATAAAATTTGAACATAGTCTCAGATTTGTAGTAGTACTTTGGAGAAGGAAAGAGCATCAACACCTCACACAAAAAAATCTTAAATTTAAATTCAGTTATATTTTCCTTTAAGATACACAGAAACATGATATTTCTTTCATAAATCCCTACTTTGTTGTTGTTTTTTACATAAAACAGGCAATGGGGTCTCTCATGTTTAATCATTTTAATTAAAAGTGTGAATTTTGCCAGTTGCATCAGCTGGTCTACAATTTTCTATGGAAGGATTTCTGCAGTGAAATTGATTTTAAATCTGGTTACCTTTTAACATTTGAAATCCCAGAAAAGGGTCTGAATTCAAGAAGAAAAATATAACCGATTAACTTTGCTTTTAATATTGGAAGGTTATTATTTAAATTTGATATTTTCCAACAAGTCTTCTAAAATACTTGTAGGGTGGGGTGCAAGGAATTCAGTGTACTTGTAGGCACAACTTCTCTAGATAAAGCTTGAAATATCTCATGCAAGAAATGTCAGCATTTCCAAATTCTTTTCCCCCAGCAAAACAAATTAAAAAAAAAATCAGAAAAGGAACATTTTCACACAGCAGGGAAAGGATTCTGAGGAGTTTTGAATGGGAAATGTCAAAACAGAAAGTGTAACTGTTTCAATTTTCCATTTCTTTTCATTTTGATTCAAGACGAGATTTTTTCATTTTGATTATCTCCATCACAGAATGAAAGGCCTTTGTCAAAACTGCCATTTTCACATGAAAAAGTTTCAAGTTCTAAAAATTACCTTTTTCCGGTGAGAAATCTTGTTGACTGAGGCAGCTGGACCAGCTCTGCTGTGATGCTGAACTGCAAACCAACAGCTGTCCAGGACTCATATGTGGGTTTTGGGGAGACTCTGCTGGCCATCCCAGCCGGCTGTGCTCCTCAGCCGGGACAGTCTCCCAAAGGAGCCTGGTGATTTGAAGAGACCATCTGGCTCTGGGTGGGTGTCAGGCAATGTCAGGTGGCAATGTGGCCCTGCAGTGTTTTGAAGGAGGATGCAGGCAAGGAGAGAGAGTGGAGCATGGGAAGGCATATGGCCCCAAGACATCCCCTTCATCAGGCCCACCCAAAGGCAATGGACAAGCAAGACTTCATGTGCCAGTGTGTTCCATCCTGTGTCCACAAACCATCCCATTTGAGAGGCACCCAGGACTGAAGATTCACAGGATGCAGTTGATCAGAGAGTTTCTCACAGACTTGAATGTCTGAAATGTCAGGCACTGTGCTGAAGCTTTTGGGTTTGATGCTTTCATATGTTTTAGCCATGGAGTAGTCAGGGATGAAGAACAAATCTTAGGGTTCCTCCCTCGCTCCCCCATCCCCTGCCTGCCCGCACATGCAGCATGGCTGTCTCCTCCTCAACATGTTGTGGGCACTTCTGGCAGAGCCAGGGCAGGCAGAGAAGTCTTGGGACAGACACTGCAGCTTCCTTCCCAGTGGGAAGGCTGCCACCCCTGCATGGTCCTCAACCCAGTTGCACCCATGAGAAGGGGTATCAGTCCTCCCTATGGGGACAGCTGCCCCATGCTTCTCTGGGGATGCCAGCTGTATCTGGGGGTCTGAAGGAGTACTCTGGTGGTGACAACAGGACACCTTAGATTGCTTTCACCAGAAGGACTCATTCCTTCAAATCTCTTAAAGTGTGCGCATGCATGCAACGGACCTTCCTCAAAGAGGGAGGATATGTCATAAGGAAAGCAATTTCATTGCTGTTCAAGAACAGGATAGGGTTTAAAGACACAAGAGGTGCTACAGTAAACAGGCATGTAGGCTCTCGATCCTTTAGTTATCTATGTGTCTAATACCTCATTGATCTCATCAAGATGAGTGATGTGATTTTAGTAAAATACGTGAGTGCAATTTGCAGGATGCTTTATAAAAATGAAATTCCACTTTTGGTGACAGAAACCACAGCTAGAAAGTTTTTTGTATGCAAGAGGAAAAAAAAACACCTTAACCTCTCTCAATCTCAAGTTCTGCTCAATCGTCCCTCCCCCATATAAACAGACCACTTTTTACTTTTCTTTTGCATTCCTGATACTGCATGTACCATATGTACTTTGTCACTGTTAATTTGCCTAGGAAAGTAGTATATAATTAAATACATCATTTTTATATTTTTATATATTATTTAAATGTGTATATACATATTTAAAAGTAAAAATATGCTGGTTTTTCAATTGCCTTTAGTTACAGCAGAGAGAAAATAAAGCTTTGATTTTTAAATGTTTATAAGCCATACTTTCAGGTCTCACAATAAAGCTTATTTTCCCATCTGAGTACATATGTCTGAAGTTGCTAATTTTGCAGTACTTTCATCCTGGCAAAGTTTGGATGAGTTCAGCAGGTCTCAGGAGTGTTCACCTAGGCTGTATCTGTATGTAGTTTTGAACATACCTAGGAAGTCTCAGTCTAAACAGTATTGTCATCATTCGGCCCCCAAACCTTTTCCTAAGGTCCATAAGCCTTAACTCTTCTTTAATGCATGATTACATTTGATAATGCTCCTGCTTAACAACTGTCCAAACTGATAACCTCTGGCTAGGCATCTTTGTGTAATATTCAGGAATGCCTTTATAGATCCTCGAAGCATGTGGCAGACCAAATTATTCTTACCATTAGCATAAACAAAAGAAATGCAGTTTAAGAAACATCAGTATGTTTTTCCTATATTTGTGTTAATTATAAGTACACGATACCCAAGTACTGATATAACTTTACTGTATAGAAGCCTTCAAGTAAAACAGTATTTATTGTGAAAGATAATTGCAGTTTCAATAACAACTCCTTCTTATTACTTAAAAAACATATATTTAGCCAGATACCATGAACACTAAGTTTAGTTCACTTGGCAGCACTTTAACCAATACTTTTATAATCTTTGTATTTAGAATCTCAAATAAGCCATAATTCACTGGCCATGCTGAGTAGTGACTGTATGCATCCTATGTTTTAGAATAAAAGTATAAAATTACAGAGATATGATCAATTATTTTAAAAATGTAAATGTAGTGAAATGGTGTAGAAGAGAACCACATTGGTCTTCATTACTCTGAAAACAGAAATTGCTGGGAAGCCAGGGGAAAAACAATCTAGAAAGAAATGGTTCCTGGGGAGAAATGGCTTTTCTACAAATGGCACCGAGTGAATTCAAAAGCAAGCGGATAACAATGCGTTTGTTAATAACAAGCCAAGGGTGTTTCATGCCCTTTCATCGCTAAAATTGCAAATGTGAAGTAAATGTACTCTGTCTTATCACGGCATTGCTCACTGGAACCCATGTTTTTCTTTGGGACTGAGAGTAGTGTATGTTGAGTGAGAATTCCTTACTGCTAAAAGTGGCCACCTCTTCTGAATCACACAGGGAGACAATAGGGATCCACTTGCATGAGAGACCTTCTTTCACCTTCATCTCAAATGTTCTTCTACAGCCAAGAGTTGGAGGAGTTTGGGAAAACATGTGGTGCTGTCTTGTTGAAATATGACCTTGAAGTTTTAGGGTACTTCCTTCTTGAAGGAAAGCACCTTTGAAGGAGTCCTTCTTCTTCAAGTTCCTATAGAAAGGGGGATTTTACACACTGTGCTTGCAGGAGCCCTTGGATTCAAGTGGGAGGTGGGACAGATTGTCTGGGTGCTGGCAGTGACCCATATGAAGCAGAGCTGGGTTCATTTAAAGCATCTCCTCTGAGTTGTCCTGACTAGTGCAATTCATTGTGGAGCAGAAGGAAGGGTCCTGCCTCCACCAAGCAGGGATTAACTACTTCAGTTAAAAATAATTAGGAGTAAAGTGCCCCACAGACCATGTAATCTGAAGTTGTATATCCTGAGAGCAGAGAGTGGAAAAGTGAAACTTTTTAACTTATGTTGCGACATATTTAATTAGTGTCAGAAGTGTGGCAACGTGGAATAAACCAAAGTTTTCTTCTAAAAGGGAAATACTAACACTGGTCAAATAATAGCAGATACATGCACAGTCATCTGATAAATACAGGGCTTTATAAAAATGCAGCATTTTGAAATTTTGGTTAACTTGGTGAGAATTAGCAACAACATGAACAACTATAGATGATATTTTAAAGTTTGGTTGTAGGAATGAGCTAGTATTCTAATATTTTTGGTTTATGATGTGGGTGTTTTTTCCCCCAAATTTCTTAAGAAATTGCTCCAAAGAAGCTTGAGACCTTTTGAGAAAAGTGACCACTCAAGACAAAGGCATTTTGGAGACAGTGCCCTAGGAATGGTCTTCAAATACATTTCCCTTTAGCTCGGTGATGCTTTTTGGTGTTGTTTCCTTTTTTTTCTTTTTTTCTTTTTTTTTTTTTTTTTTGTGTTGTTTCAGTTCTTCTGTTGGATGGTTTGTTAGGGATAGGGTTTTACTTGGTAATGTTGTTTTGTGTATTTCTTGCCACATTCAAAGGCAATGGAAACTGTTGGCTGTCCTCAGCCAAATTACTTGCAGTAAAGACCTCGAGGATAATTAATTTCCCTTCAGCTTTTAGGAATATATGTGGCTGTTTAGAGCAGAAAGGCTCTGTCAGTTTAGACAGATGGAGAGGATATGGCATGAACATGCATGTTACTAGCCAGCAGAAGATGAGCATGCCTGGAGACATCATGTGGTATGGCCCAGGTAGCTGCACCACTTTCCTAGCAGCTCACAGCCCAAGGCCCTGTGACCTCAGGCTTTGTTATTTCCAGTGCTGGAAGTGCATGGGAAATGTACACAGGCTGCACATTTGCTGTCACTTTGCTGCCAAAAGCACTAGTCCTACTGTCCATCCCAGTACTGTCTTTCCAGTCCTGGCCATTGTGACAGGACCAGGATGCTCCCTGTGTGGCAGCTGAGTGACCCGCTCTGTCCAAAAAGGGATTTTTTTTGGCCAGGTTGTTCTGTAGGTTGATGAGATTCTTGATCTAGTCCCTAAGACGGTTATGTCAGTGTTGATGCAGGCCCAAGGGATGAGCAGGATCCTGTGCAAGGGTGAGGCTGCCCCTTTTGGTATTTTCAGCTGATTATGACACTGAACACTGGGGCTTCCCAATGAGCTATTTGTTTGTTGTGTGGTTGCCTTGCATTATTTTCTGCTCCCATTTCAGGTAAACATGTGACTTGTGACTTATCAGGAAAGTCACTCAGCATCTTTGTTGCAAGCCTTTTGAGTGAACAGCAGCAGTTTTGCACTTGTAAATTTTCTTCTGTTCCTCCTAACCATATTCTAATTTGGAGTTTTTTCATCTTTCTGTTTAACAAGAAAGATGCCTGCTCTAAAAATATAGAATATGGCTCCAGATCCCTGTTCTGAGAACAGCTGGTCACGTTCAAAATGAATGCCTAAAGAAAATAGCAAATTTGAAAAGAAATATGAGTTTCTGAATTCTGGCAAGTGAAAGGCTGGCCTGAGGTAAGCCAGCCAATTCCTGGATGACTCCAGCGCCAGTGTGAGCGCCAGCACTTTTGCCTTCTCTCTTTCACTGCAGAGCTGGTGCTAAGGTTTCGGTTTCACGTAAACTGTTCCCCAAATGGTTAGTTCTGGAAATAACAGCCCAGTTCCAATGATGACACAGGTGACATTTTCAAAATCAAAAACTGGGACAGTTCTGTAGTGACATTTTTAGGGTCTCAAAATATCCCTGCAAAAGACGAACGTATGCTTAAAAAAACATGCTGATGTCACTACTGCCAGTGTCTGCTTCAACAGCGATACATACATACTTTCCTGAGCACAAGGTTTTTTCCAGTTGCTTTAGTTCAAAGTAAATTGTGTCATGAAACACCAAAAGTGCTGCTAACATTCATTCTGGTCTTGTCTGATTCATGAGGCTGAACCAATTTAACTCAAATTAGTTCAGTAAACCAGCAGGACAAGTATGCAGAATCTCTTGGATTGTGTAAACTCATTATCTTTTAGCCCATACGTTTGATTGGTATGTGATAGCTGGCCGCAGCTTGGGTTTTAAATGTCATGGAGGCATTTGTTCACAAGGGTGCCTGAGTATGAAATCCCAGGGCTGTACAAGCCACCATGAGTGTGTGAACGCTGGCATGGAGAGGGAGCCATGAGGGGGCTGTGCTCAGTGGGCATCCCATCATCTCCTGATGCAAGCTGAGCTCTGGGCTTTGCTCTCTATAAACGTGCAGTAAGTTTTGCTCATTTGGGAGGAATGTCTTCCAAGGTGTGTTTTACACCTTGGAAAAAATCAAACATTTTTCAGTTTAAATTGAAAGTGGAAAAAATTGTGCACCTTAGGGGCTGAAAGAAGTTTCTGAGCTGCTGAGATGTTCTATGGGACCTGGACAGTCTTACTAAAACAAATGTCAATGTTCCTTTTGTTTTAACTATTAGAAACTAAAATAGTTTTTCACACAGAGTCACAAGTCCCACTAATTAAAAGTGGAGATTTCCTGTCTTGTCATCAAAATACAGTAAATCCTGGAGGCTCTGCTATGCATACAGTGTTTGGGACAACATGTTGGAGATAGATATCTCTGCTAATGAAGTACAGAACATATTCCCTCAGGGACTGCAAGGTGCTCTGTGAGTGGAGACAGTTGAACTGTTGGAACAGCTTTTTGAAAAAGGTGGGTTTTGCCCTAACTTGCAAGTAACCCTTGAGCTCAGAATTCTTGGTGTGAATTACCCGGCATCACATGAGGCGTGGGGCAGGGGAATGGGAGGCACGTTACCAAAGCCTTGGCCCTCCTTCCTTGGCAGGGCTGAGCATGTGGAGAGGCCAGGGCACAAGCAGCTGAGGAAGAGCCCATGCCACTCAGCAGTGCCCTGGAAGGAGCTGCAGGGCTCCCAGGCATCTGCAATCGTTCTGAACTCACTTGTGCAGACCCTTAGCTTAAGGACAACTGCTCAAAGTACTTTACAGTGTTAAATGTACACACCAAAAGGTGACAGGTACACAGAAGTAAATTGTAGGCATCTTAAACATACTGGCTCTACCCCTTGTTACAAAATGGCTTTTCTGCTGATGGGTATTTCCTACAGTGTTTGTCAAACAGTAGGTTCATGGCTTAGTCAGGGACAAAGTTATTAAGGACATAAAACGCCATCTGGATGATGCTAATAAACATAAAACCTAACCTTCAGATGCACCGCAGCAGTGTCCAGACTGCACCAGACCAGATTACCCTTTGTGTGTTAAAATCTGAGCCCTGCACTAACCCTCGTGGTTGCCCAACCTCATATATTTTACTCTGAAAACCTAAAATGTGGTTATTCCAGTGAGACAATCAAGTGACCTATCCCTGACATCTTACTGGAACACTCTCTTGAAAGGACTGATTTCCTAGTAGAGTTTCTTTTTCAGTTTCTAAACAGTTGGTGGTTGCTTTTAAACTTTTATTTAGGATTTCTGTTTCTCAGTTTATTTGTCAATTCATGTGGCAAGGAAAAAAATTAAAACCCTCTTGCGAGCTGAAAACACTCAAACCCGTCCTATAAATGCATTTTGTACTTGTTTTTACAAGAAAATGCTGGGATTTTCTATTCAAAATCTATTCTGTGCTGTAGGAATAACCTAGCTATCACTTTACTCCCATACTGTCTTGCAGAGTATATCACCATAAGGAAGAGAGAAGGCTATGCAGCCCTAACCCTAAGCTATTTAACATTAAAGAATTGTTTTCCTCTGCAGGAAGGGTTTGGTTTTCTTTCAGTGACAGGACATGTTTTGTCAAATGAATTTGTGCTTATCACTAGCACTTGCTATTGAAAGCTGGTATTTACTGACAAACATACCACAGGCATTTTGGTTTATTGTTCTAAATACAACTGCTTTGCAGATCACAGGTGAGAAGTTCTGGCAAAGGGCAGCCACTCCAGGTGCCCCCAGCAGTGCTGTCCTCTACAAGGCTTGGAGTCAAGGTCCAGTTTCGGCTGTGATGAGCGGTGCCATGCTCCCCGAGGATTTGCACTCAAACCTGTGACTCAGCTTGCAGTCAGGATCTCACTCCTGTGGCAGCAGCGTAAATAGATATCTGCCTCTTTACCCGCCCAGGCTGAACTGAGCAGACCTCTAGACAAATGTAACTTCATGTGTTATTCAGTGCTATGAGACTGTGAGGAAGATGCACACATTAAGGTGTCCAAATCTGATGCCAGAACTAGTCAGATGCTTCCCAAATGAGCATGCACATGTGCGAGAATTGGAAATGTTACACTTAAAAAGGACAGAAAGTGAAGTTTGCTGTCTAATCAGAGGCTTTTCCATACTGTCAGGCTGATTTGCAGCTCTGTGTACGGGGCGTTAAAATAGACAGGACAATTGTAAGGTACCTGTAAGTCTAGTCTTCCAGCACAACCCAGCAGTAGAGCGATTAAATAGGTTTGCCACTGTCACTTGGTACTCATCAAACAGTGTCATTTTTGGAAATAAATAAATCACAAAATGCCATGAGCCCTGCTGGGCAGACAGCAGCAAAGCCTGACCACTTGGCAGCACCAGATCCTGCCCACAGGCCTGAGCAATAACATTGGCATGGGGAAATTGCAGCTATGGGCACATGTGTTATCTTCTTCTCCCGTCTCTAAATAGGCTCAGTATTAGAAAAACGTTTTCTACAGGAGTAAAAGGTATTTCCACTGTGCCGGTATGACGATTGTAGGGATAGTTCTGGGAGTAGGAGTGTAAGAAGCTGACTCTCACTTTGTGAAATGGTGTTGATGTTACTTATTCCTCTGAACTTTTACACCTCTTCTGTGATCATCATTTAATGCTTTACTGTAGATGATACTTCTGTTATGCAAGTTTAAAAGTATTCCCTCCATTCCTCTCAGAGAATTCAGGTGCTGGAGGTCTCCTCTCTCTGTCTCTTTGCTAATAACACTGCTGTGACGTGAGCATCCCTCTTCTCCACAGAGTAGGTGAGCACAGATGAGGTTCTTATGAGGTCTTGATCATTTTTTTGAGTCTCATAAAAATGCACAGGAAGGATTTGCTGCCCCCAGCAATGTCCAATCTCAAAGGAAAGGAAAAAGTGGGAGAGTTTTAAGCAAGAGCAGTGAGGGAAAGTTGATGTTTTAGTGCAGGGCACAGGTTTCCATCTGGACAAGTGTTCCTGGCTCACCTCCACCACCCAGTGCTGATGAGCAGTTTGGTGTCATGCAGCAGCTGGGCACTGGACTTCCCATCCCAGTGCAGTGACCCATGCGTGGAGAAAGAGCATTTTGTTTCTCCTATCCCAGACCCCTCTTCTCTATCCCCTACACTCTGCATTTGGGATATGGGTTTTTTGCATATTTCTTGTCAGAGACACGAAGTGTAAATAAAGTGAAAATGCTCAGTCAGTAGCATGTGCTCAACTAAAGAAATTTCTACTCATGAACTTTTAATACTAGTAAGACATTTGGTAAAAATCTTAATTTGGCTGAAGCCATTATGGGTGTATGACACTCAAATGAAAGTAGCATTTCTGGTTTTCATCTGATATATACTTTGGCTCAGATTTTACATTCCTCTTCAAGAATATATTGCCTCTAGTTGTCTCCATGTGTAGTGGATTTAGCTTCAGGTGGAAGAAAGTAGTAATTTTTGCAAACAAAAAAATTCCTCCTTATGAAAATTGGTTGCAATTTAATAATTCATGGAGTAATATTCAGAACAAGAAACATCAGAATAAAACTTAACTAAATATTCACAGTTTGGGAATATCCATGTTTACTTGCTAACGCTTTTTGCAAAATAGGAGCCCAAATATAGGAAATCTGTGCTATTATTCATTACAATTAAATGGGTTTTGGTTCTCAGAGACTTCTGCTAAAACTGCACTCTGGTGAACAAGTCTGTACTGGATTATTTAGTGTCTGCTATTAATAAATATTTCATTGTGGTGATGGAAAATATTTCTTTTTCTTTGTGAAACAAGCCCATTTTTTGCATCCTGAAGGAAATTTAAGGCCCCTTTTTTTTCCTTTCTTTTTCCTCAGGACAGGACTTTCAGCACAGGCAGCTGCTGATGTGATTTAGCAGCTTATATTTGGGTTAGTTGGCTGGGTATGATTGAGACAAAGTGGTAAGCTGGGAAAGGCAAATTGAAGTGATAAGGAGCCCAAATCATCCTTGGGAAACTGTCCCTTCCTTCAGTGATACTGAGATGCTGCTGAATTCAGACAAGGCTCCTGACATTAAACCAGGATTTCAAATGGAAAAGCCTTTTCAGTCAATGGTCTTTTTAAAGCCAATGGAAAACAAGTGAGTTTTCCAAAAGTCATTTTTCAATGGAAATATTCATTTGTCAGAGATACCATGAGGAATCAGTTCCTGCCACCAGGATGGGACTCTATTGTGTATCAGAGAATTGAGATGAAGGCGGAAACCTGGCCAAAGCATCTTTGTGTTTCACCATACAGCATTGGGAAACCACGGAAATTCCTGACAAAAGCATCTTTTTAATTTTTTTTCTATTTTTTTACGAAAACATTCATGGGAAGATAAAGAGACAGGAGGGGAGATGCGGGGAAAGAGGGGGCAGGCAATGGATTTCCTGACCAAGTCAGCTTCCTTGGCTATAGGATCAGAAGTCCTCTTTCCTTGGTTGATGAATTCAATGGGCCACAGCAATCACAGGATTCTTTCTCTGCCACAAGCATCAATGCATGTTCTGAGGTATTTGTGCATACTCTTTTCTGGTCTTGGCAAGAAGGCTTCTCAGAAAGGCTTGTCTGAACATGCATCCCCCTCTGACGATATCTTTAAATAGGAGCTGTGCACTGGCTAGCGTTAATGTAGCATGGGCACCAGATTCACCCTGGATGATAATCCAACGCTCCTCAAAACTGTTGAAAATTGTTTATTCTCCCCAGTAAGAACAAGAGCAAGCCCACTTCAGTCAGCTGGCTGAGATTCCCACCCTTTCTGGCTGCCCTCAAAGTCATCAACTTTCATGTTGAGTTTGGGCTTTTTTAAAAAAAGATCAGTGGTAGTCAAAGGAGCAACTGCAAAGTAACAGTGCTCAGAGCACAGCAAAAATATTTGTGCATGTTCTGCACTTCCCCTACCTGCCTCGAGGGCTGGACGTAAGTTGGGTCCTTGCTGCAAGCCCCATAACCTGGCACTCTTAGGGATCCCACAGAAGATAAGGAGGAGGAAAGCACAGATGCAGGAAAACAAAATGCCTCCTCCTGCTTCTCAGAGCAGAGCTGACCAAAGCAGCGTTGCCTTTTGCTTCCTGGTCTCTTCTCTGCTTTGGACTTTGCTGCTTCTTCAGTCCAGCATACGGTGTGTGTTTATGGCAGATATCTGGGGGAAGAGGGGGCTACAGGCACTTCAGTTATTTTAGTACAGGGGTTTGTGGAAAAGATAGCAAAGTTCACACAACCTCTTCTTTTTAGGCAGTACTGTAATGTTTTTTTTATTTCCTGAAATCCAGGCCTAATAGTTGTTTAGGAATCCAAAACATAAAGATTGACAATATTTTCTAATTCCTCTATTACTTCAGATGATTGATTCCATTTTCTAATTGAAGAAGTTGGCTTTTTGTGTTGAATGAACCATGTTCCAATGTCCTTTCATTATTTATGTTCATTAATGAACAATCCCCTTCCCACTCTATCGCCTCCCATTTGCCCATAATGTAGTGGCCATTATGTCCCTATACCAAAATCACACACCCTTAACTGTTTTTAATAATCTGCGTGTGGTCTGTCTGGCTGTTCTGTCTGTCTGGCACAAGTTTCCAAGGCTATTAAAAAGGAAAAATAGCATTGGCTCCTGTCAATGAGACTGGGGAAGATTTTCAAGGTCAAATCCTGCAGCAAACTGCTTTCTTTCACAAATGTGAGAGACTTGTAAGAACCCCATTCACGTGATAAATATTTATGATTTGGGAGGAGGAATTCAAGAGTAAGCGAAATCTTCTGACATTGACTATCGTGGGAATTTGGGGGAGAGAAGGATGGGAACAAAATTAAGGGGAAAACCTTCAGCAATTCTAATCATTTCAATTGCATTTTCTCAGCAATTTACTTTTCACTTGGGAAAAATCCTTTTCCATTGGAAATAGTGAATGGGAGGGGAACTCTTTTCCTTTCCAGTCTAAGTTCCTTGTATTAAGCCTGTAAATCCTAAAGTGGGGCTCTCTCAGCGCAAAATACTATTGTGGTAATGGATTTGTTGGCATCCCTCAAAGCTGAGGGACTACATGAATTTGCCAATGTATGGATCTGCTTTCCTTCATTCCAGGTTTCTCAGCTGACTTGTAATTACACTGCATGGAAGGCATATATGTTTTCTTGGGGTAAACTGAGATTTTGACCCAGGGGAGGAGTAAATTCTTACTCCTTTTTCCTTCCTTCACGTAAAAGTCTAAGGAGATGAAGACCACTCCCTTTAGACTTAAGCATGTTTCTTTGCCAAGAGCATTATACCTTCGTTAAGGGATGACGTGCATTGAGTAAATAACCCTTGCCCATTATTTAAGAGTTTAAACCATGAGTATCCTAGAAGAGAATGGCCAGATTTTCTCATTAGTAGTTGGACATTTCTAGGAAAGTCTGGAAGCACAAGTCAGCACAATTCCTGTGCAATCCAATTTAACTGTGGGATTCTGACTTTTTTCCCATTAAAACAGTTTCAGCTTTTTTTAGTTGGTCCTTGTGTGACTTGGACTTTTCTTTAAGAAATGAAATTCAATTAAATTTTAAAATCTGGCTATTCAGAAGCTTTGAGTAGAAAACATTGTCCCCCTAACAGAGACATTCCTTTGAGGATACTGAAACATCCACTCAGTCATGCTGGACAGAGACAGATAGGGAGATTTCATATTCCCAAGTAGTAACGTTTTCATTCTACCTCAGTTTGACTTTGTGCTCTATTTGTGCATAATCCAAACATACTTCTGCATGGAGTTAGGTTGTTAGTCTAGCTACATCCTCTAAGATGCACCTTTTGCAAAGTTTTCTGAATATTTTAGGAGTTGTAATAGTAGTACAGATATTTGTGTTCCTCTGGCAGGTGAAACTTTCTTTGAGCTGATGAGGGGAAAAAAAAAAAAGAGGGAAAAAAAAGTAGTTTATACACAGAAACAAATGCTTTCAAATATTTTTGTATGTAAAAGAAAAAAACAAACCACCAAAACTACCCTGGTACCCCAAGAAACTTAGCCAGAAATTCATATATTAAAGCCCAGGAACTTCAGTTCTAGCACAGCATGTAAAAGGAAAATATTTTGCACAGTTTGAGTAGCCCATCACCATCACCTTCACTCTGTGAAGTCCAGAGGAGAACAGGATAGAACATGCAGGACATGATGCATGGCACCAGCAGGCTCTACAGATCCTCTTCCTCTGCTCATCTCAGACCTCCGTGCCAACGGACCCTTCTTTCTTCTCAGATCATGTTACTTTTCAACATTGTTCTTAATCTTGCTGGCTCCCTGGTCTCCTTATACACCCCTCATGCCTTGGGTTTTGGCCACAGTCTCTGGCACCTGGAGGACTTGCATGTTCTTCCAGAGACCTGAGAGCAGGGCCAAACAGACAGCTAAATCCCCAGGACAGCAGAGCACTTGTACTCAGCCTCAGCCCTTCCAGTTTTGTAATATCTTCACGTAAAACCCAAAACTTTCCAGGCAGTGGTCTCAAAATACAGAAAAGTCTCTCGTGCAGAGCATCCAGAGAGTTCACTTGACCGTGGTGTGTGGCATTTAGGAGCCCCAGAGTATCACTGGTGGTGACTTCTGTCCCGGGGAAAACATAGAACACAGATTACTTGTGTCTACGTTGCAGAAAAAAATTCAAGTTGCCAAAAATCAAAAGGAAAAATTATGTCTTCTACCTACTTTATTTAATGATATGTAAGCAAATCAACTGCTTTGTTGAGAATAATGTCTTCAATTCTCAGAATCTTAGAAGAAAGACTTTGCAACAGGAACTGCAGTCTATAATATTGGCAAAGTTATATTCCCTCTCTTCCCTACACTGACTATGAGAGAGCTTTATAAGGCTTTGCTTGCTCCTCCAAAGTGGAGAGAGGGTGTTTTGTCAGTTACAAATAACATTTGGCAACACCAAGGTAAATGTGTTTCAACTTTGATTTACGCAGTGCTAAGGTCGGTGATGTTATTTCACATTAACATTTACTTAATACCACTATTTACTTGATTAATTCTTGCTCTCTGTACCCTTGGTAGAGGAAAAATGCTAAGAACCTGCCAAGGATAGGTAATGCTGAGTCAAAGAGTAAAGGAGGAAGTAGTGTGATGGTGCTGATGCACTGCCCCGTCTCTCTGCTCCATGACAAGAGGGGCTGGTTTCCAAACCTTCTCCTGGCTTGTTCAAACCTGTCATGCAATGGGAGGAGCATTTCCTGTCTGCATCATTACTTCCTCAAGAAATGCCACAAGAAACAGGGGAACAATTTGTGACTCAGACTCAGGTTTTCAAATTGTGGTAATTAGTCCTTTATTAGGAATGTGTTTTTTACTTTTAAATATTTTTAGAGACGTTGCTTCTTTTATTCAGCTGGCAGAGCGTGCTGGCAGCTTCCCCATGAGCTGTGCACTTCAGGACCTTCCCTGTGGAAATGCCTCTGGTTGTGTGTACAAGACCCAAATGCCAAGCAGGGGAAAGAAACAGGAAGGGAACTGCATTGCGGAACATAGACCTGAGTGCTTTATGTCACTGTCTTGATACAGACCTGCCAGCAGCTTCCTTCTGCTCCCAGCACCTTCTCAGCTTTGCTCCCATTTCCTCAGGGCATGTCCTGCCATTGGCAGCAGGGGATGGTGGTACATCCCATCTGTGTCTTGCGGAGCTTGCATTGAAACCACAGAATATTGCACTGTGAGCTTTGTTTTTCAGTGCTTAGAGACCAGAGCATGCATCCAGGCAATTTAGCATGAACTGTTTATTTTGAGAGAGATGAAAAGCCAGTTCAGTCCGACTCTCATAATAATTTTCCTACAATTCTGTTTCTGCTTGATGTATGTCCTGGAGATGAAGCCTGCAACCTCTCGAGTCAGCAGTGCTACATGAAGATGTTACAGCCCCACCACAGCCCAGCTATCCTGGTCTCACGTGCCTGGTCCATGGTTAGAAAAGCCTTTGGCTTTGTGTAGTTCACCATTCACATTGTTTGGGTGATTGTTCGCCCAAGAGATGATTAACCTGACAATGCTGATGGCTGCCTGACACGGAGCAGAACAAAGAATTTACAGTCCTTGGGGTGCCAGCAACCAGGTTCACAGTTTGAAGAAGTTAAAAACTCTCACTTCGCAAATATTTTTTCCCAATTAATTTGTGTAGGACACTGAAATAAAAGTAACCTTTTCCGCTGAAGGAAACTGTGCTAATAATTAAGCTCTGTACCAGGACATTTAAGGAAGAGCAGATACTGAGCTGAATTCTAAACAAAAGTGTGACGGAAAGCGAATCTGTGTTTTCTGTCTAATTTTCTTAGATGTTAAGGCCTATTTATGATCTCCCTCATGCCTCAGAAACCTCTCTGAAATCAACACATATGTGCTGTCATGCAACCTGGTTATATTTAGCAGGGGATGAATTTTCATTTAGGACAACTGTTTGCTCAAAGCTGATATTGTTTCAGTTTCAGGAGGAGCTCTGGGTTTAGTTGTTACTAATCTGCTGCCTGGAGAGCTGCATGATCATCCAGATAATGTGTTCTGCAACTGCTTTATATGTAGTGGCACAGAGTTCCTGCTCCCCGTAGCCACAGTATTGGGGGCCAGATCCCCAGCTGACATGTCCAGACTGACCCTCTGCAGGGCCAGTGTGGCTCTGCCAGTTTGCAGCAGCTCAGGATACGATCCTACCTGCAAATGGCATCAGCAAGTTAAACAAAGTTACTGAATTTATTTCGAAGTGACCAAAGTGGTGATTACGAAACAGCCAAAGTACATCAGGGAGCAGGATTTTTTATTCCCTGCCATCATCACTGCTGAGTAACTCCCTGTTTTCTGGGGGATAAGAGGAGTTAGGTGTCCCTGCTTCCAAAGTCTGCAAGCTAAAGCAGCCTTAAATTTGCCTCTTCAGCCTTTGCATGAGGAGAGGGTTCAAAAGCTGGAGCAAGTGCTGCTGAGCACAGGCTCATGCTGCTCTCACCTCTAGCACTGGTGCTGCAGCCCTGGACCTGTCCTCTGAGCCAATAGCTTTTCCTTGGTGCAAAATCCCCTGCTACAGGCATTTAATCCTGAGAAAAAGGGGATTAGTGAGAAGCCAAAGGGGCAGACCTTCACCAGACCTGAGAGAGCAGCCTCACTCCACCCCATGGTGCTGCGCTGGTGTATGGACCCAAGAAACCAGTCTGTTATTTTTCTGATTTTGCACTGGTCACTCTGGATTTCACAGCTTTCATTGTTGTCAGAAAATAGTATTTAATAAGCTGACTCTTAGATGGGCAACTCTAACAGCACTACCTTTTAATGAACAGTACTGTTTCGGTGTATGTGGATGCGTACACATGAGAGACAGCATATGAATAGTTGGTAATAGCTGGAATTTAATTTAATAAATGATCATAGAAAATGTACGGCTGAGTAGTGAGGTGAATTATGGGCTTTTTCATCACTGAGATTATGAGCCACAGCCAATCCAAACTGGAGAATTAAAGAAAGCTTTTTTGATTAAATGCAAGGAGTCTTAAAGGAAATTTGAGTACAAGCGGGTCATTTCTGTCTCATGGTGTTGCCAGGCAGAGACTGTGGGAGGTCCTGGCTCTGTTGCCAGCTGCTGGTGAAAAATTAGGGACCTGTGACAATGGACTAACAGTTTGGACCCTACCTGTAAGGATGCTGTCCCAGTACCCTGTATTAGAAGCCAGAATATGAAACAACCTTCTCGATAAACTTTCCTCACCCGAACTTACATAGCAGCATATCAAGGAAACTGGGGCTTTGGGGACAGGGGGAATGTTGTCAGGTTTTGGGGGTGGTTGTTTTGGGGTTTTTTAAACATAAAGTATCAGCAGACTCCTAAACAAGGGCATTGGTTTTTGTAAGTTTGAGATTAAACAGAGATGGCAGTTTGGATATACTGAGGAATTTTTTTAAGTAAGGGTATTTTCATTGTTTGCCATCACTGCTTTCCCCTAAGAGAGGATGGTGTTACCATATGTGAGAACAACTTGGTCTGGAAATTTTGCATCTGTTTTATCTACTGGCTCTTGCTGTGAACTAGTGTGTTTGATTAAAGTTTTTAAGCTGTATGCTTACTGTTGGAGCTCTTCTGTTTGAAGTGTTAGGAGTCTGAAAACTTCATCGGATAGTTTAAATCTTATGTACCTAAACCCTGCAAGAAAGTTATTTTTGTTGGCCATTTCTCAAGCACCAGCAATGTGCTTGGTGATGTGTGAAATGCTAATATCAGGAAACTTTCTTTCTCAAGTAATTTACATTAGAGAAGGAACAGATTCACTGAGACAGAGTGAAGCCCTCAGGCCCCTGCCATGAAGTCAACAGGAGATGTTTTCCTCCTCCTTAACCTGGCGTGGTTTGTTGTTTCATATTAAGGTGTTTTGGAAGAAGTGATCTTCCAAAACGTCGGGCTTGTGCAGAGCACTGCATGTATTCTAATGTCTCTGTGGTGGGAAGGGAGAGGAGCTGACAGGCAGGAGGGGGCCTGGCTGGGTGCGGTTTGGGGGCCCAGAGGCCGAAGCCTGAGTAGCCCCTGCTCCATTGCCCTGGTGCTGTGGGGTGCTGAGCACTCCCAGCAGCGAGGCAGCGTTTGCACTGACTGCAGTGGCGTCTGCAGCTACTCACGGCACAGATGACAGGTTAGATCTGCTTCAAGTGTCCCAGAAGTCCCTGGACTTGTCATTTCTCCAAGTTTAAAGATATACCCGAGGATTCTAAAAATATTGCTTCTTCCCATGAAAAAGTAATAAATTGAAAACTGCTAACATTTGTTAAGGGCACTCACCCTGACCATGCCTAAAATCAAGGGAGTGTCCACTTAAGAGAGTACATATTCTTCCTATTTTAACCCACACAAATCGCACTTATAACTTCCCCTGACAGACACTGTCTCTATAAATAAGTCCCCATCACCTCCTCCGGGTACAATAACACAGTATAATAGAGGTGTCAAACATACGGCCCATAGGCCAGATCAGCCCACATATGTACTCAGAACTGACAGAATCTAATCTTTCATCTCAAGAAAGCGAAATCTCTAGACCTTAGAGTTTAGAAAAAAAGAAAAAAGGTAAAAAAAAAAAAAAGGGCTTTGGCAAGGAGTTGAAACTAAGGAGTTCAGTAACATCTGCTTGAATCCACAGGCAACCAGACACGGGGATGGAGGACAGGAATTTGTCATTGACTTCATTGGGATGTCAATGCTTTGGAAGGCTTATCAAGCCTCACATTTTTTCTTTGTCTGAGAGACCATAGTTCAATTTAACACCCTTAAGAAAACATTAATGTCCATTTATGGCTAGTTAACCATTTATATATCTTTTGCCAACAGCTATTGAAAAGAATTTTCCTCCATGACACTTATTCCTCCTTTTCCTTTTGCACTCCAGTGATTCTGTAGCCACCATCACGGTCTGCTTCTGGCTTCATTTTGCTAGGCTAAACCAGACAAATGCCTCCCTGGTTGTCCTAATAGCCTTCCTCACAACCTGTTTCATTTTTGCTGAACATGGGTGGTGATAAGAGTGCCTGGCGAAGTTTTCTGACCTTGAACAGGGTGATTACTGCTGCCTTACTTCTGGGGGAATGACCTTGCCTCACCTGCCACAGCAGATGCCTTATTTTCTCAAGGCCAAGTAGTGCTAGTAATGTTTGTCCTGTGACCAGCCAATACTTCCAGGCCCTTCTCACCCACTGCCATTCTCAGACAGTGAGCTCACAGAGCACAGCAGTGATGCTGCTCTGACTTCTTACAGCTTGTGGTTGGGTATGTTGAGCTATTGAATCTCACCCCATTTCTATCACTTCAGTCATCCAGCTCTTCCAGTTCTCCTGCTCCAGACCAGAAATATCCCTCCTATGTATTTTTTTTCTCTACCTTTGTTGTGTTGATCCAACTGTCAAAACCATTAAAAGCACTTGTTTTAAAAGAATGTTTAGGATTTTTTATGTCAGGTTTTTAAATGCAGGAATATTGACTCACTTCATTTTGTAACAGACAAAACAATGGCAGAAAATGGAATTGCTTCCTCTTGCAAAATTATTTTGTGTTTATTATTCTGAAGGGTTGCCATTTTGACCTGGAAAATACAGTATGGATATTACTTTGATAAAGTGCAGTGGTTCCTCTGGTGTCCCAGCTAAGTTAGTGGAAATCCTTTCACCTGGAATTCTGCTCCTTGCCCCAGTCCAGGGGGTGGTCATAAGACGTGGTGACAGGAAATTTGGTTAGGTGTAAGTAATATTATCTGAAGAACACAATTGGCCTCTGGTGATTCAGGACTTTACCTGTAATGTTGTAAAAGCACTAAGATGTCTCCTGGATGAGATCTTTGTGAGACTGTGAGGATCTATAATTTTTTCTTGATCAGGTCCCAAAGCCAGTTAAAGGAGCTCCTGCCTTCTTCCTTTCATGTATAAGGTAGTTTTTGCCACTCAGTGCTCTCAATTCCTTATTCAGTAGTCAGGGAGTCACACCATGCTTCCTCCACTATCTTGAGGGGCTTTTATGGCATTCAAGCACTGCTCCTGTTTATGTAAGCCCTGCACTTCCAGGCACAGACATTTAGGGCACATATAACCTTTTTGGCATTAAACCAGGAGAATCCTGTTGGGGTGAAACTGGAAACCATCACACCCACACTGAAAGCACCATCATAAAGTATCAACAGGAAAGCAAAGGTTGAGATTCTTGTTATTTGGTCACATTTAGGAGACAGAGACATTCAGCACTGACTTACTGAAAACTTTACTAGGGGAAAAATCATCAAGATAGATCTATTTTCAACCACAGTACTGAAGTTGTTTTACATTTTTTCAGTCAGGTTATTTCTACAATGAGATTTTCGCACGAGGCATAGAGCACAGGCCAATATACAATATTCATCAGGGCTGGGAAAAACCGAAATGGCTTTATTTGTGACCCCTGAAAGTTTCTGATATCTCCATTTGGTTTGGATTTTCTCAATCTCCAATATGATGCTGTAGCTGAGTAGAGCATATGGTCCTAATAGATATTCAGTCCAGATGTTAGTTGTCTAATATGTATCCTGAACGGCTGTGCCGAGCAGCATATAAGAAAAGCTGGTGGAGCAGTTAAATAAGGAACATGCACATTCCAGTATTCTCACCAGTTTACGAAAGTTAAGAGTTCCAGATTGCAATACCTCCGGTTCTGTCACTTTGAATTTCTGGGAAATGTTAAGAGCATGAAGCTTGCTGTACATGCTAAGAGCAGGCGGGGAACAGGCCCACCTGAATCCCAAGCAGAAAGGCGAGGCTGGGAGTTGTGGCGTGTCCTGGCTCATGTGGGCAGCGAGCACAGCCCTCTGCTCTGCACTCTGTGTGAGAAGTGCTGTGATGTCTGTGGTCTCCTGGTGCCACTGAAATTTGGATAGCAGCTCACTGTCCAGACAGTCTAGGAAAGGGGGTTAGTTTGAGGGAAAGCTCATGCTTAATGAGGGAGGGGTAAAGTTTCCCCGGCACCTTTTGAACCCAGGGGCTGGTCTCTGCTAAGCTTGAGCAACATCTATGAATGGTAGAGGTTTCAGTCCTGGCAGAATAGATGGAACTGGTGATGGACAAAGAGAAAGAGCATTAATCCTGTTGCCAAGAGAAGGGCTGCTCTCATAGTGGCAGCCTGAATGCCCCCCACCAGTGGGAAGAGCTTCAGTCAGAGCTTGCATACTGCTCGGCACAAGAAAATCCCACCACAAATTACAAAGCCAAGGAAGCCTTCATGTTTTCCCTGCTGCTCAGAGAGCTATTTATATTTTAGTGTTCAACATAGCATGTAAGCTGAGAACAGACCTGCTTTTCTTCTCCCATACCGTGTCCTCTTCTTACTGAGGTGATGCTGGGACTTCTGGGGAGTCCCACGCTGCTGGTTTCTGTGCACAGAGCTTGTGCACGGCTGAACGCAGCCAAACTGGTTCACAGCAACTTGAAGTAGTCTGAAGCATCTGGCATGTCCTTCGTTCCCTTTTCTTTGGGTAGAGCTGAGGAAGGATAAATCTGTGTGACACCTAACTATTCTTTAGCTCTCACAGCTAGATTTTAATTCAAGAATAGGAACAAGACTGTATCCACTGGGTTCCTTAAAAAAAAAAAAAAAGGGTCAAAACCTCCCCTTCTCTTCTTACCCATTCCGTTCACAAGGCAGATTCATTCCCTGTAATAGCCCCCCATAAACTATGACCAGATGAGGGTCGTGACCTTACTCCCTGAGTCTTCTCACCTCAAGCCTTGTTCTGATTTTCATGGAAGTAAGACTCCCTGTCAGAAGATAAAACAAATTGCTTTATAGTTTTAACTTGTGAGTGAAACTTACTCAGCAAGGAAATTAGCAGCTTCAACACATGCATAGGTACACACAAACCCTCTTATTACTCAAGGAAACCTGAAAGCAGTTTCAGAGCTACAAGTTTATTGACTGGGAAGTCAATAAAAAAGATTAGCTTTTAAGATTAACAGTAAAACTTGATTGCTGCTTTCAGCAGCTAACCTAATAATTTCAGGAAAAGAGACTTTGTGAGCTGTGGATCACATACAAAAACTTAGTGAATATCTTTGAGAAGAAATGTTTTTTACACATAGCTGGAAATAGTTTAAGTCACGTAAAGCAGCCTAGATATGCTCTACTATGTGTGGGTTTTGTCCTTGTCAAATAGAGAAAAGAAGACTTTGACCTTTTTAGGAACAAAAGGATAGGGTTTTCTTTATGAGAAGTACTCTTTAGTGATTAAGTCTCTCATTGTGTTAATTCTCAGGGTCTGTGCTTATTAATGTTCAGTTGTTGATTAAAGGCATTGTCTGTGATTAATGCCTGCCACTAATGTTTGCACATGATGACGGTATTTCATCAGAAAAGATAATACTGTTAATAAGTCGCAGCCCTGAGAAATAAGCAGAAGTGTAGGGGCCACACAGAAGCCATCAGTCACACACATGCTATTGGGTACTAAGCTGGACTCTTGCATATCATTCCTGTGCTCGCTCACAAAGGCTTTATCTGCTCTGCAGATAGGCAAGTTTCTGCTTTTGGATTAGCCAAGGGAGGTGATGGAAGAGATGCAAGGAGAAACAGGACAACAGAGGTGTTGTCCTGGGTGCCAATGGCAATCTCCTGATGGTAGAACTTCTGGGGTGAACACCATGGTTACCTGACCTGAAAAACAAGTGAGCAACTCTGAATTCCTTCTCAGTGGCCTTTAGGAGAAATGTATTTGATTTTTCTCCCAGGTTTTCATGATTCTGCCTCACCACCTTTGAAAGACTTTTTAAGATACAGGATAGTTTGAGGTAGTACTGTCTCTCTGCATGCTTGAGTTTCAGTCTGAAGTGTAGCTGTGTGTCTTTCCTGTATTGTATTAATAGCTTGACTGTGGGTCCCTGAATGCTGGAGGGAATTTGCACTTCTCAAGTCCCTCAGCTTCAAGCAAAATCATGGGTTTGAGGTGAAGTTCTCCAAAAACCTCCCATAAGAATAATACAAAAGTGGGTTTGAATTCGCTTGTCCAAGGTAGCTGCTACTTGACCAGATGAGATGCAAAAAATGTCTAGTTTCCCAACCATCAAAGGAGTTAAAGGCTGGAAGTACATACTCAGCAAAATAGAGAGTTGTCTTCAAAAAGTCATTGGAGGAAAGGTGTTTAAAATAATAATTAAAAAAAAAAAGTTAAAAAAGGCAAAAAGCAAATAGAAAGCAAATACAGATTTTAACTGAAAATATAATTCCAGTTCTATAGCATAATAGGTATATGTTCACATATATTTTATTTTACTATTAGTTCATTACTCAGTGTTGTATCTGAAGCAAATAGTGACTTGAAGAGAGCTAAGTAATCTCAGTGACCTGGCCCTAGCTTCCAGGTTAAACTTGTGGCACGACTAATCCCAGGCAGTTCAGAGAGGGTCAAAGTTGCTCCCTTTTAAGGCTAAAGTAGTACTGGTCCTATGTGGAATACAGAGCTGATCAGAAACCTGTAAAAGACGTGTATTCTTTCCAAAGGAGGTTTGAACTCCACACAGCATTTGTAGGAAGAAACTGATCCCTTCTGTTAACTCTGGAATCCACTTTTACTTCTCTTACTGAGTTTTGCAGACAAATAATTTTGCAAGAGTTAGTGGGCAAGAGGATCCCCCATAAAAACTGGAAAGCTCAAGGGGAGCCAAGGGGATGAGAGAACAGGAGATAAGTATGACGGGAGAGGGAGCCTGGGCACAAACTGACCATTTGTTACATTATATGGAGCTCAGCTTCAATGTGAATTTCCGGTGACCTTGCATAGGAAGTGGTTGAAGGGGCAGAAAGCAGAGCAAGCAGGATTAGTGCAACAGGACCTCACCTTCTCATCCACCTGCACAGATACTCTGTGGAAGTCCATTTATATCATTAGGAATCAGTCCTCTCTGAGGGCATTTTAGTATTCAAAGCTCTTGTCTACCTGAAAATAGACCTTGAAAGGTCCAGTGTAAAGTAGGTCTCTCCCATGGGGGAAAAGGATCCTTAGAAAACAGTACTGAAAGTGTAGCACTTTTTCAGTTAGTCCCCAGCTCAGGTCACCCAACCAAGGACCTCTCAAATCTCTGGCTCAGATTTGTCCAAGCACAGAGAGTTTATAAACTCCAGGATTTGAGTGTTTAGATAATCTTCAAATATTGCAAGTTCTCTGTTAGTAATCAAGTTGCTCATTCCAGGATGAAATACCTTGTATCTATGGGAAGTGTGGTGCCATGCTTCCACCCAGGAAAATTAGACTTTCTGGCCTCCTGCCAATCAAGTTGCTGATGTAGCACTCTGCACAAAGCCGCGGCCAGCTCTGAATCATTACAGAGGGACTCCACCAAAGTTTTCTGTCTTCATTTTTAATAGGTTTCCACGAGGAAGAAAGAAAATAGTTTCAATCAACTTTCACTTTTGCTTTTCCAGACCTTAGCACTGAGATTTGAATGGAAGGCAGTTTTGTGAGTTATAGGTATTAAACATTCACTTCTTATTGCATGAGAAATGGAGGTTTCCATCCTCACATTGATAGATCATTCTCAATACAAACAGAGTTCTGCCTTCCTGGGCAACCTGCATCAAAAGAAGCAGGGCAAAATCATTCTCGTGTCACTAAAATTCTTGCCCTGTTTAGAGATTCTTAGTGTGCCTAAGTTTGGCTTTGAGATCACCCTTACAGTGTCTCTATTTTCTTTGATTTGACCCACCTCATTTGTGGTGTTCCAGATTCAGTCAGGTCTCAAGTTTATTGAGAAGAAGGTGCCCCTTGGAGGCTTCATCCACTGTTCAGCTCAGTCAGTAAAAGGGTCCGTGTTGACTTCAGAAGATGCTGGATGAGACCTTGAGCGTCTTTTGCTCCATTATCTTTGGCGTCTACTGCATAGGGTGCACAGCTTGCAGGCATTCCAGAGCTTCTGAATTTGCCCACCATCTGCATTCCAGATAACCAAGTACTTACTTTATAAAAAAAAAAAAAAAAAATGGTGCCTATAAACTGTCCTGGAAGTTTACATTACATCAAAGTTCAGAAGAATGCATAACTGTTTCATTCTGCTTCCAATCTTTAGTGTTGCAGTTCTAGGTTATCCTTTCTGTTTTAGGAAAACCTTTAAACATGATTTGGGGTGACATAAAATAACCTAGCTGACTCTGACAAAGATAGTGTGCCCTTTCCAAAAAAATCATTGTGTCTATTTAAATATTAGACTTCAGCTTGTTAGTGAAAAATGTGTCGTGCAAAGCATTTTATTTTTTTTTTGTGTGTGGGAAAATACAGTACAGATTTTGAAGTTTGAAAAAGTCTGGCGAATTACAAATTAGGATAATAATTCATGGGAGTAATAAAATATCAGACTTTTATTGCACTATTGAGAAGGGCATTAAAAAGCATCTGGGAACTTGAGGTTTGGAAAGATGGTCTTTGAAAGACTTAGTGGGTTAAATATTAATGTAGAAAATATGGCATCTGTAAATGCCTAGAAATATGCTAATAGGGCTTGATTCACTGAAGGATTAAGCGTTCCTTTGGGGTGCTGAGTGCCTCCAGGAGCTCCTGCTGACAAAGGGAGCTGAGGGACCTCAGTATCTCCTGAAAGCCTATGGTGCCTGAGAGAGCTGTGTTTATAAGGAACATGCCAAGAGCTTTTGGTGTCAGCTGGGCCAGCTGAGGGGGGCATGGCAAAGAGAGAGTCATTCGCGCAGCTGAGGTGCCCCAGCACAGCATTTTCCCAGGCCAGCCTGGGCCCCAGGGAGCCAAGGGCAAACAGCAGAGTCATCCCATGCAGCACTGGCTGGCATGGGACTGCAGGGCAGGTCACTTGGGAAGCTGGGGTGAGGGAGGAAACAAAGGCTGTGCATCCCCTGGCACCTGTGGTCTGGTACTCTCTGCTGCCAGGCTGGAGGCAATACCATCCCTGTTATCTGTGGTAAGCTGCAGGAACAGTGGCCAGAAACGCTGCTGTGCTCCAGAGTGGTGGAAATAGGGAATGTCTTCTTCTGGGGCCAGAAGAAAGAGATCCTCACATTCTCCCCATTTCTTCTAACTCTGGGTAGCAGCTACAGTTATCCTTCCATAAAGTCTTCTTCTCTTTTTACCTTAGTTTTAGTTTTATTCTTCAGTCTGTTGTCTGATGTGCTGGTCTCGGCAGAACTGAAGTCCTCACTCATCAGCCTTTTATTGTTTATGCTGAGGAAACCAGCCCTTCCTAGCAATGGAAGCCTCGAGAGGCATGTGCTTTTCGTGCTGTTTTTCAACACAGAGAACCAGTCTGTGTGACTTACTGTCCTTTTGAAGACACTGTGAGTGCGAGGGAGACTGGTGAACTGGGACAAGGCACCTTTCTGCTTCGGCCACCACCTCCTACCTGCAACGGGCTGCCACAGCTTTTCACTTTGCCCCAGCAATGGCAAGTTGCCAACCCAATGATGAGGGCTGCAGTCTGCTCTTGAAACACCTTGATTTTATTTACATTATTATTTTTTATAATAATTCTTCTCTCACTCTCTCTCTTCACACGCCTACGTGGTCTTTAGATTCCTGGAGAAGTTGCTGTACTATGTGCTCCACATAGTCTGTGCAGCAGCAGAACTGTGATGGTGCACAGGGCAATAGATCCTCAGTCTCCACTGGTCACCAAAGAGCTGGGAATGCAGTGCTGTCCCTCACTCAGGCATCCAGGGATGCCAGCACTATCAGTGCAAGGTGCCGGGAGAGCCTTGGTGGTACCGTGGGCCTTTGTTAGCACTTGTCACAGAGCAGAGCTGTGAGGGGTCTGCATGTTGCTTTTTCTGAGACAGAACAAATATGTCTCAGCTTTCTGGCATTGATTTTTGACAAAGGATTCAAGAAGCTGCAGCTGTGTTGGCTCATACCCTCCCCCACTTTATTACAATGCGTGTTGTTCTGAAATACTCAATTCAGCTATAAACAATCTACTCTATCAACAACATGCTTTTGCACTTTTTGAAATGGTGCTTTGAGGCAGATAAATGAAAGTAAGTATGGCAGCTTGCCAGTAAAAATCCTGCAAACTGTATCATCACAGGGGCACTGACTAAGACAGCACATTATTTTATTTACTGTGGAAACTGAAAATCCATTTCTGCCCATACAATAGCTGTTTATTTCATCTTTGCTTCATGTTTGTTCTAATCCTTCTTGACACTTCTAGATAGTAATGGTTCACAAGCTGTTCAGATCAGTGCTCACAGGGCTCCATCAACCAGTACTTCTTTCCAGTTTTAGAAGTCCAGCACCCTCTTTGCTGTTGTGTGCCCACTGGCCAACAGCAAGGGAACCTGCTTCAGCCCTTGTCACAGGCAAAGTACTGGGAAGGTCCTACAACTCCCTGTATCTGTCCCCTGGGCTAAGCTAGTATATTCACCTCTACCAGCCAAGGAGCACACAGAAGCTTGTATTGTGAGTGTATTACAGTGGGCTGACCTGGACAAAGGAGTTCCTCAGGATTTGAGTTCTTCTCTGTAGATACTCAGTCTACCAAATGTTTACATTGCCAACTGTCTAAATTTCATCATGCATCCCATACTAGGAAAACTGAGTTTGAAATGCAGAAAGATGAGGTGACAGGGTGGCCAGTACATTCCTGCTAAGACCTGCTGGATTCAGATTAGCCTTGGTGATTTCCTAATCTGGGCAGTGTGTCCTGACAGTGTGATGGCCTGTTCCTCAGCTCCCACTCTGGTAGAGCAGCTCCTCCGGCCCCATTCATCACAATGGCTTGGAGCCGGGAGAAAACCAGGCTGGGGAAGAATGTTGAAACAATTTCAAAAACCTCTGGAGAGAAAATGAGTAATATTTTGTTTTCCTGAATGGTTTCACTGAAATTTAGGGAAAATAATTGCAGTTGAAAGATCTCAGTTTTTGTTGTTCTGTTCTTTCTTTTTCTATTTGTTTTCACACGCTTCTTTTTGAATATACTTCTTTCTTTTCATCTCCAGCCTCTCTTTTGTTACCCCTTATCCCATATCCCACTGCAGAAAGGTGAAGAAACAGTAGAAAGAACAAATATAATAAAGAAAAGATAAACATTCCAAATTTCCTTTTCCAGATCCAGAGAAAACAGTTTTTTGTTAACTTTCACATCTTAGTGATGGGATTTTATGACCAAAATCAGCTGAAAAATGTTCTAAGGAACTGTGTTTAAGTCATATTTGATTACCTAGCTATTTCCAGGGAATTCCATTTTGTCCTTTTACATAGCCAAAGGGCCTACCAAATTCATTTTGCTCTGGGGAGTTCTCCCCTCTGCATATCCTTTATAACCCATCATAATGAGCAGTCAGGAGACTCATGAAGAGCCTTTGATACTGTGTTGTTGGCCGTCTTTTACAAACTTATCCAGAGTACAGTCTCTTCCTATGTCCTCTTCTTGTCTTTGAGTTTGTTTGTTAAAGTATAATGGTATTTCATGCATGAATATGTTCTTTTCACTGATTCTGTATATTCTACATTGGCGGTTACTTAAGAAAGAGCACTTGTATGGAAAGACATGCACCAGAGGTCAAATAGCAGCCAAAGCATCTCTGTGTCCCAACGCAGGGGAAACACAGAACTTTGTGATACCTGGAAAATCTACTGAATGAACAAAACAAAACACTTTTAAAGCCACCATCCATGGCCCACAGACAGAATCCCCTTGGCGCTTACACTAGAGCTGAGAGTCCCAATCAGAGAGGGGTGGTAGCAGTCCTGTTGTGCCCCTGGGGCAGTGCTAATGAGCAGTTGGCAATGGGAAGACAAGAAAGCTGGGTATGGCCTGAGACTAGGCTGCTGAGCTGCTGGCAGGACAGCCTCTAGCAGAAGAGGGATGGCTAAAGGTGAATTATTATAAGTTACTTTGTTTGCAGAGAGGTGTTCCTTTAAATCTGAGGAGTTGGCCCTGCTTTTATGTGTGTCTTTCAAGTTCTGAGCAAAAAAATCCATTTGAGAATAACCTGGAAGCTTAACATGCAGGATTGCTGAGCAATTTCAAATGATTGCAGGCAGATAGGTGGGTGTTGCTCTTCATTCTGCCAAATTTAGAATATACCCAAGTGCCTGTATTTCTGTCTGGTTTGTCTTACCTTGAATCTATTCCAAATAAACTAGAACTGACAATTATATACATGCTCTGTACATTGGAGACCCACAGGTGTACTTGCAAATCAGCCTAGGGGACTGAATTATGTCTTTGAATAATTTTAGTGGTAAAGTGTCCACATCCCTTACTCAGCTTTCCAGTGCTCACCTATAAGTGTCAGCCATACTCCATATTGGTGGCCCTTCATACTTTTATTTCACAAAAAAATTATCCATCTCTGTTTTCAGCCCATCATGCCTCAGATCTAAAAGAAATGGCCCTTCCTTTCTGCATAGATGTTTTCCTGGAGTGTCCCTGATGGTAAAAGGTATGTGAAATATTTTGGGTATACTCATTTGTGAAAAATTGTGAGCCACTAAAACATGAGTTTATTCTCAAATGACTGGTAATGTTTGACCACTGCAGAGCTGGGGTAAAGCTATTGTGTGCACACAACTGTTTTGACAGCAAATAGAAAATAACGATGTGAAAGTGTCTTGGTGAGTACAGCTTATTTCACTCCAGGGCACTCTGTTCTGTGGTCTAGTTGACATGGTAGTGTTTGGTCAAAGGTTGGACTTGACTTGATGTTGGAGGTCTTTTCCAACCATAGTGATTCTATGCCAGGCAAATAGCAACTTGGAAGAAGTTATCATCTTTGGAGCAGTTCCTGTCTAGACAAGGTTCACATTGTTCTGGCATGGGAATGATTGTTTGCCACCTGTGTGATCCTCAAGTGCGTTCAGAGCTGGGGGGAAATGGGACAGGAGAAGATAGGAAAAAAGTATTAAGGAAATCCCACCAAAAATGCTCCAGGCCAGAAATGCCTTTGTTTGTTTTCTTAGTGAAAAACAAATGTCTTAGAAGATTTTTCTTCTGGCCTCATATATCAAACGTGACCACATTTTGTCCTGTCAAATACTGACAGGATTCCCAGCTCTTACTGGAGGTGCGGGGAGCTTCCACAGCAAAATGATCCTTAAGAGAAACAGAAATAGCAAAAGAGCAGTGGACACTGTAAGGTGTCAATGTAAGCAGCAAGCCAATGTCACCTCTGCCGTGGCAGAGTATACCATGTCCCTTTGATCAGAACTGGTGAATGGCTGCTGCTCATCTTTCTGTGTTTAAATATGCAGCAAACCACCGTTAGAAATTCCCATAAAGAAATATCTGTTTGATTCTTCTCCCTTTCTTTTGTTTGCTGTCCATTTTCCTATTGCTTGTTTCTTGTCTGGAATGTCCAATGCCTTATTAAGCAGCATCAATTCTACCAAACTACGCATCCTTCCTCTCTCAGTTCCTGCACAATATGAGAAGTGTTGTCACATAGCATTTTGTAGTGCAGCCATCCTGGCACAGGTGGAGCGACCCGTCTCACAGTTTCTTCAGTTCTTTGCCCCTCAGCAGGATTCAAGCCCCCACCAGTACCAGTTCTGGCCTGAAACCTGTTGGTGCTGATTTAGGAGGGAAGTGATGCCTCAGTGTGGGCAGGGAGGAGAGGCAGAGTGGTCATATGCACTGTGCACTCCATTGAAACCTCCCTCTGCTCAGCCAGCCCAGGGGAAGCCCAGAGGGCACTTCTGCACTGACCTGAGCTCACAGCACTCCCCTTCAACACAGCCACCTGCATGTACCCTGGGGGAAGTGCTCATCCTCCTGAGCAGTCCCTCTCAGCCAGGAGGTGCCTGCTCACCCCACCTGCTTGTAAGGTGAGACCCTATCCCTGCAAAAGAAGGTGAGACCTTATGCCTCTGGTCCCAAGCCTCTGAGACAACTGTAAGGCCTTATAGGTATCTCAGAGGCTTGGGACCAGAGTTGCAGGTTTCTCTCACAGGCATGCTCTTAGGAGAGGTATCACCCATGAATGAGGTGATGTAAGGGGTGTGTTCTGGGTGCCCTTGAACACAAAAGATCTTACATCCCTTTGTGGGAATCACAGTCAGTGGTGCTAGTTAATATAAATCAGGGACCAAGGAAGAAGTTTTCTTGGGGAAAGCAAAATGAATTTAACCCTGCTGGCCCCCATTCCTCCAAAGAGTGATTGCTCCCTCAGCCTGAGTGAGAATTTCCTACTAAACAAAAAAAAAAAGTTGGATTTTCCATGCAACAGATACTAAATGTAATTGCTGAGGGAGAAAGCAGGTGGAGAGATTAGACATGCCTGGTGCTGACAGATAGCATGTTTGTGTCTAATACATTTGAGAAATTGTTCAGGAACAATTCAGCCATGTGAAAATGCGACCCTTGTAATACTGCCAAGGTCAGAAAAACCTAAGGAGATCTGCTGAGTAAGTGCTGGTCCTGCAAGGAAAAACCAACTAGAGGCAGTGTGGTCATGTTGCAAAGGCAGGTTTCCATTGGGGTCCCATAGGGGCAAAGACAGGGAGAGGAGCTCCTGCTGCTTTTACTTGTTCTTGTTGCTCATAAGGAAAAGTCCTACATCAAGATCCAAACCTGCTCGAGTCCATCTGGCTGCTGGCTCTTTAATCACTTCCAGATAAATCTTAAAAAATACGCTGATCCAGAGAGGTTGATGAAACCTGTGGGAGGGAGCTGAGTGTCCTGTGGGTCCTGTTTCCATGCTGTCTTCTTTTCCTTTTGCTCTGTTCTGAAACTAATGAGGTTTAGTAATCTGTTTCCTTCCTTCTCATCCAGGCCAGCTTGGGGAAGAGAGGGAACATGACTCTTCCTGTGAACATGTCTCTGCCTGGAAAGTCGTTCTGCAAACACATAAGAGGCGTGTGAGAATTTTGGGGCAATCCTGGGGTGCACCAGGTGCAGAGAAGATGACAGTTGCTTTTATCGAAACATCACAGACATACAGGCAAGAATATTGCTCCTCTGGAGTCCTCTCTTTCACTTCACTAAGGGTTTCGTGTGAAAGACCAGTCCTATGTCTGCTAGAAGATTTAGGCTAAAGGGAAATAATAGCCAGATGCTCTTCCCAGGCAACTAAGAAATGCTGTGGGTTCGATCTCCATCGTGTGCCGGCCAAGTGAGCTGAGTACAGACACTCAATGGGCCTTGGGCCTGTAAGCAGGGAGGAATGGAAGAGGAAAATAGTTTTGGGTTGGTGCAGGCAATTTTCACAATGCCAGCTTGGCATTCCATCACTCTCTTGGTAGCATCTGAGGAGATGTTTTCAGGGAAGGCAGCTCTGGAGATATCTGAGGCTCTGTGAAGGAGAAAAAAAAAAAGATGAACTTGCAAAAACTTAATTAAAACTCTTCTGATTATGAGGTAGAATTTAATACTTTAAAAAATGCAGTGTGACACAGTGCAGCACTGCAGCTGAATTAATCATGAATGAGGATAGTAATTTTTAATTTTTGTGTGCATGAGAAAAACACTCAACAGATTTGACAATTAGAGCAGGGTAACAGCATTGCATGGCACAATGTGAAGTGGTTTTTCCCAGTGGTTTTTGAGAGGGAGCTAAACAGATGTGCTCAAATATTTACAAGTGCACAATATTCACATGCTTTTCAAATGCTGACCCTGCTGATTCGTGGAAGTCTGCCTCAATCTGGAGACCAGCTACTGTGGTGACACAGGCCATTTATCATAGGTAACACAGCGGCACTGCTGCCAGCTCCCTGTGTACTTGTGTGCTCAGTTATCTCCTACTTTACTGACAGTGATACACCACCTCAGCAACTCATCTGTACCACCAGTTTGTCCCAACACAGTCCTGGCAGCAAACTGGGCCCTGCTGGCTCAGCCCCAGCCTGTGGGGAAGGAGTGGCTCCGGTGCCACACCACACCACACCAAAGAGAAGCATGTTTGATTTTGGCCACAGCAATAAAAATCAGAGTAGTTTCAGTTGAAGTGTCACAAGGGCAAAGCACTCCTGTAAGGGTCTAATATTACATATATACACTGTGTAGTTCAACAGGGTTAGCCATCAATTATCTGCATCAAAGTGACCACCCAGAGACCCAGTGTATTTGGCCTCGTCTGTCTCTTAGCTGTCCCCTGTCATGCTTCAATTAAGAGCTGAGAATGCCAGCTAACATAGTCCATATCAGCAGCAATGCAGGGTGTTTCATTGACTTTTTTTCCTCAGAAGGAGCCCAAAGAAAAGTCAGGTTTGTTCAGCACAAACTGTAGTTGGGGAGGATTCAGGTAAGCCAGATGGCAATGTCAGTGATGAATGGCACAGATACTGTAGGGCTATGCCTGAATATCCTAACTGCGAAAGCTGAGCTGCACTGTACCTCACTGAAATATTGACTATTGCAGCAGTTGCTTTACACTGTTCAATTGGCTGTGTAATTGCTTTCACAACTTAAACAAAAACAATGGTGAAAATATGTAAAATGTCACCTGGACTGCATTGTGGTTCAGATCCCCAGTGAAAATGAGTTTGGCAGACTCCCCTCACTTCTAATCTGCTTGATTTCAGCCTGAAGGCCTCTCTGCTCTCAAGCCCAGGTTGGTGTTGCAGGTCAGGCTTTAAATGTGGTATGGGTGCTGCTGGGTGAGAAACCCTGCTTATCTGATGCAAGCCAGGATAATTAGTGCCCCATTTCTTTGAAGCTATCCCACTCATTCCATGCCTTGTATACTTTTTGGTTTGCTCTGCCTGTTCTCCTGGATTTCTTTACTTTGAAGGGCAAACATGCAGCGATGTACTTTTCTCTTGAACTCACATTTCTTCAGCATTTAGCCTTGCAGATGTGATAACCATTCACTTAGTGAAGACAACCAAGGGAATGAGAAGGGGCCAGATCATCCACTTGCAGATTTACAAGTCAACAGGTCCCATCTGTGCTAACCTTTCCTCAATAAGCTCACTGTCACAGACAGCAGGAAGTCAGACAAGGTGAACAGCATGCCCAGCTCTTTCCTCTCCCTCCCTGCTCCACTGTGCTCCTCAGACAGCAGTTAAGGGGAATTAGCCAAATGGGTTTCTCCTCATTCCAAGGTGTCTCCTGGCACACCTCATTCCAAGGTGGCAACCTGTCACACCTGCCTTTCAGTTTCTTTTCCCTGCGCTTTTGGGGGGCTGCACTTTGCTCCAATTTGTCTCCTTTTCCGGTCTGATTGTGTTCCTGATGCAGCAGCCTGCGTTTAGGAGCAGTGTGCAGCTGCTGCATCTGAAAAAATTCTTCAGGAGAGACTGCCATGACCTGCAGATAGTAATGCAACTGCTATGTTACGTCTCATGGGTTTTCAGGAAAAGAGGTTAATCCAGTCACTCTTGGAGGGGGAAGACTGGCAAACACTGCACTCTCAGTCCCTGTGGAAATTATGATTATTCCCACGTTGCACTCACCAGTGGGTGTGAAGACCTCTAGCCAGTATTAACCACTGCCTGGTCTTGGAGCCACTGAATGGCATGGTTACCTTTCTAGCAATTTAGATTAGAGGGCTTTTTTGAAGTACCAAATGAAAGATGGCTCTTTTTCAGCCACACTCTCAAAAGCCAACATGCTTTAAATGTCAGTTAACTGTGTATCCTGAAAAGAATGGGCAGTTGTGAGTTAGTTGTCTTGCATTAGGTTGACAGTGCCTCATGTTAAAAAGGAGATCTCTGCCTTCAGCCTGAAGAGCAGAGTAACCCAGCAATAGTGCAATAGCCACTCTTGGTGAAAATTGGAACGTTTCTGTACCAGTGAGAATCTGGATTGCCACAGCTGGAATCACCATCAGGCAGTCACAGAGATACAGTGTGGTCTATCAGGCAGGTTGGAGGAGCCCATGTTTCTCATCAGATAAATGTAGTAGTGCTTTTTAATACTTTTTAATAGTTTACAAAATTATGATAAGCTCTGCAAGGCCATTTAAAATGGATAATCTTCAAGTGGTATTAAGAATTAAAATGGGTCTGCCTAGTATGCCTTAATGGGCCCCTCACAGACTGTTCAACATTATCAAAAGGTGATTTTAAGAGTCTGTAATAAATATGTTCCTTTGGGGAAGATTAGGAAACAGGGTGGGATTTGCCATCCTTCTGCTACCTCCAAATTGCTGTGCTTTAACTGAATTAATTACAGCGTGTCTGTCTTGAACTCCAGAGTGCCAGTTCACTTCTGATCTCTTGCTCAGTAAAGAGGTTTGTCCTTAGGGGGAAATGTTTGCTCCAAGAGCCAGGGCTATTTAGTATTTGATTATCAGCCTAGGAGAAAATAGTCAAATAAGGCTCCAGCTTCATGAACACTTGCATGCATGTTTAACCTTCCATTCCTGAGGACTTCTTTAGACTTCAGAATGCAATAAAATAAAGTGTGCCTGCAGAAACCTTTTGGGGGCCAGGAACTACAAGAGTTATTTATTCTCAAACCAGAAGTGAATAACTTCATTCAGAAAGTTTTCCTTGTGCAAGCTGTGTTTATCCTCTTCTAGTGTCCAATCTTATCTTTGTTGCAAACCCAACTTTTGTCCACACTACTGTCCAGGGCTGGGCCTGAAGTTACTGGGAGATTTGAGTATATAACTGAAACTGGATAAAATTGCAGAAATCACCCCCCCCTAAGCATCAGTTTGTCATTTCACACTTTTTCGTATTGACAAAGTTCATGTCCTTGGGAAACCAAGTTGTCAGAGTAGAACATAACCCACAATAATAATCCTTTTCTGTCAACTTTCTGAGGTTACTCTTTGTATATCAACTCCATTGTACATCAGTTAAAGGACTTAAAATACGGTTATGAAACTTGAACATTTCATAAAATGTTGAAGGTTGAATGATTTCTCCAGCAGCCCAACAGAAAACTTCTCATAACACCTACTGTCAGTGTCCTGCCCTCAATGTGCTTACTGCTATTTTTGTCTAAAATGAACACACTGGATTTTATTGATTTGTTGAAAATTAACAGTTCAGGAGCACAGAGTGGTTTCTTTTGGTTTTACCAAATCTATTTGATCTTTACTTTGTTCCCCTAAGCTTTGTGCTTTGGAGACAGCATTCCCAGAGCTTTCATACCGACTGACTTTCCATTATTTTCCTTGCTGAAGTACTGAGAACCCATTAGAACTGAGATAGTCCATGTTTTCATGGACCTTGAGTGTGACTTGGAGGCCTCAGTTCAGGCAAAGAGCCTTCAAAAGACACAATAATCTTTGTACATTACCAAAGGATTTTGTGTAATTGTAAGCTTTCCCCAGTGATATGTGTGTGAACCCAGAAAACTCCACACTTTGCTCTAGCCATCTTTCTTGACTGACAGGTTATTTTAAGTTATTGTCACCCAAACAGATCTTGCACACAGGATGTTAATTTTCTTAATTTTGCTTAACCATATGATTGCAAAATATTGATATGTAACACAAGAGCAAAAACCCATTAATATAGTAATTTGTATTAACCCCACGATATGAGGATATGAGAAATTGCCATGTATGTCCAACTCACACTGTTTTTTAACCAAAATATATCATAAATAGAGGTTAGGCTAGAAAATGTATTGAATTGGTCTGATGATGGTTAATTTCAAGGAATAACTGAGGGAGGGGCAAAGGAGGGGTTAATGGGTCTGCAAACCTGCTAACCCTGTGCTGTCAGTTGGTTGGTGTTCCCAGTTCACATGACAAGCGGACCACATATTCAGGCTGAGCAACACCCCTGTCCCAGCTGTGGCTACATTTTGCTTTTCATTGTGAGCACCTCCAAGTATGTAGCTCCAGTTTAACTGAGTCTAAAGACACACCTTTCCTGAATTTCAGATTGTAGTTTTTGTGTCTGTGATTAGTGCTTAAACTCTAACTCTGGGGATAAACTTTGACTCAGGAAATTGAGTCCTGTTACCTTCTGCATTTCACACCTTTAATCCTGTTTTTAGGCATCTTGATAATCAGCCTAACATCCTACTAATAAAAAGGTAAAGGAAGACATTTGACTTGGAGCACATGAAAAATTCTGCACCAACATTTAAAGGCCGGTAGATCCAAGAATAAGCTGGAAAACTCCAATGAGGTATGTACTGCTTTTACTTTTATCCTACAGGGCAGTGGTATTTTTGACTACAGGACCATGCTGAGTGACTGAAAGCATGTGTGGAATCTGGAACGTTTATGGTGCAAACATCATTTCAGCATTCTCCTACGCAAGAGATGATGAAACTTCCTAAGATGAGAGCCTATGTAAATATGTGTTATGCATCAGCTAGGCAAACAGATGAGGCACTGTTGTTTTTAGAAGCTCCAGATGATGGCCATGATCCTGTAACGTGATTATTGTGAGCAGAGACACACATCTGCAATGCAACTAATTCTTGCTCTGCAGATCCAATGCAGGACTGGGGTCTAACCCTGCACTGCCACCAGTACCAGCTGTGATTCAGGAGAACTGAGCAAAACAAAAAAAAGCTGAACTGTCACCCTAAAAGAGGTGGAAAGATATCAGTAGAGCAGGAACCCTGCCATCCGTTCTGGGACAATACTTGTTCAATTAGGCATCTTCTGGCTGTATGGCATTAGCCTGTATGCCGGTGTCCAAAATCCTGGCTCACTGCTGGCCTCTACACATATTAGGTATCCTAAAACCCCTCAGACTGAGAGGTGCCCCTTCCACTGGGCAGAGTGGGTCCATTCCCTCCTGACCATTGAGGGTCACTTCAACAATCCTTTCAGAGTTATTTTGTCTGCAGAAAACGTGGAGAGCAGCAAATGTCAGTGCCAACCTTGGCACCATGGTCACAGAAATGGAGGTGCTCTACTTCTGCATGGTAAATTTCTCCCCACTCCAGTAAAAACAAAATAGAGCTGCTGTTCTAAGCTGGCTATTAACAAACCTGTTCTTTTGCTGAAGTAGTACACATATGTGTGTATATATATATAAAAGAATATAAAAGAGAATACCCTCCATAAATGGCAGTGTCTTCTTCTCTATTTTTATTAATGCTTAATTTAAGCCTTGACATGTAACTGTTCTTCAGCATTCCTGACTAGAGAAATTAATTTACAGTTTGTTCTGAAAGCATATCAGCAAATGGGCATCAATACACATAAGCCATGTATTGCTCCAGCAGTGAGGTTAAGTAACTTGTGCTTTTAACTGCATGGTACAAAATATATAAAACTATCTGCTTGAGTTATTAATCCAGGATGACCTGATATAATGTGATAGTAAAAGTTCTTTTCCCAAGAAGAAAAATACATGCTCTACTCAGTACCTCTTGCTGACTCGCTGCTCCAAGTGAATTGCAGCCTCCAGCTGAATTCTCCCAGCCAGGTGTGATCCAGGAAGAAACTGGCAGCACATCTTTGTGTCTGCTAATGTAAATTCTAACTCACAGAAGTGGCCCACCACCAGCTCTTCAGTCAAAATGCTTTCTTTATCTTGTCAAGAATCAACACAGAACAGGCCACAAGCACAAAAAAATCACCTGGTTTAAATCTCTAAAGAATGAAGCACGTGGTTTACACTGATATACCATGAAGTATCACATGCAAGAGTGGTGTTTCAGGGCTCAGACACTGTAGATGAAATGGAAGCAGAAATGGGAAATCTTGCATGAATTAGACAGTAAGTGTTTTTAAAGACAACTTATAAAGACTAATATCTACAGAAAACCCAGTGATCCGAATTAGAAGAGCTTAAGGCATCTGAAATAATCTGTTCTTCAGAACATGGAGACACACTCTCTCAGCTTGCAGCTGCTAAACTTTGCAGTAGGTCAGCTAAGGAAAATTGCATACTGAGTTTGAATATTTGTCCTATTCTTCTGTGACCCAAGTTTAGCCTTTCTCTCTGCTCAGAAAGAGCATGAAACACAGTTAAACTCAGCTCAACAGCTCAATTTATGCTACAAATACATCACATTAGCTCTAGACTGTAAAAGGCACATCTGGATTTGAATGAGTCAACTTTGTCTTAGTATGGTAATAAAGAAAAAGGGGATTAACAAGAGATATGGTCATATATAGCTAAAGCTAAGGGAAGTTGAGTAATAGTTACCAGTGTCTGAAAAGTCTTTCATGGGATTCAAGTCTCACAGAACAGAGTAAAAATCAACAAACCCATGATTAATCATTGTAATGGAATACTGATAGTTGCCATTGGCTGAGAAAGAATTCAGATCTCCTGATACAGTTCGATCCTTTGGATGTTAAGCTCTGAAGCAGAGCTGAGTTTGGCAAACTGATGATAAATATCCATTCCTATTCTAATGCTACTTTAGCTACTGGCTTTTCCTTCAAGAAAGGGTTTTGTTGACAGCAAAATTATTTTCTTAGAAAAACACTAAATGAGAAGATGACAAATGCTTTTGTGAATGTTAACACAGCTCCAGGAGCAATCAGCCACGATTATCCAGACAGGAATGGATAGAGCTAAAATCTTGAAATTTGGCGAGAATAAAGTCCTCAGCAAGGAGTAGCACTTACAGTTGCTCTGGAGAAAATCTAGTTTCATCAGCCGGATTCATGCTCGTTTGGAATTGACCATGTGCAATAGAACATCTTGTCTGTATGGATGCAATTAAAAGATGCACAGTGAATAGTTGCCGTGCAGTTAGTGTAACATATGCTCCAGTACTTCCAGACGTGACTACTGAAGTTGGTAGCAAATCCTGATGTCTTCAACAAGGCCTCGATGTTAGTCATATAAAAACTGCTACGTGTGAAAGCAGCTGGGGATCTCTCTCTTCACTGAAAAAATGTGAGAAAAAGAAGAGGAATCCATGCCGAAGAACTGACTGAAAGGCTGGAGAGGCTACAAGCACTAGCTTGTAGCATTCAGGAGATAAAATTATACTGCTACCCAGTCTGTGACCTGCTGTTTGCCTTCTGGCAGATGCTTTTATATTTTTTACATTTTACCTAGTGCATCTCAATAAGAAATCCTCAGCCTGACCCCTACTAAAGGCATCAGAGCATTCCTCCTTAGTCTCCACAAGCACTGATGTAATGTGCTTAACATTTTAATCCCAGGGCCATAGGTACTGTACTCTCTGGAAGAAGAAAGGCTGGATCACTGTGCTGGACCTCTGTCACAGCATCTTGGCCTCAAGGACTGAAGCTCACTTGGTGACCTGTTTGCTATAGGACAGTAAGAGGCTGCACACTGATGAGGCAGTGATCTGAGGAGAGACAATCTTAGTCCTAATGACAGTTGTTGATCTGAAGCCTCCGTCATTCTTTGGTGCCAAAATCCAGGGTTGAACTCTGCAAAT
>JAWWLV010000183.1:28708360-28731383 GCA_035041135.1 Platyrinchus mystaceus
GTGACCTGTTTGCTATAGGACAGTAAGAGGCTGCACACTGATGAGGCAGTGATCTGAGGAGAGACAATCTTAGTCCTGTCATTAGTCCTAATGACAGTTGTTGATCTGAAGCCTCCGTCATTCTTTGGTGCCAAAATCCAGGGTTGAACTCTGCAAATCACATGTATTTCCCCAGTGACCTGTCCTGAATGCTAGCTCCAAACACCCCTCCATTGGAAATGTGTGTGGTTCCCCACTTTACTGGCTGATGTGAGCCCATCTCTCATCATGACGAGCCCAGCAGGTGATGCACAGGTTCCTCTGGCGCTGCAGTTCGTCACCAACTCTCTGACTGTAGACAGCAGGACTGTGTTGAAACTTTAGACAAGGGAAACTTCACACAAGGCAAACAATTTCAGATAAGATAAGGACAGATTTTTACCCAACTAGAACTTATTTATGTGAGGTTTCTAAAAGTTCAGTAGTTTTAACTCCACTGCTGTGTGCTTTACTGCTGTTTTCTGGAATCAGGAGAGGAAGTAACAAATTAGCACAAGGGAAAGCATTCTTGCAGCCACACCACGGTGGGGAAAAAAGTCATGAACTGCTGGAAATCCACCCAAAAACATTCCTTTGATCTTCCAAGATTTTTCAATCCCTGTTCCAGATTCCAGAGGTCTATAATGCAGCAAGTTTTGGATAGGTCTGCACAATGCTGATGCCAAATTTGAAATGAGATTTTTGATGCTCTCTCCTGTCTAGTTTCCTTTTCACAAGTCTAGGGGTTGGAGCCTCTCCCTTCTCACTTTGACCTCGGGATCTCCTGCTTTTAACAAAACCTGAGGAGATGGGGCCATGATGGGGACATAGGCTGGGCACCAGCTGGACACTGTAGTCAGAAAAGCCATCTGTTGTGGCCAGGAGCTCTGTGAACCTCAGAGGCTGCTGCTCCCCTGGCTCCCTAGCTCTTTTCTTTTCCTCCAAGAATGCCATCCAAGAAAGTGGGTTTGTGCACCAGATCTTGATTAACTCCAGGACCAAATTGCCTGCTCTGGAGCCAGAGCTGGATTCTCCAGAACTAATTTGAACATCTGGATTTGAAAGTCCCATGTTACATTATTTAAAAGCAGGTCAGATTCTGTTGAACCACGATAGCCAGCAGGTAATTCAAGTGTGAATCAACAGCCTAGGTCGTATGTTTGTGTGTGTCATGAAGATGAATGTAAACACACTACACACACTTCCCACCCCAAGGAAGGTTAGGAGGAGCATTGGCTGGCTTCTCCTCCACACAGCAGTTGTTAAAACATCGCTGCAAGGTCATGGACAACATTCCAGCTCATCGATGCTGCAGATAAACACACGTCCTTCTGAAAGAGCGTATGAAAACAGCTGTTCAACATTACAGTGTATTGCAAATGATTTGTCTCTTCAAAGGCAGTTGTTCTTGGATAATCCAAAGGTAGCGGTCTGAAAAGCACCCAGCACCTGCACTTAGCTATGCTGCTTGGAGAGGAAGGTGGAGCACAGGAAAGGCAATGATATACTAGACTCACTGGTTTGCATCCAACATTTATTTAGATGCTTTTGTGAATTAAGTGGAGACAAAAGTCAGGTGTTTAATGACCAAACTTCTGAGGAGGGCAACGTGTCAAATTCTCCTATGGCCTTACAGTAATTCTTGGTTCGCTTTCCTTGCTTCAAGCATATTGGGAGGGCTCAACCTCACGGGATTCAGGGCAGCGTGGACCTGTGCACACCGTGGAAAACCAGACCTTCTTGTGTGTGGAAAGAGAACGAGATAGGGTCAGTCAGGGTCCTGACTGGAGGACTGGAGGTGGTCTGTGAGGTGTGGGTCCTTCGCTTGCTCTGCAATAGCCTGTAAAGCAGACAGCTCTACATTTCTCCTGTCTCATGGTCAAAAGCACATAGACAAGGCAACGTGCACTGCGTGTGCCTGCTGAGGAAGCAGCCCACCCGGCCCTGCGGGGCCTCCTGGCAGGAGGTAGGAAAACATGCAGGAAAAAATGTGTTCTAGTACCGTCCTTGTCCTTTCTTTAGTTGTAAAGCTACCCAGGATAGTGCTTGTTTATCATCCTAGGCTTGCATGTGTGAATAGAGTGCTGACTCGCTGTTTAAAAGCCCCTGCAGTGGGCAAGCTTTCTAAGGCCAAATTAAAACCATTAGTTTGCTGCATTACCGACTGGGACAACTGGCAATTGATGAAAATGCTTCAGAGCAGACAGAACTCATGGAAGTAAATAACTAAATTCTTCCAAACTGAAGGCAGCCCTCCACTCCTCCAGAAATGTTTCTGTTAAGATACTGTTTACACAGATTTAATCAGTTGTGTCACTGGGGCACAGCAAAAACAGCAATGTGACCTACTGAGATTTAGCACCAGATTGCGATTTGTAATCAATGCACCAAGAGTCACTGAAGTGCATAGCTCCTGCCCCAATTACTAATTAATCAGACCCAAAGAAGTCTCCATAAAAAGCATAGCAGTCAGCTGTGAGCCCTATAAATTCAAAGGGTTTCTCTATCCTTTATGTAGTAAAGGTGACCTGAGAAGCTTTGCCTCCTGCAGCTAGGAGCTTGTTACAGGAAAAAGGAAACTTGTTATTAGGTCTTGTTTTGTTTTTTCCCCTCCTTCCTTAGTAAGAATGAAACCAGCTTGATTGCAGTAAAGCATTGTTCAATAGGCAGTATGAGATGCTGGGATGAAATGCGTTGATGTTTTCTTGAAAGTGCAAGTATTCAGATGCTTTGGTTTGGTCATTTGTTTGCTTAGGTGTTTGGGGTTTTTTTTTGAATTTACTTAAAAGCAATAAGCAAAACGGCAGTAGCTGCATTGGTTCGTAGTGGTGAGGTGGTAACAAAATGGCTCACAAGGCCTGTCACCCTTGGAGGAGGGTTGTGGGGAGTGAGGCATGGGCTTGGCATTATTTGCTTGTTGAACTCGTGATGGATTTACAGCATTTGAGGCCTTAAAAGCTGCGCTGTGTGTACTCCAGCTGGGCTGGAGGTGAGTAGTGCTTCCTCCCAGGGGTTGATGGAGATGCCCCTGCACACATTTCCCAGGAATCTCCAGCTCCTTTCCAGGGGTTAATGAGGTTTCTTCTGCCTTTGGCTCCTTTAGATTGGTGTCTGTTGGGCTCAATGGGCTCTGAAAAACACCTCAAAAGAGTACCTGAATCTTCTTCGACATACTTTGCAACTATTTTGTAAAAGGGACAATTCTGATATTATTAAAAAAATACAGAAGGAAATATAAAACTATGAGCTAAATTCTCCTATTTGATGTCTTTGCTCACTTTATTGCACTTCATCTCACTACGTTTATGGTCAGACCAATCCTTTCTGATGCTGATAGTCCAAAATAGAAACCAACTTTTTTTTAATACATGCTTTTAGATGAAACCACAAGATATTGTGAAAACAGGCAGTCCAGTGTGTCATTAAAGTGGGTTATTTAAGTATAAATATTCTGTTTTCTATTTTTTTGAAGAGTTCTGTCTATATTTTAGGAGATGATATCAATTTATTTTTTGAGGGCTAGAAATAACATGGTAAAATCTTGCTGGTGGTATTTTTCTAGTCACTTTGTCAAATGCACGACTGTGCATATTACATAGGGGAGAGAAAAAGCCTTCCCTCTTCTCACCCCTCGGCAACATAACAGGGAACAGAACTGCACATCTGTAAATAAATGCATCATTAGATTCTCATCAATTTGTAAGCTTCACTTGATGTATGGCTAAAATAATCCCACAAGGATAACTAAAGAAGTGTTTGCTTTCAGGCACACACAACACAGACCAGCAGAAACACCATGTCATTTAACATAGTGTGTTGGAATTTTTGGTTGTTGGCTATTTTTTTTTCTTACAACAGTCCACATTGAAGAATTATTTTAGATGCATTGCTACCAATATATTCATTAGCTGAGGATCTCTGGACGTATTAAAAGAACACAGTAAAACAACTAATGATGCACTTGAGCAGTAACAGGTTGTCATTAGAGCAGCATCTGCTCTCATCAGAGTTAATTATTCAGTTGCTTTGTTTTCCAAGTAGGTGTCTGGTAGAATTTAGCAGAATCTTAATTAAAACACATTTTCAAACTCCATGGATGCTCATCTCATCTAAAGAAATCAAGACAATTTCCACCATAAACATCAAGCTTCAGTTGAGCCATCAAACAGCAGAAGGATCTGAGCCAAGGCGAGTTTTAGGCATTAACCATTACAGTGCCAGTGGGATGCAGGTGGCTGCAGAATGCAGGAAATGGTGCCCTGATGAACTGCCCTGATAAACTGCTCTATGAACGTACCAGTAGCCAACACAGGCACGCAGTTAAGTGACGAGGATACTCGCACTGTGTAATCGCTTTCTCTGTACAAACCCCTCAGGTGCTGCATGTTAATCCTGAGCTGCAGAGGGGCAGTGTGTGCATGTGCTCCCCAAAAACACGAGTCACTCCATGTTCAGGGACAGACCTGCCTTTCTGCCCAGTTCTGCTGTTCCACCACCGCCCCGCACAGGTCCCCTGAGCTGACCTAGGAGCAGATGCTGGTATTTTTGAAACACTTTATTTCCCTGTGCTCTTCCACAATGCTGGAAAAAGGTGATTCTCCTCTTATAAAAACTTCTCCCTTGGAAAGGAAATGGAAGTGTTCTGTCTTTGGACATGAATAATTAAGTGATTATTGTGAGGCTACACTAACTGTCAGAAACTTCCTGCTGATACAGTAGCCACAGTCATGCCAGAGAACTTTTCCCATAGGATGTGGTAAACCCAGCATACTCCCGGGATGCTTGCAGGGAGGGAGTAGGGAACTGGACAAATCCATGACTGTGTGTTTCCACCCAGCTAAAAACTCGTGAAGAAAACAGCTCTCTGAGGTAAACAAGCTTGGGTTCAACGTGCTTCAATTGAATGCCAGTATCTTTACTTTCCAGGGTCTCTTCTTTATTAGATTTCAGCAAGTGCATACCAAAAAAGTTCAGTCTATGAGTAAATAAAGTTTATTTCCCAATGGCCAGCACAGAATATGAGAACTTGAATCTTAAGCTTGGACTTTTTTGCTGCAGTCTATTGACTTACACTTGGAGCTAGTTGGGAATTTTCTATTATAAAAATACTGTTTCATCAAAACAAAACATTTCATGAAAATAGAGTATATAAGCAGGCTGAGACAGCTGGATTCAGATTTGTGGATGGGAATATTCTGGTTTTTCACATTGCAACTGGTTTTATAAAAACATTCTTAATTGTAATGTTATAAACAGTTTTTTGAAAACTATAGATGAAAGAAAAAAATCAAAATTGTCATAAGACATTTCAGGTTTACCACAATATGTTTCTATTTCAATCCTTTTTTTACAGTGCATTTCAAAGCTTTTTGGGTTAGTGATGTTTGGAAATGGACCTGGACAAGTTTACTTTGCAGCTGGACAGGTTTACTTTTGTTCTTGCCTTTCTGATCCCTTTTAAAATAAAAGCTGTTCTAATAGAGAGTACCTGTCTGTTGTGAAAGGGAAAAATGGAAATCTGTGATTCAGTGACTGTAGTTTAATGGCTTATACAATTTTTTTCAGGCTGTTTTGAGGAGTTGAGCAAGCAAACCCTCCACAGAGCAGGGATAGTTCCAGGCTCTGCAGTATCACAGGACTCCTGACTTGGTTGGTGGAAATACCTTCTGGTTTGGGCTCTTTAAGGGACAACAAACCTGCAAAGAACACCAAGACATTTCTTTGTATGTATTCTCTTCCTCCTCCAAACAGCTGCTTCTCACCTCAGAGCAGCTGTAAGAGCTGTTTCCCCACCACCATCATCCCTCTTCCCACCAGAAGTGACTCAGGATGAAGCTGCCAGTACTTTTATCTCCTGCCTGGATGACTTTCGGATCTCACATTCAACAAACAGCGCACTGCAGGGACACAGCAATCCTGGTGAGGGGAGATGGACATCTCAGGACGTCCTGAGGGGTTTGGAAGGACACATGTTCATTTTTCAGCCAGGCCTACGCAGCTGGACTCGCTCTTTCTGGCACAGTGGCTTTTTGGGCAACAGGGCTCAAACCAAGCATGAGCTGATAACCACAGTGCTATCACCACCTCTGAAACCACAAGCTTTTCTCCAGAATACTCAATTTTGCATCAGAATTATTCTGAAAACTGGCTCACACTTAATACCTGATGGTCCACGGGTGAGCACTTGCAGGAGATGACCTGAATAACTCACCCAAGTTTTATCCCTCAGGAACAGCCCAGGCTCCCCAAACTCACTCAGTTATCACACCCACGTGTGTTTGCATGCTCCTCTGCTGACTAAGAGGCAAAGCAGGCAGGCAAATCAACAAAGCTGTGGGCTGGTGCAAGTGGCATTTTCATGCCACAGCACTGGTGGGTAACATGGAGTGCTGCCACGTTGGAGCTGCGGGTTCCTGCTTCAGCAGGCACTGAGCAGCCATGGCTGCAGCTGCCGGGTGGCTGCTGCTGCCATGGTGAAAGCCCTGTGTCTGGGGAGCTTTGCAGCTGTGCTTCCTTTTAAAGCCTCCTTTTTGCCTAGACAAAAACCTATCCAGGGACCTCACAGTGTTGGGGGATGCTTGTGCATGATCACTTATGGTGTTCCAATGTTACAGAAAGGTTGCCAGGATTTGCTGCTTGGAGGGGACAGCACATGGGCTGTAGTCCCTGCTGTGGGACTCGGTGCCTTGTCCTGAGGAAAGGTGGTGTAGGGGAGGGGAAGTGGCTTGCTGGTTGTCCTGCTTTTGTCATCAGAGCATTTGTTCCGCAGAGTGAAAATAAATAAAGCAATACATTGGTTTTCACAGAAGCAGCTGTTATTCAGTACTCAGTGGAGCCCCTGTGCTGGCTTCTCCTGAGGAGTGGCTGCCTCCCAGAAGAGATGGGTGCTGGAGCCTGTGAGAGGCACGGGTGTGTGAGCTCCATGTGGCATCTTCTGATGAAAGACAACCATGACAAGCTGGTAGAACCTGGGCCAAGGCAGAGGAGAGGGCCGTTGTTCCTGCTACAGTTGTAGAGTCACGGTGACTCAGACAAGCTGGACCTTGTGCATAGCTCTCACTTTTGGGAGAGAGTAACATGTATTTACTCCCTGCCATGTGCCACCAGCAGAAAGATCTACCTTATGCCATCCTGTCTAACTGGAGCTTCGGTCAAACAGTTGCTCATCCCAATTTTGTAGGGCATACCTTTGCAAGTAAATGTATCTGCACACGTTTGCATTTAAGCACCCAACCTGCAGCTGGCACCTGTGTCATGTGGAGCCCACCGTGCAGTGTGGGCTGAGCTGGGACTGCCGAAGGACCAGAAGGGCTAGATGTGCCACCCAGTGCAGCACCCGCCCTGCCCTGAGGGGTGTGGATGAGAACTCTGCCTTGTTGCTGTGAAGACTTCTGTGCCTGCAGAAGTGCATTTTTCCACCCTAAGCGAGATCAGATGCATCGTAATAACAGAGTAGGCAGAGAGGGGGGCACATAGCAAGCCCAAAACTGTAAGTGGGGAGCTACAGCGATGCAAATAGCTCATTCCCAGAACTCACACTTTCAGCTCAGTGATATGATCTGATCAAATTTGTCAGATTCTTTGACAGCTAAAAAAAGAAAGGAAAATGAGGACTCTATTTGGGTAAATGGATTTTTATTAAAATTTTTATAGCATATTTTGTTTCACTCAGAACTTAACTTGAATCAATGTGCCAAAGACTGAGTTTCTAGTGAAATTTGGTTTCCTCTTCCTCTTGCCCAGGCCTGATTGCAGGATCAGGCACCTGCACCACCCTGGCTGTCCTGCACAGGGTTTTCAGTGTGGCTGAAGACTTGCCAAGCCACCAGGGATCTTAATTTGCGCAGACAGAGACACAGAACAGACGTGGGGCACCTGCCACTTCAGGGACCTCAGTCCTGCCAGAATACCCCAAAGCAGTGCAGGTCTTGCTGGAGCAGGGGCAACCATCAGGACTGAGCTTAGCCCTCCAAGGTGCCAAGGTGTCCCTGGGCAGGACCCTAACAGGACCTGGGCACAGGTGCTTCAAGTTAACTTCTGGGTGAGCTTAATTTTTTTACATTGATTTCATTTGGAGCTCAGAGACATGAGACTGAGGCTGACCTGCAGAGGAGTTGCAGCAGTGAGAAGAGCTGACCTGCACCAACCAGCGCTGATAGGAAAATATGCAGCAAAAGCCCACCTGCCATTGTTGCAGCAGGAGTAGAAGTGCTTCATGATGACCATTGAACAGTTTGAACTGTGCCAGGTAAGACGGTGTGAGCTTGCATTTGTGGCTGGCTGGTTTGTTTTATGGTGCTCTAGTGGGTTGCTACGCTTGACTTCCTGGCACTGATGCTACTTATTGCCTTTTGTGCTCTTTGAACCCAGCGCTGCTGGTTTTGCTGTGGTAATGCCCAAGTGAAGTATTGCAGAGACTGCTTCTTGCTGGTCTGGTGAAAACAGAGATGAGAGCAAGTGATGTTAATGAGAGGGAGAGGGGAAAGCTATGCTCTTGGGTGTAAAATCTGTTTTTAAAACCAAGATACTCGCTGTGCTCTGAAGTGTGTTGCTGCTGCCAGGGTTTGACCCAGTTCTCGGTTCAGCCAGGCTGGCTGGTTCTGGGAAACTCCTCCTCCTTTCATTGCAAATACAGCATCAGCTCAATTAATCAGGCTCTATGCAGTGAATTGAAAACCAAAAAGTCCTTTGTGACATTTATCTCTGTCTTCATTCCTGGGGGAAAAAAACACAGGCACACAAACCCCTCCTAATGAAAATCAGACAGTGTGAGCAAGTGGCTCTGAAGCAAAGTTTTTCTGCTCCTAAACTGTACTTCAAGTCATTACAAGCTTTGCTTGCCAACGTTACAGTAGCTGAAGCAGTATGTACAGCCTGTGATACGCAGACTGGAGTAAAACCTTCTTCATGACATTTTGTTGTATGGGAAAGCTTGAGTTTTTGGAAGACGCTCTGATAACACAATATGGAAAGCATGCTATCTTAGCATTTCCTACGCCGACTTGGAATGCCTTCTGTTTGGAGAAGATCCACTGGCAAGTGAGGGAAGGTCTGAACAGTCAATTTAGATTTTTCTTTTAAATGTATTCTGTATGCATATACTGTGGTTATTTTGAGATTTTTGCCTTCTGGAATGATTACTGTCTGATACCAGATAGAAAAGTCATTATGCATAAAACATAGGTGTACAATGAGTTTAGTAGCTTAGGGAAGCTGTGGATGGAACCACTTAAGTTTCATCAAGAGGTGCAGACCTTATTTGTCTTTAAAACCCTATTCCACACCTGCAGAGTTGTTACCATTAAATTAAAATAAGTGCTAGAGGCTGCTTTTCTTTTCTGAAGTATGTTTTTGCTGAGGATACCTGGACACCCTAGAAATGGAGCATCATGCAGTTGCTGACCTTGGACCAAGTGCATGATCTCGCTGTGTTTCAGACCCTTCTGCAGTTACATCCTTCCATGCCCAGCTCAGAGGGGCTTGACATAATTTTGAGGGGGATGTTGGTAGTCCTAACCTCTTTGACCAGCACTGGTCCCCTCTGGGCTGTACTCTGCAAGTCTGGCAGCACAACTCGCCCAGAGGGGAAGTGCAGTGCCTTCCATCCCTATTTGAGCATGCAGGGCTAGTCATACCCTGTGGTACAACTGTGTTGTGCAGTGGGAGCATCTGTGTGTTCCTTTCAAAGAGCTTGCAACTCTCAGGGGAATGTGAGTGTGATGTTATCGGAATATGCAAAAGTGTTTTGTGCATTATATCTGTATTAACTAAATTACCTTCAAGGTGACTGTGAGTGGCGGGAGGATTGATGTGGTTGACTGGAATGGTTGGCTGGCCAGTGTGTGTTGGTGGAGAAGAGGGAAGGCTATGCAGGAGGAATGACAGCAGTTGTATTGTATGGAGTGGCACAGCAGAAAGGATGCAGATGGCTGTAAGGGAGATGCCAAAGTGACTGGATAACCCCACTTACCTACAGCATAAGAGGAAACACTCTTGTAGCAGGAAAGTGGAAGCTCCCGCACTAAGGGTAACTCACTTCACCTTGCACTGCCTGTACAGGGCAAAACCAAAATAATTATACCTCTTTCTTGTCCCTCTCTGAAGGAAAGTAATAGAGAGGACATAGTTGCTAAACTTGGTGGACAGTCCCTGTGTACCCACAGCTTCTGCTTGTTGCTGTTGCTTCCCTGCTCAGAGCACGGCACAGCTTCAGGGTGGAGCATGACCTGCTGAATGGCTGTCCAGCCCTGGGACCTGCTGCTGGGGAACACAGGGGGGAGCTCTGCTGGCTCTTTGCCTCCTTCATACTGTAAACGGAGCTTGGGTGATGTGACTGGGTGTAGCAGGGCCAGCACGTGGCCTTATTCAAACTTGGCCCAGTAAGCCCTGAAGCTGCTGAGCTGCAGCTCCAGTAGCCTGATCCAGCTCTCTGCACGTCTGAGTAGCACATCAAAAATGTGGGATGCTCAGCTCTGCCATGGCTTTGTGGAGCCCTTAGCCTGCGTGGGAAGGGGAGGCAGTGAGCTGCTGGTACAGCCTCCTTTCCTGCTTTCACGAAGCACAGCTGGCACTGGCCTTTGGTTGCTGTTGTGCAGTGACTGCTCCTTGTTTCCATTCAAAAAGCACTTGCTTACCTTGCTGCCAATACGTGTGTGGTGGTGTGCCATCCAGTATGCATATTGCAGGCTGCCCTTTTGGCACTGGGGACTGCCTGTAACAGGTAGGAAAAGTGTCAGGACCTGTTGCTGAGCTCCCAGTTCACACCTGACTGCTCATTAGCAGCATCAGCTAAAATCTGAGGCTATAGGCTATTAGGGACAGCAGTTTTTTCCTCCTTTTCCCTCCTCTCTTGGAGGATGCAGCTGTACAGTTGCCAAAGTCTCTGCCAATGCCGCCTTAGCTCCAGGCTCTCTGGATACTGTGCGGTATTAAAGCCAGTAACCTCTATGCTGTATGCAAGCAGTTAGAGAAAGGCAATCAAAAATGAACATGGCAAGAGAAAGCTGGAAAAAGAGCCTTTTGATTTTTCAGTTTTTAAGAGGGGAAAGTGCTGCAAGAGCAGCAGAACTTATTAATCCTTCTTTTTCACGGATGTTCTCTCCCATGGCTTGATTATCTTGTGCTCATTCTGATTTAAGCTTTACTGGTGGTATATACGCTGAAGTATATATACAGAAGTATAGTATTTCTTTTCCATGAAGGATTTGTGGTATTTAATAACGTGGATAATCTTACATTGCAGTCTTATTCTTCAGGGGAGAGGGACAGTAGTTCAAGTCTCTCTATGCCTTTTCTTGAGAGTCCTAGGAATTTGGTACATCTAAGATTCCTCTGTGGCATAAAATTTGACTGAAATCAGCTATCAGAGCATAGTAGTACCAGAAAGGACTATGAAGTAAATAGCACAGTTGCATAAATCTTGCCTCCTTAAGAGACCAGACTGGGAAAAAATACCAATATGTTAACAACATGCTATTGAATATCAGGATTATTTCATTTCCCACATCCCCAGCTGCAGATTTACGTGTTACTTTGAATGTACCTGTTTTCTTATTAGCCTCTGATCTTGCAAACACTTCGTTTTTCTGCCTCAACAGGTGCCCTGGAAGCTGCAGAGCCCTCGCAGCAATGAAATGTGGCACACAGGTGCAGCTGGTGAGGCCAGGGCATTAGGCTGGTTCGTGGAGGAAGGGAATAGCTTTCATTTCTGAATCTGGATCAGGCTTCCCAAAGTGCTACTGCTGGATGGCTGAATGAGTTTAAATACCATTCCCATGGGCGGAGGGATCTGCTGGCCCAGCTTGGTCAAAGGCTGAAGCACAGGGTGCCCTACTGTGAGGTGGCACCATGTCCCTGTCCCTTATGGGTGGCAAGGGCAGGGTCCCATACCACAGAGATTTCTGGGGGTGGTGCTGGTGTTGGTGTCACGGCTGTGGCACAAGCATTGGGGCTGGCAGGGGTCTCTGCTGGCTCATAGGCCATGGGAGCTGTGTTTATACCAGGAAGGAAAATTTTTTTTTCAGGAACTGTTGCCTTTGGTGTGAACTGACGTAGAAAATGAGGTGCCTGTGGGAGGCCTGCAATCCTAGCTTTGTTTGGGGAGAAAGGAATTCAGAGTTTAGCAAAACATTCCTAATCCCAGAAAAATGCTTTGCTTCGAAACTCCCAGCAAGATCCAAGTGGCCTGACATGCTTTTAGTGCTGTCCCAGCTCGATCCGCAAAATCCAACGTGAGGCCCATTCCAGCGCCTGTGCCGATGGGCATCTCGGCGCGAGCATGGCCAAGCACTGCTGGCAGTCACTCCGGCTGCTCAGCGCTCAGTGCCGGCGCCAGCCAGAAACAAACAGGCAAAGTGCCGCGCCAGAGAAAAGGGAAACATCTTACTCCTTATTTAATCAATATCAACAGACATATTAACAATCACATGTCAACATGCGCAATTATTTGTAACCCACCAGTAAACATGGCCCTTAGGCCAAATCTGGTGGTGCCCTGCAGAGGCAAGAAGGCAAGAGAATGTTTGGAGTGCATGATTTCCTCTTGAGATGTGGATGGGCTGGGTGCAGGGTGCTGCTGACACAAAGCTGTGTATGGGAGTGCTGGCACTCCAGGAGCATTGAGGCTCCTAGAGGAGCACGCGTTCCTGGACTGCTGCACATGAATGGCAAGGGCAAAGTCATCTCCTCTGCCCAGGTGTGCCTGCAGTGACCACCATATCTGCTCTGGGCCCCACCTGTGTTTACCCTTGTGCAAGCTTTGCACAGGAGCGTAGAGCTTCATCTTTGGTGGCTGCCTGTGGCTGGCAATGCTGCAGCTTTGTGTTATGTGATGCTATGGGTTAGAAGAAAAAGTGATGTCTAATAAGTAGAAAGACGAGGTCTGGCCTACACAAGATTTTGAGAGCCTCAGTGCTTGGACTCTGTTGCAGGCTCTGGCAGTGACAGGGCAGCTTGCACAGGGGATGGTGTGAGTCAGTGGTTTGTAGCCCTCCATGCATGAGTGTGGACACGGAAGCTCTCCTGGAGTGGGTCCAGGGAGGGCCTGCAGGAAGGCTGATGATGATGGGTGAGCCAGAGCATGGTTGGGGCTTCAGGTTCTCACTCACCTGTGCAAGGGGTGGGAGTGGTGGGGTGGTGCTGTTGTTATGGCATTGGTTTAAGAACAAACTAAGCCTCACTCCTCCTTATCCATGTGAATACAGAAAGCGTCCAGTGCCAGGCTTCTCATTTCTTCCCTGAAACAAATGAAGTTTCCTGAGTTCCACTGGCTGCAACGAGGGTATGTCCATAAAGAAAGGCAAAAATAGATCTCTGCTTTAATTTGAGGAATCTAAGTCTTTCTCTAGTGGTGAAAGCCCCCTCTCCCCCAGGTGGGTGTGCTGTCAAGATGAGTGTGTGCAGGCAGCGTTGCACAGCCTGTTTGGGTGGTGGGTTGGTAAGGGAGATGCTACCTCCCCCCTCCTGGGGCCAAGGGGCAGTGTGGCTGCTCTGTGTGTGGAACACCAAAGCTGGGGTGTGGGCTGCCTTTCCTGAGCCCTCTCTGGATATCAGCTCAAAGACCATCTGCTCCCTGCAATATTTACAAATATATCTGCCTCTAAAATCTGCCTTTTAGTTTATCAATGAGACAGGGATAGCATTACAGGGCTGTGCACACACATGTTATACATTCCCCCAGCAATAATTCCTTCCTCCAGTTATGCTATGTATTTAGTGCATTCCACCAGTATGATAATCATCAACATGCCTTAAAAAAGAAAAAAGGCTAACGAGGTCAAAACAAAACATAGGAGTTGGCCAGATAGTGGGAAGACACTACTGCAGCCCCTGAGGCTGGGACTTTAGCGTCCTGGCAGCCTCTGCCCTCTTGGACGACAGTGGAGCTGCTGCCTGTTGAGAGAGCAGCAGTGCTGTGGTGGGCGGGTGGGTGACAGCAGCCAGCCCCACTCGCTGCCTGCCGGGCAAATGGCTGAGGCTGGCAGGGGCAGAGGGGAAAGGAAGGCTAAAACATAACACAAGTAATAGAAAGCAGCTTGAAAATCTTTTCTCTATTTACGTATCAACCCACAGAGGCGGGGGGAAGCTCTGTGGTGTGCTCAGCTGTTGTTAGCTGCCTGCCCTGTGCTGAGGGTGAGGGAGCTGCCGTGAGACCACAGCCAGGCCCGTGGGCCAGCTCCGAGTTCCTCGGTCGAGGGGCGTGCCATTCTTTCCCAAAGCAGCTGAATTGTTCTTGGGGCTCAAAGCCTGCTTTCCCACAGTTTGCACATGAAGCAATAAGTGGTGTGAGGCTGTTACCTGTCTCACATGGGGTTTGTTTGTGTGTTTTTATAGTTGATTTGAGGGCTCTGTATCTGCTGATGCTCAGCTAATGATGAAATGTGATCAGGTTTTCTGTGGCCAGTCTTTTCTCTTTGGCTTGTCCTGAGCAGAAAGCTGCTTCTCAAGCTGGCCCCAGCATAAAGCAGTTGCTGTTTCTTTCCTTTTATTCTACTTGCTCAGGGATGAGCACCTTGTGACCACTAATTGCTCTCAAGCCAGCAAGCTTGCAGATATCTGTCTGAGCTTTCTCTCTTCCCCTTGTCATCATTAGATGGTGCCAGGTTTGGCCCCAGATTCGTCTTCTGGTGGTTGCTGTGGTACCCTGGCCTGCAGCATTGCTGGGAATGCTTTGGGCAGCATCTTCCAAGGTTTTCCCAAGCCAAGACTGATGGGCAGTGTCTTTCTGGAGGGAGAAAGATGAAGAGGAGTTGCCTATGTCTGTTTGCTCTCTGTGGGGCACCCAGTGTTGTCAGCCTGGCTGGAGCCATTAACACAGGAGATCTGGGTGGGAATTGGCAGTTGACGAAGTACATTTCCCCTGCATCCCACTCCCTTGCTTTGTGGGAGCTGTAAGCTTTCCTGGTGAAACAGATGCTTGAGCATCGCAATAGCAGCATGCTCCCTTCCGCCTGAATATGTTACCTGCTTGCTAGTAAGCAGCAGAAGTGGTGAAATGCATCCAAGTTGGCCTTTACCAGAAAGTCTTGCCTGGATTCACAGGTATGGGTCCAGTTTCCCAGCTTCCTTCCAGGGGCCCCATGCTCCCCACAGCCTCCCTGCACAGGGATGCCTCACTCTGCCACTGTGAACCAGTCAACCTGTGAGGCCATGGGGTACCCAGGGATCACAAATGGCAGACACAGGTACCCAGGGGACCTGGTGGCAAATGGAGGGCTGTTCCTGGAGGACCAGAGTAGCTGAGAAGCTTGGCCTGTGCCACCCCTCAGCCTGCCACTGAGCTATGTCAGCTCTGATGCCTGCAGCCTCTGCCCTGTTGACAGGTGCTGCATCCCACTATGGTAGAGGGCTGCTGGGTTGGCGAAAAATCCCAGCCCTCCCAGGACATGCCAGTGCTGAATTCTTCCTCAGACTTCTTCTTTCTCCCAAAAGGCAAGAGAGACATATTTGGGAAAGGCAAGCAACTTTTTACTTCTAACCCTTCCTGATACAATCACTTATTTTCCATCCCCCAGGACAATTTAATCATAAGCATTTCACCTGGACAGCACATTGCAAGCCCTGCTTCCAGGGGCTGCTGTGGCAAAGCAAACCTCCATGGTATCTGATGGTCAGAAGCGCATGAAGTGGTGTCACATAAAGGTCTTGGGGGGAGACGGTGGCAGCTTGAGCTTAGTACCTGAAGTGCAAATACTTGGCACGTGTGGAAGCACTACTGTGTGTGCCTCTCTGTCTGCATTCGTCTTTCAGGCAGCAAGCAGCAGCACGTTATCGGGTGTGTGAATACATATTTACTACGGTAGGCCCAGAAGGGCTTTTCAACAACTTTCCCTGCATGTGTTGCTAACAAGTCACTCTACAGATTTACCAAGTGAGCAGAATCGCAAATGTTTCTCTTTACAATGAGAAGTAATCAGAGGAGGTCTAAATGGCAAACAGCAATCCAATATATACATTTGTCACAGATATAACGTAAAGTCAGCTCAGCCTCTTTGATGTCACATAAACATGTCATTTTGAAGCGACTCAGTTTTGCTGGCATTTCATCAGCCAGTGCACAACAAACAGCGCCAATTACGCTCAATCGCTGTTTAACATTTGCCTCCTTTAAAATGCCCATCCATTACCAGCAGAGTGGTTTGCAGTGTTTAGTCTCTGGTGGGGATGGTATTCCACAGCCCTCAGCCCCGAGGCAGATTCCCTCTTTCACTGTTTAACCCAGTAGTTTAATTACTGTGTGGCTTCAAAAAAAATCCAAAACCTACCCTAAAAAATCCTGTATGCCAAACCTTTGTAATATTTAGCCTCTGAAAAAAAGAGATGCTGTGGAGAGATGCGCTGGGAGTAGGATTTCTGTTTGAGAAGGAAGGGAAGGACACATCACCATCTCCTCGAGCGTTCCTGTTATTTGTCTGGTTTCCCTCTCCCGGGGGGACGCTGGGCGTGGGTGTCATGGCTGGGCCCAGGGAACTGCCATCGTGGCACAGGCACAGTGACCAAAGCATGGCACTGGGTCCCACTGCAGCCAGGCTAGTGCATGGAGAACCACACTGAATTCATGACTAAGAGATTGAATCCCAGCACTCGTGCTATAAAATACATTGCTGGGTAATTGAAGGAGGATGCAGTACAGTCCGTTGTGTATTATCAAATGCATCACTTGTAACGTACATCAGCCCCCACACACACATGTACGTCCAACGTAGTCATCAGATCCTGCACCGATGTTCTTTCAAAGAGTTAGGGAGATGTGATGTTGTAAGTGTGGGGTTTGAAATACTAAAGCTACCAGCTGCTGAACTCGCAGAAAAGAATACAGTTATTCCATTTGCTTCCCTGCTAGTAGTTAAAAAGTAATGAATCCTTTTATCCTCTCTTTACATAATAGGCTCCAGCCAGAAAACTGGATGTTTCCTCGTCAATAAAATAAAAAAGAAATTCCCAATATTAAAGGAACAAAGAGGAAATTGAGCAAGTCTTATGTTATTGTGGTTAACAGTCAATAAGGAAAACCAGAGTTTTGTTCTGCTGACTTAAAAAAGCATTAAGCTGTAAATATCTAGCTCAGTTCTATTTCAGTGTTGGACTTTTTTTTTCCTTTAAATTTAATTCATGACAAAATTCCCTCCCAAAGTTTTGGTGTTAGTTTGCTTCCCTCCCTTTTTCAAAACATCAGCAATTTACATGTAAGGGCTTTGTCTTCCTGAAATCTACAAAGTTTAATGAAAGCAGTGATTTTTCATATGATGAAGTAATTCTGGGGCTACTGCACAGTGAAGAGGGGATTTCGGCACTCATGGAACTCAGTCAAAGAATAGGAATGCAATGTCTGAGGTTTGTGTTCGTTTGTATGGGCAGAGTGGGTAGTGGAATGGCTGCAGGAAGGATGTCATGGCTGCAGCTTCCCTGGGAAACCTGAGGTTCAGCCAGTGGTGATGGGACAAATACTTCTAAGCGTGCTTAAAATACCTGAGCCAACATAAAATATGGCCTCCCTCTGCTGACTTATTATCAGTGTTTTTAAGGAGATTTTTGGCATGTCTGAAGACGTTCTATGACAAATGCTCGTCTTGGGTGGGAGAGCCCAGCAGTCCTTCCCTGGCACTCAGGAACACTGCTCCCAGGCAATTTTACTTCTAGGCGGGGATAGATTCAGGCACACGAGTTGGAGCCAAAGGCTGCAAATCCAGCATGGCAGAGGTAACATTTTAGGAAGAAGAACATATCCCAATAATTCTGAGCAGTTTATAGACAAGCAAAGTTGGACACACACATAAACTTGAGTTAGCCTGCAGATCATGCTGGTCATTAAATATAGCCATGCTGTAAAGTGTGTGCACACAAATCTACTCTATATATTTTAAGTGCACCAATAAAGACTTCGGTTGCAGTATTTAGAGGAGAAAACTGTTTTCTTCCCCTGAGCCCAAACTGTTCCCAATGAATAATTTGTCCAGTTCTAATGTATAATTAACATCCGAAGGTGGAGGCTGCTGTCGCCTATAAACATTACCATATTTCCATATTCCTACTCTGCAAGTTATCAGTTTCAAAAAGGAAACTGCACATGGAGACACACAGGAGCAAAGCCAGCCCTGTGACCTGGCAGCAGTGAGTGCCACTGGTGGCAACATGGGTACCAGAGGCCTGTGCCTCACGGCTGTTCTCATTTGTGGCCTCCCCAGCCTGCCCTTTGCTCCCCACTACCCCCATCACAGCCTTTGTGAGCCTGCTCTGCTGTCCTTAAAGGGTTATTATCAGCTTATACCAAGCCATAGGTGGCCATGGAGGGAGTGACACGAAAGTAGCTGCTGATCCCCTCCTGCATGCAAATGGAGGCTAATTGCTTCCTGCTGAAAACTTCTCAAGGATCTATCCACAGAAACTGTGGACAGGTTTTGGATCATCTGCAGAAACTTGGTTTGCTATTTGGAGTTTATTTGTGAGTTTAGTGCCTTCCCTTCCCCCGTGCTCCTCCTCTTTAATCTAGTTCACTGAACAAATTCTAGAAACGTTTTTCCTGGCTATTTGGGCTTTTATCATCTGCTAGCATTAATCACTTGATGCCAAATGGTGCCTATCATTCAGGAACAAGCACACCGCAGAGGCCAGCCTTTTCTAGAGTGGGACCAGAGGTGAGGTGTGTGTGGTGCTCTACCTGGCACGGCAGTCACATGGCAGCTGCCAGCTGACATGGCTGTATTGAGGCCTGTACAGCTGTTAACCAGAGGGATATGGGAATTGATGCTTGTGGGAGCAGAGTCCTGTGCTCCACACGTCAGCCTGATGCAGCAGTGTTCTGGGCCAGTGGAGGAAATTAACAGCACAGCATTGGTAGCTGAGCCATCCCAGCACACCTGGCAGATGGGTTGTTATGAAGGAATTCACCTGTATCACCCTGGGACCACTGTAGTGCTATTAGAGAAGAGTCTCTTTGTTGCCTTTTGTCTTCTGAGTTGTTTGAAGGAGGCAGGCAACAGCATCCTCCCCAGCAAGAGCTTTCCTGGGTGAAGGGTGTGACAGCCTGAGGTTGTAGTGCTGCCGGCCGGAGCACTGCCTAGCTGTGGGAGCCTGCGCTGCTGCAGCCCCGAGCCTTCACACATCTCTGCGCGTGTGTGGGATGGCAGGGCCCACCAGCAGCTCCAGCCTGCATGTGCCCACACTGTGCCTTGCCTCCATCCCCCGCCGCGGGGGCTCTCGCTCGGCACAGCCGCCGGCCGGGGGTGTGGGGTCTCTGCGCTGTGTTGCAATAACTCTCTTTGCTCTGCGGCGTGCAGCGCATGGGAGCATATGGCTCTGTCTGGTTTGTTTGTTTGTTTTAGGGTTTTTTGTTTCTTTCTATTTTGGTTTACTGTCACAAATAATTTAATTATCCCATGACTTGCCATTTCAGTTATGCATTGTCTCTGTTCCTGTTTGACTTGGGGGCAGCTGTTGAGCTCTCCAGATTTAGGGCTCAAATCTGCTCATCGTTATGTGTGAGCAGAACTCAGCCCATCTTGTAAAACTGGCAACTCTGCACAAGGTAGGCATGTGTGAGAGCTGATGTGCTGGGATGCAGCTCACATCCTGCACTAGTGGATGGGACCAGCTCTCGGCCCCCATGAGGGCCCAGTGGGACCCAGAAAGGCCTGAGCATACAGTGGGTGTTTGTAGCAGATAGCAAATGGTGACCCACCTGAAGCGCTCATGGGTTGTGAGGTAGGCTGTGGAAATCAGCTCAGAAACTTTTGTTGTTACTCTCAACAAAACAAGCCATGAGTCTTTCTTAATTTGCTTTTTTTTTTTGTCCAGAGCCTTGAGTTTACAGTCCCTCCTGTTCTCAAAGTTGCTCCTCTTAGCTCTGATACCAAGTAGCTTAAAATCATCTTCCCCTTATGCCACCTATATATGTGTATCATTGGAGAGGTCAGTGATTAAGAGATGGAGATCAAGGAGTTCCCTGAATTCCGCAGCCTGGGGAGAAGCATCTTTCGATAACATGCTGAGAGTAAATTGTAATTAGTGTTGTGTTGATGACTGACAAATGAAGTGTGGCAGCCCTTGCTCTGAAAATGAAACCAACTTGTGTGTTGGTCCATCGCTTCTTATCATACTTATTGGTGTTCATATGTACATCTGAAAATCCCAAAAAGTAGCTGTAAATACTTTGCTGAAGATGGATGGATGACTTGTGCCTACAAGCATGTGCCCAGAGGGAACATTTGTTTGGCTTTTACCTGTATTTTTGTCTCATGCAGTGGATTTAGGAGACATGTCCTGTGGGAAGACAGGGAAGCAAACAATTCAACAGTATCTCGCCAGAGCTCTGTAGACATTTATAAGACATACAGCTGTTTCTCTTTTTAATTTGGAGGAATACAGGCCTCACAAACAGGGAGTTTGGTTGTTCCTACAAATAAAAGCCCACAGCTCAAAGGCAAAATATTTTGAAGACAATGTACAATAAGAGCCTTTTTTTTAGCCATGTAAAAGCTGTTTTATGAAATTAAGCTGGAAATATCATAAGTGGGAAATGACCACAGAATAAATAGAACCTTTTAGAAAGACAGCAAACATGTGTTATTTATTTTCCTAGTAAATGGAAGTGGCAGATTCAATCAGCAAGAAACATCAGATAGTTATGACCATTTTAATCACATAAAAAAAAGTTCATAAGTTTTGTTTATGGTACATTTAACTTTTTCAGTTTGGGTTGTGGTGGGGGGTTGAATAAGTCGTATTTACTAGTAAACTAGAGATAAGATGGACCATTTCTTCTTATATTGGCAGAAAGGGGCGAGAGGTAGAAGAGTGAAGTGTCTGTGCCATTACCTTTTGCACTGCATGTACACATCTGGAAAGCATTATGACCCATTGCATCAGAAATATTTTAAAACTATCAAACAGTTCCAAAGCATGTACTGTACCCCATGAAGAGAGACAGTTTTCATGCCTGCCATTTCAGAAGGCTTCTCAGCATGCCAAGGAAACCTATTTTATATAGGCCTATCTCTGCTTATATTTGCTTGAAAGCTTTAAAGTCACGCTCAAAAATGTTAATGCTAGATGTTAATTTTAGAGATGGGACAAAGCAAGGGTTATAAAATAGCCAGCTGAGATTAAGTTCCTACATAATGACAAGCTGCTGATATGCCATCAGTAGCTGTAAGAGGAAAGTGGAAGGAGGGACAAGGAAACATGGCATGGGTCTTGACTCTGGCAGCGTGTGAGTGTCAACGCTGACCAGAGCCAACACAGTGTTTGTTTGTCTCTCCCTCTATTTTGGAAGCTGTGCATCTCAAGTTGAAACATGCCACATGAACTTGTGCATTATAAAGAAAATAGTCATAAACAGATGTGTTGAGATCTTGATCTTCCAAGATCTTGATCTTCTCAGTGTTCTTGTTGCTGATGTGTGTCCCTTTGTCAACCCTGGCACATTGTCCTCTTTCACTGTGTGTGTGTGGTCTGGAAGAGCTGGACAACTCCAACCACTCAGCGAGAAAGGTTAATTTTCCTCTTGGCAACTGTTCTATTACAGTGAGAGGGCGGAGGCTTGTATTTGAGGAACAGAGAAGGAAAATATACAAGCAACATAAATACAAGGGGATCTTAACTGTGTGTGGAATGGACTGACTTATAAGAGCAGACTGTGTGCTTTTGTGGCTACTACACGTGCTATTAGTGTCATCTTGCCTTGGGCTGTAATATTGTAATAGTCATACTAGAGATGAAAATTGTATACTTGGGATGAAATGTGTGTACTGTAAGAGGTGTCCCTGATATTACAAATTAAATAAAAGGAAGCAATGAGTAGAAGTATGAGTGTAATTTCTACCCTTGTTCAGATATCTTTGCTTTCTGGTCAAACACAGATGTTTTCTTTAGAGACAGCAGTAGATATAAAGTAAGTTCATATCCTTGGGATATCAGCTGTATTGACTTTTACAGAGCAGTGAATCCAAAGATTCGCAAATCTTTGTATTCACTGCTCAGGGAAAAGACAAAAGCTCAGGGAAGTTCATCTGAGGGAAGAGAGAGGAGTTAGCAGTAGGACAGCAGATAAGAAACAACACTCAGTAAAGATTTAGGAGGAATTTAGGTTCAGAGTCAAGGAGCAGCAACATTCTTCGAGCGCCTTAAGTATTGGTGCAGGCAGGCAAGCACAACTGTTGCCTCCTTGCTCTCCTCCATCTCAGTTGCTTTCAACTGAAGAATAAAAACTTCTTAGATCTGGTTTGATAGTCTAGGGATTTGCCTGCAGTACAAGACATGACTGGGTCTTGATGATGTCCAAAGTATAACTGCCTTGTGCCCGGGGTGCCCCAGGATCCCACTTTAGTTGCACAAGCAACTGGATATCCTAGGAAACTGGCTGGAAGGCACAGTATAAGGCTGCTCACCTCTTGTGATCTTGTTGACTCTCATCAGGTGGAGATAGCATATGCATTAACATAAGAGTTGATTGTTTCTAGTGACAGGTCTTCACAACACAAAATACCCATTGCTTAATCGCCCCATGTCTATCAATGGAGTCAGTGTAAAACGCAGGGAACAAGTGAAGAGGTTGATCTGAAGATAACAATAAAAACTTGTCCTTCAAGGGGAGGTGTTGATCTGATAAAGAGCTGTTTAGAGTTGAAGATGTTTTCAGCAGTGTGCTGAAAATTGTTGGTCCTATAGCATAGGTTCTGAGATATGGACCCTAATTCAGTGTCAGGTTGCCTTTAACAGCCTCTGGTAGTTGTTAAACTAGTCTGGCTTTACCCAGTGGTGATGATTCCCAGTGTGCTTCCCACTGGTCAAAGAGTGGGGCTCAGGTTGGAGGCAAATGCTTGGATTGGAAGAATGGTCCACAGCGTGGGCAGACATCATTGACTCTGTATAAGCTCAGCAGGCATGGAATCAGGAAAATGTTAAAAGAATTTAAAAAAGAGAAAAAAAATAGAAGAAAGAAATTGGGGGGGGGGGGGAGAAGAAAAAAAAGAAAAAAGTATGAGTCATAATGAATTTTCTCACATTAAGT
>JAWWLV010000183.1:28731483-28816024 GCA_035041135.1 Platyrinchus mystaceus
CCCCCCCCCCCCCCCCCCCCCCCCCCCCCCCCCCCCCCCCCCCCCCCCCCCCCCCCCCCCCCCCCCCCCCCCAAGAAAAAAAAGAAAAAAGTAGGAGTCATCATGAATTTTCTCAGATTCAGTCCCATTATGAAAACCAAGTATCTTTGACAGAAATAAACATCTATGTAATATAACTAGATCAGCACACTAATGCCATGGACTGTCAGGATGAAGGGTAAATTCTAGCTAGTTTATAACCAGTGGTCTATCAACCTTGTAGTGAGACTTTGGGTACTTGTCAAGCAAGATGATTTAGTAAGAGACTTGTAGGGGGAACGATTCTAAGGGAAATCTTTTGCTGTTGGGTTTGGTCCTAGGCTGAAGGTGTGGTTATGTTCTTGGGGAGCAAGTGCAAGACCCTGAAAAGAACTTTTGTAATCTAGTTAAATGCAATTTCTTGCTTTCACTTTCTAGCTGAGCAGGGGGGAAGAGATTATAATTTCTTAAATGTGGTGCTTCGATTTTGGGAAGATCTTGGGGGTGGGAAGGGTAAAGATATTTTCTTGCTAAAAGTCCCTAGATGCACAGCATTTAGGTCTACTTGTCTGAGGGCAAAATAGAGCCATAAATCTTTCAAATAAGTACACAATACACATTTTGGCCCTTAGAAGTCTGTACAACGTCATAGTATTCCTTTTGCCTTTGCTTTAAAATAGTATCTGTGAACAAAGTCACAGAAAGGGTTAATAACTGGGTAAAAACGCAAAATTTCTATGTTTTGTTTGGGCTGTGTGTCCCTAAATGTGTATTTACGGTGTGGAAGAAAACTATTGTCGAAAGCACAGTAGTTATACCTCAGGTCTAAGGTTATTGCTTAAACTCTGACTGCCCCTTGATGGTGTGTGTTTGGTTTATGAAACCTGTTGGATGGGCATTCTTGCAGACAGAAGTCAGGCAGCTGCTGAGCTTTGGGTTTTTACTGGGTTTGTGTTTATCTGATATTGGATTTGCATATATGTGGTGCTGTGTTACTGAGTGATGACAGCCACATTGCATTAGCTGTGACATTCAGAAAGTGGATGAGTGGTTAGCAAGGGAAAAAACGTGGGGGAGCAGTGGCTGCTGCATCCCTGGGCTCCACCACTGGTCTGTGGCATCACCCTGCTCTGAGTGAAAGGAGTGTAAGTTCCTCCACCTGTCACCTCAAGTTGTCCTTGGTGAGAAAGCATGGACAGGTAAACACAGGCATGGTCTTCTCTGGCCCCTCAGCAGGTTCAGTGTTGGATCTGTCAGAGATTTGGGGGTTTCTGGGCTCCCCAGGAGGTACACTCGCTCATGAGCAAAAATCCCTCTGTTAGAGGAAGACTTGCATCACCTAAGAAATGTGATGTGTGTTGCTGTATTTGTATGGAACTGCTCCCTTTCCCAAAGGCTGGATTTGGGGCACAGCCTTTATTGGAAGGTCATGACTCCCACTGCTTTGTGGGGACCTAGAATCAACGCCCCAGGAAGAGATGGAAAGAAGGTAGAGCAAGATTTTACTATGCTAGGAGAAACAGGTTTCTGCTCTTTTGAAACACTGAAATGATGAAACCCTGCACTGCAGGAACAGCAGCCTCAGCACTGATGCTTAAGATGGGGCTGCTTACTGTCCCAGCTCTCTCTCATGCACATGCATGCTCTATCTCTATATGTACATATACATATTTAGCTCAAAATAAACAATGCCACACAGCTGCTGAGTCAGAGGCTGGGCCCTGTCCAGGAGTCCACAGCTTGGCATTGCTTCTGTTCCGTCAGAGGATTTCCAACATAATCAACCTTGAGCTTGATTAAGACCTTGGTTTGCAGCAGCTAAATAAAGGCTTATAATAATCTGAAAGACAAAAACAAAGAAGTCATAATGCTGTGTATGAGAAAAGCAAAGAGCAAGGGTCACATGGCTGGAGGAATAGCTACCATTATGCTGCAGTACAGCCTCACATGTGGCACTGCAGTGGATCCTGGGCATGATGCTGCTGTTTCCAGTGCAACCAGCATATAACAACAGTCATGCAACAGATGATGCCCTTTTCCTCTGACCTCTGATGTTTTGTATAAAAAAGGAGCATCCATGACACAACAAACATTAAAGTAGTTCAAGTTACACTGTGGAAACATTGCACCACACCAGTGAGCAACCTCAAGGTAGGTTCTGTTTCCTGCCAGCCATGTCATGCCATCCCAGCTGAGGAGACAGCCCTCAGAGGATGCTTTTTGTGCTGAATTTTGGTCAGGAAAATGGCAAATTTAATGCAGTCCCTAGAGAGGCGGAAAATTGTCTACTCCTGACCCACGTGCAGGCAATATCTCTGCATCAAAGCATGAGTGACACTGCTGGGCTCGGACACAGTGGTGGGAAGGTGCAAGTGTGCACACGTGCGCAGGGGAGGAGCCCCTCACTGCGCTTTGGTGAGCAGCCCTGGACTTGGCAGTGTAGAGTAATGTCTGTTCTGCATTCAGGACTCTCTCTGCCCCAAACACACACAACTGGGTAATTAAAGTCGCCAAAATGTTCTAACGTGAAGGTAGTCTGCATTTCATCAGGAGGGAAAAAAAACCCCCAGCCTTGGCTGCTATGCAATGCTGTGGACAATAGCTGGAAGAAGCCTAGCTCTTTTCTCCCTGGGAAACAGATCTCCCTCACTAAAATAGACCTTGGCTGTTACATTCTTCTTACAGGATCAGAGAGGCATTTTTTAAAAAAATATTGTTTTCCAGGATGCTAATTCTCCTTTGCATCTGAGGGATCATTTATCCCTGCTCATTGTTGCCCTATGCCAGCAGCATCTTTGGGCTGTTGTGGCCTTGGTGGCAGAGACAGACAGGTGCCATGCCGCAGGCTGTCCTTGCAGGAGCAAAGTGGGATGCTTCCCTGCCAAGCTGAGCTGGGACGGGTATGGCATCTATGGCAGCAATGGTGTCTCTTCCCTAGTAAAACAAAGACCTAACCCTTGTACATGCTATGGGTGGCAGAGTCCCAGCACAGGACTGGTTACCAGCTGTGGGGAGCAGGAGGGCTAATGGCAACTCTCCACCATATGGGAGTGATTAAAGAAAGAATTGTGCTGGATAGATCCCAGATGAGTTAACTTAATAAAGTTGTGGCCTAATTAAACCACATCCCTTGCATCTTATCTGTCTTCCTGCATGTCCAGAGCAGTGCCCAAAGATGCTATGTTTTGCTACTGAGCATTCACCTTGTGCTGCAGCCCAATAACTGCTACCTGCACCCTGGTCACTGTGCAGCACTAATGAAATTGTGGGGGGATATAATCTGATTTCAGGTTCTTGCTACCTGGAGTCATTACACAGTGGTCAAGTGCTTGCAGGTTATCCCTTCCTATAAATAGGGAGGCAGATGCATACAACTCTTTCAAACATGGCTATTTCTATTAAATATATCCAATTAACCTTGAGCAGTACGGAGATCTAAGAGCCGGGAACAAAACTCATCATGTGAAAGGCACGTGAAGTCTTCCGTAATGAAGTGAAATGCCTGTGAGTTTTAAGGGGTCTCCTGCTCACCCCTCACTTCAGGAGGTTTATTACTACCCAGCCTCTCAGTGGCCAGGCTGGAGATGTCACCTGGAGGTGACAAATCTGTGTCTGGTGCAAGTTAAACAGGGGAAGTGGCGTTAGGGGGCACTCAGCAGGGTGGTTTTGTAAGTGAAGTCTCACACCTGCAGCAGTAGGCACTGCTCAGTAGGTGCAGAAGCTGCCGATGTGGTTTGCTGTCAGTAGATGTGAATTTTAATGCAGTTCTGTAAAAGCCAGACCCAGAGTGTGTCTGGGGCTGCAGAAACAGCCCTGTGGGCACTCCTCAGCTCCACTGGAGGAGTAGAAGGGGTCCAGGGCAGGACCTGACAGGAACTGGGGCGGCAGTGTCAGGAGCAGCACTCTTGGCACGTCCATTGATGCCTATGTGTGCCGGCACTAGACAGGCTGCCCACATGCTGCTCCTCAGCGTGGAGCTGACACCAGACAGCTTGAGGAACTGCCACTACACAGATGTCAAAAAGAAAGGAAAAGAAAAAACCCTTTTGCCCTGCTTGTTTTTAGGGAAACTAACTAATGGTGACCTGTAAAATATCATCACTAACACAAGTGGAAATCCTCTAGTGGGAATTTGTGACTGGCTTATAAGAAGAGAAATAAAAGCTTCTCTTGAGTGAGAGCACAGGTCTGCAGCCAGGACCAGACAGAGTGGTTACTTCTCACTTGGCACCATGGTCATGGCTGTATTTCTGACTTCTAGCTCACACACAGCCAGAAAGCTGATCCCCAAAATTACGTGCCAATAAATAACTTGGAAGGAAAAAAATATACTACTGAGTCCTAATACAGAGGTTTATATTATGCATATCTGTTCTATGTCTTACTGCAGAAATAAACAGCCCTTAACTGAGAAATCTCTGTGGACAGGAACATAATAGATGAAGGAGAGATGGTTGTATCATTTCACTCAGTTGGTCATTACATGGAATTATAACTGTATTATCAATAAGCCTCAATGTCATTACCTTGCTATACTTGGCAAATGCATGTGTGCACTCCAATAAACATTCTCCATTAGAAATATTGCAGCCCATTAGCTAACTCTCGTGCCTGAGCTGCTCACCTGACCAGGGGGATACACACTGTGCTGCTCCTGCAGCAGCACGAGGGCCCCCCACATACCCACCTCCCGAGGATGTGGGCACAGCAGCCAACCTCATTGTAATGTTTTGCTGAGTCTGAAAATCCTTCTTCAAAGGAAATGTTAGTGCTTGTGTAGCCATATCAGCATCCACAGTCTTTGAGGTAAATCTTCTTGCACGTTTCAGGATATTTATTTTTAAAGAGAGAATAATAGTTGTTGCCTCCCTAATAAAGATAAGTGTCACAGGAGACTTGAGCTATTGTGTATTTCATGTATATGGTCTCAAATTCTTCCGTATCTCTCTGCAATTTATTTTCACTCAATTAATTTTATTTTATGATAAAGTAAATGGCCCACAGTGCTGATGGGCATTAGCTGTGGAGCTATCACATTATAATACAATCAGGTTAACTCCTAGCACTATGAGTTAACACTCCCATCTGCCACACATGTCCAAAAAATTATTATCTTTCTGGAAAAGCACATCTCTAAGTCTGCTAGTAACCTGCAGCTGAGTTACTGTCACAGGCCAGAGGAGCATACACCCTGTGGGGAGCTGCAGCACAGGACCTGTGTTACCTCTGAGAAGCACCAGAGTAGGTCAAATGTGTTTACAATCCCTTATGGGATTTTTTTTTCTTAATTGTGATATTCTTGGTGCATTAAACTTCTGTGGGTTTTGAGCAGCAATAGGAAAAGTTGAGTTTCAAAATATCGCAGACTTTCAAAAACAGAACTGATATTTTCTGAAAGTGTGTTGAAAAATTTTACAAACATTTCTATAAGAGTAATTTGCTGGATTTGAGGAAGGACAACATAATTCTTTTGCCCTAAATCCTATATAACAAATCCACAGTCAGTAGAACCAGTTTTGTTCAGGAGATCAGAGGAGCCTGCCTGAAGCCAGAATATGTTTCCCAGCCCTCTCTCGGTGACCTTGTCACAGCAGTGCCTTGGGTCACTGCAGCTCAGCCAGGTGCAGTGCAGTGTGCCTGTGGGGCTTCTCAGCATCCAGTGGGAATCAGGGAGGTGTGCTCCTGTAACACGGATTCTGTCCTCTGGCTCTGTTCCCCAACTAAGGAGGTGTCAAACCACAGCTAAGACCTGCCCCATCTTACCCATCACACTGGTTTTGCTTTAAGAAAGGCTATAGTGCCTTTCATTCAGAGGGCTTCAGTCTGAAGAAAATGTGGTTTTGCTCAGAAAAAGACCAAGTCTTTGGTTTAAAGACAGATGTAAGGCTCAGGGCAAAGCTTAACGGTCACGCTTGAGAATTCCCCCAAGCAGGGGTTTGTTGTGGAAATGCTGCTGCAGCCTTTGCTGTAGCAGCAGCCTGCTCTGTAACTAGTGCTCTCTTCTTGCCCAGATCGCACAGGGACAGGCACCCAAACGGAGCACCCCATGTTTGATCAGGGCAAGATGGACATTGCCCTGTGGCTCCTTGCTCCCACCTTTGGTTCGGCTGTTCTGGGCACAAAGGCAGTTGCAGCATGCAGGCAGGATGGGCAGGACCCTTTGGAGGCAGTGGGTGCTTCAGGCAGGCAGGGGAGTGGGAAGACACGGTTTGGTTTGGGTGTTGGCAGTACTGAGCACATCAAGTACTTCAGAGGGATGAGGCTGGGTTGAACACCATCAGGTCTTGCTAAATGGTGCGATTTGGAGGCATCGTTTTCTAACCCCAAAAGTACCTGAAGCCTTTTTTTGCAGTCATACAACTGGAAACTTTTTTTTTTTTTCAAAATTGACTCCAATGCCCCAGCTCTGAGAGGTGGTGCTTGAGGGAATAACTCTTTAATGATAGTAATAAAAGCTACTTAGTCAATAATGTACTCCCAGAGTCTGTGCCGCTGCTTTTCCTGCAAGGAAACCCTTGCAGCCTAGAGCAGTTTGCTGTGTAGAGAATTCACAATCTGCTGATTAAAAAAAAAGAATAATTAAAAATCTTCCCAAATTTTAAATATTAAATCAACAGCAATGTTTGGGTCTCTGATTTTGCCTACTCAGAAAACAACTTTGAGCGGCGCCTCTTGGGTTGCAGGGAGCATGGCCTTGGGGCAGGCTTGTTCTGGATGAGGCTGGTTTCAGCTCAAGGGAGAGATCTGCTTGAGATGCAGTGCCAGGGCAGCATCGCACCTTCCCTCAGCATCCATGGCACTGTGAGACACCGTGGCTGCCCTGGGGAGGAACAGGCCAGCAGGGTTCTGTGCAGGGGTCTTTGGGCTGAGCAAAAAGGCAGTTTTACAGCTTAAGTGCAAACAACTAAAAACACTTTCTGAACAAGCACCCAATAAAATTGTATTATTACATCCTGTGAACAGCTCCAAAATCCTTAACTCGGGGATATCAGCAGCTCCTCAGTGAAACTAAGCTAATAAACAAGTAGATAATTAACAAAGACAAACATGAATCTTGGTACCAGTGACTTCATATTAAGAAACCTTCTGGTTTTAATATTTGGCATGTACACATGAAATAATTTATTGCTGTTTCAAAGCAATTTCAACTGTTAAACATTCATTGGTTTGCTGAAGGAAATGGTAAAAAAGAATTCTTTCATGTGAACATTAGTTCTTAATTTTAACATTTCCTTATTTTCTATAATGGGATTTGATATGGCAATAAGCTTTAGGAACAGATCTAAGTGGAAAAATATTGTTAGCAGGTGAAGGTTTTTCTTACCGGATCCCTGAACTGTCTGCAGAACAGGATGGTTTCATCAGCAAGCACTCTCTGAAGCATGGAGCTTGGGTGTCAGGAAGGATCACCTCCCTCCTGTGCCCCTGCTGAGGAGTAGCCTTAGGGATAGCTAAATACATCCATAGCTGAGAGGCGTGCTCTGAATCCCTGTGCTGCTGCCACCCAGATTTTGGGAAGTATTGATTTACTGAAGGTGCATGTGAATAAAGTGCATCAACTTATTAATGTGTGTGCAGCTGGGGGACCTGTGTATAGAAAAGTGCCGTTCAATTTGTCAAAGCGCCATTCAGTTTGTCAACCCTTGGCAGCCCAAGCCTGGCCACAGGCATCTGGTGAGTCCTGGATCTCTTCTGGAGCTGGAAGAAATGCTCTGCTTTGCCCATGGCTTCTAATAGTGGTAACTTTAAGTTTGTCAAAAATTGAGTTGTACATAGAAATAAGACATTTTTGCACACACATGAATTCTGTGCCCTGTTATATCTGGTTTATGTTTATGCACTGATTGAAGAAAGAAGATGTTTTTCTTGACAGAACTGTGCAGCTGAGAGATAATGTGCAGAAACGTCTCCAAAATACTTCCAGTCTATTTTTATTTTTCAAGCAGTCCTGTATAGTGTCATGTTCTCATCTTTAACTCTGAAAAATAAAATACCTACCCAGGGAGGACCCGTCGCCTGCCTGGTGCCAAGTGCTGGAGAGACCTTGTGCTGCTGCTGCTCGGCATGAGGGCTACAGTGTGACATGCCATGTGGCGGGGAGGTGGCTGCAATGGTGTTAGAGGAGCTTTGGGTGAAAGAAAAATGATTCTGGAGTAATTTCTACACGGCTAATGCAATGAAAGCCACAACTAGGACAGGGTGTGCTGTGCTCTCAGTTTGCAAACACCTTGCCAAGTCCCCCTCCCTGCTAAGCACCAGCCTGTGGCTGCCATCCCTTTGCACTCCAGGCATCCTGCAAGCAGTGTGCATGGCTCAAGCTCCCTGCCTCACCACAGCTCTGTGCACCTGCATTGGAAAGGTTTTATCTAATGGAGGTGTGGAAAAGTGATGATATGGTTTTATTTCCCAACCTTATTTTACTATTAGTGCGGTGAGACATAGAAAGATATGGATAGGCAGGAAAGCTGTGGCATACTTTTGAATAGGAAATAGCAAATTCTTTGCAGTGAATTTAATCTCCTGCATTTTTGCCAGTTTGGTTTTCACTATTATTGGGCACAATTAAAAATTTGTAAAGCTGAGGTAAGAATTAAAGTTTGTCATTAAATTTTGTCTCCCTACTGTGGTTAGCATGAATTTGATGTTGATTTACAAGGAAAACTCCTTTTTTGCAACAATTAGCTTTCAAAGAAGTAGGCAGTAATGGAAAGCATTTGCTAAATTAAAAAGACTGGCAAATCATGGCTATTTACAGTTAAGGGGCACTTTCTGCTCAGTGCAGGGTCAATGGCAGATTCCAGTGCTCTCTGCCAGTGCCTGCACAGGCCCTCTGGCCACTGGGCGATGCCCTGCTGGGCATCAATCTCAGCTCTTAGGGAAGCCCCTGCACGTGGCAGCAGCCAGGGTGGAGGGGAGCAGCAGGAGAGCCCTGTGCATTTATCCATCAGCCTTTGTATGGAAGTTGGAGGTGCCTTTGCTCCACTTGCTGCCACTCTTCCCCCGCGCCGCAAAACCGGGGAGGTGGGAGCTGCCCGCCTGCGTGGCGGCTGCCCTACATAAAGCGAGTTCCCAGGCTTGCATCTCATTTCAGTGCAAAAGTCAAACTGAATGACTCATGCCAAATCTTTTTATCTTGTCGCTGCGACTGTCAGCGTAGCAGAACTCCAATATGACTATACTTATTGGAAGGATTATTTTTAAGTACCAAGCATATATTTATATGTGCGTCGATATTTCATCATTTTCAGCTGAATTGATCTACTGGAGCAGAATAGTCCCTCTTTATAATAATCTCCAACATGTTAACTCATTCATCTGGGTAAGCCAACAAGTTCAAGTGAGGCCTCCAATATGTTAATTATTCATACATGAATCTTTTATTTCATCTAGCCTTATCCGCCCCAGACTGCCTTTTCTAGGAAAGCTCTCTGTTGAAAAGAAAGCAACAAATACTGTACGGTGATTTGACGGGGGGAAAAAATCCTCTGCATATTCCAAATTATAAATTGTCTAGTCTCAGCCTTTTTTCTCTACTGCCATCTATTGTGCAGCAAAAAATGCATAGTTCAGCGGCATAAAATCGTGAGTTCTGGTTTAAATGTGAAGGGTCATTTGTTGGTGGCTCCTGAGTGCTTGCAGTTGCTTCTGCTCATCAGAGAACCTATTAAGTTAATAAGGAGAAGTAAAACTGACCAGGAAGCAATAATTAGGAGGCCTTAGGAGCACCTAAGAATATAGATAGGATCTGGTGTTAGAAAGTACAAAATGGGCTGCCCAGGCTTTTCTTGTAAAAATTCCCATAAAGGGGAAGTAGCCCCTGGCTCCCTGGATGGGCCAGCATGGGGCCAGCCCATGAAGGGCCTCAGGCAGAGTAGGCACAGGCTCCTGTTCTCCTGCTTGGGGCTTGTCCCCACCCCAGAGGAGCCAAGCAGGGGCCCCTTGTCTACATTTCTGCTCCCCGCTCACACTGCACAGCTGCAGCCCCTCCAAAGGGCAATTGCTGTCAGTACCTGTGCGGCATCAGGCAATGACCAGAATGGAAATAGGGGTTTTCTTCTGTGCTCCCTCCCTCTTATAGGCTGCCTCTTCTCTCCAGAGCAGTACTGTGTTTCTGCAGAATGTGTTTGAGCCACTGCAGAGAGCTAAAAGACACTGTTGCTGTCGGTAGTGACAGTACATGAGCAAAAACGCCTTCAGAAAGGCACGTGCTATGGGGCAAGTGGTTTTTCTTTGTGGAATTGATTCAGGTGTATCACAGGTGTTTTGTTCCTTGCTCATACTGGTTTTACACTAACCCTGCTTACTTTACCAGGGTTACTCCTGGTTTACACTGATATGATGGGGGAACTCATGCCCAAGGCCATCCTCAGAGAGCCTGAGTTTTGAAAAACATCATGTGGCTTCAAAACTAGGACCATGTGAGTTTGCGTCAGGGTCTTGCTCCCACCCCTGGTGGGAAGATGACCAGGACCCATCACGGCAGAATGCAGCAGGCAGCCCTTGCCCTCTCTCCTTGAACTGCTGATGGGATGCTGTGCATGCAGCCCCTGATGCTGCAGGTTAATGGTGACCACTGATTCTTCGGGATGCCTACTCCATGTGGGCAAAGACAGACCTACCAGTAAAGGGAGGATTAGTGGAATCTCAGGGCAAGCCTCTCAGTGGTCCACAGCGGATGCAAGGCCGATGCAGCAGCAGCTGGCCATCCCACTGTAAGGGCAAGGTCCCTTCCCTTCTATGGCTCTGTTTGCTTCCAATTTTGTCAGCCATTTCCTGGACAGTAAATTAAAACTGCCCAACGGTAAAGATAAAGCCAGTCAAGTCCTCATTCGCTTAGGCTGCCTCTCAGGATGTCCCCATGAAGACACACTGTCCGCTATCATCTGTGGCACAGAAAAGGGAAGCCTGTGGTCACATCCCAGCTACTGACTTAAATGCACTTGTATGGCATCAAAAGCAGTAAATCTGCAAACCAGAGAGAATTCAGTGCAGGAGAAGTGCAGGATCACAAGCACTGATGCATGCTTAAAAAGATAAAATCCTAAAAGGTTATGACCAGAATATTTTCAGGTGAAAAAAAGGTCAAAATAATGAAAATTAGGATCAAAGTAATGGGAAGTCTATGAGAATTAACAACCATCCTTAATACATCTTGCATGAAAGACAGCTAAAAGCCAGTTACTGGTGGAGTATATATGACAGAGTATTAAATTGGTTTTGAACACGTTAATGGTGTAATGCGCCGTGGCCCCAAGGCAGAAAGGAATACAGCCACCACAGCGAGTGCCGTTCCCTCTGTGAGTGCTGTGGCAATACCTGTTTTACAACTTTGCAAATACTAAAAAGTCATCCATCTATGTCTAAACCAAAATGACATTACATATTTTCTCAGATTTATTAGTAAACTACTAAGTAGTAACATTAAGCTTTTAGAAAAAGATTAACGACACTGTGCAGCGGTAACCTGTCATCTTAATTTAAGGGAAAGTGGCTGAAAATGCTCACTCTTCGTGAGGGAACATGCAAAATCCTTTGCCTAATGGATGTTGAAATGGTATTAGATCCCTCTCGCATCAGGACATTAAAAGCGTGTTGTTTGTTCTTTATTTGTTTGTTTTTAAGTTTGGGGCTGTTTTTTGTTTGGGATTTGTTTCACTACAGAGGGACGAGAGCGTGTCGGTCCCTGCCGCTGCGTGTGCCCTCCCCACCCTCTCCCCCGGCTCCGCCAGCCCGGACCGAGCCCCGGTCCGCTGCCGCTGCCGCCCAGGGCTCGGAGGGCGCTCGGTCCCCTCAGCTCCTTCCCCTCAGCCTGAGAAGCCGCTGCCGCCCGGCCCCGCTCCACCGGAGGGCGAGGGGCCGCCAGTGAGGGGGCACGGGGAGCTGCCTCTGTCCCTCCCCCCTGCCTGGCGGCATCCTTCCGGGACTTAGACCGTTGTGCTTAGGCTTCGGGCTGATTCCCCTGCCGTCAAGGGCTATTTAGGTGATGCTGGGAGAACCCGAACCTTTCAGGGAAATTAAAAATGCGGATGAGAACAACTGCGTGTATTTATCGACATTACAACACACGTTAATTATTCGTCTTAGTCTGTGAGGGACAACATCAACATATATTTTTTTTTAGTTCGCTTGCTTCTTTCAAGCTTTGTAAATGGCAGCTGCTTCAGACTAGGAGCATATGAGAAGCGGTCCCGGTTCCCGCTGGCTGGGATGGAGCTGCGCAGCAGCACCTACAGGAGTCTGCCACCAAACCCACTTTTCACAGGAATCTCATGATTTGCCAAAGCCAATAGATTCCAGTGACATGTGGGTTGTTCTGAACTTGGGCTGGAAAACCTGCCAGCCTCTGCTCAGTGCCTGGTAAACCCTGGAGACAGGGTGCCTGTAGACTTGTCCCTGCCCTGTGGATTGTCCCACCCAGCCAGCTGGGAGCCCCAAAATTACAGTGCCTGCCTGTGTGCTGCCCTGCATGGAGCTAGAGGGCTAAATCCACAAGGCTCAGCTTCACCTGATTGTTGCCAGCTGAAATGGGCTGCTGGTTTTAAATGGTAATTTGAACTGTAACCCAGAATTAATTGATATTAACATAGGAATCAAAATGCTGATGTTGGGAGATAGTATCATTGTTGCTTACTATGCATTGGTGTAAATGAAATGGAAGATGCCAAGCAGTGGCAAAACAAACCTTATAAAAGCCTTTCAGTCCATTTGAGTGCAGAGGCAGACTGAAGAGCTTTGTCCATATCAAGGCTGGACAAAAATTCCTGATTGCTTCCCAGATAAGCAGTCATCAGTATGTGTCAGTGAAACCATGTGTGCTCAGACAGCACATTTGGCACAAAATTCCAAGCCCATTCGTACCTGCAATTATTGCCCCAAAATTTCTTAGAAAACCAAGGGGAGAGAGCGCACAAAAATCTCGCTAATGATTCAACAATAAAATATAATATAGGTATTAAGTTAATATTGCATTCTGGTCCAAAACTCATTTGGGTCAAAGTATAATTCCAATAGAATGGGATACAGATTGGATCAGCCCTTAATGAGGTGTCACAAAAGAAGTGTCAGTAAAATATACAGGCCAGCATATATTTTATGGGGAAGATAGTCTGAAGTCAACATTACAATTTACTAATTCAGTAGAACAGCTGGAAAAATAAATTTGTTTAGCTAGAATAGCACATCTATTTATTGAGCCTCCTTCTGAAGCTGTGCACATATCAACAGTAGGATTGGTCTTTAAAACACGGGGGAAGAGAGGAGGGGGATGATGGTGAATTCAAATTGATGCGCTACTTATTCCACACTAGTAATTCAATTAATGATTTTATAGACCCTGCGCTGTCTCACATTCTCAGTCGTTCTCAGGCAAATGAGATGGGGAATCAGCTGGGGTTGGCAATGTGGTGGGTTCAGCCTGAGCAAAGTGCTGCAGAAAAGCCACCTTTTGCTTCCTGCCAGAGTGTGGGGCAACAGGGAGCTCCTCTTTGGCTTTTGGAGAGGAGGCTGGGTGGCTGCTTTCACATTCTGACCACCAGAAACTTTGGTCCATTATTCTCACCAACAGTAATGGACCAGTCAGAGCCGATGCAAAACACTTCCATCTCGTTACTCACTTCCATAATTTCTTTTGGCAGCGGAAAAACCCTAACTGAGGTTTTCCATACTCAGTCTTTGCTGAGGGCTGATGACATAAGGAAATAGTTGTGTGTGATTTCTGAGTTATGACCAAACTTTTGGTCAAAGCTACAGAAAAGCCAGTGCTTGAAACTTGAGATGAATGTAAACTCGATTCAGGAAATTGTTTAGGTACCTGACTGATTTTAAGCAGTGAAATAGTCCTCCTGAATTCATCTGAATTACTAAAGTGCTTGAAGATAAACATTTGCTGACATCAGGCCCTGAGACCCCCTAGTCTGTGCTGCTCTCAGACCTGGATGAAGTTAGGGAAAACAAAGTCTCCCGTAAATCACGCTTTAAGTATTTAATTTCGCTTGGGTGCATCATAGTAATATTTGCTGTTCTGCACCAGCAGAACTGCCATTGAGACATTATTTTTGTATGCATGTGTGCATGTACACTGCAGGCACCAGTGGTCATTGTGTCCCCTATCCTACTGTGGCGAGTCTGCGGGTGGCTGGGCATGTGGGTGCCTGACAAGCCTGTGCCCTGGCATAGTCTGTGATAACAGCCTTTCCAGATAAGCAGCAAGCATGCAGCACTGAGGCATTCCTCTTTCAATCTTTTATCCCCAACATTCATCCTATTAATCATTGTTTTGTTTGCAAATGAATGTCTCTCTGAAGATTTCAAACTGCAGTTTTGCTAACATACCTGACAACTGCCATCCTTGATCTCAAGGATCCTCTGCACCCAGGTTGCTCAATGTGGGCAGGAATGCCAGCTGAACACACTGCCAACATTGCCTGTGCCAGGCCAGGGTTGCAGGGAGGTTTGCACCCCATGCCTAGTGCGTGCTGGGCACGGTCTCAGCACTGATGCTTGCTGCTAAGGCACATTCAGTTATTTTCTTCCTATGCAGCAAAACTGCCTTTTTTCAGGAGGCCAGTGGAGGTCTCTATATTTTATTCACATAATCCAGACCTTCAGTGTCAGTGCCTGAAACGAATTACTGTTTATATTAGAAACTTAGTTTAATAAATTAAGTCTGGTCTATGAACTGTCAAAGTTCCTATAGTCTGCAATTCATACAGAACAGATGCCTTTTCCATGACTCTTAACTAGAAGTGGCCAACTTGATTGCTTCCTTTTTGCCATTACTACATTCTGTAGGTTTAGTTATCTACTGCCTACAGAGAATTCAAAACAATTTAAAAGGGCATCTGGTATAAAGTACTCTCTGGGAAAAAAAATCTTTCCATATACAATAACTTTCTGTTTAGGTCAGAGAATTATTCAATAATTGGCACTTGTTTGACTAGACCATTCAGAATCAGTTTGGTTTAGGTTTTCCAATAGTAGGTAGAGTTACAGGGGGTTTTTTTCTTTCCAAACAAGCAGGTTTGTAAGTCCTAATTTCCAACATATTTGTGGCACTACTGTGATTAAGACCTAACAACTAATTTTTGTACAAGTAACAAACACATATTTCAAAAGTGCCATAAATAATTCAGTGATTTTTTTTTCCCCAGATTGTTTATAAATTATAAATTTTCATTTACTCTGTCCTAGTTTTATATAATACTGATAAAAATGAATAGCTAAAAGCAATGGCTTAATTGAAGAATAGAAAACAAGGGTAGGATGGTCAGAACAGACCTCTTTGCATTCCAATTTTCCAGTCACCATCATTTAAAAGGCTGGACCCGCTAATACAGGCTGTTAGAAGTCCTCACTTCCAATATTTATGTTTTGTGAAGCACTCTTAATGCACAAACAGTTGTCACATGAAAAGTTAATAATGAAGCACATCTATGAGGATGAAAAAAGAGTGGGGCTGATGCTCATTGCATCAGGAGTTGCACATCCAGGCATTTCCAGGTAATATTTTTTCCGTGTTGCGCATTAAAACGATTCATCTCAGGGCCTCAAGCCTGCTGGCATGGGCACAGGGAGACTCTAGGACTGGGACAAGTCCCCACAAGGAACAGCTGCCTGATGAAATTTTCATTGTGCTCCCTGCTAACGTGTTAAGCTTTCGGGACAGGCTATAGCTGTGTTGTGGTTGGAAGTGAGAAATATTTTTCCGTGTTCCTGTGTCTGTCACAGCCTGTGAGATGAAACAGCCGCAGGACGGCCTGAGCTGGGCCACTGCTGCTGCGGATACGGTGTCCGTTTGGCAGAGATCATTTAGTTAATGGCTGGGCAGGGGTGGCTGACAGTGGGGCTGTGCAGAAGCTCTGCACCCCTCACCCCAACGCCTTACTCAAGGACAGTCTTAGCTGCTGTCCAAAACCTGCCTCTCCAGGCAGGCTTAGCTACATTGCAAACTTGTGTCCCAGCACAGGACTATGGCACATGAGTTCCTCAACTATACCCAGAGGATATTTACCACCAGTCACTGTAGTTAGTGTTTTGTTTGATGATTATTTTCCCAGTTCAATCTACCTGTGTCGTGCCACTGAACAGAGGTTGTTCTCATCTAGAGCGCCACCAGTGTTGCTGTGCTGTTACTTGCAGCAACTCTCCCTCAACTGGGTGTCTGAATGGGATATTAATCTGGGAAGAAGTTCTTTGCTTTCGTGCTCTCCTCTTTGATTAGAAAACCAGAACAACGCCAGAGGAAGAGAGAAATCTCCAAGCTGAAGAGACAATCAGCCTGTCTGGTCTTGCAGCCTGTCCCCACCCATGGCAAAAGCCCTTGATTTAGAGGAAGGTGAGGGGAATTGGGTAATGCCAAGTTTGAAATAAAAGTTAGTGAATCTCTGAAAATGAGCAGTTTTCTCATATCCCAAGGCGTGAGAGGTCCCTACCTGTGGCAGTGCACTCTGCCTGTCCCAGTCGGGAGTGAACACTGTCTGTCCTGACTTGTTGTTTCTTTATAAATCCTCTTTTTACTTTACTGTGAAGGTTTGTATTAGTAAATAAAAATCTTGTGATAGTGGGGCAAATTGCTGGGAAGGCTGACATAAGAAGGAACATGCTGACATCCCCCAACTGTGTCAGCCAGTGAGCAAAACCAGCCTGCACGACGCAAAGTTTCCCTGTGATGTAGGGATGCTGCTCTGTCCCACTGCAGCTGTGTCAGTTTACACAGCCACGAATCAGGCTCACAAGCCTTAAAAAAACCCAACCGGTCACTCAGCACAAGCAGAGAGAAGGGAATGTAAAGGTGGCAGATAAGAGGGGGGAGCAGGGGCAGCCAGGCCTCTGCAGGAAGCTGTGCTTCATGTCAAGTGATGGCCAGCCTTGCAGACAGCCCACCCTGCTCAGGGCTGGGGGACGTGGGGTTTGTTGAAAGCACCGCCAGCTCCCGCAGCCCCAGCTGCCACCACCAGCTCACTGAGCTGGGCAGCAGTCACGGGCTCAAAAACTCTTTATCGTTCCTGCTTTCATAATTGATCGTGACAACATGGGTAATAATGTTACTCATTAGTCATAAAAGTTGTTTCCTCTGTGGAAAACGGAACTGCACAAGGACAGTTGTATATACATCTCTGTGTTTATAGTAAGTACACATATAAATTATGTATACATGTGTAAGTAATGTAGGAGCATAATTCTGTTTGTGTGGGAGAGAAACATCTCTGTTACTGTGTATGTGTAAACCCGAACTCTTATGCAAATACATTTTGTTGGACATACTAATAACAAGCAGAAATCAGGACTGGGAAACTAGACTGTAGATGAGAGAGTTGAGTGCACACTCTCTGTGTGAAGTACAGTGCTGATGCATGGTTTGCTTTCATACAGGAGGATGAACAACCCCAGAGCTAGAGAGCATCAGGAGAGTGTCGTCACTGCACACGTTTTGGTGCAACGTCTATTTTTTATAGAATAGATGCCTTCAGAACTCATCCCGTTGTAGTTGCTGGCAAAATTCCTGTTGGCTTGGGTGTTTTACAATGTATGGACATCTCAGGGTTCCCATAACAAGGAACATGATACTATACAGGGTTCTTAAGTGTGTAATTGTAGGGGTTGATGGTCTGTGCCGTGTATGTATTTAGGTGTGGGTTCAAGCACCTGGCTGAACAAGGCTCAGGCTGGCTAATGTCCCTAAGGTGCTGCTGCTTCACTGAGAGGCTTCTCAGTTTACATAACTGATTTTTTTATTACCTCATAGGCCAAAACAGGCAAGGATCAACTCAAAATTTTACTTCCAAAAGTACTTTCTTCTCTTATGCTTCCTCTTTGATTTCTAATTTAAATCCATTCAGAAACCCAACGTAATTCCCAGCTGTGTTTTTCTTGGCACCTTTAAATTCGTTTATTAATCTGAAATTGTTGGGAGGTTGGTCTTTTTTTTCCTTGATGCATGTTCTTTTCCTTCTGTAAAAATGACATGACTCCAATCTGCTGGCTATGCCTTTCTCCTTCAATTATTCTGTTCTGAAACTTTCTTCAGTCTGCAATCCTTTTTTTTTTTTTATTGGCTTGTCTTTTTTTTGACTTCTACCCTTTATTTTACTGTCTCTCCTCTCCACAGTGCTTTAATTATCTTGACTTTCCACAGCCATTTTGCAAGCCACTAGCCAAGGCAATTTCAATATATTTGAGCTTGCCAAAGTATTCTTGGATGGTCCCTGCAATGGAATTATATTGTACTAAACCTAAATCCGACCCTCTGCTGCTCTGATTATAGTCTGCCTGGTCTACATTGAAAAACCCCAGCACATTTAAAGAGACAGGTTTCCTATTATCTTAAGAGGCAGCTGTCATTCTCCCACATTACTTCTTTTTCTAATTACTTTAGAGAAATGGTGTCTGTCAAACCCACTCTTGATGGTGATCTTTACACTCCTTTTCTTAAGCTGAAATGACGTTGTCCCATAAACCATCAAGGGCTTGCTGTGAGCGACTCCCTTATACAGTGCTATGAAATGAAACATTTTTTCAGCCAAATCCACATTTGCCTGGTTCATAGACCACTGGAATTAGAGGGACTCTTTCCACTGGCTTCAGGGCTTTGGATTATGGCCTATTTCTATTTGCCCTAATACGCGCAAGCTTTTGGCTAATGCCCTGTGGCATTGTCCTCTGACACACAGCTTTACCTCTCATGTCTTTCACTCCCAATAAAAAAAACTTCTGCACTGACCCTAGATGACCTCCCGGGGTTGTTCTCCGCTCTATTGCAGGACTTGTGTTTTTTCAGCTGTTTTGCCCCAGCTGGAATCACAGAGGACTCAACGGCAGAAAGTTGGAGAATTTTGCAATTATTCTAAGGGCCCAAGTGAAGCAGTTCCCATAGTTTATGTCTGTATCCATATAGACACTCTGTGACCCAGGACTGCATTCCTTGTAGTGAGTGCATGAGAAACCAGTGCATGCAATTGCCGGGATCTGATGGAGGCAGGGCTGAGAGCCATTCTTTTGGATACTCGTTGTTGTGGGCAAGCAGTGGGATGGCTCTGCATTGTCCTTGCCAGCCGAGACAAGAGGAGCACTGTGTGCTGCACAGTGGGAGGAGTGGTCATCCAGCACCTTGAGGCTGCAAAACCTGCTCAGTCTCCTGGCAAAGGCCCGTGTCACATAATGGGCAGAACTGCACTGATCTGCTGTTTCACTTCTTTTATTTCAGGTAATTTTTATTTATTGAAGAAAAAAAATCCCAAAATGCACTGGGCAATAGAAATAAACCTTTTCATTTTAATTTTATTTTTGTGTTTTATCACTGTAACTTCCTGTTACCTTGCCTTCCTCTCAGCCTCACTGTGTGTACCAGCAAGCTCAACATCATGGTTTGCAGTCATAGGTGTCCCTTGAGGTTTCTCCTGCTTGCAGGGCTTGGTATGACAGCCAAATTTCATGTAAGGAAAGGTTAATCCAGTAATACCTGTTGAGGGGTTCTGTTGGGTTTGAGCACCTCTCTAAATATCTGAGTCCTATCTGAAAGCATCTGGCAATGAGCTGTGGGATTCCTGAGGCCTTTGCAATGACACTGTTAAAGGATGCCTTTTCAACTGCCCATTGAGATCAGTGGGAATGAATGTAGGGGCAAATGAGCATCTCTGAGAGCCCATAGCCTGGGTGTGCTAGGAATGACCTGTGTCATGGTCAAAGATGGCAAGCTCTTGGCTTCAGTCTTGGGAGAGTTCAGTGTGGGCACCCGTGCATGCAGTCAGGATGCAAGGACAGCAAAGACAGGAACTGCTTTTGTTGTTTGTCTAAATGAAGGTCTCTGAGAATTCATCTCTTGTTCCTTCTCACTCAGTAAACTCACTTAAGAACAACTAAATTAAAAAAAAATAATACAGCAAGTATTTAGTGCAGGGAGATGCAGTCTCACCCGGCTCTTTGCTCCTGGGCAGGGGAGCCTAGGACTGGGTGTGGTCACTGGGTGTGGTCACACAGTGTGTGTCCTGGGTGAGGACACTTGGTTGTCCTCCCTGCACAGAGGTTTCGGGTATTTGGGTACCTGCCCAGCCCGAGTATGAGCTGCAGGGCATCAGGACAGGGTCTGCTGGCCTGGGGACTCAGAAACATCTCTGAGACAACTTGTTAGAATGAAGAACCAGTGCCAGAATGATATTTAAACTGAATTAAATAAAAAGCTGCATTACTTTAGCATTACCTTTGCACATATCTCTCTTAAGGGATGCTAATTCCTTCAAACTTAAAAATCTGTCAGTCCTTTTTTGACACCTCCTTTCTCTCAGAACATATATTTATTTCTGAAGCTACTGTACTGACACCTCTACCTTGTTCTCTGTTTAAGAGGTTCTAAGCATTAATTGTGACCCTCCCAGGTATTTTCCTACAGGCTTAAATTATGCAGATCCACAAGCAATATGAGATCAGAGCTATCCAGTCTATCTGATGAGTTCTTGTACAGTCCTGAAGCTGTCTTTCTCCCTTTGATTTCTCAGCCACTCTCCTCCCTGTCTGCTGCAAGAACAGGGTAGTCGCTCTACACTGTGCATGGCTGGTGTCTGTGCTCCATGTATTTTTGCTTGTCCCCAGCTCCTTGACGGTGTGCCCAAGGGCTACAGCCATAGGGAAGCCCCTGGCCTCTCTCCAGTCCCATGAGCTGGGAGGGACAGACCCCTCGGTGCTTCTCAATTATTTGCCACCTGCCGTGAAGCTTTTTCAGGCATTGTCTTGGCAGTCAATGGCACCTCAGTGTTTTGTGAAAGGATTCTGCGTCCCTGTCCCTTGATGGTGTTGTTGAGTCCCTACTTATTCACTTCAAGGTCTCCAGTACCGTCGGAGCGGTGGCGTCAGCAGATCGCAGGTGGCTCAGGTCCTTGGGTCCTTTTCTTTATCCTTGGAAGCCTTGAAAGTTTTCCCCAGGCGGGAGGTGAAGAGCCTGTTAATTTCACACTTCAAAATAATCTTTGCCCTCTATTTCTCATTCTTAGATACGATTGTGTTATCCAGGGAGATGTTTTAGGGACTCAGGAACAATATGGGGCTTCTCCAGCTTTCTCATCCAGTGCTTTTATTTTCATTGTCTTGAAGCATTTCTTGCCATTCACAGAAGCCGACCACAGTGCCCTGCAGGCTGCTATTCCTCTGGTTCCATGCTTGGAGGCAACCAGCCAGGCAAGCTGGTGGTAAATATCTAAATCTTGGCAATGATAAGATAAATCACTTTCCTGTGCTGCAGAAGGTAGGGGGACAGACCACCTGTTTCTGCATGTTTCTGGTCACCTGCGTTGCTGAACTCCAGGAAAGAGAGGGAGAAGGAGGGAGACCCTGCTCCTGCCCGCTGGGCACTGGTGCCCCAACAGAGGGGTCGAGTGCTGGGCATGAGTTCAGCAAAGTATGACTCCCCCACCCCCACCAGCTGGTGTTTTCTCTTTCCATCCCAACCTTCTTATCCAGACAGGTAGAGAAAAACAGGCGGGATTTGCCTGCTGCTCTTGCAATTGGTCCTTGCTGCAGTTTGATGCCATCAGAGCAGCCCATTGTCTGAGGGTGGCACGGTGCCACCTCCTTGCCATGATGATCCTCTGGCACTTCTGTCCTTGAATGCAGGAAAGATCAGGTTTTACTCAGAGAGCCTGGTGATATGAAGAAATTGAAGCATATGAGCATTTGTAGCATACCAGATACGGTCGCATTTCTAGTTAGATTTTCTCCTATAGTTTTAATTCAGTTTCAGCCAGTTAAAGGTCTTGCTCTCAGCTCATCTCACACTGCAGGTTTTGCACACAGCAACTGGGAAAAAACAGACTTGTTGAGTTCTAGCACATATTTACTGGTGTACATGGGATTTGCCAGAGTGGAGCTTGAAATATTTTTAAATTGGAATTTTTACACTGAAGGATCCAAGAGATGCTGTGGTGAGGCATCCGTGTATGTACAAGAGAGACGGACAAAATCATGGGCTGAGCTTTGCTGGGAAATAATGATCCTGGAAAAGTGCTGGGGTAACTGATGTGTTCATGCCAATGCCGTGCCACGGGGGGAGGACCTAAGCACAGCTTTTGGCTGGCACTATCCTCATTTTTTCTTCCTGCTAGAAAAAAAGTTTGTGCATATCTGATATCAAATATGGCCCTTCAATCCTGTGCCATGTGCCCTGGCAGCTCATGGCATGTCAGGCTGTCCCTCACTCAATGTGACCATTCAGACACTACCCCAACTAAGCTGAATTTTTAGGATGACTGAGGGGTCTCCTGCTTCACCGTTCCGCTTGTCCCCAAATCCCCACCAGAAGCTCCAAGCACACTGCCCAGTACCAGTGGGGAACAATGGGGTTGTTAGGGGAGGGTGCTTGCTGCAGGCTCAAGAAAGAACAGGATGTTTTAATCTTCTCCTGCAAAGTTTTGCACAAGAACGGGTGTTATGTTTGGCAGCATAGAGGCGTCCTGTCCTAAAGAGCTGGTTTTCTTCTTGCCTGAGGGGGAAGGAATGATATCAACCAGATTTGTTGAATGCTAGCAGTTTGGCATGTCGTTGTTGGAATTGTAAACACTTTGGGTCATCAGCCCTCTCCTCTTCTGATGCCTTTGCCTGGGTCCTGCATGAGGAGCCCCTTCTCCTTGTTTCTCGATGCTGCAAGGACATTGCTAAGAAATCATTGCAGCATTTCTGTCCCAGAGTGCTCACAGCTGCAGAGACTCCTCTGGCCCCTGGAGCTGCTGCTGTGATGTTCCCAGCAGCACTTCTGTTTTTTTAGGCTGCCCCTTTCCCAGTTTCTGTTCTCCCTGCTCATGGCCAGGTGTATTGCCAGCGTGTTTTGGTGTCTGCTGTTTGGGCTCTCCCGTGCTCTCCTCCATGGTGGCCAGTCCCTATGCCCAGGCTGCAGCAGCCACACAAGGGCACCCTCCCTGCACTGATACCCGTTTGTAGGAAGGAACATGTCTTCCTGAACACTCAGGCAGATAAAAACCGTATGTGTTTTGGATTAGCTTTTCCCAGCTGTTTTTCAGATAGCATTTACCCTTAAGCTGAATGGAATTCCTTTATGCCCTGCCCAGGTTTCCTGTTCCCATGGGCCCTGGCACTGTCCCCTTTCAATACGCCCAGTACCCCCTGTCCCTGGGTCCCGAGGTCCAGTCCCTGAGGAGTTATAAAACACTGCAAACTCAATCACCCCAAACCACCCATCACTTCAGAAAGCCCTGGGCCCTGTCACCCCACAGCACTGGCAGTGCCCTCCCGTTCCCAGCATGTTAGTGCACAGATGGCTGCATCCAGCTGGTCCATTGGGGTTTTGTCTCCAGCTCTGCGTGTTTCTTGCGGTCCCCTGCTGCTCTGCACCCAAGATGCTATATCCATGGCCTGACTGAAGCTGGTCCAGCAGCTGGGTTACCCCAGCACAGACTATGCTACACATGGCAGAGCATGTTTTTGGGGTGGGATGAGCATCCTGCTCCCCCCTAGCTGCTGATGAGGCAGCAGCTGCCCACCTCCTGCCCAGCTGAGGCCTTGAGGGATCTAAGGTGGCCATTCCCGGGTGTAGGAGCAGCCCATGTGCCATATAGGGAATTGCACAGGTCTAGTTATCAGATTGGAAATTTATGATGCCAACATCAAAGGGAAGGAGACCGTGGTGAGAGTGTGGGTTTTCACAAATGCACAGGCAGCAGGATTGACCTGACCTGCAAACTCTCCCTGCAGCAGGAACCGCTTATCAAATCAGGTCAGGTCCTGCCTTCAGATATCAAAACTTTCTCACAAGCCAGTAACCTGCTTTGTATTCTGACTTTAAAATGTTTATTTGCCTCTATCTTTGTGAGAGTCACTTTTGCAAAATTAAGGTTCAGGGCAATGTACTATGGGAATTTTGATTTAGTATATTTGATTTTACCAGTTAAATGAAGACTTTGGTGAGTTCACAATGCTACCTGGTGGCTTGATGGCAGCTGTGTTAAATGGGGGACAGGCGACCCTTGCTGAAGAGCCCATCTGGATCCAGGCTGGCTTTGTTTGGGAGAGGTTAAGTGCACTCCAGCACTGACAATCACAGTGTGAGAGGCTCTCAGGAGCCGTGCAGTGCCTGTGTGGGAGGGAGGGGAACTGCCTTGCACAGGAGAGATAGCCAGCCTTCCTTAAAACTGAGCACCGGAGAGATGATCATCTCCACTTGGCAAGCAATTGCTCATACTCATGTCTCTCCTACTCAGGGAGAGCCTCTTTCCTTCGGTTGGAGGGCCAAAATTGTGCTCTGGTTGCAGGGAGCCGAGGAGCAAAGCATTCCATGGGTTCAGGAATTCCTCCCCAGTTCCTGGTGCATGTTGCACCCGTGCTCGGGCAGCACCACTTTAACTCCATGAGTTACACAGTAAATACTTTGTGCTTTCATCTCAGCATTTTGAACAACTAGGGAGGCACGACTACCAGCAGCAACTGAAGGCTACCTGCCTTTGATTCCTGCTGCAGTGCCCAAACCCTCGGTCTCGGTTTCAGTGAGGAAAGGCTGTTCCATGAAGCACACCAGTATCAGGAGAGCTGAAGCTCATTGTTTAAGAGAGCTTATTAACAGAAAACTCAGATGTTTAGTCTTCTCTCCCCTGAGGTTTAAAAAAAAATGTTTTCTAAATATTGTTGCATGCCATAAGGTCTTTCCCCCACTGCCAGTCACTTCTCCAGTGCTTGGATGGGAGTCATGAATTCACTGGCAGGCTGTGCAGCAAACCGCCGCTTCCAGCTCCTGCCACCCATCAACTGGCCCCTATTAGAAGAGATATGGCAAGTGGTTTATTTGCTGCCCATATGGTAGTCCTTATGGGATGGATGTCAGGGAGACCAATGCCTGCCAGGGGATCGGCCCCCTCTGCAGGCATCACTCTGCCCCCTGACACCCCCTCCCCATCAGAAGCCTGCCTGTACTGAGACTCCACTCCCCCTGACACCTCCCTTCTGCCCTTCCTCATCTTTGACATAAAAATAGGGGCTGTGGGGTAAATCCCATCAAAATCACGACCTGCTGGGGTCCTGCTCCCCTTCAGGTTTCCTCATCTGCAGAGCATTGCTGTTGATTGGCCACCAGCATGGACCCTCCGTTAACCCCCTTCTCCCAACTTGTTTTCTTTGGAGAGGCCATGGCTCCTGCGGTTGCTGACAAAGTTTCTTTGTAAGCGTCCCGTGGGCTGTCAGTGCCTCCTTCCCCAGCCCAGCCAGCAAGGAGGGCTATCACTAATGTGTGTCATTCATCAAAGCAAAATTACATGTGTCCCAAAAAAAAGACAGCATGCAGACAAATTACAGCATGCAGCAAATTGCTTAGTTGCAGAGGAAAAAAAATACAGCCCTCTGTTTTTCTCCCCTCCCAGAGGTAGGTGTTTAATTCAACATATTAACACTGAGAAATCTAATTATAGCTGCAGGACAGGGGAAACCCAATTGCAGCACAGCACAGCTTTTGCCTCAGCCAGTGGGTGTGGTGTGGCCAAGCTGTGCCACATCCCAGCAGGGTCAGCCCGTGGCCTGTGCCGCACTGACCAGGCGAGCCCCCCACGCTGCACCAGGGACCTGGCATGGGGAGCAGCCCTGAGGCCACGCTGCAGCACACCAAAGCACCTGGGGTCACAGGGGAGAGGAGATGTCTGAGCAGAGTGGTATGCTCAGGCCAATTTTTTATTATTTTTAAGGGTCAGAGGTTTAGATTATATTTTTAAGTACCTTCCTACATTGAGGGACACTTCCTTTCTCTATGGCTGCAGCTGTGCTGCTCTGATGTGAGCTGGGACTGAGGCTGGGGAGAAGGGCTGGCCACATTGGTGAGCAGCTGGTGCTAGGGAAAGGGGAGCTGGAAGGGGAACCTCCAGCCAAGTGTCAGCCACTTGCCCTGGGAGCCAGCAGTCCTCCCAGAACCCTGGGGCAGAGCATAAGTCTGATATGTCCCTGGCATAGCACCCAGCACAGCTCCTATGTCTCCAGAGGGAAGGGTGAAAGGGGCCTGGCCCTCAGGTTCCCACCTGGCTGCCCCTCTAAGAGCACTCTACTCCCTGGATTTTACCTTTTGTATTGCAAAAGCCCCTCTTACACAGTTAATTGATTTTCATTAAACACAATCTTCTCATGTACTTTTTTATATTCTTCACTACTTTACAAATCTGATCTGACATCTGATTTACAGATTTTAGAAATTAACCTTCGTCCAATGTTTCTGTTTCAAGGTATCTCTATTTATTTACATTTCTGTCAAGTGCCTTTCAGTAGGAGTGAGTTCTACTTTTGGCTGGCAGAGGACTCTATTGTTTTCCATGGAAAACAGTTTTGCCAATGGGGTAGAACCTGAATGGGTAACTGTGGGTCAGAATGTAACACCCTTACTGAAGCTCAGCTGCACTGGGCTGTAAGGCATCACAGATGGCTGGGCTGCAGTGCAGCCCCATGGCAGCTTGGGCATCCCAGACACCTGTCAGGAAGAGGGAGCTAATGACAGATGCCCCTGCCCCAGCTGGACCCTGCACCCTCAGAGCTCTCCAGCAAAGCTGCACCCTGGCACTTCAGTTTGGTTTGCCACAGCAACCTGTGTGCTCCTCGATCAAGCAGAGAATGACTGCCTCCAGGAATAGGGATTCTGTATTTCTCAAGCAGTAGCTAACCTGACAATGACATTATTTTCTTATTTGTGAAGGACAGTGTATGCATTATTACCGAGGTACCTCAGAAATAATGGTCTCTGGCTCACTCCACATTCAAGAGCTACTGTCTTTTACGAAGCATCATGCAAAAGGGCAAGAGTAGCTTCTCCTATAGCAGCTGCTGTAGACCTTGCAAAGGAAAATAAAACTACAATTCTTTATCAGAATGAAGAAAAAGAGAATAAAGAGAGGGGGAAGATGAGGGCACGGTGCACCAAGGATTAGAGGTAATTTTGGAGTGGCCTCAAAATAATTGCCCCTGTTTTCCCTGGTGATGGTGGTGTTGCAGGCAGGAGGGGAGTCAGGGAGTGAGAACTGGTGGGTAGTACCACACAGAGGCAGCAATCTCCACATCCATGCTGGCAGCAGCAGCAACACACAGCTCGCAGTGCTCGACCACCACACCGGGTAGCAGAGAGTGAAACAGCCAGGCCTGAAAAATAGCAAACATGTTTTTCCAGAAATAATGTTGAAGACTAAATGGAAATGCAATAAAATGTAGCGTGGTATTACTGAAGGTGGTTGGTATCAGAATAATGTTTGTTTATTTAGTGAATCATTTTTCCAAAGCAATGTCATCCATTCCCTTTCATACAACACCCTGTGGGAAATTATGAGGTAAACAGATGATGATGGGAACTGGTACAGGAGCTGCAATGTAGGCAAGGGCAGTGAGCAGAGCAGAGATGGTGACTCTCAGAGCAAAGACTTTATACATTTTGTGGGGATGTGTTAGCATGAGAGGGTGGTTACTTGCCCAGTTTCTTAAGCACCTTTCTTGTGACCAGACCGTCTCTGTTTTTTAGCCATTTACCTTGAAAATGTTCTGATGAAATTTGCTGGGAGGGCAGAGTGGGATGTAGTACTGGAACAGCTGGATGGCCACAGGCAGAGTGCTGCCTGGAAGGGAAAGCAATGGTCATGCACTTGGGAACTCTTAATTACTTCTGTTGTTAGCTGGGTGTGCATTGATCAGGAAATACATAGGGGCTGAAAGACCCGACTGAATTTATCAGGTTCTGGGTAAATCATGAGCCTCAGCTGGGAGGCGGCTATGGAAAGTAGGAAGGTAGTGATGGGGTGTGTTGGTCTGGACCACCCCAGCAGAAGCAGCACCAAGCAGCACCATGCAGTTTGATGTCAAGGTGGCAGATAATCATCCACCTTCCCAGTGAAATTGTGGGTGGCTCTTACGACCGCAAATGAGCCTGACCCCCGAACAACCTCAGCCCTTCCTCACCTTTGGCTGCTCTCACTGTCAAACCACACTAGAGCCAAGTGGCAGGGGAGAGAAAAAGCCATAACCTGCAATAACGAACCTGAAATAGTCCAGAGGACCTGTTGCTGACCTCACGAGCTTCCTGTGAGTGTCTCTCCTGCTGTAGCGTGGGTGGAGGCCAATGCAGATAGCCCTATGTGCCACCTGCACCCTGGGCGCCCCAAGGCACCACCTCATCAGCAGGGTTTTGGAGAGCGGTGCATCCAAATGCTTCCTGTGACAGGGTGATTAGGGACCTGCTGGCTAAGCCTGTGTTCCCTCAAAGGCCAGGTCAGCATTTGGTTGCCCTGTGGTTACAAACCCAGCCCGTGACCTTCCCGCCATCTGCTGTCCGGCCTCGTTATAATAGAGGGGTTTCTATTCTTGCTGATCTGAGTCCACTGGCACTTATCCATCCTGTAAACAAAACCAACCCTCTGAATTTCAGCAGACATCAAGGATGTAATTTAGTTTCTTAACAGCCTTGCTGAGGCTATTTTGGCATACGTGCTCCAATGGTGGCAGGGCGCTCCCTACCGCCTTGGCCAGTGATTGGTGCAAGGGACAGCAGGATGAGAGCCTGGCAGGACATGATGATGGTCAGAGACTTCAGCTGCAGGAGGGCTGCTGCATTAGTCTTGTTTCATTACAATTATCTCACTTGGATGACCTGCTTACCTTCTTTTGCAGTTGCTGTAAGGCCATCATACCAAGCACAAGCATATTGGTATTTCATGTCCCTCTGAAAAGTGAGGGCAGGAGGTGGAAAGCCCTGTTTTCCTCTCAGCCAGGTTTTCCCCACAGCAGTGTCCTGTTGGTGGTTTAACTTCAGCCCAAGCCCTTAATGTTTTTTTCTGTGCTGGCTGTACTTTGACACGGTGTTGCTACATGTCGTGCTCCTGGTCTTGGTGATAATGCACCTTAAATCACTGTTTGTAAACATCAAATAGGATGCACTTTGTTTTAAGGCATTTGCATTAGTTTGGTTTTGGTCTGCAGAGCAATACATGTGACTGTCAGAGCAGTGGGGCAGAAGGACGTAACCAGGAATATATCTCTTTAGGGTACTTTTTAAAAGCAGCCAGGTGGCTGTAAAGGGAGTCTTTCCTCTTCATAAAGTATTAGAAGCAAAAATTAATATCTTGTCTGCATTTTATATCTCATTTGCTCCCTCTCCTTTCCACTGACCATGAACTGTGCAGCTTATTTACGTGCAGCCACAAGGATTTTGTCAGTTCAGGCACCCTTCGGGAAACTGTTCATTGCCATAAATCCAAAGGCTCTGGCAAAAGTATCGTGTAATCAGATGAAATGCCGTCACCTGCATCCCAAGGCTGCCATGGTGTTGCTGTCTTGGTCCCAGCATGCCGTGTGGCCCTTGCCACGTACAGGCAAGGAGGCAGAAACCTGGGCTTGGAAGTAGTGAGCTCCTCAGCTCTCCTCCCCCTGTGCCGAGATACAGCCTGCCAGCACCCACCCAGCTGCACACTGCAGTACCTGTGTCTGAGTCCCCCTGTGCTGACCATGGGCAGACTACTCAAAAGTAAGGCAAAAATTTGCTGTCCTGGCTTCCTGGGCAAGACTGTTTGTTCCGCCTTCAAGCCCTTCTGTTTGCAGAGCAGTATTAATGTTGTCCATGGAATCCTTTTCCCTGTTTCCTCCTTCAGCCCTGCATTTTCAGGGACAACTGGCACAACGTGACATTTGAGTGCAGGGATGTGACAAGTTCCCCTCTGCAGTGATTCTGATCTTGCCAGCAGCCAGGGACACCAAATCAATGTATTAAAACTTCAGCCCCCCGTAACACTCGTTCATTAGAAACTAAGCCATTTTCCTCAGTGTTTGCAACTTTCCATATGTGTGCAAACTCATTCAAAACCTAAATTCTTCCTCTGAATTAAATTGTCTGCCTCCCACTCAGGCAGATACATTAGCACTGTGTAACATCAGCTCGGCTCTCTGTATAACATATGAATAAGTCTTTGAAATTTTATATTCTGCCCTGCAGCATTTATCTCATATTTTGATCCTGATTTTTCTCTGCCAAAATGCTTACTGGTCTCTTCAAGTGCCTTGATGGTTTACTTGCTTCTAATTTAGGGTTCATTTGGGACTTGCCAGTTTTTTGATTGTTCGGTAACAGTTTGTTCACTTACTAATATACATTCTCAAGCCACGGATTACAATGAATTTCTGAATTTGGTAAAGAAAAAGTGACAAGAGATTTTTTTTCACATTTCATAATGTGTAGATGTAGTAGTTTATACTCCTGAAGGAGATCTTAATCACCATTTTAATTCTCTGTTTGAAAGGACAAAAACCCATTATTTATCTTTAGAAGCAAAAGAAGGTTCAGGGGTAATTTTGAGAGTAGGGTATAATAAGACACATCAATTAATTAAAATTTTAAAAAAACTAAATTGGCTAGAAAAATTTGTGTTGATACAATATAATACTCCAAAATTAGTGGATATTTGATGCATGCCACAGAGCAGTAGGTTGAAACACGGTGGTTAAAAATAATGCCTTATACTTTCAGTAAATTGCCTAATATATTGCCTTTGTGACTTTTCTCATGAGCAGTTTGAATTCCCAGCAACCCTTAAAGGCCAAGAGATAGCTTCTTGGAGGCCAGGAGGGGAGGAGGGCTCTGCTGGCCCCTGAGCCATGGCAGAGCCCTGCTTGTGAGGCTGTGGTAGGCAGTGCTGCTCTCTGGGAGTCGCTGGGAACTGCCAGTCTCCAGCTCTGGCAACAGGCACCGACTTTGAGCGAGAAAAATATCCCATCTTTTCATGTGCAGTGTGGGTAATAATTAAAAGAAACATATGGGTTTTCAGCTGATGTACAGCCACATAAGGATTATCAACGGTGTCTTTCCCCCTGTCCATGTCCCTGCCCCATGGATCTGTTCGCTTATCCAACGGCATCAAAACTCAGCAAAAAAAAAAAAGGCGCCATGCTTCTATTGTGTGCTTACAACTGTGGCGCTACCTTTTTCTTTTCTCAGAAAGAAAACGCAGACCGCCCTGCAATTAGCAGCAAACCCATGAATACTTTCTTCGTTAACCACAAATGGTTCTTTTCGCGACGAGCGGGCTCACATATGTTCTAAATATGTTCAGTTTCATTAGGCGGCGAAGCGCTGTGGATCTGCTATTTTATTCAGGAAGGCAAACAAGAGCTGCATATGTGCAACATAAGTTGGGGAGAATGGGAAAAACTCAAGGCACTTGGAGAGTGCCTGAGATGCTCGGACGTGATGATTTAATGTGGGATTGCTCCCAGCTTGTTTCCGTCAGCCTTGTCACTAGCACAGAGCAGCATGCTTCAACCGGTGATGCTCCAACTGATGATGCTCCTGCCCTTTGCCAGTCTAAAAGTCCTTCAGAAAGGTGGACTTGGGTGCTGCAGGTGACCCAGTTTGGCAGGGTGGTTGGCTGGCGTGCTGGGGTTTGTCTGTGCTGCCCGACAGCAGGCCCCCAGGCCAAGGGGCCAGCTGCTCCCTGACAAACAGTGACCCTTTCTGAAAAGGAGTTACCAGTGGAGGCTGCAGCGGGATGTGGCACTGATTGCTGCTGCCTGCAGGGTGGGGGGTGAAGTCACCCCAAGCCCAAGCCCCTGCACTGGGGAACAGCTGGGCCTCAGGGTGCTGCAGTAGGCAGTCCACAAGCTTAGAGAGATGACTGGGGGCTCCCCCAGATTTTCTCCCATTGAAGAAATTTGGAAAAATCTCACTCCAATTTTTCCATTTGTCATCATTAGGGATTTTATGCTTATTGCTTGTGTGTTTCTCTAGTTACCTGGTCAAAATGTTTTAAGTGTTGGAAATGCACATTTTTTTACTAACTCAGAAGCACATTCACTTTTTCTTATTTTTTTCAAACCGTTTTGGACACAGGAAGCAAAGCAGCAGGTTCTTCAGACCTCAGAGTCCCTTTTCCATCTCTCCCCAGAAATCATTATGGACCAGTTTTAATCCATGTAGCAAGTTTATACAGAGTAGCAAATGAAGATTTGTGTAAATCACATTTTTTATGTAAACACACACAGTGTTAAAAATATTCACCCCCCTAAGTGTTTCCCATCACGTGTGCGCTAATGAGTGGATTATGAAATATGTTCTCTGTGCCTTACACTCGGTCCTTCTGATCCGCTCTCTCCCACCAGAAGGGATCCCAGGGAGACTGACCCTGCCTGCAGGCAGGGAAATGTTGTGAGAAGTCGTAAGATCCTTGATCCCACCCGAGAGCTGAAGCTACTGCATTACTGATGAAATGTCACGGGACTTGGCATTTGTTGAGGAGAAAGTTGTCTCCTATGGAATTGTGACCTGTTGGAGGCACTTTGCAGGGGCTACAGAGGGTAATGCTGACTGGGTGTCCATCCATGCCTGCAGCCATGCAGTGCCCTCACTTAAATTGCATGTACAAAGCGATATTCCTCGGAAATAAAGACAGCAAAATATAAACAAACAAATAGCTCTCAGAGGGCCCAGGAAAGGAGCTGTAAGAAATTAATCTGTTACTATTTGCTGATGGTGTAGAGGTATGTTTTAAATGCCTGATTTGTGGCAGAGAAACAGTTGTAAAGCACCAGATCAAATAAACTAGTGAGAGCTGGCATTGTAGGAACAATAAGCGATCAATAAGTATCCTAATGTTTGCAGCCACTCCACTCATTTTTCTTCCTCCTAAACCCCGGAATTATATTAATAATGTCTTCAGCTGAGCATGGGCTGCTCCATAATCTTTATGCAGTGCTGCTGAGCGATCTTCACCTCGGCACACCCCGCGTCTGCTGCCAGGAGCTCAGGAAGCATGGAGTTAAATAAGTTTGCCTTTTCCTCCATCTGAACAATTGGAATCAGCAGTTTGCATTATTTTAAAAATGAATGCCTGGAATCAGCAATTTTCTTTTTCCCTTTTTTTTTTTTTTTTAAGATCTTGAGGCTTTTTTTTATTTAAAGTGGAAAACTACATTAAGTGCAAGGCACTCAACAAAGAAACAGTCATAAAGCCTAAGTATTCTTAGAGTTATAAAATATGTCCGTGGTGGCAATTCTACTGCCAACAATGAAGTTTTAAGCATTAATATGCCTTCATTGCAGTTTTAATGCCTTAATATTGACTCTATAGCTCTTTTGGGTAATTTTGCTTTCTCTGGTACTTGAAAGGTGATGATGTCAGCGTTCTTCATACTGATTCATATGCAGGTTGATGAAGCTGAGTTATTTATTGAGTTCCATTATATTTTCTATAAACATTAGTTCTCAATAAACAGAGACATTTAGCCGAGGGTTTATTTATTAAATAGGTACTGTACAGATGGTTTTGCCACACATGATGTGCTGCAGAGGATATTACTCAGGAATAATCAGCTGTGTTATAGCTTGGCTAAATTAATAAGATGATAATGATGAAATTGATGCTTTTGAGCTAGGCTTGGTAAATGGTTTTTGCATAAACAAACTGATAAATTTGAGAAGCAATTACTTGCTTGTCAAAGATAAAAACACAACAGGGCCCATTTATAGTTAGGTCCTATTTATTTTTAAAGATTGTACCAGATTTTATGTTTAATACGCTGCAATTAAAAAATAATACTTAAATGAAGAATAATAAAAAACTAACTTTCTGAGCTCTCCTTCAAATTTGAAGATGCAGCATTGCTTGGTTAGACATCAAGTAAACTTTTTCAAGGCTTTCACTACATTTAGAAAAAATGTAATTGTTTTATGAAAGATGCTGTCTGGAGTTGTGCAATGCAGACTCTGGCAGCGCTTTTGGTAGCAGTATTTGCTCTAAAATCAAGCTGGATTTCATATAGAGAAACACAGTCTCCAATTCCCCATTTAATGTGGATTTTGCTGCAGTGATCATGCAAGCGAACAAAACACACATACTCCCCACACACATCACCTTCACGTACTCACCAGTAAAATAATTAAATGGGTGTGCATAGATGTGTGTACCTATGTATGCACAATGAAGGTATCACTTGACTTGTCTACCAACAAACGTGTGTGTTATGTGGTTTTACATACCAGTCAGTGTAGCTTTTTTCTGTTTATTTAGAAAAACAAAGGGACAGGTGATGTGCAGCCCTTCAGGTGGTCCTGCTGGAGAAGACCTCATGAGCATCTGACACTATGTTCTCAGTGACAGTAGGCCTCTACAGTGACCATGGTTGGTGGTTTTCATCTGAGGGTTTGAAGGCACCCTGTGAACAGGCATTTAGCTTTGTAATGTCCCTGAGGGAGAGGTATTATCACACAGCTTGTTGTCACCTTCTCCCGTGGGAACAGGCAGCTTCTGTCCATGCTGGTGGGACAGTGATGTTCCTAACAACTTCCTTTACCTTCTTATGCACAGAAGGAAAGGTTCAGGCCTTCAATTATTTCTCTCTTTCCCTGAAAATTGCTGTGCTGCAAGGGCATCCATGTCTTCTACTTAGAAATGCAACTGCGGGACTGTCCTGAGTGGATTATACCTGAGAAGAGGAGTTGTATGGCCAAACATAGCAAACCACATAGGTGATGTCCTAACTTACAAGTTTCCATGCTTTCTGACACAAAAGACTTTTACTTGTAGCCTTAAAGGGCTTCTACTCTGTAAGGATGAAAAGCAGTAGTAATGCGTGGGAGGAGTCCAGACCTGCAGGAGGACACAAGTCCAGCAAAAGCAGGAGGTCCTGCGTGCCCAGGAGGACATCCCACCTGGAAGTGGCGTGGCACCATTGGGAGGTTTTGCAAAGGGAGTGGGCACAGAGCCGTTCCTCAGGCTATTTAAAATGTCACGGCATGAGCAAAAAACAGATTTCTAACAATCCTTCTTTGATGTAACATATTTTTTTAGGAAATTTGGTCCTGAAGTAGTAGTGTAAGGTATTCTATGAATTTATGTGAGCAAATACTTCATATGTTTTTCTTGCAGCTGTTTGCAAAAAGTTTGAGGTATTATGCCAAACTGAAATTCTCAGCAGGGACAAGAAGGAGAGTCATTCTCTCAGACACAATGCCAACAATGGCTACATAGAAGAAAATTCATAACATGTCACAACATCAGCAGTATATATAAATTCCTTCACAGTTTTTGCTGTTACTTCAGGCTGATTACCTGAATTATAGATATTCATTGTAACAAAATTAAACAAGGTCGTTGGGTTAGCCTTAAAAACCTGAAATGAAGTTGTCTACAGGGCTTGTGTCAAAGGTATGAATCTCACTGATGAGCTTTGCCCTGCCACGTGGGTCTGGGTGCTAACCTGTGGGGTAGGAGAGCCATCACTTGTTAGGGTGGCTGGGAGCAGCAAGGCTCCTGCTGCAAAACCCAAACCAAGGTGGCAGCCACCACCCTGCCTATGCCCAATTCCCACCACCCCAGAGGGAGGTGAGTCCCCTGGAGTGCTGCAGAAGTGTGTGGGCACATTCCCTGTGGGAGGAAAGAAGCATCTGTCGCTTCCCAGTAAATATTCCCATGTGTCTGAGCCCAGACCTGACAAGCCGTACCCTCATGTAAATGGCTGTGCTTGTGAGATACTGAGGGGTACGTTTGTGTTCATGAAAATAGCGTTAATGTCATTAAAACTGTTTATGGACTTTTACAAATATTCACAAAACGTGCTTGGTGGTCTGCAGTGAGATTTGGCATGATGTGACTTTGTGAAAATAAAAAAATGCGGTGCAGATCAACCTGCTCAGCTTGGACGGGTTTGCAGGGGACAGGGACTTCCTTGCACTGCTCCTCCAGGAACAAATTTAGCTCAGTGTGAATTGACATTCCTGCTGCTGAACTGAAATGTTTTTAGCAAGGAGGTGTTGAGTAGGGAAAGGTGAAGCCATTCCCATGCTGTGGTACCACATTTACCCAAGCTGGGGGTCAGTGTGAAATAGAGCTGATGGATGGCATGGGTTCACCTAAAAGTGGGTCTTGGCAAAAGACTTGGGTGAGACCTTTCTTGGAAAAAAAAGTATATTCTTTTGAGCATTGCCAAGTTTGTTGCACTTATGAGTAAAAAAAATTGTTAAAGTTGATGTCACTTCAGTTCTTTTTAAATAAAATTTCTTTCTATGTATTCCTGGAAATTTCATTTAAAAAAAAAAAAAAAAAAAAAAGAAAATTTAAGGGTTGTTTTTTGGGGGCTTTTTTGAAAATGCCATGTTCAAAGAAAGTATTTACTTTTAAGTAAAAAAAGATTGCTGTCAGCGAAGATTTTCTCCTCCTGCACAGCTTTATGGTACCCTAATATATTGTTTGGTCAGTGAAAACCGAGACAGAATTTTCCCAAAATATTGCTGAAGTTTTTTCTTGCTTTAGACAAGGTCAGTACTCAGCTTTGGTTTTGGTACAAGAGTCAGCTCACCAAAAAAATATGTACTCTGAACAGAGAGAAATCTGGAGCTGCAGCTGCACGAGATGCCTCGGCTTAGGACTGCTGGCCGTGCCGTGCCAGCACAGCCCTGTGCTTGGGCTCTGCCCGCGGGGCCACCGCGGCTGAGCAGCACCGCCTTGCACGTTTCTCAGCGTGCTGCAAGTAGCAGCCAAGTCGCTTCAGCGTTGTTTGCTGTAACTCTTACACCTGCCTTAAAACCCAGCATGCAGCAGTGCTTTAAAATAGAATCATTCATTATTAATCAGGTCACAGCAAAAAAAAATCCTGTGGATACGTTTGTGGCCCTAAACGAGCCAATCGCAAATAACGCGATTGTAATGAATTCCAAAGGAATAAATAATGACTGAGCCATTAGCATAAAGTGCCAGTCACAGCTCTGTGCTGCCCGCCTGCCCGCCTGGCACTGCTTCCAAACCCACCCAGCCGGCCGCCGGTCCAGGCGTGGGGTTCTTGCCACAGGCTGCCATGGGGGTGGCAGGGTCTGGCCCGCCACGTGGGAATGTTGAGGTGAGTCAGGATACTTTGGTGACTCCCACTGTGCCTTGCAGGGATATTGCCCCAAGGACAGCCACCCCAGAGCCCCCTTGCAGGCAAGAAACAGGATAATGTGGAAGCATGCAAGAAAATATTTTTGCACCTCTTGCTCTAATATAAAATCACAGCTTTTGTTCCTTCTCCTACCCAGGGCATCACCCCAGGTATTTCTGGGAGGCCACTGGGCAGGTGGCAGCACCAACCTGTAGCAGGACAGATGTGCACAGTGCTGGCAGTGACAGCACAGACAACTGGGCGAGCAGAGGGCAGAGATAGCAGGAAAATAAGACAGGATGAGGCTGGAGGGAGAGGGGTGCAGGGACGGCAGGGTTCTGGGAAAAAGAGCTGTTTTCTCCAAGCTGCATGGCTGTGCCAGGGCAGAGTGACACGGTTAACACTGCAGCAGGGCAGGGACCAGTGGCTCTGGGGGCTCCAGCCTGGGGCAGAGACCTCCATCAGCCTCACCAGGCATCCTGGCATATTAAATAAGTAGGTAGAACAGGTAGCAGGGTGGCGGTGGGACCTGTTTTGTCAGCGTCCCCTTCCCTCCCAGCAGCCAAGCAGACAGGCGCGTCAGGTGCTTATGCCCCTCTTATGTCTGCTGTTAAAAAACCCAGCCAGGGAATGTCATTAGAAACAGCCACACCATCTGCCTCTTCCTCCCCTCCCCTTTAAATAAGGAAACACCTTGTCAAACACATCCCACTAAATATCCCTAACACCCTCCCGCGCGCTTCGCGCTCAGCGGTTCAGGGGATCGTGCACCATCTGGACCCTCGCGCTACATCTTGGTGGCGAGGCCCCAGCTCAGACCCACTGCGTGCCCCATGGCCACTGGAGGGTCTGCACCACCCACATCCGTGCATGGCAGCAGGAGGCCACAGAGTTAAGCAAAAGCAATGAGTTCACAGGGGGGAAAAAAAAAAAAAGCCCAGCAACTTCACATGATGTTGTTAAATGTAGAAATTAACCGAAGAGGACCTTAAACACAGATATTTATTAACATGTAAATGGACTGAGTCAGCAATTAGTCAACAGTCAGTGTAATTGAATAGAATATAGTAATGAAATTGCCATTTAATTATTCCCATTTTGTTTAAGGTAAATATTTACCACAATCATAGGGTTTCCATTGTCTTTTGCACGGAACACCAGTATCCATGCAGGCGGTCTGTGTCAAAGTTTCTCAAGAACTTTAAAAGGGCAGGTTGCCACCTCCTGTCCTTGAGTTGCTGTTCCCCGATGCCGTGGGTGAGCGTGGCCAAGGAGCATTGCCCGCTCTCCTGTGCTTGGGATGGGCCCTGTGGGACCCAGTGGCAAGTGCCTGCGGGCCCTGAGCCACGCAAGGTGGTAGCTGCATGTGTTTTGGGGCTTGCACTGGCACAGCTCCCTCCCACCCACAGCCCCGCAAACCCAGGCAGTGGCTCAGGCACACATGTGTGCACACACAGCCCCCCACCCCTGCTCACTGACCGTGCAGATGAGTCTTTGTTCTTGGTGATTACTGTGCAGACAACACACTCACCCGGCTGCACGGAGACACTGCGTACGCGCCAAGCGATGTGCTGATAAGGGAAATAGTGTGGAGAAGAGCCTAAGGAGATAGAAGAACATTATTTTAAATTATCTTGAACATAAAAAACAAAGTGAGGATTTGGCAACCTTGCAGCAAAACTCTCAAAACCAGTTATTCCTTTTAAATAAAAACAAAAATGAGAAACAGTAACTATTAGAAATCCCACCTGGTGCTTTCTCTGTGTTAATGATGCTTCTTAAATTGCATGTGGGTAAATGGTAATTTTGTCTCACACCATTAAAAACTAATGGAACCCTTGATGATAAGAAATGCCATAGCTAGCTTGTTGGAAAACGTTTAATTAATAAAGTAATAAAATTATTGTAAACTAGTGCAGTTTCACAGAGGATTCAATGGGATATAAAACAGAAAAAACATCCTTGAGAGTTGGTGCAAGAAAAAAATGCTCCTCTATAAAAAACAGCACTATAAACTTAAGCTAGTCTGTGTTATACCAAGTTAACACAAACTATGATGATAGTAAAGGTATTTAGATAAGCCTTTCATGGAAAGTGGCAGGAAAACCTCGTGAGTGCAGACAGGTGTGTTTTCAAGGATCAGAAGCCAGAGCACCTTCACGTCTTCTGGTGTGGGGCTGAAAGTGATGACTGGTGGGAGCTGCAGTCCTATGAGCCCAGGGAAACAATTCTGATGGTGTTATTGCTGTTATCGGCCTGTCCCAGAAGCTCCAGAGTCAGGGACACCACCTCCACTGGCCTGAATGAGTTTGGGGTGAGACACCATTCCACCCTGCTGCTACAGCCACTTTGCTGCATAATTTTTGTGAAGCAAGTGGCTGGCAGAGAGTGGAGAGGAGGGATAGGATACTTTCCTGCCCCAGGAATGAGCCCCAATGCTCCATGCAGCTGGTTTTCAGCTCTGTGCAGGTGGCCAGCTGGTGACAAGGGCAGTGGCACTGCTGCCATGGCTGCAATACCAAGCATTTACACACTGGTAACTAGATGCATGTGAATGGCATCCCAGCTGCTCCACAGGTGAAAAGAGTTGGAGAGAGACAAGCATGGGGAAAAACACATTGGGAGCAAAGGCTGGTTACCCCTCCTCATCCTGCTGCTGACCCCATTTTGCTTTTCACATCTTCCTGGGGTCATTTCCTTGCAGGCTTTGGGGTTGGTCTCCTGTAACTGGGAGACTGTAAAAGAGAGGTTTTCTGCATTGCATGAACTGGGTCAGGTACCTCTGGTACGTACACACCCACGTACTAGACTAGAGCCTGTAAGTCTCCATTATACACACACCTCAAAGATTTGCAGATGTTTCACTTCAGGATGGGTGTGATCTGCCAGGTGCCCAAACTTTTATTTAGCCCTAAGGCTCGATCTGCACACCTCAGTGACAAGCACCATCAACTCTATTCATCAGTGCTCAGCCCATGGTGATGGGAGATGGCAGGAAAGAACAGCTGGGACAAAGGCACACACAGGCAGGTCCTGGATTTCGGGTGTCGTGAGAGCCAGTTGCAGCCCTGGGCACTTGGCAGGCCCTTTGCAGAACCAGTGATGTTGGGACAGCAATGCCAAGCAACACCAGCACTCTGTGAAGTGCCACAGACAGACCTGGAAAGATTTGGGGCCAGTATTTTTCCAAACCGCCAATGACATTTTTCTATAAAAAACTGAAAGTGTTTCTGTAGCGGGCTGGCATGCTTTCTTTCCTCCCACATCAGAATAGTTGATGCTCACATTAGGAAATGAAGGATGCTCTGCTCTGCTCCCAGTGTGGACGGTTTCTTTTACCAAGGCTTTGTACCAATACCATCACAGCCACGGTTTCTGTTTTCCATGTAACTGAAATAAACGATATTGCAGTATGTACAGCTTGTACATTGCTGTACCACAAAGATTAATCTTGTGTTCCTTAGTTGCTTATGGCTTGGTTGTGATGAGAGGATGGTCAGATCTTACTCGCAGAAAGTCTGGTCTCCTCACCAAGCCACCACAGACACTGCTATGCCACTGATGCAATCACAGCTTCAGGCTAGTGTTTGCAGCAACATCTACTTTTCATTTGAGTGTCTTCAATTTCCTCAGCAGTCTCCACCTTGATCATTAGTTAGAAGCAATCCTGCTTGGATCTCTAGCTTTAAAACAAAGTGGCTGTTTTTTTAAAGCACATCAACATGAATAATAGTGCCAACAATAAGTCACCCACAGCCACCCAACTGACACCACACCAAGGGCTTCTTACTCACTTTGGCCTCAGTGCATGGACAGATTGGTGATATAAGACCTTTTCCCCACCCAAGGCACCATCCCCCTCTGGGAAAAACACTGTGGTTTTCCTCTCGTAGGCAGATTTATTTTTGAGGTAGCCTCAACAATGTGGGCACAGGGAGAAGGCTGCTGCTCATTACTGAGGCAGAGTGAAAATGTTCGCGGGGCTCCATAATTCAGCCCCACTGGCAGTGACTTTTCTATTTGGTGGTGTGTGAGAAATGAAAACATGAGCAGGAGTGCACAGAAAACTGGTATGGCCAAAGCTGGGATATTTGTTCCCTGGCAAACTGTGGTTGCTCTTGATTTAGCCACAGTTTTCCCAGCTGATGTTTTGCAAACCCGGCAGAAGATTCAGCTTTCAAGGCTGTGAAAGTGAACGTGGCGCTGGAAGCCGCCCCTGCTCACACTGGCATGAAGTCAGGCCGAGCCTCCTTCTTTCAGAAGATGTTGCTTGTTCCAGGACTGTGGGGGCAGTTTTGGGATGGAGATTTAATCTTTTATTTTTCCCATATGTCATAAGTATGTCTAAGATGATGACAAAATAATAAGTTGGTGGCTGCATGAAACTTTTTTTTTTTAGCAGCTGTGTTTTTAGAATATTATAATTAACCATCCTTTTGCGTTAATCACTTAAAGATTTCTAAAATAACTAGGAGCTTACTGTACCTTTCCTTGACTTGAAGCTTTCCCATATGGGAACCATGACAATTTTTTTAGGAAGGGAGGACGGAAGAAGAAGGGCAAGAACTAGAAACACAGAGTCAAGTTTATCAGTAGAAATTGCAGCATAAATTACTAAAATTACTGTAATAATTTTAACTTATAGCCATTGTACTAGAAGCAGGAAGAGAGGTGACATTGTATTTAATCTGCAGAATGATTGAGTCACTTTGCCTGGACTCATTTTTGCAAAAATTTAAAAGAAGTGCGTGCGGTATTTGTCAGAAAAAAAAGAAAGGGTGAATTGTGAGTAAAGGGATTGTTGACCTGCCAGGGAGAAGCATGATTAAAAGCTGACTGTTAATAAAGCATGTGGGTGACAGGGCTGTCTCACCATGTGGTTCCTGTGCATGGCTCAGGTAAAAGCAGAGGGCTATAGCTAAACAACGCTCTCCTGTCTGTCAATGTTAGGGGTTTTTCTTTTTTTTATAAATGACATGTTTTCTTTTGGCAGATGGGAACAAGCCTTGAAGAATAAATTTTTTGGAGGCAAATTGGCTGCCTAGAAATATATGTATTTAGGAACCTGTCGGGTGCTGTGAGTGTCAGCACCACCCCAGCTGAGCTAGCCAGCACCACTCTGCAGCTCGCCTGCTCCAATCTCCCCACAGAGCCCCCAAATCCCCAGCCAGCCGCTGCCGGGTTGGAGCAAAAATGACAACTCCAATACAAGATTTGGTCTGGATATTGCTGATATTGCTTTGTGCCTGCCTTATAAAACTTCCCCGTTGGCTATTTCTCCAGCCAGGGGATTTTACCCAGATGAATGTGCTTGCCTCCCTCTCACCAGCTGCCAAAATCCAACTTATCTGTAAGTGGAAATAATGCTTGGCCTCTGGTCGATCAGAGCCTCAATGCTCTTTACGAGAGGAGGCGAAATAAAACCATTCCCCGTGTTAACAGCTGTGAAAGCCGGCGTGCTGAGAGGTTAAGTGATTTGCCGGGTGTGAAGTAGGATGGTGCCTGGCTCTCGGGAGCCCTTTTTCGGGAGGAGGATGGGGGTGGGATACTAAGGACCCCAGCATCATCACCAGTCCCCCATAAATCCCCATTCCCACAAGGGCACCTGGGTGGGGGGAACCAAGCACCTGTGTTGTGCCTTATCCCAGACCAGGTGTAAGCAAAGTTTTACTAGAAATAAAATTATATTCTTCAAAAATCCTCCTAAAATTATGTTCTGAAAGCAGGTGTGGGGTTTTGTGAGCCAGCATCAGAAATAGGTGGCAGCTGGGAAAATTTTTGAACATCCCAGCAGCAGCTTAGTGTTGGGAGGTAAGCAAGGGAAGAGATAGATTAAGCCAGAACCCAGATACCTTGAAGTCTACATCAGTGCACATGCCCAGCACAGCCTCTTGCCTGCCTCTGGACATTTAGGCCTGTTTGCTTAACTAACATAAATGGACACCTTTTAAGATTAATTCAGGATGCCCAAATTAGAGCCTAAGTATCTGTATAGTTCTTCCGTATAGGTGGTGCAGCATATGTTAACACAGCAGAATAGTTTATTTCTAGAAATGTAATATTTATTGCCACTTTATACAAGGAATATGCTAGACATGGTGGCTGTATATGTGCAGGTACAAATAATAAAAAAGGTACCATAAAAGGCACACGCAAGAACAGGCAGTGTTGTTCCCCAGTTTTGTAGGGTCGGTAAAACTGATAGCAGCTCCCTAGCAGTGGCTTCATCTCCACGCTCACAGTGTGTGTTCTTAACACCTTCCTTCACTGCAAAACTGAAGTATTTAACCCAAAACATACAAACAAATCTGTTATTCTTCTCCTTTATTAACCTTCAGAGTCCTCTGAAATCGCACATGAAGAGAAAGCTCTTCCCTTTTCCTTTGTCTAGGAGAAGAGGTTTAAACTTTACGTACAAATAGACACACACATACATGTAAGCCTTCCCGTGTAATCAGAGAGCACTTTGTCTTCCTCTCTATAAATACATATACACACATGTATATCCACAGATATGCAGGCATGTGTGCATATGTGTGTGTATAAAGAAAGAAAAAAAGACTTAGAAAATGAAAGACAAATGTTAGAGAATGATATTCCCAACCCCTCAAATCCCTAATCATGAGTTTGATGCAATATTTGCCCTAATGGGAAATGATAACTGGCACTACTCCAAAGCAAACCTCGAAGAAAGGAGCAATAAAAAAGGAAAATGCTAGCTTGGCAGTTAAAGAAAGAGGAGCCGAAGCGAGAACTGCTGTCGGAGATAATAAAGAATTAACCACAAACCCCTTTTCTATTAAGCACAAAAAAGGATATTAAAATAACATGCCCCCTCCCTAAATGTTTCAAGGCTTGTGTCATGCTTCTCTGCGCAGCTTCCCGGGATGTTCTGAGGCGCGGGGCTGCAGCCCCGTGCAGCCGCCTCCCAGCTCCCTTCCCGTGCGAGGAAGCCTGCGCCGCTCCAGCACACAGCAACTCGTAATCACGGCCCTGGTTTTGTAAGCCTGCACAGTACGTTCCTAAATCGCGCCCTTTCCAACGAGAGGAAATTTGGCTGTGGCCCATGATCCTGTGGACCTTCAGGCCGTAGCTATGATGAAGCAGTTCTGAAGGGCTCCCTGTCCCCTTCCCTCCCCTCAGGATGCAGCTTGGCTGCTGTGTTCTCCATACTGCCCATAGGCACAAAGACATCAGTTAAGTATACCGTGAGTCCTAGTGCCCTGTTTTCTGGTTATAGCAGCAAGCATCAGTGCATTTAGCTTCATGTTCTTACTACCATTTGTACATTTGGGGCATTTTCTCACTTTAGAAATTACAGGGGATAAATTACACAAAAAGTGCCACAGATCTGGGACAAAAAACTGGTGCAAAAGAATCGTATCAAGAGTGGCCAGATGTAGGAGAGAAGAAAACAGAAAGGAGGGCTGTGAGTCAGGAGGTACTTTTCCATCTAGTATCCCCCCTAGGAGCCTCCTGGGACAGCCCATAATGTTACTAACAAATAGAGATGCCGTTCCCAGTGTGTGTGTGCCTAGTATGCCCTCATGCAGTGCTCCACAGCCAGGAACACACCAGAGAGCCCCAAATCAACATCATTTCTGGCACGTCATATGATGTGCATGGTTTTGGTAACCGATTTTGCTCATTTTGTGATTACATTTGAACAGCAAAATCCAACATAAATATCCCTTGAAATTTCCACCTCAATTAAGTAGTAGATTTTACTATGGCAATTTTAAGTTTGCAAAACAAGTGGTACTCAGGGCACTACAGACTCAACAGGCTGAAGTTACCCCTTTATATCAAGTCAAAGAGACCTTCAATACTTTTTATTTCAAAGACATTTATGACCTAACTTTGGTTCATGAGCACATAAGAAGACATTAATGACATGGAGTAATGAAATGTAAAACTCCTTTGGTACTTTATTATTATCTGGGCCTTTAATATGCAATTTCACAAGAGCTAGACTAGCAGCTGCTTTAACAGCATTTTGTAGAGCTGGTCCTCACTTGTGCACTAGGAGTGCCCCAAAGCCAAAATGGCACAAGCCAAAAAGGTGAAGTTGCAATAAGGAATCACTAAAACTTTTATCATAAATGTCAAATGAAGCATATCTGCCAGTAAGAGCTTATTTTAAAAAACAGTGTGTAGATTGCATTGATCTTAGCTGCTACGAGGGTAGATCTTTAGAAGGAAAAGAAAAAAATGCCCATCTGTACAAGATGTTTTTTAAACCTAAACATCTTGCTCTTTTAGGCTTCTAAAACTCTTTGCGAAGGAGGTATAACCCACAACTCAGGAAACTACTAATATAATCTATCTTTCAGAGAAGAAAATCAAAACCCCTTCCTGAGTTGTGTCCATGCTGAAAAGCAGAGTTAAATATCAGCTGCTTTTATCTGAGTGCCTAAATTTAAAAATACTTAAACAGAATTCTACCAGCTGTTAAATAAAAGCCCATTGTTTGTGTGCCAGTACCAGTCTAGGTTAATTTCTACGTTGAGCTTAACAAAAAAAAGAAAAAAAAAAAAAGATCAATAAAGGTGTAGGTGGAGAGGTTTAAAAAATAACTACTGGAAATGGTGAGCCAAGATCTTCGGAACAACTTGTCTCTGCCTGAGGTACAGGCAGGCTGCTTTTTAGATCAGTCACCTACAACTGTGGTGTCATGAAGTGGAAAAATACCACCGAGAGTAATTTTTAGCAGAGAACACCAACAGCTCCTCTCACATTCGCATCCAGTGAAACTATTCCAGTTAGATTCATTGGCAAATTCGAAATTCTTATTTGATTTATCAATCACAATTTTATATTGTTAATTCATACATTCATTAGACAAATCTATCCCTCTAAGGTAATCACTTAAGGTACTGTTGGCATGTGAACATGCACAAATGGATAATTCTTAATGACCTTCCAAGCTGACATATTTTTGGCATCAGTTTTCTGTATCCTAATTTCAAGCTGCCTCTCTGGTGTTATTGTAGGGCTGACTTCACTTCACAGTCAAGGAGGACTTGCAATTGAAGGTTGTTAATAAGATTGTTCCCTTCAGATATCAGCAGAACAAGGAACAATTAAAATTATTTCCTTTGATGAAACCCCTGTGTTTCCACTGAGGAGGTCAGTAAGCAGTCCTCTATTTCAACAGCCTTGGAAGAGAAAATGTTTGACCAGATTTGTGACATTTTCAGTATTTTCACAGTAAATGATTTTTGTCCTGCAGATGTTTGGTAACAAAAAAAATTGTCGGGGAATTTGGAACTAGATGAAGATCCCTTGCAACCCAAACCATTCTATGATCCCGTGAAATGAAATACAGGTCATTCAGGCTACTGTTCTGCCAGCTCATCTGCATTTTGCCCTCCCACAAGGCCAAGCCAATATCACAAATCTTCTACTGCAGGTTAACATGGTGCGGGTGAACCACAGACCAATGTAGATACAGCATAGCCACATCTTGCAGGTGTCTGATGGAGGAGCTCAAACTCTTTAGACCTGTAGGCAGACCCGTCATTGGCTGTGCTTGCCAGGTTTGCAGAGTTACAGAAGAACCAGCTCAACTACCAGAAAATGGAAGAATGTCTTTTTCCATATTCTCAATTTGACAGATGGCATTTGCCCAGCCGAATAACCATTATTCACTGTGATACCCAAATTCCAGAAGACTCTGCAAACCGATATTATCCCTACTGAGGCTGTTTGGGGTTTCTTTCTATCCTCAGGCTCATACTGTTACTGCTGTTCACCCAGTGCCATGAGACAGGGGAAAAAAAGGCATTGTCCTAAACACAAGGTTTCCAGGGTTTCCAGCATTTCCACAGTGCTTCCCAGAGCAGATCCAGACGAGGAAAGGGCAATTTCTGGCTTTTTCCAGAGTCTACAAGAGACCAGAGGAAGAAATCTGGGGTGGGGGGAAAGTGGGGTAGACACAGTGTCATCATCCACTGAGGTTTGGCGATTGGCTTCCATGGACTGGGAGGCAAGCTAGGCAGGGATTGAGGAGGGACAGGAGAGAAAAGCATGAGGAAAGAGCCCTCCCCGAGCTGTGGGCCAACACGACTGTCAGCCCCTCATGAAGGAGCCACTGGAGCTCGGGGTGGTGGGTCGTGGTAGAAGCTGGAAGGGCTGTGTGGGCAGCCTGCGTCCTCTGCGCCCAACTGCCACCCAAAAGTCAAAGAAAAGAGTTTGCATCCCTTCCTCAAAAGCACAGCTCGGGTTGCAAATCCAAATGTATGGGCAAAATGTAAATGCATTGTGACAAGCTGTACAGGGAATCAAAACAAGGAACAAGGAGCGTATGTTTCTTTTAGAGAAATGTCCTTTATCTCGCAGGCAGAACGAAGCGTGTGGCATTCAAATGTTAAGATTTTTACACACTTCATGAAATACTAAAGAGAAACCAAAAAAAAAAAAAAAAAAAAAAAAAGAAAGCAACAAGAAAATAACCCAAGTCCGTGTCACTTCTCAGCTAGTTTGGTTATTGCTGCTCCTGAGTACTGTAACATATGCACTTTCCCTTTTGAAAATGTATCAAAGTTGTTATTTTGGGGGTGGGATAAACTCTTACCCATGCATATCTTATGTTTTGAAGCCAAGAATGCTTAAGAACCTGCTCTGGATCCGCACATCAGATGCATAAGTGATTAGTGACAAGTGACACAGAAACAGAGAATGTGCTGTGTTACGATGAATAATAAACACGCGCAATTTATGCAGGCAGAGCAAGCGAGGAGATGGCATCCTGCACTTTTTCCGTATAAATAATGTGAATCTCTCAGCAATGAAGCCAGGCCGACCAGGGAGTTTCTCCAGCCCACCAGCAGCGCAAGCCGGCGATGGATAGTGGGGATGGGCGAGAAGGGGTCACCCACCAACAGGGCAGCTTCTGGCTTCTAATGGGTCATCACAACTGATGGCAATTAATTGTACCTTAACTAGAATCAACATAGGAATAAGATTCACAGTGGGCAAAATTTTTATCTTTCTGGGAGAAAGGAGCTTTTAGATAAATGAAAAAAAACCTCACTGAAATATACTAGTGTGATTTTCTATTTCCTGGGTTTCTGGAGAGCATCACTAAAGTGATAGGATTAGTGGTGCCTATGTGGGGGGAAAAAACAAACAAACAAAAAAATCCAACCAAAAATAATTTTTGAATGAGCAACCTTGATTTTTAGATGAAGTTTCTCCAGGAAAGGGGAGCACATGCGCTTAGGAGGCTGTCATGGCTGAGAAGAGCTGGCAGCAGGTTTTTCAAAGGGCCACAGTGCACCTGGTGGGCACCTTGCCACTCTTGCATTCTCCACTAGCAAAACCACACAGAACCCTGAAAAAAAAAAAAAAAGGCAAAGCCAACCAGACATTCATCCTTAGCCCAGCTCTTGTGTTTTAACTCTTGTGTGCATCTGTCCTGCAGACACATCCTCGTGTAGTCCTACGGGGACACAGCCTCCTGCAACATCCCCACTTTGCCACCTTCTTCCCTCTGCCCCTTGCTGCCCTCTGACAGATAAGCTATCCTCCAGGGAAAAGAGAAAGACATAATTTTTTTTTTTAATTAAAAAAATATCTACCTGCTACTAACTCTGCACATTTTTTCCTGGCTGTCCTGGCCTGCCAACTCCGAGCAAGCTTTTCTCTATCATTTTTACACTGTCTCTACACTTCCAGAAATGTACGCACTTGGATAAAAGTAGAACTGAGAGGGGAAAATGCATATTCTGTTAAATAAAAAAACAAAAAAGTTGAAAAAAGTGTCTAAAAGATGGATGTGTAAAGAAATCATTCCCGTACTTTAACTCTGAGTTTGGGTTATATAAACTGTACTGTGGTAATTACCAAGCTCCTCCAGATTAATAAACAATTACCATAGTAACTACACCATCATATGAAACCTATTCTCATGAATTTTTAAAGCATAAATGGAAATACATGCCGGTTGAAAAAGTCTCCTATTTATTTTGTTCCTGGAAGACAAGGCAGACAGATCCATTAAAGGATCTCGTCAAGTTATTTCTTCCTCCGCTGGTTACTGCAGCCACACTTCGGACAAGTGCCATATATTATGTACTAACTAGGAAAGTCCATTATGTGGCGCGGGGCCTTGGGCTGGCAAGCAGCAGGGCTGGCCTCGCACCCCACTCCCCTGGCAGCCCCTGTGCTCTTATGCCTTGTTTCCCCAGAGGGTTTAGGTGACATGGTTCACCTTCTTGTTTGCCAAAATTTAAGGGGTTGTCCCTGCTTGCCCACAAGGCTCTTTTTTTTATGGATAATGTGTGAGAAAAGATTTCAGGTTGATTTTGCATGACCAGACACAGGAAAGACATCTCCATCAAATATTTGATAAGCTGAGTAACGTGAGACAATGCACACATCCAAATCTAACTTCCCACAGCATGGTGTGCCTTGTTTCCAGCATATCCACCCGTGTCCCACCAGGCTGACCCTCCTGCTGGGCATGTCACAGCCTATTTTCCATGTGTGGAAAAATCCAGCATGATGCTCTTGTGTCAGTTCCTTGCACCCAGGGCCATGCCAGGCACATGCATTCAGCCTCTAGGAAAGGGCTCTCCGCAGTCCCTGTGCCTCTGCATGGTCTCACTGTGCTGGGAGGAGGCAGTGAGGATGGGCGAATGCTCCAGCAGAGCAGCACACACCAGGGGTGGGCTGCTGTTATGTGCAAGCCAGCGACATGGGTCCCCCAGATGCTCAGCAGGAAGGGTATCTCAGTTTGGTGTTGCATTTTCCCCCAGAGCCTGAGCAAAGCAGCCCCTCAGCACTGCCCTGCGCTCCTCCTGCCTCTGAAACATGTCCTCGCTCAATCACAGGAGGCATCGGTGATTAAAAGCAGTCTATAAGGTGCACCCAAGGTCATTTAAAAAAAAAATGCTTCCTCCTTCCCCAATATCAACCGTTGTATTATACTGTCATAGACAAAAATTTGGTTTGAAAGCTCACACCCATATTTTGGAGCTTTAACACAGCTGAGCTTGGCTTTACTGCACTTTGCAATTTGTTTGTAATGTTGAAAAAACATATCAAAGTGTCAAATAACAAGATTATATATCAACCTGTTGATAATTCTGACAGGAAATCTGAGAAGTAGACCAGAGTGAAAAAATACTGTTCGGCATTTGCAGTAATAGTCTAAACCAGGAGGTGAGACTTCTACGCTTCAAGTTCGAGCTGCTTACTTTTGATAATTTTGATGAGCTGAAATAATATCCCCTCTTTTGAAAGAAAGTATTTCTTCAGAGAGTTAGGAAAGCCATTAAATCCTTGTGTATTGAAGGTAGAAAAATAAATTGTATGTATTTTAGACTTTGAATGATCTTCCTATAGCAATTTTCGAGGGAAAAAAACTATGAAGAATTCTGCAATTTTAATCTCCTCAGTAGCTTCCCATTACTAAACAAGCAGAACACCACAGTACAAATGTGGATGTTACATGTCATCTTGATCTGCTGCTTTTTTCTTTCATTAAAGCTTTAATGCAGCAATTATGGCTACGTTGCCCTATAAAAAAAGGAAAAGGCAGTTTACTTTAAAAAGTGAAATTGCATAGCCTACTATTTAATTATACACAAATGTAAATGGCCTATTTTTCCATAACTGGTTATTACAGCACTGTTTTACTTTCTGAGTTTTCACAATCTCTAAAACCTACAACGCTTCCTGCTATATAATTGTTTTGCTACATTATTGTTTTCATCTTATTTTTTCTTTTAATGCGAGTGCAGCGGGATAAATCTTGGTTTTAAGCCAGCCAGTACTTCATCTACTTAAGCTTTTATAGATGAAGATTGCTGTAATTATCAGAATACCCGCTTATTTCTGAAGTATTATCTTGGCAACCTGCTGGCATTTACAACCAATTAACAAGCTTTGCCCATTAGTTGCATAAGGGGTATCACAGAGTAAAGCCATTGTGTGCTAATTTTCTATTTTAGATAATCAGTTTGGCCATCCAAAATGGAAAGGGGAAGAAAAGAAAGGTTTGACACCCAGTGGCAGACATGTAAAAATGACTACATGCCTCCCTGAGACAAAGGTATCCAGCAACTGCATGATTGCTTCACTGTCGTCACCACTGGGTTTTAAGTATTTATTCCTTTTGTCTCTTTTGGAAGAGAAAATAGAAAGTACGGCTTCAGCAAAGTAATCATGTCCTCTTTTTATTTTTTAAACAGACTGGCTTCTCCCTCTGTCCTTGCAGGCTTGTAATTTCACCAAATTGTACGAGTGTTAAACACGATTTCAAGAAAAAAAAAAAAAAAAAAAAGAGTAAGCAAGAGAGAAGGAAACCTGTCCGCCACTGGAAGTCACAGCTTTCCTCTCCTAATCCCGGGCGAGCAGAGCCCTCATGCCAAAGGCAGCCCTTCACTCGTGTCGCTGCACCGCGCTTGGTTAAAGCCATGTGCAGACTGGAGGTTTAACCAGGCGCCGCTATGAGCAAATGGGCTCCCGGCCGTCCTTCAGCCCCTGGCTGCTGAGCTGTGCCAGACCCGGCCGTCTCCTCCCTGCCCTGCAGCATTTTGGACAACAGCTCCCCCCCACCCCGGCAGGATTCTGGCTCAGGCAGTAATGCTGGGCACTTCACCTGGGGAGAGGGGAAAAAAATGCTGAGAGAGTCTGGGTGATTTTTTTAGGCATTAATCTTTGCTTAAGGCGCTGTTTGCTTTCCCTGCTCCTGGTGCAGAGCAGGAAAGGTGCAGCTCCGTGTGGGTGCCCTGGGCAGGAGAATGCTCTCCTGCCTGTGGCCACAGAGCTGCATCCTGAAGTACTCATCCCCACCAGACCCACCTCCAGAGCTGCCCCATGAGCACCCCAGTGCCATCCACGCACCATTTGGTTGGGTCCTGTCTCAAGCACAGGCACCATAAACCAAAGCTGGCACACAGGGGAGCTGGCACAGCTTGCAGCACTGACCCCACCCCACACCAGCCCCTGCTTCCACCTTCCCACCCCATCCCTGCTTCCCAACCGGGCACAAGATTCAGGCTTCCTTGATCTCCCACTGAACCCAACCCATGAGCTTAGCCCTTCTACTCACCTCCACCCCCTCTGCCTGAAGCAGGCAGGACCATAAGGGCCTCCTCCTGCCGAGGCTTGTCCCACACCCCACCGCATGGCAATGGGAGAAACAGGTCCCAGATCCTGCCCAGGGAGCCTCAAGGTAAATAACAACCAAAAAATGATTACACTGGAGGCAACAGGGCTTACCCATTTAATTGTATATAAAATTAGATGTTAGACCTGGTATAGATGCCTGCATTTTGTAATAAGGATGAGAACTAATCAGTTTAAAGATGAGCACAGTCCTTAAAGACTGCTTAGATCCCATTTACTCCATTGAACAGAACGGGTGGATGGTTCATGCTGTAAAAGGGTTTTATAAAATGTAGCGAACTGTACGATGACGTGTTTTATTTGCCTCCTGTGGTTTAGATTCATATTTTGCTTTAGCATAAGTTAAACAAAATTAAGACTATGATTATGCTAAGAGGATGCAGCCAGTAAAGATAGAAAATGTTGAACTCCTCAAAGTCATAAAGAATTGTCAACTGTGCAATTAGTGGAGTGAACACATACAATGAAGTCTATTAAGTCATAAATGAATGAGAAAAATGTAGTGCTTGACAATTTAATGTGTATATTTCTCTTAATTATTTTAAATTAATTGCTATTGGCTACAATCATTAGAAAATTTACAATTTAAGTAAGATACAGCATAAACCATCCTATAAAGTAAATCTAGTTAAATAGCCAACCTATTTTAAAATTACTTAGGCTACTGAAAATGAAGAAGTAAGAAGGGTTGATGAGCAGAGTGCTGGGAACAGCTCTGAGCTTCTCACAGCCTGTCTCCTGCGATGCTGCCCCAGGCTTGAGCACCTTGAAGCCCTTCCACTGCTGGCAGGGAACACAGATCAGCCCTCTCCTGGCACCTCCAGTATCATGAGACCTCACAGATGTTTCCTTTCTGGGCATCTCTGCACAGTTTTCCCCCAGACTTGGCCTGGACTCACAGCTGCTCGCAGCCCTTGCAGTGGGACAGCATGCCATCAGCCCACACACCACCAGCAGAAGGCTGTGACATTTCTCCTCTGCATGGTCATGAGAAGATTGTTATTGGGAAAAAATAAAAGTGGTTTTCTCTCAGTCCTTCACTCCTGAAGCTGAGAGATGCAGCTTCTCTCAAGCTGAAGAAAAACTTTTTTGTGAGTGGCTCTTATATAATGCAGAAGTACCTTTCCAGTGAAGCAGTTTGCCAAGGCGTGGCTGAGTTGCACTGCGTGCCCTGTCTCTGTGGACAGCAGAGAGTGATGTCCTTCAGAGGTGTCCCTGTGCCCCCCTGGAGGAGCCCTCTCCAGCTGCCTGCAGGGTCCTGTGGCACAGCTCCTGGCACTGAAGGGCTGGTGGGCACTGCAGAACACCACTGCCTGCTATCAGGCTCTGCACTGTCTCCTTGGGGTGGTCTCAGGGCGCTACAACCAGACAAAGATGGGAACGGAATGAGGCAAGGGGTGTTGCCCAAGAGCAAACATTTCAGAAAAGTCAACATGGGGTTTTTTATGATGTTTTGTAAATTAAAAGTTTCTGTTTCCTGTTCTGAAATGTGATTTGGAGATCACTTGTACTCACATTTACTTTCCTTTTCAGAATAAAGATGATTAGAACCATAAGACAAATAACAGAATGTATGCCCTTTTTCCCAAGTTTCCATTTTTCTAACACAAAAGAAAGGAAACTTGTATTATAAGGGAGTTTCTTTCAAAGTCTTCAGGTGAGGAAGCAGTTACTTGCCCATTCTAATTAAGCCACTCCCAGTGAAGATTAGTGTGCCCCAATAGCCTTACCAAGTTGATGAAGGGGCAATTGGAAAATGGGTGAGCAGAAAAATTCTCACCAGGGAAATGAAACAATACACAAATTTCCATTATATGTTCTACAGCTGCAAGGAAGGAGACACGTTCCTCCAGGACTCTAATCTCCATCACTAATATTATTATTAAATATTTACGTACTACCCTAAGTTTGCATGACACTTTACAGAGATAAAAGATTCTCTCTTTGCACTGAAGATCTTACAGCCTACGTCAGACAGAGAAAGCAAAGTTAGCAGAAAGGAGACATGATGAAGATTAAGAAAAGGATCTAATGCTGGTGACCCAAAAGCATTTTTAGATTGTAACAGCACATGGGACTAGGGATGATGAAAGCTCATGCATCAGGGCCTGTTTTGCTTTTAGTAGCCATTCAACTTTTCAGACTCACAGTGGTCATGTGGACCTATTTCTCCACAGCTTTGACCCAAACAAAGAAAATAATGTTGTCTGTAACCTCTAGAAAAATACTTTTTTCACCTGTTTCTTCTAAACAGAAGAGATGTTGGGCTGCAAGAGTTCAGCAGTGCATTCTTCCAGGCTGCATGAGTGGGAGAAAGGGCTACACACTGCATCACTGAGCTGAAAATAGAAATAAGAATGGCTCAGTCCTTCAGCTTGGGTTTTCTCCATTTTGATTAATTCCCTCACTTCATTTTCATTTCTGACAGTGCAACTAGGGAGCCACAATGGATCAGCCTTCCCTGTCAGACACACTGCGCTGGAGTGGCTCTAGCCTTTAGCTGGGGTCAAAGAGATGCAGCAGCAGGAAACCAAAGCAGTGAAGGTGGAGAAATGGAGATACCCAGTACAACTCTACTTGCTCAGGGCATGGGGCGGGCACATACTCAGCAGATTACAGGGAGTACACCTCTGCAGGAATGACGCTAAAAGGAAAGGATAACACCAGTTCTGTAGTCTGCAAAATAACAATTTTTAATGTAGACATTGTTACCTTGGGGACCCAAGCCAAGCCCAACATTAAGCTGCAGCAGGAGGATGCCTCTCTCCTGCCTCCAGGCACGGAGGGGAGCTGGCAGCCCCAGCAGGAGCCAAGCCCACTCTGCAGCGCTCTCTCTGCAGCGCCGCCCCCAAAACTCTCCAGCATGGGGTGACTGCTCAGGCAACAGCAGCAAAGGCAGGGCCACCAGGCTTAGGGACAAGAAGTGGCAGTCAAAGAGGGGAGGTGCTGGCAACTCCATCAGAGGGGTCCAGCCTCCCCAGCACGGGTGGCAAAGACCCCTTTTGGGTCCCCACCATCCACTTATTATTTTCATTCACAAGTTTTGTGATCAAAAAAAAAAAAAGATTTTTCTGCCTTTTAGATTTTTTTAAAGTAATCCTAGTCAAATCAATGACAATGACAGATTTCTATGTATTTCCTAGAAGATACACATTGGTCGACTGACCCGAGGCCCCGTGCAGAGAGAAGCAGCAGCACACATCATATCCCCTGAGACAACAACAGGCAGGACATGCAGGGCAGAAGAAGTGCAGTCTAAGCCATGCAGCAATACAGATCTGCAGGCCCACGCATGAACATGTACACACACATACATAGGCACATATATACATGCACACACATACATATTTACATGCTCCTAGCAATTCAGTTAGATTAATTTGCTTTGACTATTCCATTATTTTCCTTGTATAGTACTTAAAGAATCAGGTTAAGCCTTCTGCAAACAATGCTCCTTTACCTCCACATGGGTGTTGTGAGACTTTAATTAATGTTTGTAAAGTGCTTTCAGATCCCCAGAAGAAAGGCACTATAGATGTGTGTAGTCTGATTATTTCATAGCTTACAAAAGTAGAGGTGAAAAGAAATATTCTCCTCCTTACACATAAAACTACTGATCTCAACTCCTGTATTAAAAAAACCCCAAGATGTTAAGAAAGAAAAGAATTCTGACCATGAACCTACTTCAGGCTTCCCCTTTGCCTTTTTCATCTGATTTCTGGTTGAGTGAAATAATAAGCTATTGTATTGCTGTAAACTCTTTGTAAGTAGATTTGACTAAGACAACAGAGTTCAGTGCCAGCAGCTACTCTGATCATTCTTTTAAATGGAAATTTACCGTCTGCTGCATCACATGGAAAAAATATAGAACTATTTTTCACAGCTTGTTCACTGAACAGATTATTGGAGGGAAGAAAAAAATAAAAAGGCTTCATTTTCTACAGATCCCAAATCTCAGTGTAGAAAGTCTTGGCAATTTCCATTTGAGAGGAGACAGATTTCACTTTCACATTGATTTAACAATGAGAAGTCCGTCCAAAATGAGGGCCTGATTCTGAGCATTTAAATGGTTAGCCATAGCTGATTCCATAGCTTATCTATGGGAGAAAAATTACTCACATTCATAAGCCTATGTAGGATCTGGTCCTAATATAGAATCAGTTCTTGATGTCATAAAATCTTTTTTAACAGCATCTTGTGTTACATTTAATTTATTTCACATGGCCTCATAAAATAAGATAAAAGCTTGTAAGTCTAAAACTCATATTAAAAGGATGGAAAAAAACCCATCCTACCATGTATTCATGTTTATTAAGTATTATCTTTGTGCAACTTATATAGTTTTAACTCCAGAATTTCCAAATTGTTTCTAATCCTAACAGCATTCATCAAGAGCTGCCAGCGCACAATGTAAACAGATTACAACACACCCGCTTTTTGGAGAAGAAACTCATTCCCAAAGCTCTCTACAGACAGGTTGTCCCTTTTAGCTCATACTAGCAGCAAGGGCCTTACAAAAGTGCCTTCCCTCTCACTTGAGCAGGACACAGACAACTGATGTCCTTGTCCTGCCTGGTCCTGGGAAAGTACATACAGCTGTGTGGTCTAACTTCCAGACTTAGCCCAGGAAGCTCCAGAACAACAGGCACGAGAAACACCGGCTAGTGCCAAGCATGATTTAATCTAATAGTGGCCTAGAGAGTGTACAAGCAACACTCCATCTGTTCTTCAATACCGAAGACTTCAGGCAGAAACAAGTCTTGGGGGCCAAAAAGGCCTCACCCTTCTTTAAATGGAGGTTATGGAGTGCCTCCCCTCCACCACTGGAAGTGTACTTTCTGCTTCAGTCCCAGCAGGGGAAGGACAGGACTGCAGCCATGGACCCCAGAATTTAAGGCGAGCTCACGTGAAGCCCAGGAAACATGGCCAGGAGGTCCCAGGAGGCATGCATGGCAGTGTGGTGTGAGAGGAAAAGTATGTCCATGGGTGTAGCTTGGCACCCACAAACTTCCCACAGAAAAGAGGCTCCTTTTTCAGTATTTGAGGGATAATGTTTCTGTATGCTGGGAGGTAGGTGGATTCAGGGATGCAAGTCAGAGGATTATCCTGGTCTGCCTTTAGGGCTCCCAGAAGTGTGTGTGCATCTGGGTGGCTGGGTGCTCCTCCAAGGTTGGCAGGGGGGCAAACAAATTCCAAATGAGGCATCTTCCTATTCACAGCATGGGTCCTATGTTTTTGCAAGTGTATTACAGAACTTGTTACAAAAGTGCCTTCAGCATCTCAGAGCATGTCAGTGACCTTATAGAGCTACTGGCAGGAGTACTTGTTTGCCAACAAGAAAAAAATAATTGTAAAAATTAAAAAAATCCCAGTATTCTGGAGCATGAGCTAAGGTAATGTTCCATTAAAAAAAACAAACCACAAAACAAATAAACACACACACACAAATAACTTGCTCACGTTTCCTTAGTTTATCAGTTATAACCTTACCATAAGAAAATGATGAGGTCTTACCTGATGCTGCTGCTAGCAAAATGGATTCACTGCCAGAAGGCCATCACAGACTGGCAGTGTTTTGGGAACCAGCAGCTGACCCACCGCCTTTCCCCCAGGAAGCACAAGCCGAAGGCAAACCCAAGGGCAATGCGGTAAACAAACACTGTGCTTCCAATCTAAACCCTGGAAAAGTTACTTTTGATGAAGTATAAGGATTCCTGAGGACAGCTTTCAGTAAAGATAAACTTTAACCATGATCTGACACAACAGTCAATAAATAACTTCAAGATAATCGCACGTACCTCTTTGGTAGGCAGTGGTCTAACCCAGGCGGAGATGCTTTTAGAACATGGCTGTTGTCACCAGCCCTTGATATTTTTCTTGCGATCCAGGCAACATCCACATTGAAAAACCTACGCCACAGCTGTCAGGGCTTCTCTCCAGCAGATAATTAAATTCCATTGTGACAAGTGAGCTCAAGTTTAGTGACACTATCCCTGCCAACCAAACATGAATGAGAGCCATCAGCTGCATAGTCGTTGATGCTTTGCTGAAAGAAGAGGTGTCTGCAGTACTTACCAACATCCTCCCAGGGTAGGTGCTCAGCCCCCGGGAGACACCTGACAATAACATGAGTACATCTCAAGGATGATTGCATTTGGATCAGTGTGCTTATGCAGGAAGGCCTGGCAAAAGTGGAGCAAGTCAACAAGTTTAAAGAACATTCAAGATCTTTTCCAAACCAGAAAAAGGCAGGATTTATCTTGGGCAGTTGCATGGCAGGCTTGCAAAAGATGAAGCCATTGGTGTTTTCTCCTATAGATTGACTCTCAAGTTGCTTTTTTAGGTAAAGAGTTTGTTTATTTTTTCCTCATCATATGTACATCCCTTATTTTTGCAAATATGTCTATTTTCCTTAGAATATAGTTTTTAAGTTTAGCTTATCCATCAAAAATCAGACTGCACATTAGCTAGTACCTGTTTAACTCCCTAATAACTACCTTTATATAGTTATTTTGCTTCATATCTAAATCTGTGATTTCTAGGCTAATTATTGAACTATCCAATTTTAAATGCAGCTAGAGGAAAAAAGAGAAGAATACCGTTTCTCTGCTAGCATCCCAGAGAGACTACCCCAGTTAATACAGGGTGACCAGGTCTCACTTTTAAGAACGGCATGAGTTTGTTTACTCTGCTCATTGCTCAAGTGTTTAAAGCTAGTATTGTGCTGCAGTAGCTCCATACAGGCTAGTGGGATATCACAGTTACAGAGGCATTGGACATGCTGTGCCAGCCAAAGATCAGCTCAGACCCCACACAGCCTCCAAGGTCTCACCCAGTACACAGGAGGAGGGATATCTGGCTCCAGGAGCCCACTGCTAAGCTAATGGCCAGAAAATGCAGCGCCTTTGAGCAGGAAATTATACCTGGATCACCCTTTAACTGAACAAATGGCTCAACCAGCTTCTGCAGTCAAAGTCTCTCCATCCTCTCTAAAAACTGAACACTAGCTCACACTTTCTGATTCAAAGCTGGCTACCCCAGGCCCTGAAACACCATCATTGGCAGTTGGGCGGGGAGGTCTGAGGCTTGACAGCACCTAAATACGGGATGTAGAAACTTAAAGTCATGGCTAAATTGATTGGCCCCTTTCTAGATCTCATCCTAAGCTCCCAAAGGCTGAGTTTATTCATCGCCCTATGTGCTTTGCTAGCAGCATTGGCTTCTCTGCTTGTCAACACACTGATTTCTGAATTCTCAGTGCAAAAGAAGCCTTTCATGGTTTGGCATCCTCCTATATGTTTATGCTTCTCAAGATATATTCTCTAGCCAAGTCTTTAAGTTCTTACATTAGTCCCCCAGCCCAGACATCAATCTGTTGCTGATCAGGTCTTTTCACATCATGCTGTTTTTATCTGGAGTGTTGTTTCTGATGCATTCAGGGAAGCTGATGTTTTTAAGAATGTGATTAATTATTTTTTCCTTTTTGTTTAAAATAACACTGAGCACAGCTATTTCTTTTGCTGTAAGACTTTAGCAAGAAATTTGCCTTATAAATTCTATTATGCTGGGGAAGTCCTGATTTGCATCTTTGTCCTTGGATAGCGTAGATGCAGCACAGGGGTCCACAGAGATTGATTGATTTTCCCCCCCTTTTATAGTCTACAATAAAAAGTTTCTTTAAAGGGAAAGAAAAGAGAGGCATATGCTTAATATTGAAGAATGGCCTGCTCGTGCTTGATACATTTGAGAAACAGTTCAAGAACACTTCATCCTACTGCAACTATTTCCTGCACTTCTGCCAAGGTTAGGGAAACCTTGGGTTAGCTGCTGCCTGAATACCGCAGACGGGTATCAGGCTGAACAAGTTCAACTGACTGCTTAGATTTTTCATTTTTATTCTTCCTCCTGTTGTCTTCCCACTTTGGCAAATAGAAATCACCTTCGACTTTGGGCGTGGCCTCATCTGAAAGCACCCAACAAAGAGAATTCCCTGAGAGATGCTGGCTGGGGGGTCAAGGTCCTTCCATTGAGCCCCCCAGCTCAGCCCTGCTGGTGATCAGCCAGCTGTTATGAAAATGAGATTCTGTAGATCAGCATGGTCTGGGATCAGATGGGTAAGAAAACACAACAGCATAGTCTGATACATGACTGAAAAATTAGACCAAAAAAAAAAAAAGGCAGGAAAAATCCAACTCCCTCAAACTTACACTCCCATTTTTTTCACACCAGCTAATTAAAACAAAGTGGCAGAAAGAAAAAGTATCAGGCAAGTATGACAAACTTTACCTCATTTTTCATTTGACTTAAATGAAAAACACTGCTGGCCAAAACAGTCCTTGGATGCCGATTGGTTTTGCACAGAGCTCCTCTGACGTACAAACCAGAGGAGTAGCACTGGGATAGAGAACAGACAGATCAAGGGATCTGAGCTCTGAACAGCTGTGGGAGAACCAGAACTCCAAATGGAGGGTGCAGTCCTGCTCCTGCCCTTGCTTTGAGCTGCCCCTTACAGCAGGAAGCAGCCCATTCACTGCCCTTTTGTGTTGCTCTTGGTCTCTAAGGACTAGATCAACCAAGGGACTAAAAAGACTATTTTCTGTCTAATGTACTGGGTGACTAACCAGGGTCAAAACCTGAAGCATTTGCTTAAATTTAGATATAAACTTTTTTGGCTTTTTTAAACTAGCAAATGTATCTGAGTGCCTGGTGCAGAAATGGCTTAGGTCAGACCATTGCATCATGGAGTAGAACTTGAAGTGGTCTTTGACAAAGTTACAACTGTTGGATCCCAAAATATGTTCTCTGCAGAGAGGGATTTGAGTGGACTTTGCAGAAAGCCCTGGGCTACGAGAGTTGGGGAAAAAAACTCAGTTTGAGAAACAAATGAGATATCATCAGATGTTGATTGCCCTGCCCCAGACCAGAGTCCACACCTTGATTTCATCAAACCTCTGCAGAAATCCTGTTGTACCTTATCTCCCCCTTTGTGTCCCTGAATCCCTGCATCCTGTAAACGTGAATACCTATTTCGCCCTGTAGAACCCCCTAAGAAAAAATAAGATTTCCCCCCATGAGGTAATTGCTAAAAGACCCCAAATTTGTTAACCCGGGTTTTTCCCCCTATGTCATCCCCCCAAACCCCCTATTTGTAATAAATTGTAATAGTTCCAACCCCCTGTTGAATATGTAAACCCTAAAACCTTTAAAAATGAACCTGTAAGTCCAATAAACTGTTCCAGTTTCTTGCCTCCCCTGGGATCATCTTAGTCTCATTGACCTCCCCATACAACCAATCTTATCACTATGGAGCTCTCACAGAATTTTTATGGAGACAACAATACTGTCCTGAACTCATTCTGTGTGTCTTACACTGAGAGCCACATGGGTAAATCTGACTTGCTGGCCGTGTAAAATAAGACAAAAATACAGCAAATTTCTTCTCTAATGGTTGTCTTTTTTTTGTAGTAAGAATCACACTAATCACTGCTTTCTCTCACAGGACTGTGGCCTGTGCCTAATTTTAAGAGGTTCAGTCATTTAGAGATAGGAAATGGAGAACACAGGGATGGGGAAGAGCTCAAGCACTTCAGCAGATATAGGAGAGCAACTCCTTCTTCTATGTGCTCCCTTGGGGAAACTGCAGGAGGCACATTGCCATGGCTACCTACCTTGACAGACAAGTCTTCTTTCCAGGTATTTTGTGTCAGCAGAAGGAATCTCGGTGCCAGCATTCCCTTTCTTCCCTCTTCCATGAGGAGATGCCAGCAGTGGTTCCTTCTGGCCAGCCCACCTCCTCCCACAGTGCCTGCACTCACCAGCCTCTCCAAAGTCCTCTGCAGATCTGGGACTGCCCTGCCTTTGCTCCCTGGGAGCTGGTCTGCTGCAGATATCCTGGGGATGGCCTGTCACAATCCCAGGGGACTCTCAGGGAAAGGACCTGGACCCTGCTGTGCTGGGGGAAAGCTCAGAGGCAGGAAACAATGGGAGGAGGAGCAGAGAGAATGGGGGAAGAGCACAGGTTTACTGGGGAGGAGGTTTCAAGGAGGACCAGGGTTTACTTCATGATCGTCAAGTCTATTTTATGATACCCTTTTTTTTATCCTTTCTGGACATTTGGGGTTAGAAATACCCTCATTGGCAGTAGCACAGTTAATGACAAGGAACTGGCAGCTCTGCAGGCAGCTGGCCAGCACAGTGAGGGGCACAGAGAGTGGAGGAGCTGAGGAGGTGCCCACCACAGGGTGCACCCCATGCCCTGCAGTGGATGGCTTTGCCCAGACACCACCTTCCCTGGGCAGTGACAGGGCCCAAAGGAGGACTGGCCGCCAACAGTCACAGTCACCCCACAGCCTCATCCCAGAGCTCCCCACCTGCAAACAACAGCGTGGGGATGCTTACAACATTGCCTAACTCCTCACAGATCCACCATATCCCCCAACACTGCCTAACTCCTCTGAAATCAGCGTTCACAGGTCCCCCGTGCCCCCCAGATGCAGCCAGTGAGGACACGGGAGGAGCTTCCCTGCACAATTCCAGCTCTGCCCAGCAGCCCCAGTCCTGCCACTCACACCACACCCCATGAACCACATTAAACACACACTCATTTAGGGATTACTCAAATGCTGCTCGTTTCTAGGTCAATTATTGACTTGAATCTTGTTAAAGTTTAACATAAATATGCTACTATATCACCTGTATACATACCATGATAATTATATGGTTACAAAATTCTTTTAAAATACAAGGGGAAATTAGCTACTACTGCATAATAAAGTCTCACAGACTGCTCTGGAACCCATGCAAAGAAATACAAAGATTCCCATTATCTTTGTATCAGCTTCCCATGGAATAATCAACTTATATAATTAAACATATCTACAGATTAATTGCTCTCCAGTTAAAATTTTTGCTTCCTAAAAATGCTTTGTCTAAACTTATCAGAAAGGAGAGAATCGGCTTAGAGGGTGAGCAGAGAAAGGAAAGACATCGTATCATAAGAAGCCTGTAATGTTACAAACATGAGAACAATTCTCTTTTTTTTTTTAAAAAAAAAAAAAAAGCACTGCTAATTTTTCACATTTTAGCAAACTTTTCAATTAGGATTTCTTCTGGGCTATTTAAATATGCTTAAAGTAATGATTTGCTGTAATTTGTCTTTTTCCTTTGGAAACATACCGTGCTATTGTCAGCTTTAAAAAAGAAGCAATTTTCTGACTTTTGAGATTGAGTAGGTCATGGAAAAATTACTACTGTGGGAGCCTATAATTAAATAGAAAATGCAGCTGCACCTATAAAAAAAACTAAAATTAAGTTTATTCTATTAATACTTGAGTCTTGAATTATATTTGACTCTTCAGACACAGGTCAGCTCAAACTGTACCTTACCTGCAGAACATCACTAGCTGCACAGCTATTTGCAAAAACAGACATGATATAGTATCTACAAACATATTGGCAATTATTTGCTGGTATCTGAAATAGAGTCAGTGTAGCATGATTGTCATTTACACATGTAGCCCCTTTCTTTCCTCTTTTCCTAGGACTGGCACTACATCTTTGGGTGTTGGTTTCATGTTTGGCTTTTTTTAAGAAACTCAATTAAAATAAATCTATGTAAAATCACTGTTTATTGTAAATTTCACTAGAAGAAAAGAAGTACAGGAAGGGGCTTTCAAAAAATTATGTAGTACATCTGAATTGAATAAAGATCTCTTCCCAGAATTTGACTAGTCATGAAATGAAGATTCTAGACAATACCATGATACAAAACCAGGCTTTATGCATATATGAAGAAAATTTATCATAGATCCTGACTGAATGTTTACACAGTACCACATACAGGCTCTGAATTAGGTTCCAAATGAGAATATTGAAAAAAAAAAATTGTGACCCACAAGAGATTTTAAACCTTCTAAAATATACAAAATTAACAAAAGCCTCACCGAGAAAACAAGATACAGACAGTTCTGACATCTGATGATAAAAACTACTTGTCTAGAAATCTTTAAAAGGACCATATAAAATCAGAATAAGAACAAATCAGTATAAAATAATGGCATTGATTTTATTTATTAATAGCAATAAAAATAGCTTTTTAAAAAATAATTGCATTTAGGATGACCACCTTTCATGATTTTCTAGGGTAATAATAGATGGATTCTACAGCTCTTTCTTATTGCATGACATTACAGATATTAATAAATGTAGATGTTCTTTTATATATTGTACAATAATTTGTAAAACTATATTTCCTTAAAACCTCCTTTAATTCAGTAAGCTTAAGGGTTATTTTTTCCTTTCAATAAATAGGAAGGAAATTATCTTTCTTGTTTTCCATCAGTCATTTTCACATGTCCAGGTTTCTGTGCTATTACAATGAACATAACTAAATCCATACAGTTTATATAAATGTTTATACCTTATTTATTACATATAAGAAGCTGAAATCCTTTCTCCATGTGCAAACTCAACTTCACTGTTTTTAATACACTTACATATCACATCTAATACAGCTATCCACAACCACTGTGAGAATGAAAACAGCATATCAGAAATGGTAAAAAAAAATAAATTTTGAGGAAACATTATACGCAACACAGGAAAAATTTTCCTTTCCCCTGTTTCAGAAACTATTTATGAGTGAGTTGCAGAGAGAGCCCACAAAAACTATATCATTGCGTACACTGCTTAATTAAGCTCAGAAGTGATCCTAAGAACAAGCAGTTTAATTACTTGATTTCACATCTACAGCTTGCTTTCTCTCAGCTGCCTGTTTGGTCAGTGGCATGATTTTTTTTTGTTTTGTTTTGTTTTTGGTTTTTTTGTTGGTTTTTTTCACTTCATGCCGTGGAGCTGGATTTCTATTTTCCAGCTGCATATATTCCACGGAGGAAAAGAAATCTGATCCATGAAGTTCCTATTTGCATAAAGCGCAGAAACATCTGTCACAAGATTCTTGTTGGTGGATTGGAAGCATCGGGAGATTCTGCCGTTGATCATCTGCCTTAATACAATTGAATTCTGTTCCTGTCAATAGGAGCTATGAGTAAGGGTGTTAAAGAGGCAAAGAAAAGAGAGTTTGCTCAGAGAGGACATATTCTTACTATTACTTGAAATGAGTGATCAGTTCATGATGCTGTCTCACACAAGCACGTAAAAACGAGCTCTGTCCCGGGATCAGCAAATTCCCTGTTACGTCTGATATAAGTTCTTCGCAAATACAGGTCTTATAAAGGTTTGCGATGATTTAATCAGCATCCTGCAGTTGCCTACAACGCAGAACAGCTTTTTTTTGTTAAACTTTATGCAATGAATGATCCAGGTAGCAGGGCTGACATTAGAAAGTGCTCAATCTGCAGTGCTGTTTTGAGTTTTGATTTTGGTTTAGGGAATCACATAAAAAAACTTGAGGAAGAATTATCTGTGTCTCAGATCAGGAAAAATTTCATTCTATTTCTGTGTGTATATATAATGCATGACTACAATCATAAATATCAGGTGGGGCAGTCAATCCATTCATACAGAATACATAAATAGAATATAATCTCAATGAAATATAATAGCAACTACTAAAAAACCAGAATGACTATGGTAAGTCAAGTGTTATTTTTTAAAACACTAGAAGTATTTTCATATTTCTGCATTACATTTTGCTCTTTTTTCTTACAGATGATTTTTAAAATTCAATAGCTCTGTTGATAAAATTGTATAAACAGATTTTTAGGCTGGCCTCCCCTGTCACATCACTGAGAGTCAGAAATCAGTCTAACTTACAGTATGCAGTGCAAACAAAGTGCTCTTCTCAGTTCCTGTGTTTTGTGGAGTTTAACAGCCAATCTGAGAGGAAAATAAAGTTTCTTCACATTTACTATCTACTTATGTCAGAAGTAACATGAAGGTGATCAATATAGCACTGTTCTCTGTTTTCTGACAAAAGCTCCAAGATAGTTGGTTTCCTAAGGTGGGTCAGCAGAGATTAATATCACATTAGTAACATCTCATTAATCATTGTCAATGTAAACCAAAAAGGTTTTAAACATTTCCTATTCATAGGTGATCTCTGTAACATGCACATGTGCTGGGTTTTTCCCCCCCCTCACTCCTTCACACATTCACAGATACCTCAACTCAACTGTAAATGTCCAAGTGCAGGAAATCCTGCTCAGGAGCACAGCACAACAGGTCATAGTATATTGTGAAACAAACAATTGTAAAAATAAGAATAGAGGCTCAACAACTGCAGCAGAAGTGATCTTTGCTCCCATACACATATTTGTATAAAAAGTTCCTCTGGCAGTGGTTCACCAGCAGGCAGCAATCAGCTAAGATACTTCTTTGTAATTTTTTTGTTTCATAAATAATACAGGAGTTTACTAACAGGAAGTTTGTGGGAAGCAACAGTAAACAGTCTAGCAATCCATCTGTTATTGCGGAATGCAAGAAAGCTGAATCAGATTCTGTGCAACTGGACTATTTTTGTTGTTTGTGCTAGAGATGATGTGTGGAAATGGGCATTTAGAGTCACCACTAATGTGAACTCTTGTGGACATCCTTTCTCCCTCTCCTTGCAGAAGGCGATGGCTGGGTGCAATTTCAGCAAGAAGTTCAAGGACTTCTGTGGCTACAGAGCAGCTTATATGAAACCTGAGCAAACCAGAGAAGGCACTTGGATCTGATGTGAAATATTCAGGTGACACTTTAAAAAGGGACTTTGCTTCCTTGAAATCAATCTCAGAAAGAAAGAATGACTTCTAAATTAAAAGACACACAAACTCCTGTTAGCACCTTCCTCAGCGTCAAGATATTTATCAGGAAGAGGGTTGAAGGGTTTGGAGGGAACTGGAGTAGGAGGAAAGGAAATAAGGAAAAATAAGGTAACGATGGAGGTTGTACTGACAGACTTTCCGTGCCAGCACAAGTAGAGAGTCAAGCAAGGGTGAAAAAAAGCTAGTATCTTTCCTGAAGACAGACTGTTCTGCTGGCATTCGTCCACCCTTGATATATTGCTTATGAATAGAAGGCTAGAAAGAGAGCGGGGGCAGGCGTGTAAATTAGTCACTACTACTACAAAAGCAAGCTTTCCTTGCCAGCGGCGAGGCAGTGTCTCACCTCAAAGATTTAACTTGAAAGTGTGCGTCCAAGGCAAGAAGTTGTACTGCCAAATAAATGAAAGTCAGAAGCCCAAGTATAGGATTATACCCTGTGCTAACTAGGAATCATTTGATTTTACCATGCTAACAAATACTGCTTATTCACAATGTGGCTGAATATTACGCATAGCACTTGGTTTAGAAGAGACAATAAATACACAAAAAAACCCCTCTGTCCAAAACAAAACCTACCAAAAAGATGTATGAAGCTGTCAATAAACAAAAGTGTCAAATCGCTGATGGCTGTGGACGGAACAGCCCGGGGGCAGCGGCGCACGGCTGCCCTGCGGGGAGAGCAGTGTCAGCAGCGTGCCCTGCAGTCTTTACAATGGGGAAGTCATGTGTTTGTTTGGGAGCCGGCCGACAGCCCACGATGCTGGCACCCCCGGGGAGGACCGCGGAGGCGCCGGGCGCTCCGGGCGGGGGGTCCCGAACGCGGAGAGCCCCGGCCGCTCCCGCTTCCCGCCGGGAGCCGCTCCCGCCGCCGGGCAAGGCCGCCGTCTGCCGGGCGCCCGTCTGCTGCCCTGCACGGGCCGAGCTCTTCGGGAGCCGGGGAGCGCGGAGCAGGAGCCGCGGAGCGCGGGGCAGGAGCCGGGAGTGCGGGGCAGGAGCCGGGCGCTGCGATCCCGAGGGATCGGGAGGCTGCGGGAGCCCCGCGCGCACCGGGCGCTCCCGCGGGGCTCTGGCGCCCCCTGCCGGCCCGCCGCGCGCACCGCGGCCGTGAGGGCGCTGAGGGGGCTGCCCGCCCCGAGCGGGGGAAATCCCGGGCAGCGGGATTCCCCGGGGAAAACGGGAGCCACCCGAAGGACTGCAGCCCTCTGCCCAGCCGCGGGCACCCCCCGTGCCACACAGAGACACCTCGGAGCGCGCCCCTCCCGTACAAGCTGCCCAATCTCACCAGATTTAGCCAGTTTGGATAAGGAACATCAGTACAGTCAGGGAGGGTTTTTCAGGGCTGCACCAAATGTGCAAACATCAGCAAACATGTTTTCACATTACAGCATTGCAACACTGCCATAGGAGCCCATAGTGACAATTTCGTTATTCCTCAAAGCGGTAAAAGACATTACCTAATAAATGGTAACACAATTCTAGCAATGTGCTCTGGGATGTCCCTGCTTGAGCAGGGAGGGTGGATCAGATGACCCACTGTGATCCCTTCCAGCCTCACCCACCCTCTGAGTCTGTGAACTGTAGTAACAAATTCAGCATCCTCTATGTCAATTAAACCTGGACAAGAGGCAGTTACATAATAAAAAAAAGGACTAAGCTTTTGATGATTTTCACACAAACTTGTGTAAAAGCCTGGAAATCCTTATTTTGAAACATCAGTATCTGAGCCTGTAATGTCAATGACTGCACAAGGCCTGTCCTCTCCTCACATGAGTCCCCCAGAAGTGGATCACACAGAACTGCCACCCTACTGCTGGTTTTCCATAGGGGCACATGATGGGCTTGGATCACTGACACAGGCAATAGGAAGGAAATTATCAAAATATGGTTTAGTAAAGCTGTGGCATTACTTCCTATCACTGTCTCCAGCTGTAGCCCAGGAAACATCAAGTGTTTTCAGTTTCTATTTTTTGTTTGTTGTTTTTTGAGTATGGTCAAATTTGTCACTGCTCCTGACTGGTCTAATGCCCTGCTCCTGTCCTTTGAGCGTTCACCTCCAAGTGACAAAGCACAGCTCTGTGATTTTATTGCTTTGAAGACTAACTTATATCTTATCATCTAAATCTCATCTACTTCTGCACAGTTCAGGATGTGCCACTGAGCCAGTTCTACAGCACACAAAAAAAAAAAAAAATGTTGCACAGTAGGAATTGGTGTAATTTTCTAACAATTTTTTTGTACTGCCTGTATTTAACTCATTTGGTTAGAGTAGGGCTTGTCTATTTCTGCATCCTGATGGGGTTGATTTCAACACTCACCTGTGTACCAGCACAGCTCAGGTTACTGAGTGAGGTAGTTGTGATGGTCTGGGGCTCCACCTAGGCACACACAGCCTCTCTGCGGGAGCAGCTCACTTCAGCGTGGCATGCACTGATGTGCATAGTTTTTCTCTTCCTGTAATCAAAACGAGTCACAGCAAGCTTAGGAATCCAGTGTTCTCTGTCACCAGAAACTGCTATGAAGAAGGGTCTTGATGGTTCCTCTCCTGGGTATCCATTGATATGTGTGATCTGGAACCCTGGGTAGCCAGCAAAACCCATCCAGCAAGTGTTTGATGTTGTAGACATTAGTTTACCACAGAAATTATAAACGTGAACTAATTGCAGGCTGGCAAAATGGTCCCAACGTTGATCAGTCTGGACACAAAGCCTTCCCTCCCTCCCATCCTTGCCAGATATCTTGGCTCCAGCATGCCAACAGAAGAGTCTATCATTGGGTGCGACTTGTGCCATTACTTAGCTGGATTTCCTGTGAGAGGGCTACTAGATGTGTTCTCTAATGGATCCAACAGATCAAAACAGATCCAGCACATCTCATCTCTTTCCAAAGGCTCTAAGGGAGAAAGTGACATCTCCACAAACATGCCAAATCCTCACCTCCAAAATGCTGAGCCCTTGGTTCACACTGGCAGCAATGAAGTGCAATAACACAAAGGCTGTAGTAGTTGATAGGAAACTCAGATTCTGACCACTTTTGGATAGCCTGCCTTAACAACCCTGTTAAGTCTCACCTCCAGGTAGCAAAAATAAGGCTACTTCTTGTCCTCCTTTCACGTGCCAATCTTATCTTCTCTCTGCCTCTGACACCTTCCATAGAAGACAGCACTCCTTTCAGCTATAATCCCTGCAATACCTGAAAGAAGGGACTTTCTACAGAGGCCAGAAGCTGGATTCAGGGCTTTAATGGAGCCTATCTGAGTGCAGTCTCTCTCTTTAGACATTCAGAAGATGTCTCAAGGTGGAGTAGATTGGATTTCCTCATGCAAGGTTAATCTGTCATCATAATTACTGAATGAATGGTCAAAAATCTTCCTTGCCAGACTACCTCCATGGATGAATCAATCTGTATTTTATACTGTTCCTGTTACTGCTGTTTCTCTGGTGTTTGGAGGTGAGCTCATGCTGAAAACTACCAGCCTGTCAATTAAAAGTCTTACAGACAGGGACCTTAGAAATCAGTCCTAGACTGGAACCTTTGCCCAATTTTATTGAGTCAGTCATGGTGGTAATTTATTTCCTCTTTACCAGGGGAAATCCCTGTCTCTCCAGTTACCTTTTCATTCCAATTTTGTGCCCAGTTCAGTTACCTGGTTCTTACTACTTTCTCCTCTATTCATGGTGAATAAAACCACTTTATCCATGGAACAGTATTTCCTATGGCACTGAAGATAGTGAAGCTAATTTAAAACACACACACACGGATCCATGTCTGCCTGCACACACCTGCAGACACACACACATGATTAAAATTCAGTCCAGGAGGAAAACTCTGTGGACAGGAAATCATGACACCATACAGAGGATAACAAAACAAAGCCTTACTGTAAACACCTAGAAAAACAAATGCTGAGAGGGTGTGAGCCAGAGGCTGGGAATCACACAGATCTCCCTTGTATTCCATAATATAATTTGAAACAACACTGGGCAAAACTGGCCATAGAAAGTCACAGCATAGGGAGAAGCAGAAAAATCTACCATGGTCTACAAGACAGATGACAGGCTCACTGAGAACTTTGCCAAGGGAGGGAGTTTCTCCCACTGAAATAGAAATTTGAGTTAATGGCAAGTAGATCATAAAGGAATATTGTCTCCTTGCTCACATTCAAGGAATAAATGCAGTAGCTCTTGTTGGCATGTACCCTTGAAAGACATACTGGGAGAGAAACTGAGGATTCAAGTGCTGCCTTCAAAGGATGGCTTGGGTAGGGTCAGAGCCCCAACATTTCTGACAACCTGAAGTTCTCGGAGATGCCAATAGAAATTCAAGGTGCTCAGCATATTATTAGAAGTGCACAGAAACCCATAGCACCAAGACAGAAGACAACTGTTTGCTGCTTGACGTCAGAGCCTCTTACACCAAGCAGGGAAAGAGTGAAGCAAAGGAAACACAAATGCCTTTGTGCCTACAAAGGAAGATCTGGAGAATAGTGTCAGTGATTTGCAGAGCTAGGACTGGAAAAGTCATGGTGAACTCTTCCAGGACCTTTGACTCTTGTATTATGTTCCCACTTCTATGTGCCCTGTGGTATGAAGCCACATAAACTCTTGGAGCCTTACAAACTAAACTCCAAGAGGCTGCCCAAACCTGCCTACATTGTCAGATCTTTTCCAAAAGCCACACAGCCAGAATGACTCCAGCATGTACTTGCTCAAGCATAGTCCTTCTGCTCTCCATCTCTTTCTTCTTCTGAGAGAAAGCCAACCAGTTTATATTCTCTGCCTGATAATCCGTCCTCTTAGGTTAAGGATGAATTCAAATAATTGGATGCTTAGAAACAAAGAGAGAATGTAACAAAATTAGCTAATATAGGTTAAATTCAAGATAAGTATCTGAAGATCTACTACATAGTAGCAAACAACAGAAACCAGCAACATAGATTGTCCCAGGCACTGATCATTCTTGATTCCTAAAGGCACCAAGAACTGTTTGATGCTTCTGTATCCCTTGTAAAATTAAGATCACTACTGATTTAGAGGGCCCTGAGGTAGCCAGACCTCAATTTCATCCAGCTTAACTGTCCAGCACTTAAGAGTGTCCTGCCCTCACAGGCCAAGGAGTAATAGTCCGAAGCACTTAAGTCTTCTCTGGGTAGACAGCTTTTGGGAAGAGACTTACCAAAGCAAGGCCCCATGGCCTGGAGATCAGCTCTTCCTCTCTTCACTCCCATCTGCTCAGCTTGCTGTCACATCACTGCTGAGGTCAGCTCTTGCCCACCAGCTTTGCCAAAATCTCTTTGCCAGAGATTTAAAATCACTTGAATTTTTTTTAAGAGATCCAAGACAAACAGTCTCAGAGAAGGCAACTGGGACAGGAAAATTATTGACATACTTACTGACAAAAAAAAAAAAAATAGATTTTCTTCAGAATTGGAAATATATTGTTTCCAGTTTGGTTACTCACAGAAAGTGCTGCTGGGAATGTACCAGAAATACATACCTACATGCTCTTTACTCTCACATAATGGCAAATACGACCAGCACTAGAGATGCTGAGCACCAATGTGTATTTTCTCCTCCTGGTAGTATAGCTCTGAAGTAGGAAAAATCCTGTTGAAAATACAAGGCATCTATATAGGTGGCATGGATGCAGAGAGCTCAGTGCCTAAAGAAAGAGATCAAGTTGTTTTAGTGACAAACAGACACAGTCCTAAAGAGCAAGCTTAGGGCATCAGTGTAGTATCCCTGTGCGTTGCCTGCAGTTAACAGGGGATAGGGTTAAATATCCCAAATGTGCACATCCATCTACAATTTACATGAAGTACAGTCACTAAAAACTGTGTATTCTCAAATCAATGAATAATTACCTGAAAGTCTCAAACACAGTAACAATAATTTTAAATGTTAATCTAGTCAATGTTTATAACTAATTTTGTTTTAAAGTCTTGTGGCATTTCCAATACAGTAGTTCCATACAGAATCTGAGTTAAAAAAAAATAAATTAAAAATTGCCAGATCTTTACAGCTTTGAGTTCTACTGAAGGTCATCATGAGGTCAGTATTTGTGATGTTCTCCCTGCAGAATTTTCCAGCCCTAGCTCTCTGGATATGTTATTTTGTCTTTGGACAGTTTTTCTTCCCAGCCCCTCTCATTACATGTAATAACACATCTTCTGTTTCAGTTTGAGGCTATTGTATAATGTTCCACAAGTCACATCTTGGAACTAGAGTCCTCAGCTCTCTTCTTATGCCCTTTTCTTTTTCTTTTCTTTTTTTTTCTGCCTTACTTTGAAAACATCTCTGCAGTTGCAGACGTGTTCACCAGTGGTTAATTCCGTTATTTCTTGAAGTACTTCTGCTTTCTATCTACTTCACGTCTTCTCTGCCTACATACATAGTTAGAGAATAGCAATAGCAGCAATACCTACGTTTCTGAGTGCTTCCCCTCTGCAGTCCCCCTTTGTACGTTCTCGTTTCTTGCTCCTGCTACCCCCCAAACTCCGGAAGTCCCAGGTACGAGCTGCTGGAGATGGTGCGCTCCCGCGTGTCTTTGTAAAACTAAATGTGTCAATAAAAGTACCTGTGCCGATCGCTAAAGAATAGCAAACATAGTCTTGCGCCTGAGAAACGAGCTGTGAGATTTTCCGACTCTTCCACCGTGAAACAGGAGCGGTTCCAAGATCCCTGCAAGGTACAACCTGCCGTGCTGTGGCCGCCAGAGGGCAGGCGAGGCTCCCGGTGCTCCCGGTAGGACTGCGAGCTGCCTCCGGAGGGCCGGGAAACCCCCGGGACGAGGGATGCACACACGGTCGCACCGGGAGCACACGCTGCTGCGACCACTGGACGAACAGGGAAGGGAGGCTTCCTCGTCGGAATGAGCGCTTTAGGACATGCAGGGATAAAAATGAACAGGTGAAAAGGAGTGGACGAGCAGGTGTGCCACAGGTACAGGTCAGAGGAGGGACGAGCATTACGACGAACCAAAGCTCCGCTAAGGCTTCAGTAGCACGTCTCTAGCAGAATCCAGCACGTCATTCTGCGGAACAAAGAGGCAGCATCCAAAACACGAATGAGGCTGAAATGACCCACACCTCAACTACGTGTTACAGGATGTCAACCAAAATGTGACTTTTAACAAGATGATGTTCTTTGTGTTCACCCCACACAGTCCTTGAAAACTCCTGAATTTTCAAGGGACTGATTGAAAAACTCTCTTCAGAGAACTGCAGGTTTTAAACAAGTCATCTCCATTACTTGCAATCCAAATTTCTCCTTTTTAGTATATATGTGGAATCTAGGTATGTGTTTTCTCATTGCTTCAACCTAAAAAAATGCACAAAACAAATGTTACAACATTAAAGCTTTATTCATTCCAGGACTTGGCAATAATGCATAAACCTCAAGTCAATGGCTGTAAGTGAACTGCACATATTTATCACAGTACATTTAATTAAGCTCTCAAAGGTTTTAATTTTAAAAGACTTTAAAAATTTTATATTCCCCCGTTTCTTTCATAATATAGATGGGAAGAGTTTTTTACATGGTCTGATGGGAATATCTACAAGAAACCTTTAGAAACTGCATCTCCAAGCACCTTTCTCTCCCAGCTCAGTTACCAAATTAATTTCCTTCATTGGTGCTCAACCAGCTGCCAGGTCTGAGAAGTGCATAGTGCATTTTCGGCACAAAAAGTGTCATCTACGTGGATTTAAAAGTTGTGTGTGTATAAAAATAATAAAGTTCAGTGATAATTTGAGGCAACCTAAACAAAGGAATCAAGGAAGAATTCAGCAGCTCATCAAGCCTTTCCAATGACCCCACTAAATAACTGTTCCCAAGGCTCAGTCTCACTGCAAGGAACAGAGGACAAGTATACTTGGCATATACTGGTACCCACCCTAACTCTGTTTAGTCCTGTAATCGGGCAGACAATCAGATAACAGTTACACTGAGTTTTTATGCGCAGCACATTTTCCTTTCCTAGGAAGCCCCCTCAGCAGAGGGGACTGAGGCTGCCCCTGCTCCCTCTTTACCTCTTCAGGACCCAGGCTGCAGACAGAGCAAGCAGGAGAACCCCTCCATGGGTTGTCACACAAGCACGAAGTGCCTCAACAGGAAACTGTTCCAGCCAAGAGATTTCAAAGCAGTCACAAACATACACTTCTTTCTTTAGGCTGTATTCCCTCAAGGAAGGTCATGATCAGTGTTTTCCCTACGAGACTGAAATTTCTTGAGAAAATATATACCTCTCAAAAGGCCAAGTTAGCTGTTATTGTTACAGTAACATACAGTATCATTTTGGAAATAATGACAAATTATTGTGGAATATTTTTTCTGTCAGTGAAAAGCAGCCAGAATGCATGGAATTTGGCTCCTCCAGAAAAAATATCAAACATTTGCTTTATGTTCCACTTTCTAGGGGGAAAAGAAAAGAAAGAAAGCTCATTTTGGAAAGGTCAGAATTTACAGGAGGAAAAGGAAGGCTTAAATCCCTAAAGTGCAGCAGGTTTAACTCTGTCCCTTTTAATTATCTGGACTGTAGGAGCTTGGCTGACACCAAATTAAGGAAAACTGAAACCAGATGGTGCAGCTGAAGATTTCTATACTGATCTTTTAAAGCAGCACTGGCAAACTTGAAGGGAGGTAAAACACAGTTATGTGAGGAAAGCAACAAACTGCAACCTATAAGTGAGAAGTTTCAAAACACTGAGATCTTTGGTGGCTGCATGATAACAGTAGCTGGCAAACACAATATACAGTGAAAATATATTCTCTTCTCCATCAACTTTAAAGTTTTTCACTCTCTTCTCTTCCCCTTTCCACCAGCAGGGGTCCCACAGACATTACAATATAATATGAACTGATAAAGGACTTACAAATACATGGTAGGTTATTTTTCTTTTTCTAGTTGGAGTTAATGAAAAGTCTTCCATTGCAAGACATCATAAAGCTATTTCAGAGATATTCCTCTATCACTAAAAAGTTGGCCCTGTTTAATGGAAGCTTGGAAAGTACACTGTCAAGTTAAATTTGTACCCACATAAAAAAAAAAAAAAAACACGTTTAGAAACCCATAAAACTAGGAGGAATGTTTACACAATTTAAGAACATTCCAGTAAGGACTGTAGATATTAAACAAATCAGCTTGTTACAGTTTGAAGCCCAAGCACTAAAACACTAAGTATTCAGTAGTATAATTTGCCTTCAAACACTATTTTAAAAAAGGTGCTCTTTGTTACCAACAGAAGTTCCTGTAAAAATAGGTGGGGACAAAGCAATCTCATGGGTGAGTACTGAGTGGGCTATAGAAAGAGTGTAACAGGTTTGTGGGGCAAGATCCTAAACAGGAGTAGTACTGGTTGTCATGTCAACTGAGGACTGTGATTATGATTTATAAATTTGCAGTAGCCCTTTTAAGGGCACTTTGAGTTTCAGGATATGAATCTGATGATGAATTATGGCTCCAGTGAAGTCAATAGCAAAAATTCTTCAGTGCACACAAAGCAGCCCTACTTCTTTTTTTTCAAAGACTGCCAATACTCGCATACAGAGATTTTACTAAATTGCTTGCATAGTACAGCCAAAATATGTTCTAAGAGGTGATAAATTCTTCTCCTTTTTTAGCAAAATCTCTTTAGAGGAGGATAGCAACTCAAAACTGGCTTGTGTCCCCTTTCTGAAGGACACCACTAAGTTTTACTAGCTGCAGGCCACCAAATCCCTCAACATAGGGCTGCTGCTGAGGCATACTTTGAAAAGTATCTCTCATGCAGTGTCCTTTTCTTCCTAGTGAAGGTAGCAGGAAGATTTCCTTCCTAATGGTCAGCCCACTGGAGCCTGAAAGTCAACCCAGATCCTTTTTTAGGAGCTATTTTACATGGAAAATGTGATACCAGGTCTATTAATGATACACTAGTAAGAAGAGAATACACCTCATCTTCTCTTAGTGTTGCTATTAGATTTATGAAATAGGGCCTTTAAAAGCTCAGTTATCTGTGTTTCTACTTTAGTCAGCAACCAAGATTCAACATACATCAGAGGTAAAGAAAGAGAACAAGAAAGTGTCATCTTCAGAGGGGCTTTCATCTATCATAAACATAACCAGTACAGCAAAAATTTTCTTTATCTCTTTTCCCAACACAGTGAAATCCAGAAGGAATGGAGAGAATTGCTCTGTGTCCATTTGTATTACCAGCTCACATCAATGCAGTTACTAGATCTAATGATTTGTTTTCTAGCTCTTCACAAGTATGTTCTTCAGGGGACAGGGTTCCCATTCAGTTGAATTTGATAAATTCACATCTAGTACAAGTGAATCTCAGGTTCAGGTGTTGATAATTCTTTGTTTGTCTCCTGGGAAAAAAGGAGGATGAAAGCAAGAAAAAGACAATTATTTTGTTGTCTAGGGATATTCTCCACTGAGGTTCCTTCACTCCCTTTTCTCTGAGTCCAGCAGTCAATATGTTTATGCTAAAGAGAGCATCATATAGAAAGAAGCTCCTTGTTGTTCTGTCCCTGTATGTCCCACTACACTGCCCCTCCTGTTCCACTGCACTCCATTTAGAAAGGACATCAGCAACAAGATGAAGGTGTCCTGTAGTAATTTACAATTATAAGTGACAGCAAATATAAAATAATAAGTATCATATATTGATCTGATTAATGCAGTCTTGTCATATTAATTCATTTTCTTAAACGCCTATGTGGAGCGTGTGCAGGGCCAAAGTACTTCCTCCTGATCCCTTGTGGGTATTGAAGAGTGTGTCCAGTGGAGACAGCATTTTGGAACGTGTACTTGAGATGTATGTGCAAGCCACAGGAGTGCACCGAGTTCTAAAACCATGGCAGAGACTGCCAACACCATGAATTTACCACACAAGACAAAATGTTCTCCTCCTCATGGGAATTTCAGAGCAAACCTACCACCTGAAAGTCTGCATGGGGAACTCCATCCTTGTTCATGAATTTTCCCAAGAAGTAAATTCCTTCCTCTTCAGAAACATCTTTCATATCCTTGAAAAGGAAAAGTGAAGAAGAATGATATTTCCACCATTCCAGAGATAATCCATGGCTACAGCCCCAATGGCTGTTGCAGCCCCAGTCACAAGTCTCAGGGCTGTGACTGGGCATGCAAGCAAAAGGAACCAGCAGTCGAATGAAAGAGGACCAAAAAAGGAGCCTTTCCAAGTGACTCACTATAAAGGATAAAAAAAGGAACTTGCATAGATAGCTAAGTTCTTTGGAGCAGTAATGATCTCCTCTGTCTGCAACCCTGCTTTGGAAATGGGAGCCAGCATCACAGCATGTGGGCAGATGACTCTGGACAGCTTTCTCATGACATATCCCTGGCAACCCACCCATGTCTCAGCAGCTTCCTTGGTCAGTATCCCACTGAAGCAAGAAACAAAAGGGAACACTGAACCATGTTCCAGATAAAAAGATCCAAAATGTATACAAACTGCTCTTGTGACATAGAAATTCCAGGATCCAAGGCCACCAACAAAACAGGGGAAAGAGATTGGTTGTTTGGCAAGAAGATCTTGCCTTGTTTTTGTTATGGAGGATGCAAATCAAATTAAACATGTTCCTATGCTGTTTAAGACAACAGTTGTGTAACAGTGCTAGAAATGCAGCTAAGTGTCCACATAAGAACCTCCATCATGGATATATTTGACACCAGATTAGCAACAGGGGGGACTTTTTCCTACAAAATCTTGCTCCTCAGTGTAGATACAGCCAAATAGGGTGAGTCCACAGGTATTTAACACTCCATACAGATTGTCTCAGATCTCCCACACATCTGGTGAGTATAACAACCTCTACCTTTCTGACCTGGGATCTCCAGTCACGTTCAGCCCACAGCCTTGCAGGTATGAATAGAGACAAAGCAGCTGTTACAATTCCAGACCTGAGTTTAGCTTGAGTCCTTTCTCGAGCTTGTTCCATCTGCCTTTGCAGCAAAGGTGCATTTGCTTCTGGGTAACTCGAGTACATACCAAACCTGTACATTTTGGACAGCGTGAATGAAATCAAACAAACCTGCACAAGAGCTAATATTAGCTGGGCCTCAACTACTCAATACTCAAATAATAATCCATTTAAAAAGCAGTGTTTTCATTTAAACATGCAACATAAATAAAATGTCAGCTGATGTTACTAAAAGACAAAAATGTGACTCCCGTAACTTCAAAAATCTCAAGCACCTAAAAGCCACAAAACACATCTGAAGACATCCGTTCTCACAAAGCCCACATTTTAAAAAGCTATAAAAAGCACATACTTCATCACAACAGTAATGGTATTTGCACACAATTTTATCAAAACTCAACACTACATACTTTCTTTGCTGTGAAACACCAGCAAACTCTTTCTCAAGAAGCAGCAATTATCATGCTGAAAAAACATTGGTCAGAGGATATTACATCTCTAAAAGCAACTTGTTAAATCCACTGATCAGAACTGAAGTTTTAAGTCAACAGTAATGGTCTTATGTCCAAAGGATGTGTTTAAGTTGCATGAATTTACCTTTGTTTTCTGTGAGGGACATAATATAGGAACCACAATGTCAGTTTAGTAGCTAAATTGTTTGGTTTGGAATTATTGATTTGTTCCAATTCAAAGTTGTTCTGGAATTGTTTCAGCTTTCCTTTTTGACCCACAAAAGAGCAAGATACTTTCTCTTTACACCTAGTTGCCAAGATCCAAATCTGTATTTTCTGTGTTTCCCTGGTAACAGCTGGTGATGTCATAAATTTACTAAATGGTAGAGGGAGATGTTATGCTCTATGCAGCCCTGAAAGTCTGGAAGAGAACCACTAGCTGGCTCGCTGCCCAGCTGCCAACAACATTCACCTTCTCTGCCTGCCCAGCTCTGTATCTGGATCAATTTGGAGAGTTCCCCAGAAGGCCTGATTCCCTCTTGGCAATGGGAGTGGAAGTCACAGAAATTATTTCTACTGTATCAATCTCGAGCACTTTGTGAGCTCAGTTTGCTGAGAACTGTTTTCTAAGCAAGGTTTGTATCCGAAATGACACTCGGAGTGTTTTGTTTGTCACCAGTATAGCTGTCAACCTGCTCAGCATTGGCAGGAAGCTCCGCTGCCACACACATCACTGCTGTGGAGACCAGGGAGCTCCTCTGAAGGGCTGTAACCCAGGGGTGGTTGGCAACTGGTTCCTTATCAGCCTGGGTTACTCTGCCTACATAGTACTGTGTCACACAGGAAGGAGTTGGGAAATGGAGGACCAAAGAGAGCAGGTATAACAGTCTGCTGTCTTACTGGGAGAATGACATCCAGAAAACGTGCATATTTCCAGTAGAATCCATAACACACACACAAATGTACTTCTTCACTGGCAGTTTCACGTTATTTCACAAAAGAGTCACCTGCAAACATTATAGCATATACATGAAAGGAAAAAAGCTTTCCCATCACTACGTACAAGGGGGTAAAAGCAACAATCAGATAATTATATGTGTAAAAATTCTGTTGTTTGTGTACTGCAGTCACTTATTTCCTAGCACATACAGACAATGAAACTGGCATTCCAGTCCTGAGATATGACCCACAACTACACTGAAAAGAAAACAGGTTTGCATGTTATTCTGACAGACTAAGCAAAGTGCTATGTATTCTAATTCAGGATATTTCTCTTTGAGGAAGAAGCCAAGGGAAGAGAAAGATGTAGGTGTGTTACAGAGCTATCAGTGTGATTTGAATCTGATTTGTCTAATGATTTCAAATAAAGATCCTTCTAGATCTTCCTAGGCACAGTCCCTTGTCACACTTCAACTAGATACTTTGAAGTAAATAGGAAGTAAGGGAATTCTGTACATAAAACACTTAGGAGGCAGCTTAGGAAGCAGCTTAGTTGCCCATGACTGAGAGACAAAAGTGATTTTATATTTTTCAAGGTCTGTAGTCCTTGCAGGTTAAAGACAGATCTACCAGAAGCAGATACGGAATTTCTGCAGAAGTTTCATCAGCACTCTACAGAGATAATGTGACTCTCTATGCCTGCTTTGGAGTTCTGACGTATCTAGAATGAGGAAACACTGCATTGCAGTGCCATACGGCTCAGGTACAACAAGCAAACCCAGCTCAGAGGTCTGTACATTGTTGTGTGATCTTTACGTTAACCTTGTCATTCAGGGCTTTACTGTGGGAGATCATCGTACAGATAATTGTCCCTGGTGTCATTTTCAGAGTCAATGGATTGCCCATCTCCAGACAAAGCACAGAAGTTTCACTGGTAACCCCAGCTCAGCCAGACAATGAGAGTTACAGGAAAAAGGAAGAGATGTTGATGAGTAGGAAAATAATGACAGCTTTTCCTTCTCCATTTCATCATTCAGATCCAGTTTTGACAGCTGACAGCAGAGTAGTGTCTCACAAACTCTTATCATAGGGAACATCCCAGGAAAGATCAAAGAACTGTACCTACCAAGAAATACTGTTCTTGTCTAAAACTTTGTTCCTAAAGTTTGGTCTAAAGCTTTTTGGAAAGGCTCACCATCTGACAGCTGGTGTCTCTTCTTTACCTCTTCCTTCTTCTCCTCAATTGAGCAAATAATGAGTTTGCTTGGTATTTCACCAAAAATTAATAAAGTAAAATTACTTTGAGAGATAAGACCCCCGTTATTTCCCTTCTTGTTTATACACCTTTAGCTTAGAACTAAGTTCTTGCATGAACCACAAGGCAAACAAAACAAAACCCCACAAACCCCAAAGTTCCTAGACAAATAAGAGGAATTCAGAACAGAGTGATGAACTCTACAGCACTCCTTAGAAAAGATGCCTAGGAAGAATAATACTGCTAGAAAAGCAATCATCTTCACTACTGGTGAAGAGTGAGGAAAAGAAAGCCCTAGGCCGAAATTGGTATCAAGCTTATTTTATTAATTTCTGTTATTAAATCATAAAACATTTGAAATCATTAAAAGGCCAAACTGGACAGCTGAGACCAATTATTCAGGAAAATAAAACTATGGGAGAGGAATCCTCTCCTGATCATTAGCAAGAAACATGGGGAACTGCCCAGCTTTGGTCTTACTGAGGATATGGAATCATTGTTGATATTTTTAGCATTTTCAGCAGTGATGGGTAATGGACACCTCTAAACAGAAAGCAATTAAGGATTTAATATCCCACCAAAATGTTTTGTTAGCTTCTATAATAAACATCCGAGTACCTGGACCTTAGATCCAAGAGCCAAATAAAATATATAATGATTTCAATATCTATAAGAAAGGGTGAGTTGTATCTGGTAATACAGCATTAAGAGCAATAAAGCATTAAGTGCATCACCATGTTGGCTCAGAACTAGGTAATGTCATATTTTAACATCAGGTGTCCTTACAAAAGGTTAATGAAGGCAGGTTGTGTTCTTCAAAATAATTGTCAAGTCAGTGTTTAACAGTCTGACAGTGGTGACATTGGAATGCAAGAGTGAGGGGTCACATAACATTAGAGAGCTGACTAAGACAAATTAGTTGTAGCATAAGATGAGTAAACAATGCATAAAATCTACAAGCACATATGCATATTTTATGTTTTGAAGGTGATACTGGCATGCCTCATGGTTTACAGGGAAGAAATGCTATTAGAAAAATAGATCTCTGTAACCAGTTTAGCCTTCTTGCTTCTATCAAGCACAGGAGACATTAATTATAATGCAGTGAAGAGTGTTATCCTTGAGAAAACAATGAAGAATACTTGCATGATTTGAGCATAAACTTAAAGCCTATGGCTTTTCTTGTGCAAATACAAGATTTCCAGTAATAATTGCAGCTGATGTGTTGTGGCTTTTTAGAAGGACAAGGTTATTTAAAAATACCAGATTTTAAACTGTGCTGTCTTCACCTTTATATAAAAGGTAACAGCTTGGATAGATGGAGCTTATTGCATCTTCCTGGTCAGCTGCTATATTTGCACAATGTGCAGAACACAGATATATTCTCCAATGGCCATAGAGTATTTTCACCTTGGGGGTCACTTATTTTTTACTATTCTGAACGAAAGAGATTTTAAATCTTCCTTGGCACTCAACAAAAAGGAGATCATTCTTCTGTACCAAATAATGGTGAGAAGTGGATGGAGGTCCACTGAAAAATACCATCTTGGAGAAATTCTGAATTGGTCTCCTTATTTTTCTGAAGCTGAGAGGTGCTTCAGATATCCTCCAAACCCAGGAATAAGTGCCAGATGTACTGAAGTTTGAGATTCCTCATTTTTGTGTTTTTCTTTAGTAAGGACAACTTAACTCTTTTGCTTTGCTAGTATAAACTGGCTTTCTTCATGCATTGTGCCTGGTATGGAGACTGATACCAACATGACCTCCTGCCCTCCCGAAGCAGCTGTTCCATACAAAGAGGTCCCATTAACAGAGCCAACTGCTGGGATATGAATGGAAATCTGTTCCTGAAGAGGTAAGGGTTGAAGTGACACCATTCCCATTGGGAGCCTCATATCATCATAAGATCTTTACTCAAAAGAGACTTAGTTGTCACTTTATTGTAGTTCTGTCTCCATTTTCCCTTTCTCCCATCTTTCATCTTTATCACATATCACAATTCTTGATACTTTTGAGATTATTCTGTTGGACATAAAATTACCCCCTTGTTTATGGACATACATGTGCTTACCTTGCAGGGAACCCTGGGTCCTGCTACTATGTAGAATAGCCAAGTTCACACTGACAGGCAGGGGGAGGCTCTCCCTCCACCCTTCAGTGATCTACAAAGAAGAAAAGACCTTTACTGTAAATCTTGTTCATACTCTCTCTCTCACTTAAAATGGCTTTAGCCAAGGGCAACTCTAAACGAACCGTAATGTTTTGACAGCGGAAAAAAGTCTCACTATGTCAATGCCAATCCATTCATCAGCTCACACAGCAACATGGCAAGTTGTGGCTAACAATGTAGTTACAAAAAGATGCTGAGTAAGGGCAGCATAATTCCCAATGCAAATATTTCTTCTTAATTGTGCTCCCAGCAATGGTATCCACATCCAACAGAGAAGTTTTTAAAGCACTTGACAGTTGGACCTCTGAATAAGCACATTTCTCACTTCTGTCCAATAGTGCATTTCAGTACGATGACATTGTCTAAACTCTGCTGAGATCAACACTGTAAAACCCCAAAACGAAACTGAGCCATCAAATATCACATCTAATTTCCTATATACCTGCCAATGAAAGCCGGACAATTGCAGGTATCTATGCTCCAGAGCAGTAGCTACACACTGAAGATGTTCAGAGGGTCTGGAGTCATCAGCACCAGTGAGCAGATTCAGTTGCTCTCAGCACTGCGTTACTCAAGCTAACCCTGAATTTATAATGAAGAGATTAGTCACAGAAATTTTAAAACAACCAGAAATCAAAATATGGTTAAACCACAATAGTTGCCATTTGTGTCTGGGAAACTTAATTTTGTTAATTATAAATTCCAACTGAGTTGCAATGGGAGCCTGTACTCTACTACGTAAATTATTTTTATAAGGTTATATTACATTTTCCTATATCATCAGTATTTACAGCCACAAGAACATTAATAAACTATGAGTGGGTCCTAATATGTGTATATATCTATGTGTGGGGACCCCTGGTGGTCTAGTGGTTAAGATGCTGCGCTCTCACCGCCAAGGTCGCAGGTTCGATTCCTGATCCTGCTTCAGGGACAATCCCCCGGGTAGATGGAGCTCGTCAGCCACTAAGGCCATCCATCTAAGAGAAGGTCACTCGAAACAAACCTACGTCCTGAGGACCTCACTGCCATTGTCCAAGCCT
>JAWWLV010000183.1:28820798-28834257 GCA_035041135.1 Platyrinchus mystaceus
TTCATGCAAAACCATACAATCTGTTTTGGAGAAATCAGCAGCCATTTTAAGTAGCCATCAGTGTGCTGGGAGAGCAGGACTGGCCAGCAGTCATCCATTTCCCAGCAAGGAGTCACAGTCCTCCTCCCAAGACCTGAAACTGGTTCTGGGAGTTGGGAAATAAGACGATGAGAACCAGTTGAAGTAATATAGAGGCTATGACTGATCAAGAGTTTTCCATCTGACTTATTTTTCCAATAAAAAGTCACAGATTCTGCTCCCCTCCAAAATAACTTTTTTCTGTCAGCAAAGTCAGAAACACAGCTCTCTGCCCACCTGCCTCCAAAGTTTTTGCAGTTTTGTTCCTGCCTCTGGGTAAACAGTCTTTTTTGGATCCCTGCATGTATAATAACAGCATGGAAAAATTAGCAGCAATGAAAGTTTCAATGCAAAAGCATTATTTTCCACACACATACACTCTACTGTTAGTGATTAAATTAGCAACCTTAATCTTAGCTCTTATATTCATCAAAGAATTTTATTACATATTAAATAGTGCAGCACATATATCCTCAGTTTATCTGGTGGAACTGAGGATATATGTGCTGCACCATTCATTTGGTGGAAATCTGACAGTTCCTTAATTGTTAGAACTGAACTATTTCACACCAAAGACTGTGACCATTTGCTGGCAAAACTTGTTAATGAATGCAGTGAGTCAATTTGAATATATACGGTATGTGGCACACAGAAACATTATTCAACTAAGTATTTACTAAGATCACTTTTTTCTTTGCAATATCAAGTTTTTCTATAAACAGACACACTGTTAAAAATGAGCTGCACAGCTGAGTCCCCAGAGGTGAGGTGGGTGCCCCAGATGGTGGGGTCCCCACTATACTCACGTGACTTGGTCCTGGGAGTCTCTATGGCCCATCAGTACCCCAGCTGCTGGAGTCCTCAGCCTTCCCAGACACTGGGTCCTTGCCTTTAGGACATGGTGGTGATGCTGGAGACGCTGACCCAGCCGGGGCTGCACTTACTGCTGTGGCTCAGTGTCACCTTTGCATGGCCCAGGGGAGCACGGAGACTTGGTGGGGTCGGGGCACCAGGTGATGCTGCAGCAATGGCTGGAACATATCGAGAAGGAGTAGTAGGCAAAGAACTGGGACAGAAGGGAGAGAGGGGATCATGGTGGGACACTGGGGAGAGGGGCAGGGACAGGAACACAGGGACACACAGTGTCTATAGGATCCCTAAGTGATTTTGTCCTTCCCAAAGCACAACAACCCTAAAAGATTCCGGGATAGGTTGGTGAGTGAGAGCCCAGGAGTTTCAAGGGCCTGCCTAATATACATGGTAATGGAAGAGGAGAAGAAAGATCTGCATGAGCATAGTTTTAGGAGAGTGTACCAGGCACAGCTTGTCTCTCCAACAGAAAATTGTCTTCTGTAATGGTTTGTGCCAAAGGAGGCACCATTCCAAATTAAAACAGAGAAATCCATCAGGCTGATCTGAAATCAGAGGCCTGGGCTCACAGCCAACACCCTCCAAAGCAAGGAGTCATCACTGGCATTTGGGGCACCTCAGAGGTGAAATGGTCCCCACTCACTGAAAAAACAGATCTCAGCAAGGCACTGAGGGTAGGCTTGCCAGACCGTGTCCCCAGCTTCAAAGGCTGTACTATGAAACTAGATCCAGTCTATTAAACACAGCCCAGTAGCTGCCATGGAATGTTTCTGTCACGCCTCACTGCTCATCCATTGGAGTCCAGAGATAGAAAATGCACCACTGTCATGGCATGAAGTTGTACTTCTCCAGAAAAAAACCCTACAAATAAGATAACTATATAAACCTGAAGCCTTATGTGGGAACAAGAGCTTAGGCAATTCAGAATTATCCAACCTGTTTATCAAGCTAACATCTAAATATCCCAACACAGCAGAGGTAAATCCCACTGTCACTGAAGATGGGAGCCCACTGCCGATTTTAGCAAAGGCAAAATTACTCACAGGGCATCAAACAGCATTGAAAGAAAACTATTGCAAATCCTATGGAGATTTTGCTTTTCATAGAAGAATGAAACGTGAAAATAAGTGCTTCATTTAGTGCTTTGGAAGATAAAACCCCCAAGGCCTTAATTTCTCATTTTTAAGAATGTGAATCTAATTTTCATGAAACATCTATATCAATAACTTCCACTCAATCAATTTGTGTTTCCTGCAGAGATGTGTTCCCAATTCAGAGTACAAAGAGAATAGGCAAGGCAGGTACTTGGACAAAATAATAAACAAAGCAATGTGAATGCATTCTGTGGAGAAAACAGGAAAACTCTTAAACTCCTAGCACGTCAATACACCTGTTAAGAAAATCATGGCTATTTATCCAAGCCCTTCTTCAGTGCCTGAAAACATATCTAATGATGTGCAGGTCTGCAAAAAACATTTTTTATTCTAAGAAATCAACTATAAACATGGATACAAAAGAGAACTAAGCACTGAAATGTCTAGTGCTACTGGGAAAAACGTAGCTATATGTACACCTCTGATGGTCCAGCCAGCTGCATGAATCACAGGTCAAGTCTGTAGGCACTTCTTCAAGAGCCCTAACTACCTATGTTGTCTCTCAGGTAGCTGCCTTTTGCCTGCCAAAAATTAAATTAATGGGTATTTTCAGTCCAAATTTATTCCCACATTAACACTTGAATCTGGAGATGGTTTGGAAAGCACACATGCACTTTTCTTATTCCACCCAAGAGTTTTAAGGTGGTTCTTTTCCAGGAAAAATGTTATGTTCCCTTGAACAGAATTATAAATAGGGAGAGGAAATTCAGATGTGCTGGTTGATTTTATTTGACTGTGTTCTCGGTTCCAGAAGCAGCACACAGTGGGAGTGATGCAAGGTATTCAAGGACTGGGGTCTGCTCCCAGTTATGGGAAGCAGCTTTGCATGTTGCTGCATGAGCAGCAGATCCACAGACTCCTGATTCTTGAGCTGCATTCACTACTGGTAGGCACTCACAAATCATGTTTAACCAGTCCTTCTTTGCTGTTTGCCCAGGTTATTTCTGTCCCTTCAGTAGATAAGTTTGGACTTCAGATTTCCGAGCTTGGGTCTAATTGGCTACATCTGAAATGATTGTTGTCTAAACGCACAGGCTGCAACATGGCACACGCCTTCTCATCCTCTTTTCCTTCCATTTAAGATCTCAAAACATATCCATGGCAACTGCAGCTCTTGCTTACAAGAAAACAGAGACATCAAGAAATGTCTAGAATCTCCTTCCAGAGTCTGGCTTCAAAACATAGAACGCAAATTCAATGCCTCTCAGTTCCCTGGGAAATGTGGTCATCTCCTTGGTATCCGTGGTGTTCTCCAGGGACCCCAGGCCACTAGAGCACCACAGTTAACCTAAATACACAGCAGCAATCAGACACAGCACTTGGCTTGAAGATATCCATTTCCTGCCTGAAGGATCACAGCAGTGTAGAAAAGGTGTGACAGCGGGAAGAAGACAGCGTAGGAATAAAAATAGCTCATTATAAAGGAGCTAGATATGAAACAGCAAGCAGCTTGCATTTCATATGGGCAGAAAGGTGAGGTCTAGGAGAAAAAAACTGATGTATTGGAACAGTCTGTTCCAGCAAAGCACAAAGCTAAATGTGGCACAGAGACATGCTATTCACCCACAAGCTCTAAACCTACAGAGGAAGCATACGCCTGTCAACATTTTGACTTAGAATTAACATCACGTTACAGCAAAACCAAAAAAGGCTTAAAAAGACAACCCTGAAATGGAAGAGAAAAATGAAGGCATTGGAAGGGCTTGTCATACTCTGCTGATCCTGGCTGACGTAGTGAGAGCAAAAGTTAGAGGGGTTGGATTTGTAAGAGAATCTTCCACTCCCCGATATTTGTGTGCATTTAAAAACCCAGCTGATCCTGTGGGGCACAACAGAGTGAAATATGAATGACGCACACCTGGCAAGAGAGACTCTGGATTTTCTGTTGGACTAGTCATCAAAATATGTGCTGTGTCTTTTTCTTTCTTTTTTCTTTTCTTTTGTTTGGTTTGGTTTTGGTTTTTTTTTATATTATTGCTCAGACACTTAATCAATTATTCATTTGTAAATGAAGGTCAGGCTTCTTCCTTCCCAGGGATACTGCATATAAACAAAGAAATGGGAAATTATAGTTCTGGAAAGAAATCCAAAAAGGATGTTCCAAGACATCCTACTGTAACACGTGTCTTCTTCTGTAAAGTTGCAGGGATTATATTCAAGGCAGATGTTTCAGAGAAATTATGCTTCTTATTAAACCAGCTGATATAATGGGGAAGAAATAGACTTTTCTCAGCCTTCTTGTGTACTTTAGAGCCTTTGTTTTCTTTTTCCCAAGACTATGCAATTTTGTCTTTTCTTTTTATTACATCTCTCTACAAAGCTAGCTAGATTGTGTTAGTTATAAGAATGCTACTAAATCATTGCAAATTCTCTGTGAAAAGACACCACAGACATTAAAGTTAAAAAAGAAGTTTTCTAAAAATATTTTATCCCTTTGTGCTGATTTTGGATCAAGCCATAAGAGTTCAAAACTGATGCTCTAAGTTCAGCTGAGAAAAAAGTGTCAACAACAAAAATGTAATCCTTAGGGGCCTGAGTTCAGGTAGCAGACAAAAAAAGTACCAATTACACCCACACAGATATAAAATGGCATCTCTTCCTCCCTCTCCCCCTCCCCCCCAAAAAATTGGAATATTTAGCTTTGGTATCCAAAGGATGAAAGCATCACCCTTGTTGGATCTTAGCCTCCCATTTCTGCCTGATAAGAATGAACAACAGAAATAGCCCTTGACCTATCAACCTTCAAATTGCATTTGCCACATTTGTTGGGATTTAGATGTTACAGCAAGTTTTGTTACCTTGGGCAAAAGTAAAATTAGGTGTTCAGCAATTACTGGCCTCCAGTGGATGTTGCGTGTGTATAACCATCAAAAAAGCAATTAATGAATACATTTCTATTGATTGTAACTCTACGTTACCACTATTGCATTGGTTATCACTATTGCATATTGCATCTGAAATACCGAGTGTTCTTTTCCCAGCTGCTGAAACCTTTTCCCTTCACAGAACGTGAAAGTGGTATATTCTGCTTGCTGGTGACTCTATGATGGGCAGTAAAAACTGCTGCACAAAGAAGTTAAGACTTCATAGTTTTAACTTCTTTGTGTTCTGCCTCCTCTGCATGCTGCTACTCAGAGGGAACGGCAGAGAAAAATACCAGCAAGGTTCACCAAGTTCTGACGGGGATGAACTCCCTTTAGCCCACAGTTACAGGAGGCAAACCACTACCTTTCAGTACCAGAAGCATGTAACAAACAGTGAAAAATAACTCTTGCTTCATACCTTCCCACCATGGCTTCACATTTCAAGACAGTGAAATGGCATCCACAAAATAATCTTTCTTGGCATCCACAAGAGTCTGTGGTGGTTGTTTTCAAACAACATGGTAGCAGGTTAGGACTTGTGCTCATATAGAACCTAGAAGCAAAGCCAGACAGTCACACCTCAAAAAACACATGGAAAACCTTTGGTTTAATGTGGCATCCAGTAAGAACCTTTATGGCTATCACTGTAGCATCCTGGGGTCCAGGATCTCTTTATGTTTTATGAGGCAGAAGGAGAACTAAACACCATTCTACTATTGCAAGCAGAAAGAAACATGTGCCTTCATAGTCAGGGAAATGCTATGGAGAAGGGGTCAGACTAGCTGAGGTGTCCAAAAAGGGCAGTCACTTGGTGTGATCAGCCCGTTACAGCTTCTAATGCTCGAGCTGTTCTACTCAGAGCTAGTCCAGACATCTCCATCCCATCCTGCAGGCATAACCAAGAAGTAATAGCAGCTATGATGAGTAATATTGGTCAGCAACACTGCTTGTCTAATTATTGTCTGGCTTATTTGAGCTACAGCCCTCTTCCCTGCCCTTCCATCATGTCTGGCAGCCAAACTTATAATGAAATGGAGGCCAGGCCCAGGAGGGAAGCCAGTCTATGATGAGGTAGGCAGAGCTAATGTAAAGAACTAAACTGAACTTTGTTCTGTTTCAAAGAAAAAATTGCACTACTGATATTACGGAGACAGAGATGAAGCACTGGACTTTCAGTGTATATGTCTGTTAGTTTCTCAATCTGCTGTTGGGCACTGGGTGTGAGGAAAAAAAAAGCTGTTCTTCCTCCTATGTGGTTTAAAAATATGCACAGAAAATACTTACAGAAGTGGCACATACAGAACTATCAGTTGGAGACAACTGATCTTCTTGAACATCACAATTCCAGATGAGCAGTTTAAAGATGCACAGGATCAAATTTCCTTGAGGAAGGCAAAGTGAATAGGCTCATCTGGTAAGAAATCTCCAGGAAAGACATAAGGGAGTCATTGGCCAGTTGTACAGGGTGTTTACACTTACATTTACTACCAGGAGCAGAATGTGTTCAGCTGGTCAGACTCAAGTTTTAGTATCATAACAAAACAGCCTTCATCAGTTTGGCATAGAGGTGACTCACCAAGCTGCTCACCACACAGCACAGGTAGATCTGCCTGCCAGCACCTGCTTCACAACAGGGCTCACTTGCCCAGCTGAACTGAAAGCCTTGCAGAGCCGAGTGGTCCTGCTCTCTCACCAGCAACCCAGCACAACTCTGCCCCTGCCACATGCAACCCCTCAGCCAAACGCCAGTTTGCTTTTTACTTGGAAGTGTGCAAATGTTTATTGGCCTCAGAGTCTGAGCTCCTGTGCAAATTCTGCCAAGGGAAATTTTGCAGAGAGGAGGGAAGTAAAATCAAGAGTGCTTGAAGGGTAGGTACTGAGGAGTTTTTTTCACTGCACAATATTGGCACAGGCTGTAATGAGCAGTTCCCAGCTGCAGTGTTGCTATAGGTAAGGCATCGTTTCCGGCCCCATTTTTCATTTCCAAGCAGTGGCAGGACTCCAAAGAGCTCAGTGAGCAACATTCTCTTTCCCATCTCCTCCCACCCTTTGGTATATTTTTCCACCTCTCTGAACACTTTAACATTTACCAAAGTCGGACATTTCCTCATTTTTGCAGGGGACGTTAAGATATTTGCATCAGTGTGTAATAACAGTATCACCACTGAGGGGAACCAGGGGCATTTCCAGTGGATCTTTCTGTTCCAAAGCCAGCTAAGACTGCCAGGGAAGAGTGCCTTTTGCAGTGATGAGGCACTGAACAGACTGGGCCCCTGACAATTTTCAGACCAGGAATGGGAGGCAAAGAGCAAGAAATGTCAATAATTCTCCAGGGTTTATAGACCTTCTGCTCCTATTGAGTTGCTGAGACATTATTTTGCACTTCACAAATTCTGTTTAACCTTGTCAGAGCCCAGTGGAAATTTGTTGAAGGGTCTCTGTTTAACTTGGAATTCCTTCAAGTTAGTCTCGCTTCCTATCAACTACATTTGCCCACCAGACCTGCACATTGTGTGTGTGCCCTAGCATTGTCAAAGCACTACGTGGCTGCTTCATAGCTAGCTTTTATTAGGCTTAAGGAAGAGAGGGGGACCTGAGCAATGAAAATGTACCTCTGTTACACCAGGTTCTGAGAAAGCCAGAAAGCAGAGTGCGCATGAATAAGCAAAATATGTGAACACTAATATAAGACAAGGCTACAGTTTTCCTCTTTTTTTTTTTTCCAGACATAACAGAACAATTTTTTTAGAGCCTGCTAAAAGCAAGCAGGTTTTAGAAAGGAGCTCCTTTTTGAAAGGACTTACAGCCCATCTGTATTTGCATCAGGAGTGGGGGATAGGTGAGCACTGTGAGCTGCTATGGGAAGCTCCAAATGTCTATAGATATACACACGCAAAGGCACACACACACACACACACACACTCACATTGCCTGTACAAAGGCTCCAGGCATGGTGGGAAAACACTGCAGAACTCTAAAGCTACACAGGAACACCAGCATGTGCATGGCTCCATTTCAAATCAAACAGGGACAATATTTGTTGTTCTTAGCTAGTTTCTTAGCACTCAGGAAATCAAATGCTGTGCTATTCTGCCCTTTATGCTTGGCATTTAGGAAGCTAGTGGGCACTGGAGTGCTATCTGTCAGGAAATCTTGAGAGGGTTTCTTTTCTTAACAAATGTTATCTTTTCCAAGAAATAACTTCAGTGATTTAGGACCAGTTGCTGTATAACTCATATCTGCTTGATAAAAATTTGTGAAGTTCACTAGACCCTGGAAAGCTGACAAGCCTGTGGGAGCCTTTACACTGGGTTTCAGTGGGAACGGGATCTGATCCTGCACAGACTGCCAGGCTTCACACCAGACAGCTATGACTGGATAAAAAAAAACAGAAGTAAAAGAAAAACTTTTTAATGAAAATAATCAGCTGTTTGTAACACACAGATGAAAACTGGGTATACCCCTCATCTGACATTGCTCCTTTAAACTCTTAAATCACAACTAAAACTACTGTCCTCTTCCCCATAACGCCTCCATATGTCAGCCAGGTCCATTGCCTCTGCTCTATTTATTTAAGCCTACTTTGGCATGTTTTTCCCCCCCGATACCATTTTTACTGAGTGAGCCCAGCACAGCAGGAATTTTGATCTCCTCGTGCCAGTTACATAACTCCTCCCCCCTCTCCCAAGAATTTGGGCCACAGGCACACACCAGAAGAGATCCACCCAAGGAAGTAGCAGCTTAATTCCCTATAGAAAGTTGAAAAAAACAGTGTTATTGAAGATAAAACATGAAGATAGTTCTATTCTTCTGAGAATACTTGGCTGGCACACTAAAAGCCCCCTTATTTCACAACATATAAAATAGACTGGAGATGAGCAAGTTTCTTTCCTACCCACTCCCTTTTACCACCTCTGCTGCTTTGCAGTTAGACTTTCCTCATGAAGTTTTACCTAGAGAATTTGCACAAAACTTTGACACAGAGCTCAGAAAAGATGTTGCATCTGGAGAACCAACCTCATACTGAAATTCCAGAGGCCTCAAAACTCCTCAGCACTGAGTAGGGAGGCAGTGCAACATGCCTTTTGCAAAAGGGGAGTGATACCTCGTGTATGGTCCAGTCACACCTCAAGGTCACCAACACCTTACCTTGGACCTCTCCTGGGAAACAAGCACTGAGCAGAGTTACTGAAACAGCACCAAAATCTTTACTCATGTGATGGACATCCAGCTGCTGGGTAGACAGGATGCCCAGGAAGATCTCTTTTCTGACTCAGTGGTCTCAAAAAAAAGAAAATTGTATGCAATCAGGTCCAAAAGATGACTTTGATCTAACTTCTTGCCCAGTTCCGTTGTTTGGTTGGTTGGGTTTTTTTAGGAGATGGATTATTGTTGCAATCAGCATTTGAATACACCGTTTCTTGGGGCATAAAATATAGTGTACAAAGGGCACATTTAACATCAGTGCTGAGCTTTGCACACCTGATCACAGAAACCCTTCTACTCACCAGATAATCCCTCTGAACTTTGTGGGACCCTCCACGAAACAGAACCACCAAAACCATTGTGTGCAAAGGCAGCACAACTCAGCTTTTTGCTCGAAGTATGGCCCAAACTTTAATATAGGTACTTCATTGAGGCTCCTGTGGAGTTACTGCAGAGCAGGCTTTTGCCACATTGCTTGAATACGACAGCCCATGAGATCTGGCAGCAAGTTCAGGGTAAGTGAAGCATCCAAATTCTTTCCCAGTTTGTCTGCAAAATGTGATACATGAAATATTTTGCTTGTGATGATCTGCTTTCTGGCAGGCAAGACAAAAGGATTCAGTCATTGTCCGGTAAAGCTTTCAAGCAGGAATAGCCAGGAAATCAGTGCAAGAAGAAACAAACACACACAACCCCCCACTCCAGATTATCCAATCCTAAAGCAAAGTTCCGTTTATGCTCAAAATGCAATTTTTTTTTTCCAACAATATCTTGGCAAGAAAAAGTGGAAACTTATAAGCACCTTTGGCTTCACTTAGATAATTTCCATTGAAGTCATTATCTTCTTCCTTTGTATGTGTTAATATGTGACATATTCATCTTGTTTGCTTTCTGATCTGTCTCTGTAAGAAGCAGACACTGTGCATGCTAACCCAGCCAGGGTGATGGTGCCACAGACAGCTGTGCTGGGCCATGTCCACAAGCATCACACGGTGGGGGTGAGGAAAGCACCACAGGCAGGAATAACTGGGCAACCTGCAAAGGTCACTACACGTTTCCCAAAATGAGCCCTCAACAAGCTGGTGCTCAGGCTGCCCCTGAGGCTTGCCTAGTGCTCATGCTTAGCCAGGTGAGCAAGCAGCCCCTCTGGCTCAGTGGCATGAGAAAGAAGTGAAAAATTCCGTGTCTGCTTCAGACACAGATGCACACAGACAGTTTTACGTGTTTAGACTAGCTTTCCCCTTAGGACTGGGGCTGTGTTGGAGCCACTGGCCACCTGTGTCCCTTGCTGCTGGTCCTGCAGCTTTTTTCAGAACACTCTGGGAGAAGAAGTGCAGATATATTTCTGGAAATTACACAGTGATGGTACAGCTGGAACATCCTTCATCCAGCCAGCACAACCGCTGGCTTCAGCCTCTTCAGTTTTATTTCAGCTCAAGCAACATCATTCAGCAGAGCTGTAACAATACTAAACCAGTCACTTCCCACCCTGGTGCTGCTGCAGTCACCAGGACAGAGGTGCCAGACTGGCTGCTCCAGTCAATGGCTGCTCCTGCTGGATACCAGGTTGGTTGGGCTGGAGTACGTGCACACGTACAGCTGCTGTGAACATAAACACGTGCGAGGCTCCAGTTCTGGGAAAACATATCCACATCTGGGATATCTCAAAGCTGTTATCTGTTGGATCTATTTTCTCTAGTCAGCATGGGGAGAAAGTATTGACTTTTTTTTTTTTTTACTATTTCATAATTATAATCCCATAGCTCAGAAGTGCTGCTGGGACAGTTTTGAGGTCTAAAACACTCATCCATCAGCCACAGGACAAGCAGCAATCTCCAAAAGCAGTAAGAGCCTGAAATCCAGAGATAGTGTCAGTTGGCAAACAGCTGAATAGCCTTGACTCACAGTCCAATGGAGAGTAATTCGATGACAGAAGCTGTTTTTACATGAACTAGTTTTGCACTCTCCACATCCTGCGTTTCATTTTTTACAGCTATCTTACAGCTGGAGCAAGAATTCTGCAGACAAGATCAGGATGCAGTGGTGGCAGGATCTCGAACATACAGTATTGTCACTGTCAGGAATGGCTTGGGACAGGAACAGCCCAGCCTCACTAAGAAGGTATCAGTCATGCTTTTTAAAGAGGTGGACAAAGATTAAGCAAAATGGGATGTCTCAAACTCAGCTTTAGGCTTCAGTCAGTGCTTTCTCTACAGGCAGTCCTTCCTCTTTTGAAGGACAGAGGCAGATTTAACAAAGTTGCAGTAAAATTTTCTTAGGGTTCTGACTGACTGGTAAAATTACCCTGCTAGTGGCTGCTTGGCAGGAAAGCAAACACTAAAAGTGGGCTGTTTTCCATCCCTTCAGATCTTTTTGCATTTTAGTAGTGGTGTCAGTAGGGAACAGGAAATCTCAGAAGTACTGAAAATAAAACCCCTGTAACTCCCTTATCACAATACACAACTCTGAGTCATCAGCATAGTTGGCCCTCAGCTCAGAGTTTTCCCATTAAAATAAGCCCACTGAAGCCAGCTGGGATCAGAAGGTCTTTGTCCTGCATCTAATTTACCCTGTCAAAGTGTCTCTTCCATCTGATTCTCTGCAGGGAAGACAGTCATCTCTCTGCGGTTCCACCTCTAGTCAAATCCTTTGTGCCCTACTGAAGGTGACAAAGATAATATTTTCTGTAACATCCAAAGATTAACTGGTACTGCACGTCAGGAGTACCATTTAGTTCATAATCTCCCTCCTTTATTCCAATTTAGTTGGAAGCAGGACAGATTTTATTCTGCAGTGCTTGAGAAACTGTTCAAATACACTCCCTTTTCTGAACTTTTCAAAGTTCTCTGCTGTTCTGTTCATTTTTGCCATATAAAGACAGAGCATTTTCTCTAAATGTGATCACAGGAGGAAAATAGAGGCTCTTCAATACCTCTGTCTGCATCTGATCAAATCTAGGCTCTGAGTTCAGAGTGGTCATGTTGCTATTTCTACTGCACTTCAAAAGAGCGAAGCTTCTCTTCTGTCAGAAATTCTTCTTGGGAAAGTGTAAAGCAAAATTAGTATCTTGCATACTGCATTCCCAGCAGCCAAGCTTTTGAACAGTGTAAAGTCTAAGTTTTCTGAAGAGTTCAACTGCTCAAATTACGTCTATTAATAATTTGTCGGAAGGATGCAGGATAAGCTTCTTGAAGGCGTATTGATCATTTTGAACCAACGTACAAGATAATAGCTCTGGAGCAGATGCACAAAGCTGCCAAGTAAAAGTCATCCTTTCAGATAATCATATTCATGAGGTCAGCAGAGGACAGTAACTCAGCACTTTGCTTAGTTTCCACATGATCTCTTCTCCCTGGGGTGTGAGATTAGATTGCGAGAAAAACCAGTTATCTCTCATCTCCCAGCCAGTCATCAGCACTGAATCTCTCAGTACTGCTACTGAGTCAGCTACAGACCGCAGCAACCTGAAGGCATGGCCAGGGCACAGAGGGAGGGAAATGGAAGGACTGACTCTGGTGAAGTCCTTTACCCCTTCTTTGCCTCTCTGCTGCCCACCCCACCCAGGTGAGCAGGGGTTTATAAGCACTGGCACTCTCAGTGCTCTGGCCATTGCACCCAAGGAGACCAGGGTCCCCAACAGCTTGAAGATAGAAGGTGGACTAAGATTTAGGGGCAAGAGCTGGGAAGAGCCAGTGGAATCTTTGGGTCCAGCCATGCCATAGGACTGTGCACTGCTCAGAGTGACTTACAGAAGAGCCTGAAGTCCAATATAATGGCTCAGCCATCGATCCCAGGACAGAGCTATGCAGCTCTGCAGGACAGCCTGCTCACATGGCAGGGAGCAGGGAAGGCTGGCACATTTGGGACGATGCAGCTGGCTCAGCAGAGGGGCAGAAGTACCTTCTGAAGGACAAGAGAAAAGCAGAAGTAGAGATAAGGTTGTTATCTCTATGGCAACTGCGAGGGAGCCGCACCATGTTCATAGGGGAGAAAGGAAGAAAGGGAAGAAAGGGAGAGGGAAGAATAAAATCCAGAAAGCATTGTCAAGAAAATGCTGAGCAGGGAGAAATCCACAACAGAGGGGAAAATGGGGTGGGAGAGGAGCAGCACAGCTCACTGTTCCTGAAGGAGTAGCTAAGGGCTCACAGCTGGTGTTCGAGGAGGAGGCTTTTGAGTTCCCAGCATGGGGGCAGCTCCACCAGCCTCCCCATGTTGGAGTTAGGCTGAGGACTGAGGCAGGCTTCAGAGAGTGGAAAGAAGAAGATGATACCCTGTTTGAGTCTCCTG
>JAWWLV010000183.1:28839092-28849386 GCA_035041135.1 Platyrinchus mystaceus
AATTCTAAAGATCACCACCCCCTGGGGGTTTACCATTTTCTCAACTTCAGGGGGAAAACTGTTTTCCCCCACCACATCACCCTGTGGCAGGGCCACAGTCCACTTCAGGGTCCAATGCCTGCAGCAGTGAGCACAAGGTCTGTGGGGCTGGAAGCCACTCATTTACCCTGTCCTTTGGTTTTGCAAATGTGAGGGTTCAATCATTTATTACCACAAAACTGTTCTTCACAAACAGCAGCGGCATCTGTCCCTATGTCTTTGCAGCCCACAACCCTGCCACCAGTTTTCTTGGATTTTCTTGGTCAAGGAACCCAAAAAATGACCACAAAGATACATCACTTGGCCCTGTACAAGTGTACATCTTGTGTCAAGATGTCACAGCTAGCTGTCTTTCATGCAGATAAAAGTGTTTTTTTTCTACTATAAATACTTATAAGATATGGCATGAAATAGGCACTCCTAGGACAAAACTATTCTTCTCCTAAAGTGCACAGCTAAAAGTGGGACAAATGGCTGCCTAAAAATACCTGTTTTGGCACTGACAACAGAGAGGGTTTAGCTGCCCAGGAAAGCCTCCCTTTCACAACAAGGCCGGCAGCTCCATGCACAGAGCTGCTGCTGCAGGCAGTGCCCAGCACCAGTGTTCCCAGAAGAACCCCTGCTCTCCCCATCAGGATGAGGTGCTGCTGATTGTGCAGCTTCTCCAAGCCAGAGCCCCTTGGCCCCCTCCTGTGGAGCTCCCACTGGTTGAAGGGTACCACACAGGGATGCACTGAGTTCCTTGTAGCTCTGAGCCTCTCCAGAATATGGCTCAGAGCATTATCTCTGTCCTGCTTGCCTTCTAGAAAAAAAGGCAGGTCTTACAGCCACCTGCTCCCTTGGGAACTAAGGACACACAAACTGTTTTTTCCTTGCTGGATAGCTGGGATTCAGAGGCCACAAGATGTAATGCTATCCCATAAAAATTCCTCACTGGGCCTAAGGCTTTTTCCCGTGCACATCATTAACAAATACTATTCAGTCAATTTTCATATCCAATTCACATAATGAGAGAAATCAAAACTGGCACCATTCTGCCTTCATTAATGCTGTCATCTGAACTCCACATCGGAGACTTTCATCTGTCCTTAATTTCCTTTGCCAAATGGTTGACCTGGCACAGGTCTGAAACACCAGAGGAGAGCAAAGAGTGGCAATAGTGGAAGTTTTCACCCACAGATAACACCTGGGATTGCTGATTCCCCCAGTCTGCTGGATTGCAGGTGGTCACTCACACACATCTTGGCTTCACTCAGACCCTAAATACCACAGCAGATTTTCCAGAAACACAGGATCGGCTTCTGATTGCTGTATGGGGCACATGCCTTGCAGCAAGTCCCAGCCAACTTCAAACACAGTTTGAAAACCTGAGCCAATCTCATGAAGTTGGTATTTTTTGTTTACTCTGATGACAATTCAACTCTGCACTCAGTCACTTCTGAGATGTTTTGGCTGATCTGACAAGGGGGTACCCTACCACGTCATCACCTGACTGTTGCTGTACACCTTTAGACTGTTTTCTCGGCCAATGCATCAAATACCTCAGAATAACTGTTTCCAAAACACAATCTAATGGCAGTCCTGAAACAGTATTGCCACCCTCCCCTCGGGAGCTGGGACTGTTTGCCTTGGCTAAACAGTGGGAAGCTGGGACGGGTCTCAGCAGGAATCAAGAGAGCAGCTTGTGTGGGTGCCCAGCTACTTACAGACAAAATACCAGTAAAACGTAGTCACAGCACCAGCAGGTGCAATTACAGTTTGGCTTTAGTGGGAGCTGAGCCCACTCATGCTGTGGTTGATCTAAGCCTCCTAAAAATGGCCTCACCAGGCAGTCCCTGAGGGAGCAGCCCCACAGAGAGCTGCAGCCAGCCCTGGGCAGTCCTACACACCCAGAGAAGGGTCCCTGTGGCCCTAGCCTGAGTACCTGCTGGCCCTACACAAAAGAATTGCACAAATAATTTCCTTCTCACTGCTCAGACTCCATAAGAACTAGAGTCCCTGGAGGAGCACAAAGAAAAGGAGCAAACTAGATGTCCTCTGGTGCTAAGGAGGGGGTCAGCAGCATGGCTCAGCTCTAGCTGTGCTGCCCTGGCTCTGGAAACACCCTGTGTGGGAAGGCTGCTGCAAACCAGCAAAGCACACCTGAGCCAAGGCTGGTGAATCCCGAAGGCAAAGTACACCAACACCAGCAAGAACAGAATTGCCAAGATCAGTATGCTCTTAAATGCTGCATTTCTGTCCCTCCAGCAACCTCATTTTCCACCTTGGGAGAACCCAGCTATGAAGTGCAGCAGCAACCCATACTTGGCCTCTTTGCTTAGTGCAGGAGGAGCAGCAGCACTGCTCACCCTCTCCCCTGCACGTGGCACACTAACACTGCAACTGCACTGTGCTGCCAGCTCCCTTCTCCATCCATCAGCATCATAAATAATCATAGCAGCGCCTGCTGTCTGAACCATAAGTTGTATCTCGTTTTTAATTGCATTATGTGTAGCTGGTCCACCAGACCCTATCTGAGGAAGCATACAAATAATTCATCTGTATCCTCCATTCTCCCCACACATGCTTCCAAACAAGCCAGATTAATACTAGTCTTTGTCTGTTAACCTCATCTCCATCCTGTATATCTAGTATCTTATTTTCAGCTGCCATCCAAAATTAATGCTTCACCCGGCATATTCAACCTTCTCCAATATTCTAAACTCATGATTAAATACTCCTCAGAGACTGAGATGAACTACAGACAGTCAGGTTGGGTCAAAAAATATGCTTAATTTTGTCTTACAAAAAATAACACGATACATTATAGCAAGCAGAAATAGGTACAATGCTCTCGGTGGCACATTATGTCACTGAAGCATAGCAGTTTTGTGGTACTGTATGCCAGTCATGAGATGATTTAGTGAGATGCCACGTAAAACTGACTGACACCTGCAGCCAGAACAGCGCTGAACAGCATTCCTACCACCAGGAAACAGTGACAAGCTGCTTGCATCCAGTGCCATCAGTGCTGTGTACCCACCCAGCTCCAGGAGCACTCCCCTGGTGGGAAGGCCACAGACTCTCCCATCCCCTGGGGGTTTCTGCCACAACCTCAGTAACCCATGGGTCAGGGATGGAACCAAATGCCGTGGCCATCGCACCTCCAGCCCTCACTGAGATCTGTGCAAACTTCTGCTGATGGAAACCAACCCCACCCATTACCAAACTGCTCCCTGCCCAAACATCCCTTCACTGCCACTGGAGGGAGGCTGCTGGCTCCTCCTGGGGGCTCTCTGCCAGTGCTTGCCCATGCAGAGCCCCACACATGACATCCCAACGTGCCACTTACTCTCCATGCTCACTTTTGGCTTCAAGTATCACATTTGCTTCCCAATCCTACTATATTCACATCTTCATATATGAATGAGTCTCTGCTGTGCAGCCTATCAGGGAGAAAAGTTCTAACATTGCCAGTAATTCAAACTTGCCTTTGGAATCATTCATTTTTCTTCCAATTCCCAGAGTAGGGTGGTGTGGACTGTGCAGAGCAAACAGCTGTCAAACATAACACTGTCTCCTGCTCATGTGTTGTCTGCCAAGAATTTAATTTCTGCACATTTTTTTGAAATTACTCCATGAATATTTTCTGCAAAAGCAATTTATTCATAAACTGTTTTAAATGATCGAAAAGAGCAGAACATTCTCATTTAAAACATGACCTGTTTGACTGGGGGCATGTTCACGCAATACTCACTGTTGCAGAGGAACAGCTGGTGAGACAGCACTTGCATCACATTTCTGGCCTGGTCAGTCACATCTTGGTTACTGAACTCACACAGTCCTCAACCTTATTTTAAAAAGGAAACATTTTTTTCAGGGACTTGCTGTGGAAAGCAAATGCAAGACCGCTCAGCCTGAGTCTGTGCAAAGGTGACCCGACAGGACCATGCCAGAATAGTCTCAAACAGCACACCTGGAAAAACATCCCAGCAGTACTCACCAGCCTTCTGGGGAAACATACTGCCTTGTGTTTGGTGCGGCAATTTGGAGACAGCTTTACTGGTACAATATTATGGAAACCATTGGATTTTCGTGCCTGCCTAGTGAGAGGAGAAGGGCTGACAAGGGAGGGCGTTTGGGTGCCTGCTGTTTGCTCCGTTCCCAAGTGCACATTCACTGTGCCCAGATGCTTTCATCGTTCACGATCACCTTTCCCCTGCTAAGCAGTGCACTTTACAAGAAGCAGATCTCAGATTTATTGAATGCGTACATCATCTACTGCTGCTGTGATATGAACCAGGGCTACCACATTCAGCCCCACAGCAAGTGGTGGAGACAAGAAGACACTGCTCCTGTGACCCCCTCACCTTTTTTTTATCTGAAGCTTCATGAGTTAGTCCCTGCATGAGGCTGCTGGTGGAGTGGGACGGAGGCCAAGGAGGCTACGACCTAATATTTTAGTCTGAATAGACAGATGGAAGAGATGTATTATTATACAGGAATGCTCTCTGTGCATGCAATTATCTGATAACAATCTATTTTGGGAGATGAACCTCTAAAGGACGAACAAACCCCTACCTTGTTTCCACTGGGAAGCTCCATTATCCCTTTAAGAACAGGGAACTAAATGCATGAAAAATGATACAGAAAGCAGCAGAATAGCACTGTGCTGTAACTCGTGCTGAGCTCAGGAGAGGGAGGGGAAAGCGGTCAAGTCCAGCTGGTCACGCCAGCACATGAAAATTGGTAAAAACTATCCCTGCTGATTTAAGGCTAATCAGGTCTGTGAACAGTTGGACTAATTCAGCCTCTTCCCATGCCTCATGGCTGGATGTCTTCATGTAGGTACATAAGAAGCAAAATCCAAGTGAAACCTTTCTCTCATGAGCCCCAGTGCCAAACTGACAGGTAGAGGTCACACTGCAGCCTTGTGCCACACAGAAGGTGCTGCCAGGGCCACTCTGAGCCACCTGCCCCATTCTTGCTTTGGAAATCTGCAGGAGCTTAACACCCTCGAGGTGGCTGCCCCTCATCTTAGAGATGAGAGAATGACACAGGGAAAATAAATACTGTAAAGATGCAGGACTCAGTGGCAAAGAGAACCCAGGTAGATTCACTCCCTCTGGCAGACACCTCCCCACATCAGTCCCTGAGAGCTTCTCTGATTTCTAGTTGTTAAAGTACACTGTAAAGAACTGCAAACACCTGTAACACTTTCCCGACATCACTTCCATAGAAGTGAAATAGATAATATTTACATGGGACACCAGGCAAACTGTACCTGCACAGGGCCCTGAGAAGGCTGTTGTTCCACTGCAGGAAGCCAGGCATACCACGAAACACCTCCCCAAAAGGCGAGGCAGTCAGTCCCCCGTGTGTGTTTGTTGCTGATGCTGGATGTGATTTTGCCACATGTTCTCCTTCAAGGATGAATTTTTATTATGCCGACTGCCACATCATTCATTTCCACTGCCAGTGACTTCAAAGGGGCTCAGAGGAAGGTGAGCTGAGCTTTTGCTGCCAGCCCCTCTCCTGATGCAGGAGGGAGAATGGAGCTGCTCGAGCTGTGGGGTTCTGGATGCCCACACCAAGAGTGGTCCCAGTCACCTGGGGCAATCCAGGCTACCTAAAATTCCTACTCCCTGTATTTTGGCACGGAAAGCCATGCAACATGACCTTGGCACAGGCCATGACATGAATGCTAAACACAGCATGAAAGGTGTGTGTGTGCATGCCATGATATTTCCATCCAACCACTTCTGGTTCTGCTTATGCTTCTACAGTGAGAACTATGTTGTACCCTCTTTCCATGTGAGCACATAAAAAAAGCCCTTCTCTATTTACTTTTAATTTGTTCATAACATTGGACAAGGCAGAGAACTAGAAGGTATTTTGCCAGCAGTTCCTGTACAGACATTAAGATACTGTGTTAGACTGAGAAAATCAAGTTGTTTCTAGGTTTAAATGAAGCACCAAGAAGCAAGCCACCTCTCTGTTCCAAGAGATGCTTTCCAAAGGCTGATCCTTTGCAACTGGTGTTGCTGGGTTAAGTTTCCATCCTCTCTAACTGTAAATACTGAAGGCCAGGTGTTGTTTTTATATAAATAAAACCCATGATGAAATCGGGAAGGTAACCCAAGAGGGCAAAATGTGAATGTGCACACTTACACCATTGATCTGGCTTTATGCCTTGCCTGAAACACAAAAAGACACTTCCCCAGACCTCAGTGAAGTCTGAATACACACTCATAACGGAGAAATAAACAGAGGATTTAGGTCTTGATCTGAACAAGTATGGCAAATTTTACTGAAATGGTATTTAAGGCATCTGAATCATAACCTTTGCAATAACACAGTTCCTGTTGGAGCAAGACCTTCTCTCAAGCAACTTACCCACTCTAACCCACCTTTATCCAGGATCACTGTTTACCTTCTATGTTAAATCACTGTAAAACATGGGTCAAAGTTGTTTCATAACTTTACTCTCTCAGTAATGTGCAACATGAACATAATAGTGTTATTAAGAAGTCAAAAATAACTTAACACAATAGCTATATAAGATTTTCCAATGATCAAACTTTCAGCAATTACTTTTTTGTTAAGTTCAGAAAATTAGCATATTTGTTAATCAAATTAATTTAAAAAGTAGCTTTTAAAAATAAAAGCAATGCTTTAAATAAATATAGTCTTTTTTATAACCATAAAATACTTAGTCCTGTTAAAGGTAACACAAATACTACACTCAAGCACAGTACTTAAATGATTGAAATGAATGCTGTGAGCACACATGAGCCGGACTCCGGGAGGGATGAGGATGCATCGCTTCGTGACATTCTCCGTCTCCTTTCTGCAGTGGCACTAAGAGGCAGCCAAACCTCAGAACTACCCTAAGCGTATGACACGAGTCAGGATATTTGTAACTGCTGCACAAAAACGCTGGTACCCTGTTTTTACCCAAGCTATTTCTCCACACTACATCTGTAGCAGTTCTGCAGCCCTACTTTAAATTTCTAGCCCAGCATGATTCTCAACCACAAAAATGTAAGGCCAGCTCCTGCTTGGTTCATCCAACTGACTTCAACACCTAAGCAGAAGGCGTCAAGCAAGGTCTGACCTCTTGTACCAACGCTCAAATTTTGTGAAATCTGCAACACTTTCCTTCCAATACTGGCACCACTGGGTGTTTCAGAATGGTCTGAAACTCACTTTCAGAGTTCATGACCACCAAAGAGTGTTCACAGCTCTCCTCATAACTACAGGGCTGACTAGCTATGTTCATTACTACTTAAGTTAATGCCTATCAGCAAAGACTGCAATTGTTCTGCAGATCTACCAGGTGGCAATGTTTTGCTGGAATGAAATAAATCAGCTAGTTCTTACATTAGTATATGCTATTTGAGTGTGCCCTGAAGAGCAGTTTGCTAAAATTCAGCAAAAGATACACCTCAAATCTACTGATAATCTACCTAGCAACTCTGACCATTTGATATCACATTTACTTGGTTGTAGTTGTTCACTAAAAATCACCTTCAGGGTCTGCAGCAAACCATCAGTTTTGTCCTCACAAAAACAGCTGTCAGTGATATCTGTTGTATTCTGTTTGTTTGTTTGAACAGCATAACAGTAACGTAACCTATAAGTTAAATGATAAAAAGCTGGAGAGCAAAATAAAGCCCGGAACTGATACAGGTGCTCTCAATTTGTTTTGATCTTCAGAATGAACAGACCTATTCAAAGATGACAAAGGAATAAATTAGCAAATGGCTAATGCAATGCATGAAAGGGCGCCTACAGGATTTGCATGTGCGCGCACACACACGCACTTGCACACAGACAGCTTGGCTTCATCAGAAATCTCACTGCCAGAGCTTAACTTAGATAAATTAACTGCATTAAAATACTGACACTGTGAGGATTTTAATACTATCACACCCTGTAGAGGGCACTCCCGTGTGAATTTTTAAATGCTTTAAAAAAATAGTTTAGAGTTATTGAAATCTGTAGCAAATGCGACAGCTCTGCCTCCCCTCACAGCCTCCCGTTCTCATCTCCGGTGTCCTTCTCCTGTATTGCCTCCAGGCACCGCTTGGACTTGGGATCCACGTGCCCACTTCCAGTTTTGCTCAGTCCGCACGACAGGCACGCCAGCTGGATCTGCTTCATGTTCTCCAGGGCTTCGTTCTTGGCGTTCTTCAGGAGATCTCCTTGGCCCTAAGGATGCACAGACAGACATGCAGGAGAGAGTCAGGCATTGCACACAGCACTCGGGACCACGAGCAGCAGTACTGCTCTCCCTCTCTCTGGGGCATATTGCTCAGTGCCATGGAACAGGTCCCAGCTCCCATCTCAAATCCACTCTGCTCTCCATGAATGGGATTGAAGCTCCTCCTGCAGCCTGGCACCAGCTCAGTGCAGAAGGCAGCAGCCAGCACTCTAGACAGACACCAGACTCCCACCACTTCTAGGTCACCACTCCTTGGGAGATAATTTGGGCCTGCACTGAAGGAGGCTGTAGGGGAAAGCATTTCCTCTTCCACAGTCAAGAGCAAGGACCTGCCAGGGACAGGGCAGTGATGGCACATGGCACTCCCCTCTCCATGCCACTTCTCCATCCTTGCTCCCTGGCATCAGATCCCATACGGCAATGGCTGTGTGTCCCCGGCCAAGGAGCCCCTGATAGCTGTGAGACCCTGGTAATCCAACCCTCCTTGCACCCAGATTTGCTACCCAGCCTTGAGCCCTCCTGCAGCAGAGGCAGGCCAAGCTACACACCCGAGTGAAACACATCACCCTGTAGCACTACAGGGAGTGCAGAGTGCATCTGAACCAGTTTGTTTGGGACCTTCGAGCAGGTGAATGGGAATGAGACTTCATGAGCAGAGGGCTGCTTCTGTATCTTCTCAGGGCCTGTAAAGGTGAGGTGACTAAAATTATGTCAATCCAATTTGCAACAATCAGGAAAAATGTGTTACATGAAATTTGTATTAAGGAGGTGGTGTTCAGAGATGCCAAAATGAATATTTATGCAGCATTGATATCTCAAGTGCCGTGAAGCGACAAGATTCTGGTGCTACAGGATACAAATAAATAAAAGCCAAGACATGCATCTGGTCATTAAAATTCAGTATATCTTTAAGAACTTGAGCTCCTCTTCTCCTAATGTCACCCAAAGTACTGCTCAAAGCACAGCACCCACTGCAGCTGGTTACACACATATTCATAAGGAATACCTCCATTGACTGAAACAACACATTTGCGTCCCTGAGACCCAGTCTGACCTCCTGTGGACCACAGGCACTTCCACAGGTCTCAGAGGAGACAACATATTATAGCAGGAACTGGGGCTTGCTGGAGGGACGAGTGATCACTGCCCCTCCTTTGGTTTTCAAAACCAACCAGATGTGTTGGATGAGTCACAACATGACACCCTCCATCAGTGGGAACATCTCTCCACTCTCTTTCCCCAGAGCTAAGAGGAAGGATTTATCCCACACCGATGAGCACAGTTCCCTTTTCGCCAGCGCCTGGCACTGGACTCACAACGCCTGAGCCCCTGCAAACAATGTTCACAACGAAGAAACAATGGTGGCTTGCAAGTGTGCTGCACTGGTAAACACCACGTGGGAAACCACGTCATCCAGGGACAGCAGCCTGTGCCTGAGAACGTGATTGCCTCATCTCCTGGTGTCATGAATTTGTCCCTGCTGAACGATGCAAATCACTATCCAGATGCTGGGAATACAACTCAGTGTGAGAATAACAAAAAGCACTGGGACTGCATGAGCGACTCTCTGCTGTGTGTTATGAAGCTCTTTTGAAGGGATTTGTATCTTGGCAGCATGACAGTTATGGGAATACACAGACAAATAGCTTTGGATCCAGTGAGAAGGCAGGGCTTGAAAAAACCAAAACAAGAATAAATTATGCAGCAGATATTTCACATAGCTGTGATCTTGCTTTTAGGTCAGAGGTTTTACTTATGGTTAAAGACAGTAGGCAGGAATTCAAGAGCTCCACAGCTGCCCCAAGCAACCAGCCCCCCCCACTTTAGTCTCCTTCCCCGTCTGCAAATGCCACAGGAATAGTGCCAGTGCTGTAGTGACGGGGACAACACTGCCACATAAGCAAAGTACATATCACTAGTGACATCACGATGTTATCAAAAAGGGTGTATTGTCGCAGTTGAGACGGACACAACACGGTATAAATAGAAAAATTTATTAGGGAGAAAGCGAACTCCAGCTGCACTTTCGCAGCTCCTTTTATATGATTC
>JAWWLV010000183.1:28849486-28901657 GCA_035041135.1 Platyrinchus mystaceus
GTGCCTCAATATGTTGTCGGGTTTAAGGCCTCCATTTTCTGTCACTTTCTCGTTCCATCTCAGGGTCTCGGTCCAGCTAAGATCCCCCACAGTGTATCTCCTCAATACATCTTCAATCTCTCCAAACCGCACAAATGCATTTTCAAGTAGTTTGGTTTTAGGATTAAATACCCCTGGCTGCAGTGGGGTGGCTGCTTTTTCCTATTGTGCACACAGGACCAAAGACACCAAAGGCTGCACCAACCAGCTGACCAAATCAGTGTGACGATGCTTTGCAGCCTTAACTTCTCCAAGTCAAAACCAACGTATTCATGCCCAAGAACAGAAAAACCCCTCTAGTGCAAGAAGCAACTCAAAATAGTTGTCGTTACAGCATCAAGAGCAACTAAGTCCAAAACCTGGGACAGACCCCGCAACAGAGAGGTAAAACGATGATGATGAAGGCCCAGTGCCCCTAAAGCACTGGTGCCCCCTTTTAGTCAGGGTGTCTGGAGAAACACTTCCAGGAGCCCATCCTCTGCTGGCGTCTCCCTGGGCAGTGGGAGCACTCACCCACACCGTGCACGGAGGAGGATTTCCTGTCGTGCGACAGCACGAGACAAGAACAGCTCCACAGGATGACTCAAAAAGCTTCAGCTGAGTCTATGCCACTTTCTTCACATCTCCTCCTTCTCAGGGTTAGGGCAAAGCATGGAAATCTCTCTCAGGTGGCCCACAAACTGTGTGTTTTTCCAGGGACTGAGACACTCATTTGAAGGGAGCTATCTGGGATTCAATACACCGCTTGGAGGGCGACAGCCCGAGTCTGTCCTGCCAAGACTCACATCTGAAGTCCCCAGAAGCCAAAGGACTTCACACCCTATGTGAAAGTGCTGAGCCACCCGCTCTCCCTTATGCACACACTCCTCCTGAGCATACTTCCAATATTTTGAAGACATTCTTATTTTACAGTGGTCTAAAAACAGAAATGGTCTTATCAAAATAGTGCAATTCCATTCATGTGCAGTTCAATGCGTTTATGTCTTAGTCTCCTTGTGTTTTTTAAACAGCTGGTTCATTTGAGCAAGCTGAAGGAGCAAAAATGATTTTGAATCATCTGTCATGAGAAAATTAATGACAAACCAGCCCCCTCTGACAGAGCTGTCATAATTCTAGAGACACCGTTAAAAAAAAAAATCTGTGGGCATGCTCTGTTTGAAAAGCCATCTGTTTGCTTTGAAAAACGGGCTGTGAGCAAAATCCCCTTAAGAAAAATGCCAGTAAAATTGTGTCAACACCTTGACGAACTAAATACTGGACAGAAGCTAGAGTAAACCTAACAAGTATGATTGCATTGAAACAACCTTCAAAAAACAGTTCTTATCATCTCTGTGCACAGAACCATCCTGCTTGTCCTTACAAACAAAGCATCTTACTTCCAGACAAAGAGAGATCCTGACATTCCACTTAGGCATCTATGCATCTATCTCCCTTCTGCTTTTGGTATCATCAGCCTTTCTGAAAATAAACAGTTGTGAGAAAGTTTAAACTCCGTATTTGGCATGACAGTGAATTAAGCCAGAAGAGGTTAATCAAGTGAAAAACTGACCAAGGGGCCCATTTTCATTTAGGGTTAGGGAACACTAAAGGTCAGATTTCATACTTCTAACTACAAAGCCTCAGCAGAAATTAACATTATTGTACAAATAATCCAGCTTTTCAAGCAACTGTAAGATTATAAGCCCTTACCCTTGACAGGTTAATACTGCTTAGAAAACCTATAATCTGTTGTGCCTTTCAATATTGCTCAGTTTCAGTGACAACCCATGAAAGGCTTTAAGAAGCATAAGTAGTTCTAGATAGACACTGGCAATGACCACAGATGGGACAAATTCCTTATGTTGTTGGTTCAGTTGGGGTTTTTTTCCCCAATCAAATACCTAAGTTTTTGAGTCAAGATAGCAGCTCTATATCCAACAGCAACCCACTCCAGGGTTGGGGAAACGAAAGGTGGGTTGAGTTAGGTCAGTGGCACATTTTGTGTTCAACTTCTCAATATTATTTCTTTCATATACGTTCCATGTATATTTCTACATAACTATAAATATATAAGCATGGGTAAGTACATTAATAATTATTATTTCCATTCCTATGATTTCTGGGAAACACCCCACAACATGTAGGTCATGAGGCACTGCTAGCTGTGGGCACCCCGCAGCACTGGGGACCCAGCTATGGCTCAGGCAGGACCCGCAGCCCCTGTGTTGGCAGGTGCCAACACCAGCATCAGGGGCTGCAGGAGGACCCTGAAGGCCACCCCTCGGCCCACGTAGAAGTGAACTGTACTGACAGGTTGCCCTACACGAGCACTTTGCTTTACTCCTGGCGAAGCAGAAAATCCCACTTGAGCAATAGGGCCTTCCTGGTGTTCAAAACCGGCCATGTTTCCAGGGAGGCTGAAACAGTGGCTGCAAAAGCCATTTTGTAATCTGCTGCTTGCTAAAGCAGACGGTTGCTTATCTCCTGGGCAGACACATTCTCTGACAGCACATTATGGGAGCTTTCCTCTCCAATCCTTAAGGGCTGAGTAAATACAAATAAATAACAGAGGTCTTAACACTCATCCCCTGTCACGCTCATGATATTACTGTTATTTTTTACCTTTTTCTCAAAGAATCAAGCTCTTACATTATTATTTAATCACAAAGTAAAATCTCCAGAGGCTGCCAGTGGACACCAGTGGTTGGCTGAAAAAGCCAGACACAGTCACATAAAACAGCCGCAAGCGTTGCGTCGCTCCACATTTCAGAGGCAACACGGGTACGGTAACAGCACTGACAGTCTGTGCCAAGGGACTCAGATAGCCAAAATGCTGGAGAACTGCTGTAATATTGGGATATTCTGTGTGGAGGCAGCATTCACTGCAAAGGGTGCATTTTCAAAGTATCATAGTGGGACTTTAATTGTGTACATCATTAATAAGAAGGCACACAATTAAATGATCGCACATGGCTCGTACATGGAAAATGTAATCCTGGGGAGGAAATCGTTAACGAAATTATTAGACTGCTATGTTAAACCTGTTACAAAAATCAGGTATTTTTCCATGCCTTCTTCAAAGTTAAATGTGGGAAAAATTGATATGAATTTGATTATGATATATTCATATTTCAGAACAGACTACTCAAAAAACATACAGAGGTGTTGCTGTATCAAAGCAGACTTTAAAACCCCACCCTTTTCATTATTACTGCATATAGTTTGCTAAGAGCTTTGCTTTATTGTCTGTAACAGAGATCACAATGCACATGTTGGCATGAAAAATTACTATGCACAAAGATTAGACATAAAACATATAATCACTTCTTGCACTTTGAAAAATAAAAGATTGCAAAAATGAGTTACACCACAGGAAAAGCGGGGGCCAAATGTTACTTTCCAATTTATTTTTAAACCTTTGCGTAGCAGAAATACACTTCCTGTCAGGAAAATAAAAAAGCCACAAATATAAAAAATGGCAATAAAATGGCATTCCTTGTGCTACTGGTGTATCATTTAAGGTCTGGGTTTTGGGCATAGCTTCCCACTTATCCATTCTGAACCAAACACAAGAGCTTGTTTCTACCTGGCTGAAACCAGCAATAACTTTGACACTGAGTAAATCAGGCAATCCCACCAAGTGCTTGCTGGGGCCTGAATCATGTTTTGCAGTATCTGCTAGTAATTTCAGACATCAAACTGAGCATCTCATTTTGGTCTATCAGCATGTAACTGACAGCCAGAGACCTTCTCTCCCATTTCCCAAACCGGGATCTAGCAAAAATTTGCAGGAAGGAAACACAGCTGAGAATCAATTATATCACATCAAGAATAGATTTGAGATGTTGAGATGAAAAAGAAAATATCTACCTAGCTGTAGTAGGTTTACCATGGCTGGACTCCAGGTACTCACTAAAGCCACTCTCTCACTCCCCTCTGCAACTGGACAGAGGAGAGAAAATATAATTAAGGGTTCATGAGTTGAGATAAGGACCGGGAAAGGTCACTTACTGATCACTGCCATGGGCAAAACAGACTTAAAGTGAGGATATTAATTAAATTTATTACAAACAGAATCAGAGTACGAGAATGAGAAGTAAAATAAAACTTAAAAACACCTTCCCCCCACAACTCTCTACTTCCAAGTTCCACCTCCTCTCCCCAGCAGTGCAGGGATATATGGAATGGGGGTTGCAGTCAGTTGTTGTTTCTGCTGCTCCTCAGGGAGAGGAATCCTTCCCCTGCTTCCATGGGGTCCCTCCCACAGGAGACAGTCCTCGATGGACCTCTCTGGTGTGAGTCCATCCCACGGGCAACAGTTCTTCACAAACTGCTGCAGTGTGGGTCATTTATCCACACGGTGCAGTTATTCAGGCACAGGCTGCTCCAGCGTGGGTCCCCCATAGGGCCACAAGTCCTACCAGGAAAACCTGCTCCAGGATGTGCTCCTCTCCCCATGGGCCAGCTGGTCCCTGCCAGGAGCCTGCTCCATCATGGGGTCAGAGCCTCCTTCGGGCATCCGCCTGCTCCAGCATGGGCTTCTCCATGTGCTGCAAGTGGTCCTCCATGGGCTGCAGGGGCACAGCTGCTCCACCATGGTCTGCACCACGAGCTGCAGGGCCTCAGCTCCAGCACATGGAGATCCTCCCCCTCCTGCACTGACCTTGGTGTCTACTTTGTTGTTCACATGTTCTCACTCCACTCTTCTCTGGCTACAATTTTCACCTGCACAATTTTTTTCTCCTTCTTAAATATGTTATCACAGAGGCATTACTGTCATTCCTGATTGGCTCGGCCTTGGCCAGCGGCGGGTCCATCCTGGAGCTGGATGGCATTGGCTCTATCAGACATTGGGGAAGCTTCTGGTAGCTTCTCACAGAAGCCACCCCTGCAGCCCCTCTGCTACCAAAATCTGGCCACAGAAGTCACCATTATATGAAGTGCTAAAACTCTGTAAGCAAGAGCAGGAAGGAGTAACTCCTGTGGAATAGATTGTCGTGTACAGCTTTGATACAAGATTACATGATAAAAACCAAGATGAACATGAATTTTTAGATGAGAGTTAAAATGCAATCAAAGGTTGTGTCAAGCAAAAAGGTCAGAAGCTCTAGGGTTGATCTGCTCAATGCATCGTAGCCAGCAGCTATGACAACTAGGAAAGCAAGGATGAGGAAAATGACAAAGAGGAGGAGATGGATAGTTAACGGGATCAATCTCCTAGTATTTTTTTTTCTAACCCAGATTATTCCTCACTTCATCCTTTCTCCACTTATTTCTTGAACCAGACATATGGATGCTGGCTCCAGGCTTTCCTGCCTGTCTCTCATGGCACAGGGGCCTGAGTGGCTTCAGAGAGCAGAAAGAAACTCAAACTCATCTTCCCAGGAAAAGCACCAGGAGCACAGAACCAGCCTTGACTGCACTGTATATCCCAGCTGTTCTACTACTTACTCAGGTAAAAAAATCCTATTTGCACAAGTCTTGAAAATGAAACCACATCTGCAAGCAACACTGGAGACCTTGGAGTCACTTCCTGCCTTGCCAAGACACACAGGCCTAAGGTGATACATCCCAGCCAGCAGCCTCCTGACAGCAAGCACCTGAGCTAAGGACAACTGCTGGGTGAGGAGCCAAGGGGCAACCATCTCTGCAAATACCATTTACAAAGCACAGTCTCTTTCCCAGTGCAGCCAGTTGCAAGAGCGAGAGAACACCTCCAGCATTATTCCAGGGGGCTGGGAAAATTCACATGGCAACTCCAGAGCAACCTGGCCCTGTATAAAAGCATAAAAGTCTCTCAGCAGTTCAAGCAAAAGCTGGCAGGGGTCTGGATTATGGCCCTTCTACAGAACCCGTTCAGCTGTAGCTTGCCCTGAGCACCCAGCAGGTTCCAGTGTAGCCGCCCAGTCCTCTCTGAGGCACAGATCTCTGTAGGTGTTTAGATAGCACAGCAAAGGGACAAACAGGAAGTCAAGAAAAATTGATAAATACATTTTAATAAATAGAATAAATAAATAATGAGTGAAGTAAAGCAGAAATCAGAATGGTGCTAACTTGTACTACCCTGTTAACATACTCAATGGATCTGAGACTGCAGAGGGGTATTCTGACCAAGGGATGGAGCCTGATGCTAAAAGAGTAAATTGGTGTGTTAAGAACAATATCCACATCACCTGAAAACCAGTTTATCTGATTTTAACTATTTACATTTAAACTCCCAAGCTAGACCATTCTGACCACTGTTCAATACTAGGCTGTCCCACGCAAACCCCAAAACTTTTAAACTGATTTCATTTGCCATTTGGGTCTCCAGACCCCAAAGGTCTGCATTGGAGAGGATAACTTAAAGGGATTTGCAGAAGTGTTCTGCAGTAGCCCGGTCAGTTTTCTAAGGAGGCTGGTTCATTGCACAGCCAAGCAGTCAACCCCAGAGCACAAGTCATGACATGAGCACTTGGGAAGAGGGAATGCTGTCTGCCTCTGTTGGTATGGCACTCCCCTGAAAAACACCTTCTCTCATCTTCTTTTCCAGCTATTGGAAAGGTGCAGTTAAAATCCAAATGTCTCTGCTGGATACCAAGAGACAGCCCCCACTGTATGACATTGGGAAAGGATCCACAGTTTTTACAAAACTGCCAGCCCACAACTTACATATTCCCAAACCATGTGTCACAGCCATACATAGACCTTGAGGGCAGCCTGGGAGGTGGAAATGAACAAAACACTTCTTTCCTACAAGGAGAACCTCAAAAGAGAACAGTGATGCAATTAGCAAATAAGCAAATACTTAAGAAAACTTCTGATTCTGACTGTTGGCCTTGCCAGTGCAAGCATATCATTGCCTTGTGCAGCCACGGCAACTTAGGGTTGTATTTGTAGTTCTCTTACAGCATTTGCCTAACAAGATAAAGGTGAAGGGCACACATGGCCAGCTTGCTCTCTGAAACAGTCGAGTGCCCTCCCAAACCCTACTGGCCCCAGATCAAAGCCTGACAAGGAACTAGCATCAAGCATTTGCTAGAACACCAAAGTGGCAAAAGCCTTCCCTACTGATCATTAAACAGAACTGTCCACTGAAATCCAGGGGCTCTTGCAAACCAATTGCACTGTATGGCTACTAATTTATTCCTTCAAGCAGGCATTTTATGTATAAAAAGAGTGGGCTTTTATTTTCATTTTTTTAAAAAATGCCTATGCTTCTCTCTCATCGGGGCATTTAAATTAGATTACGTTATATCAGGCTGTCAAAAGCAATGAACGTGAACATTGACTGTAACTGTGTTTCAGTAGGAATTTGCTTTCAGAAATAATGCCATTAATTTGATGTTAGCCATGTGCTGAGCTGTTCAGCTGCCTGTGTGTCTCTCAGGCACTCCATCTAGCAGACAGTTTGCAAGCACAGCCACAAATGTATGGACTCTCGCTGTTAACCCTCCCATGCTAGGAACCTGCCTTTTGCTCTGGTGATAGGTTTGAAATGAAAAGGTTGACTGGGAGCCCAGAAGTGCACAATTAATACGAAGAAAATCCCTATTTATTTTTTATACATAGCCGTGAGATGGAAATCAAAGCTGTATGTCCAAGCATTTATTTCTTAGTCCTCCCTTGGTCACAAAGCCCACAGGTACCTGTACCAGCACCTGCTGGTAACTCCAGTAAAGTCCAGAGAGTCCCAGAAAAACAGAACAAGGGGAAGAAAACTGAGGCAGAAAGTGCACAATTTTTTTTGCATGTAATTTTTCTGAGTAAAAGGACCAGCTTCAGAAAAATAGATGTTTTGCAGCTAATAAAACACCTGTGCAAAGCAACCCCAAAGCAAAACATTTGGCTGGGAATAGCTGGCAGCCTCAGCTCCCTGGTGCCCTCTGTGCTGACTCACAGCTGCCCAGGCTGCAAGCACACAGTTAACATCAAAATCATGTCCTTCACCTCAGTGTTGACAACAAAATGACCCTTAAGTTCCTTAGAACCTTGAAAAGTTTAGTGGCTAATTCTGTTTTGACTGAAGAAAACAGGCACCTGTGCTGGTTTGGGGCTTTTTTGGAGGGAGAAAGTGTTGCAGCAATGTTGCACAAACACAGCTAAAAAAATTACCTACAGCTGTGCTTAATACTAACTGAAATAATCTAATCAAGATGAAATCAAATTGTGCCAGTCAGAGCAGAGCATTTCTGGACAGGTAACAGAGCATCCTCATGAACAGCTCCTGCACACAGCCCCTTACATCTCTCCTTTCTCGGTAACCCCATGTCACAAGCACTAATGTCTTAGCAACTACATGGTTTGCAAATCCTCCTGCTGCAGTGGTGCTGGCCAACATCACCAGCTGACTGGGGCATGGGAATCTGCAGAAGCCACCCGAGCTCCCTATTCCTACTGCTCCAGAGGGGGCACGACACCCCTCTGGTTTGGCTGCTCCCCTCCCTTCATGCAAGGTGCTGTGGGCAGTCAGTTTCTAACCTGATCACAAGCAGCACAAGCCACAAACAACTTTATGCTGAAGCAGAAAGCTTTGAGCCGAGACAAAATCCTCCAAATCACGTGAAAGATTAAGTCACAAAAGAAAAGAACCTAAACAAACCGCTGTCTAAACTAAAGCAAACTGCCAGGAGGGAACAGGTGTTTAGAAGATCCCTAAGCAAATGCCCTGATCCACCTTATCCCCATCATTCTGGTCCCCCACAGTCAAACAGGCAGGTTTGCTGGTGAGACTGGGCAGTGAGCTCAGTACAAGCAGAGCTGAGCCACCCTCTCTGCTTGTGTTCCCCAGCCAGTGGTTAAAGAGGCTCCTGTGGACACAGCAGCCATGGCCTCACGTTCACAGGGCTCAATTCCCCTGGGAGAATCCCAGACTTGCCCTCCCAGTGCAGATGTGAAATCAAGTACAAACAAGAGCGGGTATGGTTATTTTTGCAAGCAGCACTGACCCAGCAGGCAGAGTCACTGAAACTAAGCAACTGAGAGGGAAGGAGAAAACCAGCAGGGATCAGAAACAGGCATGGGAATGGGAAGGATGGGAATGGAGACACACAGCAAGCTGAGTGACCCAAGCACAAAAATTAAGTGGTGCAGGATAGGGAAGGAAGTATTCACTTACACATTCATTGCCCCAAAATGTCAATGAGGGAAACTGAACAGCATGACTTACAATCCATTACTATGCTATACCAGAGAAAAACAAGAGGCTTTTCAGCAAAATTTAACTCAGTTTTTAAGCCTGATACAGAGGGCTGTAGTAGTAACTCTACAGTTACTGGGGAGGGTTGGAGACAATGAATTTATGCTACCCAGCTCAGTACCCACTGAGCCACTCTCTGAAGGGAACTGTCCTTCTGATGCTGCTGGCAGCCCTCAGTCTCAGCCCGTTCATCCCAGACTGCTCAGTTAGGCCCCTCAGGCTGTCCAACTCCCACCACTTTGTCAGTGCTTGAAAACTTAAAAAAAATGTCAGATGCTTTTCAATGCCTTCATGTAGCTCACCTCCTCCCCACTGCCATTGCACAAGCATCACCAGGAGCAGGAACGCAGGGACACTGAGTGAGTACTGAAATGCAATTATCACCACTCCCCACTCTATTCAGAAAGATCACAACCTATCAGTAAGACTCCTCCTGCCAATACCTATGTCTGATCCATAATGCAGAGGATGTTGGAGAACAAACTACTATATAAGCATTTTTAACTTACTCCTCTGACTGTTGTGTATTTTTAATTTGCTCTCATATGAACATAGCCTTTCTGACATCAGTAACGCCATCTTTTTGTTTTTGTGATCTAAAAATAAATAACAGCTGCCATAGCACCAGAATCACTGGTTTTGTCTCTGCTTTTCTCCACAAATGGATCCCACCTGTAGCTGGGGAAATGACCCATAAGAAAATGACCTTTATCTCCTGCAGGTTTCATCACCTTGCACTTGAATTCATCAGGTAAAAGACGACTGTAGCTGTCAAAGATACAAGAATGCAGTTTCCCAATCCATTGTTCATACAGTAAAGCTTACTTGCCCCCACAAGTACTCGGGTCTCCGATTTCTCTAGCTCCTGTGCAAGTTTTTGGGAATGCCTCCCACATTTAAGGCTTATGGGATTTACCATAAGATCTGTGAAGAATAATGGCAGCACAAACACCTGGTCTCACTGAACACCTACAACTTTCCCTTAAGGCAGTTTGTGGCTTTTCACTAAGTGTCCCAGCCTTCCCTGCAGATCCATATTGCCAATAATCATTCAGGTTAACACAGAGTCTTTACTCCACAGCCCTCTACTGATAGTGGCTCAGGCAACAAAAATGAATCAATACCATCATTGAGTTAAAGAGCATTTTATTTTAACCGCAGCCCTCAGAATATGTAGTGGTATGGATGAACATTTTCTCTTTTCAATGTCAGGAGGCAGTAAGGGAAGCTAGGCTGGCACAGTGAAAACAGGGAAGGTCATGCCAGCAAATCACTGCGTGCTGGATTCAGAGTTCAGCTCCCCTGACTACTATACTCACACAAGTGCGGAAGTCAAAGGCCCTGGATAGCAATGGTATTGTGCACATTCTGACATGTGGAGAGAGGATTCCTATCAGTGCTCAGGAGGGAGAAGGGGAGGACTTGGCATTCATACAGAGACATGCTACCCCCCAGCTTCAGCAAAGCACAGGGGCCAGGTATCACTCAGTTATAAAGTACATTACCAGATCTGACTGAGGCCACCGACAGTGCCAGGGAAAACCCAGACACCCTCTCAGCAACCGCAGAGGAGGAAGTTGGGATGGAGCTTTCATCGCCTTCTGAGTTCCCCCAGGGAGCTATCTTAAATTAGGCACCCATTCCCTCACAGGGAGCAGCTTTTGTAGATGCTGGCACGTAATTCACATAACAAAAGGGGCAGTCAGTTTGCCATCAGTTACAAGCTCAGCTCGGGAAACTCTATGTGATCCGCTGACAGTAGCTGTAACAAGCTCAAAATATACCACAAAGGTAATTTTTAGAAGACATTAAAGCTCTCAGTACATACCATTCAAACATAACTGTTTCAGACTAGCACCAGTTACAGCTCCCAGAGAATGGCACAGTTCAGATTTAACAATAAGCAAATGTTGGGGAAAAAACAACGTACAACTGATCCTCTCTTTATGTTCCCACCATGTACAAATCAGCACCCCAGCCTCTCCCTGATACTCAACAGCCCTATAAAAATTTGGGAAAAAAAAGTGTGGGTGGAGGCTCCCTCATGTCCTGTCCCACCACAAAACCTCTTAGAAGTGCAGCCCTCCGTTCAGACACACACTCCCTTGTAGGACAGCAATGTGTGCACAGGCTGATGAAACGAGGAATTCCCCGGTGACACAAAGACCTCTGTCTAAATGAACCAGGGAACTTAATGGTACAGGAAGACAACTGCTTTGGGGAAAAATTCCTCTCAGAGCCTGTGGGCATTGAGTTGACACACACCAGCTCCACATTTGGAAGAAAACAAAGGGCATTTTCTCTACTCATATTTTGATAGCCTTTAAGCAATCACAGCTCCACCAGATCTTTACCAGGACACAGAACGCTGATCCACAACGGCATTCCACAGTTTAAAACACCTTGGAAGGCACCATCTGTGTCATCTCTGCATGGGTGAGATACAGCAGTGTGTGCTAGCTAGGATGAGATGAGCACAGCAAATGCAACTTCTAAGCTGCAAAGCGAATTTGCTAAATATATGCTGATCAAAATACACCTGAAATTATTTTAAAATTTAACATGTATTTTCAATAATAATTGTACAACTGAATATCTCTTCTTATATTTTATTTAAGGGACATCAGAAATCCTGCAAGTTGCACAGAGAGATAACTGGAGTTTTCTAAGTAACAGTCTGTCCCTGAGTCCAAGAAAAAACACCCATTTTGTGTCTCTCCATAAATGAGAAATACTGCACTGCTTAACTGACCACCCTGACATGAAGACCACTGTGGCCTTCAGTGTCATGAATAAACATCCAGGCGAGGCAGTGCAGGATACTGCCAACCCTGGAAGGAAAAGGCCCCTCACTCGGGCCAGGTGTTGGGGCAGAGGCCCCACCTGAGGCACGTGCCCAGTGCCACTCCGAGGGCCCAGATGAAAGACCCACACCCCTCCAGCACACTGAGCTGCCCAAGCTCTGAGGGGCAGGGCTGGGGCTCAGCTTGCATTATAATGCAACCTGCACCAGCTGACAGAGCCAGCTGCTCTTCTTTCATTCTTTGTTAGTACAGCCATTGACAGATAGAAGCAAGAAATGTGTGAATTTCTGCTCAAACTTATACTTTCATTACAGCCTTTTTAATTCCTCTGAATGAGGTCATGTTGTCAGATTGGCACAAACTAGATTCTCAACTTCCAGGCTGTGTTAATTAACTCAACAGCCGAGTACAGCAGTCTTTGATATCATGTCTCAGATGAAAATGTCACCGTTGCAGGGGAGGGAGGGGATGGTGGCAGAAGTTGCTGAAGTTCCTATGCCACCTGCAGTTTCTGCCTTGCACTGTCTCTTCCTCCAAGGGATGGGAGATGACAGTGACCCAGTTTTTACACACAGGCAATTGTCCTTTGATGGGGAACCATCTACAAACATTCAGTCACCTTCCCCTCGTGCTCCCTCTCCCCTTCTTAATAGTACCAACTTTCCAGCACAGTTCTGTAGTTCTTCTCAGGCACACATATGTGCAGGACTAGCTCCTTTTCCTCCAGAGGTGAGTACCTTCAATAAATTTGTAACCCTACCTGCTGATTTTTCAAATAACCTCTTCATAGGTCATAATCTTGCTGCATTCGGGGAACAAACCCTCTTTGTATTCACACACCATCACCTGAACATTATTAATTTCTTTCCCAGGTGCACAGTTTTTGGACCGGATGACACCTCCCCTAGGGAGAAGTTGGCCTTCACACCCAGCTGCCAAAATTCCTGCCAGGCTGGTAGAGAAGAGGGACGTCAGCAGCACAGTTGGGGCCAGGCTGTGACAGGTCTGCCCCAGCGGCACAAGCACAGCGGTGCCAGGTCCCACACAGCTACCCCAGGGCAAACTGGCACAGAATACAAGAGTCCTAAACTCATGTGAACTGCATCACAGCCAGGGACAGCTCCACAGCCATGTGGAGTTTAGTCCAGATCAAGGATGGAGGACAGTAGAACACACAGGTAAGACAAAGAGCACGGCGGTTCAACCCCATGAATTAGCATGATTTAGATGATAACAGTCAATGGGAGCGAAGCAGAGGGAAGGGGGATTTGAGGCTGGGGAGGAGAGACAGCAAACGCTGAGATGACAGTGAGGCACAGAGGGATAACTGAGGCAGGACAGATGACTAAGCAGAGGGATTCACTGAGCTGCCAGCCTATACAAGGAGAGAGCTGGACACCTATTTTGGCAGACTAATGCCTTTTAAGCATCTTGACAAGCCTCCATTTGTGAAGCGACACTAAAATTGGTTTTCCACACAGCACCTCAGTGTGCCAACCCTCGCCTGGGCTCACAGCCCATGCTGCTGAGATGGCCTTGGCACAAGGGGCACCAGGCATAGTGATTCTACATGTTTCTGGCCCTGTCTCTCACCACCCTCACTGCAACACGATGCATCTTGCCCTGTGTGCACAGCCAGCAGCTTGGCATCAGATCCGTGGCTTTTGGCAATTTGTCCCATCACTCAAAATAAAAGGCATATCACAAGATTGGTTGCCATCTATCTCCAGCTAATTTTAGTCAAGTTCAAGGACTAAGCAAGGTATCCCTCAAGGCTTTCCATGACACCTTTCACTTTTCTAATATCTTCTCTTATGACAAAGCTATGGTCGTTCTGCATATATATTTGATATCTCACCTCCTATTCACATAAATGCATATGGGTTTGCACACATACAATCCCATCAGAACTGAAGGAATAATATTTAGATCTGAATTGCAGAACTTTCTATTGCAGGGGAAAAAAAAAAGGTTTGCATCAAAGGAAGGCACCTCACAGCACTTGTTTTCTGGGTGAACTTTAGTGATCCTCCATTTTCGGTCTGTCGTGCACTTGGGTTCCACACTGATGGCAGGAGGGTCTTGTCCCTAAAACTACTGTTGTGAAACACCTGCAGGAGCAGAGCCCTGGTGCTGAAGAAGGAAGGGCAAAGAAAGAAAATTGGCAGAGACATATATTTCTGCTCACATGACTGGCCATCAGCTCTTTCCTCAAAAGCCAAGTGGTTTGGGTCTGCCACATCACCATGGAAAAACACTACAGCCTCATACCAAGCACCTTCCATGCCAAATATTTGAGCAGGTCTTAGATCCACAGCAGCTAAATACTCATCAGCAGGAGGAACTACACAGCCTCTCACAGAGCCTTCCAGTCCTATTTTCTATAGGTGTTAAAGGCTGGAGAAAAAACAGAAAACTGTGCATGCTTCCTGGATGAACAGACACTGTGAACTGAGTTTGGTTCTGCAGGGGCTGTGTGATGTGGGGAGGTGAGTGCTGCTCATCACCAGCACCAGCGCTGCAGGCAGGTGAGTGCTGAGTGCAGGTCCTTGTGGATCCCTGTGCCTGGACAGTTAAGCACTGCCTGACCTGAATGTCTGGACAATCACTTCTTGCCAGTCAATGGAACACTCCTGCTGTGATATTCAACAAAACCCCAGCAATAAATGATTAATAGGGGACAAAGTCTCTCCTCTTTGTCAGACCATCCTGGGACTCCATGTCCTACTACATCTCTTCAGAAACTCACAGTATCAGAAAGGAGCAAGAGCTGTGAACCCTGGTGACCTTTGCTCTCCCTTCCCCCCTTAATCCCTGTTATTGCCAGCATTTGGTACTTGCAGATTTGATTACCTTGGTAGCCTTGATGCATGTTTTAAACACACACAAATATTTAACTTGTTCTAAATCCAACTCCTGTCTTGGAATTTTCCTTGGCCAAGAAAGCAGTGACCTTGTCAGAAACACCATTAGGCCTTCAAAAACTTGCAGGGAACAGCCAGGTACCCAGAGAGGTCATCCTATACTCGCTGGAGACTGTTCACTATGTCCTCCCCAGAGCAATGCTCCAGCAGCATGGCTGAGGGCCAAGAGGAGCAGGATATTCCAGTTGATTAACTAGTACTCCTGGCTTACTGGTATTACACTCCTTCTACCCTAACACACACTGTTGAAGTAACTTGAGAAGTTTCTATCACTAGATACAACTGACAAAGTCCACCAAGTCTTTTAAAGAGCTCTGGTTCCTGCCTTTGGGCTAAGGCAAGACAGGTAAAAAACAATGCATTCACCACTTATGAAGGAGGCATTTTCTCAACCAGATCAGCAGAGAACAGCACTCTGCTTGGTACAAGAAAGGTCTGCCTATCCTACCTAATGATCACAGGGTTTGGTTCCCCAGCTTACAAAACACATTGATCAAAACAGCTTTGCATGTGGATCACACACTTTTACCTCCTTATGCTATAACTCAGTATCATTTAAAGAACTCTAAATTCCCTACCCCAGAAAGATCTTGCAACACCTCCACAATCAGAGGAGCCCTGGAGACCGATCAGAGGGCCAGGAGCACAGGCTTTGCCCTGGAAGCAGCTCCGAGGCTGGCAGACTCCCCAGCACTCACCACTGCATTCAAAGCACACAAAGGGCCTGCAAACAACCTGCACTCCTATGCAACTCTTCACAGACTCAATAAGAAACAACATAAATCTTTCCCTCATCTTCCCCCTTACTTTCAAATAAACTGCTCAAATTAAGCAGGTTGGTATTTACAAAACTAAATAGATGTTGACCTTGATGGACCTCTTCACCTTCTCTCTAGCACTTTCAGAAAGCCAGCTGTTTTGTATTATTTTTCTTTTATTTGTCCTTCAGCTCATGTGTAAGAGACCAAGCTGATCCAGTAACTATGTGAATAATTAGAGCAGCTCTGCATTTCATTGTACGTTTGTAAAATCTCTCAATCACAGACTGACTGGCTTGGCCAATCTCAGCTGCAGCTGAGCAGGTCTCAGCTAAAAGCAGCAGATCCCTCAAAAGTAGCCAGGGCACAGAGCCTAGAGAGGTTTAGAAGTTTGAAACACCACTGTGAACTGCATCAACCAAGGAAATGCAAATAATGTGGGGACTAGACAGCAGGAAAGACATTCAGTCTCTCCAGAAAAAGAGTCTTTGGGATAACCATATTCAAACTATATTTACCTAGATCTGGATATGAGTAGACATGAGTACACATAGAATAACACAGTTAGCCCTGCATTTAAAGGCAGGCATGAAGATTCCATGCTGCATAAACCACTCCTGCCTGCTGCTCTTGCTGAAATATCGCTGTCAGAATATGAGAGCAAATAAAAAGAATTTTTAAACTTTTAAATTTAGAGGGTTTAAATTTTAAAAACACTATGGCTTAGGTTCCATCTGTTTTTGCAGTTTCACAAATTGAGCTCCTGTGTGCTTATGTCCACAGAGATAATACTGGGAAAAGGAGGGAGATAAGACACAAGGAATTTTTTGGGGGTCAGGCGAAAGCCTAACTGACACTTACAGTGAAAGAAATAAATGGCACACAGAATGCAGCAGCTCTGCAGGGACTCATGAATTCATCGTGCTCTTGCTTAAAATCTAGATAGGGTAAATTGTCAAGCAAATCCTTTGGCAGCAATCATATAACATAATGGAATATATTGCTACCTTTGTGCTTAATCACATATAATACTCCTAAGATTCTGCCAGGCTGCTCTGATGTCCACTCTGTAGCATGCCAAGGAACAAAGCCATGACTCTTGCCTACTACAGGAAAAATGACTGATGTGAAAAGACCAAAATAAATCTCTCTTGCAAGATGCTTTTAGATTACTGTAGAGTATCCATTCAAAAACACTTCCACAGTGCACTATAATAATGTTTAAATTAATGCTCTGAATGGACCTAGTTCTTCCAAAGATTATCAGAAATTCTATGTTTAAGGTGCTTTAGAATAAAAATCACTGTCTGATATGTAGCTTTTCTTCCTAAAGAAAACCAGTAACTTATAGTGATGGCAAATTCATCTCAGTTTAGGTGAAGCCAGATAGTCTTTTATGTACATCTTTCAGAAACCTGGCTTTTATCTCTCCCAGTAGCCTTAAAATGTGCATTTGGGGCTCTGCAACCCAAGTGAGGGGTCTGGATGCTGCAGGTCTCCCAAGCAACTGAAGGCCAATTGTCACAAATGACTGAGGCAAAGAAAGAGGTAATTTGTGGACATCATCCTACAAAAGTGCTATTTGTGCACCGTTTTGCTACATAAAATCACTTACACCAGAGCTAACATTGATCACAATGAAACCATAAAATTGTGGATTTGTCCCCCAAAGAGTGAACTGCATTAGCAATATAATAATTGTATGCCTTCTGCATTCAGCAACCTCTCTCTTGATATATCTAATCAGCATTAATTTAAATGCAGGATAATTAACAGATACACTCATGGATGAGTGCTAAAACCATCCCTGAAAATGTAACCAGTTGATGTCTTGTAGGACAGTTGGAGTCCTAGTAAGAAAGAACACACAGCAGCAGAGGAGAGATCTTATCATGGGCAGCAAAAAAAAAAATTAAAGAAAACACGTGCATTTCAGAAAAAAGACTAGAATCAAACATTTGGGTGTTTTCCCTTTCAGTAGAAGACCAAAACAGTAAATGCCACTTTATCTTTTCCTTCACATGTTTTGTCTATACATAAGTCAGTATGTCGATATATTAACTATCTAGATATTTACCATCAGCATGCAGGCAAGTACCCCATGGTATTGCTTCTAGACTTTGTATGTGCTGACCCACCAAAGCACAAAAAGCCCAGGAAAATATGTCTGCAGACAATCAAAGCATGTCCACGTGAGAGCAATAAATCTCAACCATAGTCAACATACTCAGACTTCGCTTGTCTTACTTGACAGGCTCTTGGGACTGAGGCAGATCCCAATTTCTTTGCTCAAGGTCAGAACTGCCCTAATGAGGCTTCTCAGCTTCTGCCTCACAGGGCAGGCAGGAGGAGCCCATGCCTGCTGCAAAAGCAGCCACACAGTCAGAGAGGAGGTCACCTCGTCAGCAGAAGGTGGGAGGAGCACCAACATTTGGGGAGAAACAAGTGTGAGCCCACACACCCACGTGAAGGCCTCTGCTTAGTGAAATAGATAGTGGCTTGTTTTAAAAACAAGAAATATCTCATGAAAATGAATTGTGAACTTCTGTGACAAGAGAGGGTCAGACCAGAACAGTTACCTCAGCTGAGCCGAACAGCTTTGCAGACCTGTTAGGGTGAAATGAACAGTTTATAACACTATCCACGATGGGGTAAATACAGAATTCCTTTTGCTACCCTTGCATTTTACTGGAACTCAATTAAATACAGAGAAGAAAACAAAGAAACAGAGCTGGTGCTGCATGTAAACAAACATGAAAGTGACACTAAATTTGGGAACATAACCATTTCTGCAATATCACTGTGAGAACATGAGTCTTCTGTCTAGTGTACCCTAAATTATGCCTCTCAATATTACTGACTGTGAGCCTGACAGTATTTTACACAACATGTGACCAAATAGGAAGATGTGACATTTTAAAAATATGCATCCATGTCAAAGCTGACTTGTTAAGACTGTCACCAAGTTATAACATCCATCTTCTTACTGACATTTTTACCTTCTGGCAAATGGTTTGTCTTTATTGTGGGTATTACTAATATGTAATTACATTTATATAAACTAAGGAAGAAAATGACATACTATTTTGATTCACCTCTTAAAAGTACCCCAGGGCATTTTAAAACATGAGGAATGTATGATTTTTATAAAATACACTTTAATCTTGCACTCTGTAACTATTTAATTATTTTGCCAGTAGCAATTTCTTATTGCATCTCCTCTTTGTATTCAAAGCCTACCTACTGCAATGAGACTTTATAAAGAAACACATTAATTAAATATGCCTTGGGTTCACTGGCCTAGGAAAAAGACCATTAATCATCTCACAGGCACAACATAATACCTGCTATTTTGCTCATGGGCACCTCACACAAACTGACTTGTGCCACATGATGTAATTGCCTCCAACAACCTTGAGCACATAAAGAGGCTTTCCCTGATCAGCCATTCACTCACCCCACATACTGTGAAGCAGGTTTTGCATTTGGGAGATGTTAGGGGCTATTTTTTTCCTTTTTTTATGACACTATACCAACATCTAGTGAAATACATTTGCAGTGTCCACCCTGCCACTGGACATATGGGAACACCAAAGCCTTGAGTGGGGCAGGGTTGTTGGTCTCTCCTCACCAAATCCTCCTGAGGAGCACTCACCAGCACTGAGGAGAGTCAGTGCCAAACATGAGATGCAGCTGTAACCAGCAAATAGGTTTGTTAAGGACATGGTCACTGAAAGGCAGTACTTTTTAAGCTGGTGGGAGGGGGGGAGAAAAAAATAAAAAGATGGACAAATTAGAACAATGACAGAGGGTCTCATATCAGACACCTGAGGTACAGCTTCATTCCCAGTTTTCTAATGTCTGACTGAGTTGGACTTCAGTCAGAATGAAAAGACGTTTCATGTACATTCCGTTGTCACAAACTGTTAATATTTTATTGTGTGAGAAAGGATGAAAAGAAACTGTGGCTTAGAAATGAAACAAGTCAATTATTCCTTGACCTCGACTAGATGTTTTAAAAGCTCTTCAATATGTTTACAATATGTGCTAGGCAGCCATTCCTTTCCATGGAAAATGTTTCTCTGATACCCTACTTGTACCTTCATTAATCATGGGTCACCCTCAGACCTGCAAGCTTCTCATTTAACAAACATCTAGAAACTGAAAAAGTTTAGAGTAACTATGTTTAGAGTGACTCTGAGCATGAGGCATTTATTTTACCTAACACAACTAAAGGTATTCAGAATAATGTTCAGAACTCCCTAGTGCACTTTTTCTTTTCGGTCCTCTTTAGCTACTTGTCTTTGTACGCTGTGTGGAAAAGGTCAGCCCATTCCATAATGTTGGAACTGGTTGCCTTTTCACCAGAGGTCCTATTAACTGAGCTGAAACTCATTCCACTCCTCACTTTCCCTCACTCTCATGGTCAATCAAGGTAAGCAAGAAACTACAGGTGACCCAGGTCTTCTCTAACCCTTTTTCTCTACTACCAGTGGCCTCTCCCACCCACTTTTGCCCTTCACCCCCTCTGTTCCCAACTTCTTTTTCCCTCTCCTGCTCAAGATATGTTAGTGCTTTTTCCAGCACCACAATGCTGATCTGATGTATGCATCTCCTACTACTCTTGCTACCGCTGTTGCACGCTACATTTAAGGGTATATTTGACGAGGAATTTAGTAAACATTCCCTCTCATCAACTGGCTTGCTCTGGGATGCCAGCCAAGGGAAAGGCATTGGGAGGTAGCAGGGAGATGCTGTCAGACAAGGCAACCTGCTTAACGGGAGCTGGAAGAAGGGAGCGGCACAGACAGAGCAGGGAGAAATTAAAGTGTGATCTATCAGAGCAAAGTGGGAAATGAGGCTGTGAAAGAAGGTGTGAGTTGAATGCTAACAACCTGAACACTTGGCTCAGGCCCTCTCCTCGCCTTCTGCTGTGGCTGCACCAGATCCCCTCCTTTTTCCATCTTTGGCTGTCCTTGGGTGTCTTCACCCAGGCTCAGTCACACAGCTACTGTGACAATTCCGGGTTGATTGGTGCTGAACCAGTAGCTAAAGCCTGGTGAGTATCAATTACACCACAAGGTGTGTCACTGTGCAGCCAGTACGGAGGGATGAAAATCCCCTTTTCAGCTGTTTGGGCAGTGCTTCACTTTTGAAATATAACCCTGCAGGATCTACAGTGTTCCTCATGTTTTTTCATTACAGCCCCTCCTGCCCTGTTCCCTTCCCAAAGAGATGCTCTAGTTCTCATTTTACAAAACAAGTATCTGAGACACAATGACCTCAGACAGATCATTTTCAGGATGAGTGGGACAGAACAGGTAAGAAAGCCAGGTCCCTGAGCATACAAACCACAAGCTGCCTTTTCTGTTGAGGCTTAGATAAATTCCCTTCCATAGCTTCCAAATCAGAGGTGTAATTAGGTATATTTGATAAATATCAACAAGTGGGAGTAATTTATACATCCCATTAAAAAAAGAACATGTTGTTTCAGTATTAGTAATACAGTACAAACAGATGAGCTAAAAGAGCAAAGGTTTGCTTATAAGGTTAATAGGTAACATGAGGTGGTGCTTTCTGTGCTTACCTTCAGCACTGTGATATTCCATGCAAAACTCTCGATGGCTTTGCTTAATTTTCTTCCTTTCAAACCTTCCTTTGTCCCCAGGTTATGAAGCTCTTCATGGAATTCCATTCCTAAAAATACAGATTGCACCATCACCCAGTGCATAACAGATCTTCCCTATAAAACACCGAGTGAGCATTTTCAGTCTTGCAGCTGGTACTTCCTAAAACCTCCTTCTGTGCTTCCCTCACTCCCTTTCCTTTTATGACTCTGTCCTGAGAGAGTGTCTTCCAGAATAAAAGCGTCATGTGCAATCTTGGGGTTGTGCTTCCACTTTGCATGTGACCCTCCTTGCCAGTGCTGGGGTCCCACACAGGCACACGCCTCGTCCCCTCTCACACTGCCTGCAGTCTGCATTGCTGCAATACTGCAGGACAAGGCAATGGCTCACGACTCTCCTTGCACAGATGAGTTTGCCCCTTGGAAGGCTCTCTGACAGATGTGGAAGATACCTGTTCAGCACAGTAAATACAGATTTCAATGCACATCTCCTCATTAATCTTGAGAAAAGCCCTTGTACTTCACAATGATAAATTATGTCAGAAACACATAAATCTAATCACAGGATTGCTATTCCTGCAGTGCAGAGAACTGAGACTTCCAACCACACCCCTGTTACATTTCATTGCTACTTACTGTGCAAATCTGTCGCTGGATACAAGAATTCAGGAAATCTGGGAGCAGATTAACAACCTTAAGGTATCAAACTGGCCCACCAATTTCACAAGATTCGCACAGTGTATGCAAACATTTCTCAGAATCTGGTGTGGATTAAGAGACAAAATGGAGAGAGAGCTGCTTGTGTTCCCTTAATTTCTACCTTACAAAGGCCAAATTGGCACCAAATCACCCCAAAGCATCAGAAGCCCAACCTGGCTGAACAAACCAAGCTCCATCTCCAGTTGTTTCATAGCTCTCCCTCCCCTAACATTTTAAGGCAGATGTTGCTCGCAAATTCAAGCTTCGCTGAAATTACATCAAAGAAACACCTATTGAGAGAACATCTGCACAATGTAGGTGCAAAGGGCTGCTTAGCAAGTTGCTGAAGGACAGTCCAAGGCAGGCGTGCACTTGGCATAGCTTGCCCAAAGCACTCCTGGAAGACTAAAAATAAGTTTTTTCTTGCCTTGTGGTGACTCCAGGAGCTCATTAACACTGAGGCAGTTCAGCCCCACACAGTGCAAGATTCCTCTGCTGTTTATATTCCAAAACTTTGCCCACTCACAAGTTTTGCCTGTAAAGGGCAAGAGAATTCCTGCAATACATTCGTTGGAAAACAGTCTAAATAACTGCACCCCAAGCAGGATTTCCTTTTAGGCGTGCCCCGTGTCAAGTGAATTACAAATTATCTCACTTCAATTAGTGAAAGAAAACCTTCAAATGACTTGCTTTGTCCTGGAAAAAAAACATGAAGGCTAATGAATCTTAGCTCCATGTGGGAAACCCTGCTTTTATGCAGCATCCTTTTTGGTATTTTTCCCTCTGGTCCTCACTTCTGCATCTCTAAGTTGGAGACAGTGCTGCCTCGGAAAGAGGGAGCCATCAGGTCAGTCCTCCAAGCTGCTGCTGACCTCTGTGAATTGGGCTGAGCCTGCACATTCAAAAAACCAGGGGTCGTCAAACTACGGCCCGCAGGCCGGATCCAGCCCATGAGCCCCTCCAATCCGGCCCGCGAGGCCCCTCCCGCCGCTGCCGAATCCGCTGTCGCCGAATCCGCCGCCGCCGCTGGCACTCGCAGCCCCGTCGCCAACTTCCCCCCCGTCCGCCAAATTTGCCGCGACCCCGACCCCGACGTGGCTCCCCCCCCGCCGAATCCGCTGCGACCCCAACCCGACGCGGTCGTCCCCCCCCCCGCCGCAGTGGCCGCTGACAGCCTCTGAGGATAGGAATTCGGCCCGCGGCTTGAAAAGTTTGAGGACCCCTGCAAAAAAACCAACAAAACCAACCACCTGAAAAACCATGGGGGAGAGTGGGCAGGACCCTGAAGCACAGGGAACCCAGACCAAAACAGGCTGTGATGTGAAGCAGATGCCGGGAACACACGTTCAAAGGGAGCAGAACTGGCGTGAGGTGCAGGACTATGTCACAGTCAGTTGTACCTCTGACACCTGTCAATTTTGAGTGCTTCATCTTGCCCCATAGAAAATGTTACATAACAATTTGCCTGGGTAACACTTGCAACAAACAAATTGGCCTTTGAGTGCAGGGAGGGATATTCTCTCTCCTAGTTCTTTGCTCTGTCTAAATCCTCAGTCTTCAGAGAAGCACTTCATATCTCTCCAGCTGTCTTCTCAAACAGAAACAATATTTTAAGTCTAACAAAGCAAAACAAATGAAAATACAAGTGGATACAGCAGCAAAGAGAAAAACTTGAAAAAATTCCTCTTTTTCCAGAGTGAAGGAAGGAGAGAAGAACTTCATGGAACTCTGGACAGCGTTGTGGCACAGTACTGCATCATGTTCTCCGTGCACATCTCCAGCCCCTTGCTCACAAAGTCACCAAAAGTGCCCAAGCAAGTGTTGTGGGTTCTTCTCTCTTGTGCACAGAGCAAGCTGGGCAGAAAGATGGCTGATGCTGCTGAGGGCCTGCGTAGTGTAAAGTATTGCTCTTAAATTATACCACCTGGGGAGACCCTCCTGGTGCTGCATCTTCTCATGACTGTCCATTCCTGAACCCTCTGCACACAATGAAGGCTTTGGGCTGAGGAATTTTATGCTGCTTATGCAGATACACAGAACCTAAGACATGATGCAATGATGAGGCCCACGAAATCCAGTGAGACACCACCACTTGCCTCTCCTCCCTTCGCTACCACAGTGCCAGCATGGCTAAAGAACAAAGACTGGGTTCCACCCTGCTCTTGCACCACACAAAAATCAGTTAAATGCCCTGTTGAAACAGTTTCTGAATCCCTTCTAATTAAAAAGATAAATTAAAATATTTACTGCAAAACAGCTGTTTCATTCATTATTTACATTTAGAAGAAGCAAATGGCTGTAGCCTGCATCACTTGCCAAATCCAAAAATGCCTATCAGAAACGATACTATTTATTAAATGCAGTCACAAGTGTTTGCGTTACTGACCTTCAAGGCTTGCTATAGGTTAGGAAAGGTAGAGCTGTACAACTAAAGCAACTAAAAATAAATTTAATTTCTGCAGTGAAAACTCCTAATGGAAATACACTGCATGTATTTATTCAGCATGGTTTCTGACACATGAAAGCTGGATTTAGTTGTGGAGGATTACCACTGCCAAATGTGGACTCTTATCTCTCTAACAGGGCTTATTCTTGTGTATCAGTGGAAACTACAGGAGGCATCTCCCAGCTCAGAGTCTAGCCTGCTATCCTGAACAGTGATGAAGAGAGGTTTGCTTGAATAACCCGAACTGAGAAGCACAGACATGCTGGTGATTTTTATCATCCTGAAACAGGAGTGTGAACCTGTGGCAGAGTAGACAGCACACAGGTGGCCACTTCTGAAACCACCTCTTCCACTTCTACTGGTACTTAGTAGACAGAGCCCTAGTTCAGACAAAGACCTGAGTACAACACACCGGCAGTGTAAGATCTACTTCACACCTGCTTACAGTGGTTTGTGCCCGTACACCTCTCAAACATAATGCAGACCCACACAGATTCGCTGTGATACAACAGAATTATACTGGCTCAAGTTTACAAGCTGTAAACCAAACCTAAACAGCAAAAGAAAAAAAAGGCAGGCAGGCAACACAGCTTGTTCCTCTGGTTATCAAAATCTCTTGCCTCTTCCTTGTTCAAGGGAAGAGCTGAGGTAGAGAATGGCACTTAGTAAAGGCAGGATGCCTTCTCACCCCCTCTTTTTAACTGAATGCCTTTCTAGTTCATTTGACTAATTTAAATGCTGTCAGACATTTCAGAGCTGTAGAGCAGATGGAGAAATAGCTTTTAAGGTGAAAGCTGAATATTTTGCCCTGTTCCCATGCCTGCATTGCTACTGGAAGATGAACTTTCAGAAGGGTAGAGTATGCCAGGGAAAGACTGGAATGCTCACTTACATACCAGGAAACAAATGCTATATTAGTGACAAAGTGTAAGTAAATTATGGCATATTTCCCATCTTCTATCCAGAACTGACAATAAAGATGGATTACCTGCTTTTTGGCACTGAACAATCTTGTCGTGAGTGATGTCTGCCGTCTCAATAAGAACCCTGCTCTCTTGAATCATCTGTCAAAAAAAAAAATAAGGAAAAAATCAGCATTACAAGGGTCTCCTGCAACATCTAGAGCCCAGAAAAGTACAAAGATTGAAACCTGGGAGGAGATCTGCTCTGCAAGCAACACTATAAAGACTGGATCCTTCCTTCCTTCTTCCTATCAAAGCTCCGAGATCTCTATCAAGATAAGTGTCAGTTGCTCAGAAAATGTTTTGCTCCAAAAGTTAAAGAACAGCTATTTTATATCAGTGAAACACCACTGCAAATAACATGAAGGAAACACAAGTGATTTCAGAAGAAAGCAAAGTTAGCAGGCAAAATTCATTCTATGTGAAATTAAGCCCTTTCTAATTAGTACTTTTTATGAAACAAAAGGAGAAGTAAGTACAGTCATTGACATAAGTGGTTATTAAAAATGTTACCAAATCATGAATAGAGTTGATCTCAAGAGGTATTTAAACCTGTGCTGAACTTCATGCCCTACAACAGTCCAGACAGCTACAGTATTTCCTGAGTTTCTCTTTGGAGAACTTCAGATCCAAATCTTACCTTATCCTCAATATTTCTGTTGAAGTTTAATGGAAAAGGAAAAAAAAAAAAAAACAAAACAAAACAAACCAAAAGAGGCAGTTTCAACAAGCCTACTCAAAAGTTTTAGGAAATGTCCATACTTATGCATCTTCCCAGAGCAGCCCATTATCAGCAAACAAAGGAAGAGTCCATTACATGACAAGTTTTCTGAGCCTCCCTGCTTGCAAATACTAATCTCCTTTGATGGCAACAAGCTTCCAAAACCCCTCAGAAGCCCAGGCAAGCAAGAAAATTGTTCCAGTGCAAAGGTGGTACATACATCTGTTACAGAAGGCAAGAATATGCTGTATAACAAACTATGGCTGAGAATAATCTCCCTCTCCTAGGATGTACACCACAAACCTCAGTCAAATCCAAACAGCATGAGAGTGGTGCCAATTAGAAATGAGGCAAACTGAACACTGCCTAATGTCACAGCCTGAAATTACAGAAGCCACCATCTGAAAGCTTTGCCAAAATGCTGCACCTGCTGAAAGCCTTCCTACTTTCAAACACACCAAACATGAAAACCCAACCGGTAGGATTCGATGGTTTTAGTGGAAGACAGCATAATTGTATTAAATTAACACTTGCAAATTAACACTCGTCGTTTTAATTAGACACAGGGGAGGAGAGAAGCTTCCACTTGTCACACCCAAACTCCCAAATTCTGGAGAAATTTAGATCCAAATTTTGCTCCTCATGCCACCTTTTTTTCTAATTAAATGCATTAAGACAGGCTGCATTTAATAAAAGTACCTATGCCTTTGCTTTGATGTAAAGAACACATGGAAAACAAAACCCATTATCAGCTTCACAGGAGAGTGGAAAAAGCATGATACACCTACAGAGTGTAAAATTGGTTTTTAACAGAACATGCCCAGTGGATATGCCTGAGATTGAAATTACTTTTGATAGTATCCTTTGCCTTTCATTCTTATTACTGGCTTGTTCATGCATCATGTTGATTTTTTTCCTCTTTGATATTTTCACTTGTCATCTAGAAAGAAACGACAATTTCTCCCCACACTCTGGCTTTTCTGTACCACAGCACATTGTTGTTTTGTGCTGAAGGAGCCATTCAGCTGGCAGCTGCAAATGCTGAAGCTGATCTGAGCAGTAAAGACAGTGAGAGTCCCAAAAAACGTGCAAGCCACTACAGAGGCAGCCAGAGGCCAAACATGCATCTCTTGCACATGCAGACACGGGCTTGTGAGCCAGTGCTGGCACTGCCTGGTCCAGCCAGGTGTTACCAGCATCTCCATGGCTGCTGTATCCCATGTACCTGTTCCCCTGGGCTTGGGTTCCCATGGGGTCTGTACCTGCACTTCCTACCCAGCAGCAAGGTGTGCCCCGTGAGGTCAATTGTATCTAAGCTGGTACAAGATCCAAAGTGTCAGACTTTCCTGTGCTCAGGTCCCTAAAGCAGAATGTGACCTGTGAGAGTTTTTTATATGTATGCACCCCCACATACACACACACACATATATATATGGCCACAGGAATTATCCTACCACACAAAAAAAAGCAAGCTTGAGAATCATGCTACTATTGGACCCACTCCTGGGAGTTTCTGGCATGCCTGTTTTAGGATTCTCAGGCATGAAGGTATTCTATTCATTTTAAAGAAAAAAGTGGCACTAGGATGTCAATTATCCCTTACTGCAGAGTAGGTAGAGCAGCCCTCCACTCCTTTGATGCTGACATCAAAGTCTCACTGCTCTCAGCTCAGCAAGAACAAACAATTAAAACTAGATCATATAGCAGAATTTAACCTGTTCCTGTCTTCCAGCTCAGCAGTAATCTTCACAAAAATAAGCAGCTTTATAGCTTTTTTCCCATGACAAATCCTAAGAGCGGTTTCAGAATTCCTCAGCTCAGTGACTGGGGTTAGGGGACAGCCTTAGCGACCAACTGGCACCCCCTCTCACACATTCCTCTAGGAAATAATGCACTAGGTAGAAAAAATACACCCTGGGCCAATTATGATAGATGATTTTGGCTGGCCTATGATATCTTCACCACCTGTGATAACACAGCGTGCAGGACCCAGTATCTGACTCTGCTCCCAGCAAGAGCTGCACATGCAGTTTCAGTGGGCACAAGATCCTGCTTTCCAACGCTGCCGTAAAAAATCCTAACAATAGGCTGGTGCAAGGACAAAGCCTGGGTGGTCACTGTGAAGGACCACAGACTGACTCACACAGACAAGAGTACAACAGGCAAGTAACTGCCATCCAGGAATAAAGTTATAGCAAAGGGTCACGGCATCTGGACACACTTTCTTGTCACTGGTTCTGAAACGAGTCCATGCTTTCTCAGTCTAAATCATCCCTTGCTTTCCCAGCTGCCATCACATCCGAAACACTGCTTGGAGATGTCACCTGCTTCTTCCAAAGCAGGTGACAAAAACCAGAAGCACTAAACACAGCATGGAAAGCGGTGAGATTTTCTGCTGAGAAGGTAACTCCATAAATCACATGACAGCCTGAGATTTTCAAGCTCAGCTTTGCCAGTAATGTTTCAAAACCCAACAACCTGCCTCAGAAGGGGAGAGTAAGTTTTCTGATGTTTGCAGCATGAATTTCCACGCACTTTTACTCTGCTCAGACCTGCAGTGAGCACTGCAGCTGTGTAAGCCCCAGCCACCTGGCTGGAGCCCATCAGGCTGCTGTTTACTGGCAGCTCCCAAGAGGCAATCACTTCTGTGAGTGACTCTCACAGAGACAGAGAGAGATGTCCTGCTCCCTCAGGAAACTTGTGTTCCAACAGAGTGTGTTAACTCCTGAACATTGAGCTTCAAGGGATTGACCTCCATACACTGAAAAGCAACCTTTAGAAGATGGATGCTGGTATCTGGGTCCATTTGGACTCAGCGAAGAAATTTTTAACAGCTGCTGAAGCTGGCAGGATTGCTTAGGACAACTTGCAATTCCCATGTCAGAAAGAAGCTGATAAACTTTACAGAGTGAGGTGCTTAAAGTAACTATAGGGGTGAAAAATCGGACAAAAATACAAGTGAAAGCACACAAAACCTGATTATGTCGGTATAATATTCAGTAATTATATCCAATAATATATCTAACAATACAGGTATAATAATTCAGTCCCTATAGTATAGGGACTGAAAAAGCCACCTTGCTGACCAACAGTGTATACCCATAAGAGTAAGCAGAAGGGAAGAAGATTGAATGGGAGAAACCACTACATACCTTGACATCATTTGGGATCCTGCTAATTTCAGTACTGGGCCCTGGACCCAAAGGGCTGAGACTCACAGGGAGGACATGGGGTTCCTCCCAGGGCTCTGTGGGGACAAGGGACAGCCACTCCTCGCTTCAGGGACTGCTGCCATGTTTCCATGGGAGCACGGACACAAAGGTTTTTGCGAGTCCTGGAGGTGCTAACCCTCGTGGAGAGGCTGCAGCACCAGAAACACTCTCACAACAAGAAGTGAAAAAGGGGCTGTTCAGACTGACAAAAGATGCACATGGCACGAGTCCCAGAACTACATGTCACGTTTAATAAACTAATGGGAATGAAGAATACAAAGCCTCATCTACATAAGTTAGGTTTTTTCTGCAAAATAGCTCATTTAATTTAAATGAATTTAAATATTATTATGCAATGCTCAAAGCAAGAAGCACAAATTTGATTCATCTCCATCTACTTGAAGCACCGTTACAATCATGTTTGATTCTCACAAAAGCACAGGAAGCAAAAGCTGACATAAACACAGGAGCTCTCTCTGTATTCAGTATATAAAACCCAGAAAGTGGAACAGACCACAGACTGAAAATATAACTGACCTGTCTCACTTCAGTGTTAAATATGGCATGGAATATCAAATTTAAGATCCCATTGCTTCATGCACAGAACAATGCTTTATTTTGTCACTTCTGTTGAGTGATAATTAAAAAGCTAAAAAAAATTTAAATGAAATTTAATATATCTTAATGCTAAGGGCATCATATTACTCACATGAAACTAACAGGGTTATTTATTACCCGTATTAAAGGCAGTTTAATCATAGGATCAGTATAAACTGAACAAAAACATTCTTTCTTTTTATTTTAATGAATTCCTGTGCTAAAGACAAATTTCTTCTTTTCAGTACGAACTATTCTACGAACTGAAAGGGAAAGAGGAAATTAACACAGCAGAGTCTCACCAAAAAAGGCAAAAAAAGACAGGAAAATCTCCTGGTGGCAAATTAAAGCACTGCTCCTGCTGGTAAGATAAATGATACAAAAGGGACATTTTAAGGAATCCTCTCATAAATATTCCAAAGTTTAGAACAGAAACGGACTGAACATCAGACTAGAAAGTAGCCTTCTCTTAGGTGTCTGCTCCTGGCCATTGTCCCAATCTCCTATGCCTTTCACTGACAATGTAGAATATTTCCTGGGTAAGGGGTACTATATTGTGCCTCTGTTGCTATAAAAAAAAGCACAAAACAACCAACCAAGCACAAAACCAAACAAACAAACAAAACCCAAACCAAAGTCATCAATCAAAAAATAAAAGAGGTTACGAAAATAAAACCAATTCAAAAAACAGCTGAAGTGCAAACTGAGCTCATGAAAATTTGAATTGGATTCCCTTTAGCATTGAGCATTTCTTGCATACATTTGGGACAAGAGACATCCAGGCAATCAATCGTGTGCCAGCAGGTTTTGTAAAAAAGGAAGGATGTGCGTGTGGTGCCAGGATGTGGGAAGGAACGCTGTCCACAGTCTGTCCACCACCTTGTCTCTGTCCCAATATACTCCAAACCAGACTTCTGTATCTGAGCCTTTTCCTTCAACAGCCCAGTATGAGGAAGAGCTGTCAAGGACAGTAACACGAGCTGGAAACATATGAAATACTTTACTGACACAAACTGCAGAAGGAACTGAATAAAATTCATCTTAAGTTACAATTTCATGTTTTCAGTTCCAAATATTTCTGGGGAAATACAGAGTCAGAGTGTTGCAGGATGTGTCCTCTGCATGAAGACCAGCCCTCTACAGAACAACAGGAGCAATGGAGGAACAGAGGGAGGGGTCAGCTTTTAATATGCTTGTGCTAAAACAGAGTAACTAAAGTACCAAACCGGAACTTAAATTTGCAAGAAAAGTTCTGATCTGGCTGCTTTCAGATTCTGTTTTAGAAATGACTAAAGGACCTGGGCTATCAGAGAGAAACTGTGAGAGTGGTGGGTAAATAAGAGAGTATATAAGAAGTGCAGAAAGATACAAGACTTTCCTAAATAAGAAATGGAAAAGGAAACAGCCTTTCCCAGTTTATGTCCAATTTTGGACGGAAAACTCTTTAAAATAAATACAAATTCAAGACAATGTCCATGTACTGGACTGTGTTTGACGTCAGTGTCTTATGACACTTCCCTGGCAGTAGATGCTCTGCTCTGCAATATCCCTGTCTTCAGCTGCTTAGAGAATTGTGAAAAATGTTCCTTTGGGGATGACTCTGTCCCAGCTGCGGTATGAATTTCAGTGGAAATGCTCAAAAAAATCCATTTAGTCATTTTGCATTTACATAAACTGAGAAAAAGGACTTTCTCCTTGGGAATAAAGAGCCTTCACGCCTGCATCAAGACAAAGAAACCCCAAAAAAACGGAATATGAAAAGAACAGCAGACAAAGAGCAGCTCCTCTACACACACGCCTCAGCAGACCTCTGAGAGCATGCATGGACTGACACCCCTGTCAACAAAAACACTGCCCTTAAATACATTGACTTATTGCCCAGCAGCATCACAGATATTTCCTCTCCTCTTAAAAATCCCCAATCCATCCCCATGTTGGCTGAAACATTCTTAACTACCTTACCACCTCCCAACAGCATCTACAGACACCCTATCCTTCCATAACTGTCTGCTCCAACAGAGCAACATCAGTTCCACTAAAGAGGCTTGAATACAAAGAAAAACATTAATGTCAATGTGAGTTTATACAACAAATAGCTTCATTGTTCAACTTTTTTTACAATTCTTGTTATTTATGATTTGAAAACTTGTAAAGATCCTTGAACACCTTATTTTAATTTTCTAGAGAAATTTCTGTCTGCACGTGAGCAGGGAGGCAGGGTAAAACCAAGAAAATTTATTATCACTTGTTTATTGCTTTTGATTTTCAAATTATTCAACCATTTGATCTTGGAGGAAAAATAATGCTGAACCAATAACTGAAAAGCAAAGTGCACAAGTGTCCCTGAGTTCATATATGCTTGCATCTGAACATGAATATATCGTGCAGACACAGAAATCACAATCTGTTTCCAAACAATTCTCAACCAAAAAAAATCCTAACTTCACAGGATAACTGTTTGCAATGAATAATTCAACCATCTGTCAGGTCCAGCTGGGCCCCATCCCCTATCTTCACATGGAGTATCTCCTTTTTTAGGTGTGATCACTGAACAGCAGCATTAATTTGACAGGTTGTGAAGCACACTGTACATGCTGCCCACCTGAGTGACCACTGACAAGGGGGAGAGGGAGAGCCCTTCCTTGTGGGAGAGGAAAGCTCTGAAGAACAACTCTGCAAGTGACACAGTACATTATCCTAAGATGTACGTGTGAGAACCAATGACAGTGTGACCAGTCATCACACTTTATGTGTGGTATCAACCAAAGCTGCAAGTCAAAATAAACCATTCTAAACTGTATTTCTGGTCATTGACACACTTCTCAAAAATGTTTTCTGTGTATCGGCATCTGCCCACTTTATTTTCTTGGGTCTGGCACATCCTATTCCCTTCTCTCCTCTGCACAAACTCCCATGCAACCCAGCACCATCAATGAAGCCTCTTCCTACGTGAGACATGGCAACAGTAGAGTTCCACTAAACCACTGCAGTACATCCACAAAAAGAGATAAATGGAGTCCTGAAAAATCATTCTGGATCCTTAAACAAAGTACATTAGATTTTATTCTAATAAGGCCTCTCTCAAAAGAAAATATTTAATGCAGCATACAATGGTAAAATTAATTGCCCAGGAAAAAACAAACAAACTGCACAAACCAGTCTTTGTCTATCTTGCCTGCTGACAAAGGCTGAGCAGGAGGGAACAGACAGTTAATTGTTTTCCAGATCATTGTGGCAGGTCTCCGAGCATTTGCACCTCCATTTCCCTGGATTGTCAGCCCCGTTTATGCCCCATTAAACACACAGGCAGAGTCTATCCTTGCCGTGGAAAAAACAAAAAAAGGTAAGTTCAGCTGGCAATTCTCTGTAAGGAGAGAAGATTCTAACATATTAGGGCTATTTTTATCAGAAACTATTTTCAAAGCAGACCTTTTAAAGAATGTGACATCTGTATTGTTTTCAGAGGTAGTGAGGATGGGTTTGCCCAGCACTCAAGTTTCCAGTGCTGTGGAGCCCAGCGAGTGAGGCAGACGTATAATCCCAGGCTCCTACTATGAGATTTAGGGTCAAACTTTTTCCTATTTTACTGTAAAAGGAATTAAGAAGTATAGCCTGTTCATACAAGAGACAGGCCAATATAAACAGATTTTATTTTACTTAAAAATCCTCTTAGGCCTATTCATTCAAAAAGTGTTTTGAAGAGAAAAGACATTTCTGAGGAATTAAAGACATGCAGCAATCACTTGTGGATCCAGTTCCTTGAAGCCATTATTTATCAACAAAATAAAAGGCTGAACGGTAGTGTATCTTGAATATAAATAAATAAATAAGCTAAAATACTTTATACTGCTTTCCACCACCATCTCCTTGTGCTCTCATTCCCACAAAAAATATAAACATTAAAAAGAAATGCACCCTGGATTACACCAAGTCATTACATAGGAAGAAAGAGCCCCTTATCAACATGAAAACTGCAAACTCCTCCCCACACTGTGATTTCAAATATCCAGAGACAGTGCATTTTTCTTTAAACACAGAAAAGACTAAATAGATTTCAATATTCTGCCTCTCTCATTGTCTCAAAAGGCAAATATCCAAAATGTAGCAAAAACATCTATTTAATCTGGCTTTTGCTTTTTCAGAAGCAAATAGCTTTAGCAAAATAAGAGGCAGTTGTAGCCAGACAAAGCAGGTAAAAATAAAGTATCATGTTGACATTACCAGAATTATATCTCAGATCGATCCTTACATAGGCAAGGCAGAACTCCCTTCTCTTCCGCTGATTTTACAGTGTTTGCACAGTCTCTTGACATTCAAGTTACATCTTCCCCCATCAGAGACAAATGTGAGAACAAACATTAGTTAAAACAGTTATACAAGTGTTCTTGTCTACGTCCAAAAGAGGCCTTTCACCTCTTTAAATTGAAAAACTGTTTCCAAAGTACAAGGAGGCCTTGAAACGTCCCATGTGTACTCTTCAGTATATAATTACAAAGATAAGAGATGACACATTCATTTTGGTAAGACTCCATTAAGCAGGCCTCTAAAGACAGAAAAATCTCTTATTTATGTGGTATTTGCTCTTTCATAAAGACATCACACCATGTAACAAATCTACCCCAAAAAAATTCAATCTAAAATAAGGCAATCAACTGGATTTGCAAATCCTCGTTCTGGTATTGTTACAGCTGGTATTTTATTACTATAACTTAATCACTTTCAAGTAATATAAACTATGCTGGAAGGAACCCAAGGGTTATTTCAGGGTATTTTTAGTATTTCTGCTTTAATCAACATCAGTGTCTCCCTCATCACCACAAGCTGATTTTCCCTTGAAAAGTGTGCTATAATGGCAAAAAAATGAGATGAAAAGGAGGCAAGATTTGGCACATTGAATAGCTGGTCAAAGCTGTGATCACTCTTCATAACACTTCAGGTTCTCTGGAAGCAATGTGATATCCCCAACGTTATTCACCATTTTATTCCTTATGAACACATGCTTCAGAAATAACACAAGCTGCAGAAACAACTGCCGTGCACTGAACAAGAGTCGTGATTTAGTCTGGCTGCCACAGTGCAATATTTAAGTCAGGCTTTGCAAAACTCTGCAGCTTGCTATCAGTTGTGCAGACCATCTACGAAGGATGGGGAGCGAGGGGACAGTGTCGTGGCCCGAGAGGCACCATGTGACAGCAACTTCTGCTGCTGGAAGTCACGCACAGCTGTTGCTCAGTCACCCACAGAAGTGACATATGTCATACAACGAGCGGCAGCACTCATCTGGAATGATTGCAGTTTGTGTCTCTACATCTGCATCAAGTATTCCTGCACCATATTGACCTCTCCTTCCCCACGCCAGAAAACAGGCATTTTTAAACTTCCCTTGCAACTTTGCCATGCCCTCCCCAAGAGCAACACTTGATCTGACAGGGCCACGGGCAGTACTTAACAGTGCTGCTGAAAAGTGTTGGGAACTCCCATGCTGCAGCTCCCTACCTAATGGCCTTGTCCTCTCCTGCGGGGAGGCAAGCCAAGGGCAATGCACAAATCTTGCCGCTTCTCAAGGACAAGGACTAACAATCACCAGTACAAGCTGAATTGCCCTAGTTTTGTAAACAAAGTTCTCTTCAAGTGTCAACCTGTGCTAGCCACAACCGTGTTGAAAAAAAGGAAAGAGTAACACAAAGCCCAGCGTGGCATTGTAGTGATTGAAGGACAACTTTGCACAGCCTGAAGAGCCTTGTTCATTTAACTGAAATATTGGGGCACGAGCACAGCCTGCCGCACCCACAACAGTGGGGAAACACAGAGGGAGCAGTGGGGAAGTGCCTACCAGGTCATACGCTGCCAGGACCTTTTTCTGCACATCGGGCACAGTCCCCAGAGGCTCCAGGTAAGGAAAGGTGTCCTTCATGCAGAGGGTGACAGAGGGCGAGTTGTCGCTGCTCACGAGCCGGGAGGACAGGGTGAGGATGCACTGCTTCAGGCTGGCGATGGGCGGCAGCCCGCACAGCTCCTTCACAGACACCATGGCGTTCTGGGGGAGGGAAAAGAAACAATTCAGCACATGTTCTGCTTGACACTCAGTCCCCCCTGTCCACCAGTGCCTTGTCAACCCTTGCCCGCTTCTCCCCTCTGATGTGGGGCAGGGCTATCCTGCTGTCCGCTGTCCCTGGGGCCCCCATGGACCACGAGATGCCACCCCACACAGGAATTCCCTGCTAGCCCCACTCTCTTTCCCCAAGCATACTGCCAGCTCCAGCTTTCCCCCAGACCCAAGAATCCCAACTGCCAGCTCTTCAGCTACTTTGTATTGCAAATCCAGTCCTAACAGGGCCAGCTCTGGTCCCCAGCATATTAAACCTTCAGCCTAAAATGCTACTTCTCTTGCTCACTGCTTAGACTCCAATTGCTTTTGATGCTGTAATCACTTATTCTCCCATCATTATTATCCTCCAGCAAGAACAAGTCTGACAGACCTTGTATTTCCCATGGGAAAGGCAAGAAGGAAAAACCCACTTGGTTTTCAGCATTACCATATCATAAAGAAACACAAACACTCTTTCCCCTTCATGGATCACATGTAAAAAAATCAATACTGAATATACAGGTCAATCCAAACTAACATGCCGGGATTTATTTGTTTATCAAGTCAGAGGATGTACAGCTGACATGCACCTATCACTTACCTTCCTGAGTCATATAAGGAGTGACCAAGATGCACAAAACCCAAGTAAAAGTATTATAACAACCCATACGTTGCAAATGTTCCTCCCACATCTTACGGAAAAAAAACACATTAGACAATGCTTTTCTCATTGATCAAATACACTAGCTTGCAGTTAAATATAAAACTGTGTCTTTACACAGCACTCCCCAGAACACGACTTTTTACTGAAGTTTTGCTTGGAAGGCACATTAATGTTGTTTCTGAGTCAGAGCTTTTTCGTATATAAATGAACTATATAAAGTTCACATATAGTGCCTGACCTAGACAGAAGGTGGAGTCAGCAGTTCAAACTAGTTACTTTCAAGGCCTGAAAGGAAGAAAAGGCCGGGAAGAGTTTCCCATTCTTAAAAATATGCTGAGACTATTCCTTTGAGAGTGATTTAAAACTTATGTCATTTTGTAAACATTTCCAGCTGTCAACATTTCATTTGCTTTAGACTCCGCCCAGAAAAGTGGGGTCAATGAAGTGCTATGCATTTTTCTCCTGTTTTCAAGAAAAATGAATTGTTTCTGTATCTTTAACAAGGAGATAGTTACAGCTGATTTCAGCTATTTGTTAAGGAAAACTCATTGTTTAATGCTACTCAGTTTTGTTTCTAGGCAGTGCCTGAAGCTCTGAACTGAGCTGCCCCTGAATTAACCTGCAGAGTCGCCCCCATCACGGAAGAGAGCACTTGGCAGTCTGGTTCTTGTTTGGCCTCGCTGCCACTTCACCTCCTGCCAGCCACGAAGGTCTCACCCGAGCAGTTGTGACAGTGCTGTGCACCTGGGCCCTGATGCAGCCACAGCAGGCTGTGCTGCATGGAGCAGCATGGGCGGGTGGACAGGGTGCCAGGAGACCCTCCAAGCCCAGACATGGCAGCAGTGTCTGTGCTGGCACTCGGCCAGCCAAGACAACACAGCTATTTAGCAGGGAGGAAACTGCAATTCGAGGGGCATTCAGTGCCTATGTCGAACATCTGCAGCCCTTGGGCAAACAGTAGCAACGCACACTCGGGAAAACATGCTGCTCTTTGCACAGTGGGTTTCTTTGGTGTAGACAAGACCTTAGTGACACCATCCACTGCCTGATTCTTATATTCACCCAAAGAAAACTAAGAGCATAACCCTCACACAGCTAGCAAAACAAAAGCCTGCTGACGTTTTCTAGAACCAACAAGGGAATTAAGTACTTGAGACCTGAGGTGAGGGGACACAAATGTATCTTCAGTTCAGCTTCCTCAGAAAAAAAATAACCAGTAAGCATATGTTTGGAGAGCACATACTGATTTTTAAAATGTTTCTGCCTAATCCTACCTTTGCTTGTTAATTAACACCTGTAACTATCAGCTTTCCAACGTCCACTTAAAGATTGACAACAGCTGAGGGTCTGAAGCTCCACCACCTTCAGCAAGCTTGTCCTAGGAGCAGCTCACACCACGATCTTCACTTCCACATTCAGGACACCCCAGCACACACAATGCAAGCGTCATACCTGCATATTTTCTCTCATGTCAGTAGCCTCTCGCAGTGGATGCACTGCCAGCTTAAAGATGTCATCAATAGTCTTGAGACCAGTGTTCCTCAGCATGGTGTACTCCCTCGCTTTCTTCCCTATCCTCACCGAGAGGCTGCGCTTCTGCGCCTTCCCGCCTCCGCTTCGGTTGGTTATGGCAATGTGAACAAAGAGGGTCACGTGCTCCATGATATCACCAACAAAAGACCGCAGCGGTATATGCCTGTATCCAGGCTGTAAGCACTCTAGAGGGATGGTATACTGTCCTATGAACTCATCCCCAATGTAGTCGTCATCCAAAACAACAAAGCGGATCATGGCCAGCTCCGGTAGATTGATCTGGAACTCAAAGCTTTCATCAAAAATGGGGTTATCACTGTTTTGCTGAACAGTTTTAGTTCTTTGTTCGGTGCAGTCTGCAGGAATCCCATGTATTTCTATGCAGACGTAAGGGTCTATGACATCCCCTTTTGCACATGCACCCTTGGGCTTTGGAAAATTCTGACCACTGATTATTTTGACATGTAGAACCTGAGGAGAGACCCCTGGCACAATACCCTTGGTATTTGCACTGAAGTAAGACACTTCGTCACGCATCACTGAAGGCCTGAGAACGTACCCACAACCCCCATTCTGTAGGAACCAACCAGTGTGTAGGTCCATCATGGGCCCCGGGGTCTGATAGTTCATTGCCACTATCTGGCAACCACAATTCCAAAAATCTTGAGGATTTAAGTTACTGGAGTCTATCCTCATAGCACTTGGGTACACCCTGGACAGAAACTTTTTGTTGTAGTTGACAAAATCTTCAGGGTATTCATTTGCAATCCGACTGGCTTCTGCCTCACTGAAGGAGCACATTTCCCAATAATTTTGAAATTTCATGGATGTCTCAAAGTCTTTGTATTGGACAGATTTGCATAGGGACACCAAGTCAGACAATTCCCTGCAGAGCCAGATCAGCTTTGGTTCCCTTGAGAAGTCCTCTGACAGTCTTCGGGATATTTCAGCCTCCTCATCTTCATCCGTGACTTCTCCTTCTAATATATCCTGGTCACAGGGCAGTTTCTTCCCCTTCACGATGATCTTCATTTTCAGTTTCTCAGGTGATGGGAGGTAGACTTCTGAGGATAAAGGTGCCTCTGTGTACAGTTTGTTTCCAAAGATTCTTTTCATGTGTTGTACCACTACCTTCTGCTGTTGTACAGAGCAGTGGTTCCCCAAGCAGAGAATAAGGGGGTATTCTGAAGCAAAGAAGGCCAATTTGTTTATTACCTCAATAACATTTCGAAAGGCAAGTGGAGATGTCATGTTGTTGCGGTTACAAATAATGGGTTCATTATCCGGGCCGTCACAGACGTCTAGTTCAATACTCCGACAGCTCATCTTTAAAGCCCTGACATAACCATTGATATCAGCTGGCCCTCTGAGCTGGTCTTCTATTAGGTATGTATTGTGGGATGCATTGATGTAGTAATGTGACAAAGGCTGTGTCATGTCTTGGACAATTTTTTTGTGCTCTGGGTCAAAAATATCACATTCTGGGGACAACAAGTATTGAGTAAATCCATCAATTGCAAGAAAACCTTTCAACCGCCCTTCTTCAGAAAGCTCATACCTACGGATAATATCTAGACACATTTCTTCTGTTATGTGGGTCACTCCTTGCTCAGCCTCTAAAAACAGCATGAGGTCATTGGCATCCAGGTACTCTTTGTTTTTGGATATCTGCACAAGTAAAAAATACACTTCAGGTCTTGTGCAAAGTTCACTGAATGCTTCACAAAACTCCTCTCTCGTTACTCGTGTTGTTAGTTTCTCTTTGCTCTTCTGAATTTCCTTAAATTTTAACCTAATCTTTGATTCCTTTAAGGTGGGGTTAAGCTTCTTTATTAGCTCCACAGACGTATCTTCTAACATTATGCCATTGCCATCAACATCTGCTGCATCAAATACAGTTTTTAGCCAGGCAAACCGTGGGGTATCGTGGCTGCTTTCCATCAAGTCCAGGGGTTGTTTGCTACGAGAAACCAAGTACCTTAACCCTGATACCCAAATATTGGCCACATCAGCTGAATTGGCAACCAAGTCAAGGGACTCATAGTTCTCGCCATGAATTACCGACAGTGCGCAGTCCTCAGAAATCTGATCTGCAAGTCCATTATTCCTAAACGTTTCTGTGTTCTTCCCTAGTCTGATTTCTTTTATAGCAGAAATATCAAGCTTGGCTTTGTCAAGATCCTTCTTGGAAGGCTCCCAGCGAAGAGCCTGCAGGTCAGGATCCAGAGTAAAAAAACGGTTATAAATCCGGGAATTTGGACGAACTTTCTTCAGTTCACACCCAGCCTGCATAAAGCTGATACAGTCACTGGCGCTGCTTATTTTCTTCTCTGATGGCATGCTGCTGAAGGACACTGTTTTCTTTCTTCCACATTTTTGGTTTGAAGGATCCTGTAGAATAATTATATATTAAAAAAAAAAAAAATTAGTTTTTCTTCGGTCATTCCACGAGTGCACAAATAACAGAAAAGATACGTTTATGTAAAGATAATTAATGTTCTTCTGAACCTCAAAACACAACATATTATCCCTTCCCACAATTGAGTTCCCTGAATTTATGCTGAGCTATAAAATATTCTGAGCTATAGAGCAACTTGATTCACTGTAACATTAGAGAGAGCAAGTTTTCATGAGTGATATTTGCAGCTCCTAAACTGCCTTCCAGATCTCAGCAACCTCTACAGCTGTGAGGAGGCAGTATCCAGTTGTGTCAGGTACATTTTCAAAGCAGATCTATATGAAAAGAGGGGTTTGATGGGAAGCTCCAGCACCTGGTTAAGGTCTGCATAACCAAAATTTGGAGGATCCCACTGGGATTTAAGAGATATCATGAATAAAGGAGGAACTTTGGGATAAAAAGACATGAGCAAAGAGTCTCGCACTATGTGGGAGAAGGAGAAGTTGTCTCTGAAGCACTGTTGGGAGCCTGGGAGGAGTCAGCATGCCAGTGGGACACATGTGACAGCTGGTGCTCTGCAGATGACTGTCCTGCCTCAATTTTGACTCTTCTCAGCCACCTTGGACACCTCAAGCAACACTAAACTGAAGCCAAATAACAGTCATGGGTCAGACCCCTGAGACAGACATCCAGGAGAGTCTGGGTCTTCTTACCAGTATATTTGAGTGTTCTTTGGCAAAGGGAGTTCTCACAAGGCTGAGAAGCCCATCCCTGCTGCATGCTTAATTGCATGGCTCACATGGGAGCCCCACATACCTGTCTGCCCAGCTAAAAGTACTTTACACTCTCGTCCCCGTCCCCCCCCCCCCAACTTGTTTTGAACCACAAAGCATTGTAGGAAATTGGACAACCAGACAAGAAATATATTCAAACTCCTCTTGAGAAAATACTCAGCCAGACATGTGTGACCATCTTTTCAGTATCAACCAACTACTTGCTGCTGGATGTAAACCCTGCTGTCTGCAATTTTAGTGCAGCAACTAAATTTAAATCTTTCTCCACATATGATAAATTCAAATCATTTCTCAATAATTATAAATTGTAAATAATAATTTTTTTCTCTGCAGGATTTCCAGCTCCTCTACTGCATTAGTATATAAACTATCCAAGAGCTACCAAAAATATTTTTAAAACAACATTCAAGGCTGTAATTAATTGTGAAAGACTTATTAAAATTGCTTTCCTTCCTATTTCCTTAGCCACCAGCAATACTTTCCCAGTTTTCTGCCTTTTGCTGTTGAAGGGACTTCAGCTGCCTGGATTCTGAGTAGAAAAGGAGTCCCAAGGCAAGGAAGTGCTGATGCTGGGTATAGACACACAGCCCTGCTGCCTCAGCCCCAGCCATGAGATGTGCACCAGGGACCAGCTACCCAACAACCCTGGGGACCCGCTTTGAGACACCAAAACCCCTGACTCCCAAACCCTCTGCAGACTGGACTACCCTTCCTTACTCCAGGAGCTGGTTTTATGTGCTCTGTCATTCAACCTTCCTCTGCAAACCCTAAATACAACCCCTGCTCCAGCAGTGCCCTCCATCCACCCATCTCTGTCGTCTGCTTCTCTGTGCTGTCTGTGCCAAGCAGGACCCTGTGTAGCTCTCCAAGCCACCAAGGACATTAGTGCTGATGTTCACAGGACCATCTCCACTCTTTGCATGTTTGTATGGATACTTTTAGCAAATTAGGCAGTATTAATGTTTCTACAAAGCTGCTACTCTCATTCACTCACTTCATTCAATAATATCCAAAATATTTCCAAGCCTCCAGCCCCCCCCACCAAACTGGATTTAAAGGTATGTGATCTGCTGGGAATAAAATAAAAACCTCTAAAGTTCTTATGCTAAAAATTTTTCATCAAACTAATACAGAGACTGCTATGGACAAGAATAATTATTTAGTAATTATTATGAGGATGGGACTTAAATAAAGAACAAAGTCAACTAAGTGAGTGCCTCAGGTCAGCTACTTTTTAAATTACAGTTTTTTGCTAAAATATTTCAGCATTAACATACTGTGTTTTAATACATGTTTTTGGCCATGAAAATCTTCAGGTAATAAATGTTAATAAATACAAACGAATGCAGCCGACAGGTTCTCGAAGAGCCTCTTCTTTTTTATTTCTTCATGATTACAGGAGCAATATTTAGATTTAAGATTGATGATTAATTTAGATTATTTTCCTCATATGGGAAGACATATTAATGGCCTTGGAATCTGCAGTGACTCATTCCTTGACAGAGGTTCCTCAGGGCCAGACTTGGAAATCTCATCAGAGCAGCCTGATTTAGCTACAGGTCTAATATTTTGTCTTAACTAGGGAGGTATGAATTGTTATGTAACTATTTTTTTTCTGCAGAAAATAAAAGCCATTTATTTTTAGTTCCAAGATACCTATGTCTTTTGATCAAAATAAGTCAGGAAATTAATCCACTATTAAGGTGGGAAAAAAACTAATTGGCCTCATGGAAAAACAAAAAAAGTTGCCTTTAAACATTCAGTTTTAACCTCTCAGGGATTTTGGAGAGAATTAGATTATCCTCAGTGTCCTCTTTCCCTTTATTTTTGATGGATACTTCTGGTTTTGTACTTAGTAGTATGTAAGGAACATCAGAATTGTACAATAGCAGTTCTTCATCTCAGAGTAGGACTCCCCGATATCTTTCCATCAAATTAACAGACTTTAAGCCTAATCCACAGACTAATTGCCTAAAATTAACAAGATTTAGGTATTATTGACACTGATGAAATTATTTTAACCAATGCTAACAACCTCCTGTATCTACTGTACAACACACAAACCTTGCAAAACTGAAACTGCTACCTGAGCTCATTACTGCATCAGCTATTCCCCTCTTGGTCTCTATAGACTAGAAGCCCCTGGAGAGATGCTCAGTCTTTCAAACTGAGAGCTGTTAATTTAAACATAATGTGACAGTTTTCATTCATTCACAATTATCAAGAAGTCAATTATTCCAGCCTTGCAAGAAACTCAAAAGGTGTTTCTGTAAGCTCAAGTGCTGGCTGTCTTCTCAGCCTGACGACCCAGGCACCTGTTCTACCATATTGACAATGCTTGAAGAAGCATCTCCAATCCTGACACCATGCTTTAGCCAGACCACACACCTCCAGATGAAGGGATCACCCTGGGGAGCAGAGGAGTGTTTTCTTCAAGAAGTCTCCTCCCAACACTGAGTCCCACTCTCATCAGTGGGGAAGACGATTTCGATACCCTGTGTCATCCCACTGATCTCGTGCTGAGCTTGGTTCAGCTGAGGCTTCAGAACTTAGGTTTCTAATTTTAGCATAGCTATTGTTTTTCTTAAGTCTCTACCTTAATCCAATTTCAACACAATGCTCTTCTAGGACAAGACATTTAGCTAAGAATACTTACACTGTGCTGCAGTGTCTCCAGTGGCTAAACGTGCTGCTCTGCTTTACCTTTCACTGGATACTAAGAATAGGAACAAGTACAGTCACCTGGCAAACTAAAAGCTGCCAACCATACATGAATAAATGGGAAATCTGCTCTCTTGTGCTACCTGCCAAAAACATTCACGCTGCAAATTATCAAAAAAAACCTCTCCTCAGAGTTCACCCACACAAGAGCTCTTGGTCCCCTTCATTAACCAAAGCAATTAGAAAGCACAGTGAGATGTACCCCTGAATCGTGGAGGTGAAAAGTCCATCAAAATTGATTTTGCCACACAGTAACTGACTTAGGACTGCCCTTTACCCTCAGTCACTTGTACTGATGGAACTGGATTTATTGTCGCAGTGAAAGATGGAAAGTTTGCCAAAAAAAAGAAATTTACATCAGTGAGAAAACAAGGAACTAATTTGTAGATTCTCCACCATAAGACCTTTTGTACCAGAGATAACCTAGCTCTACACAAAACAGTGTTACTGGAATCAAACACAACAAGTTTGCTTACAATGTGCATGTTCAAAAAGAAACCTCCCCACTTATGAGCGAAACCCTGTGTTTCCAAGGCAAGACACTTCTTTCAACGTGACTCAAAATGTGGTTTCCTTCAGTTCTATGGTCGACCCCTATAAGGTGATCTAACAGGATGACTCCATCTCCTCTCTGCTCCTGAGCCTGCATAATGTCCATTCTGTAAAATACCTAAGGACCTCAACCACAAGACCACATCAACATGCTCTTGTATTTCAGAACATACACAGCTGCTCTGAAGTCAGTTAATACCAAGGAGACGTCTCTCTGTGCTGGCCTGACTGCATCCTAACATTTTCTAAATGTTTCTAAAGGAGGGATTCAGAGCTCTAGTCTAAGCATGCTCCCAAAGTAGGAGAAGCCCTCCTGCTGAACACATCATCCTCGTCAGAAGGACTGGATGAGTAAACAGTGGGATCAGTAAGCCATCAGCAGTTGTGGGAAAACTCCACCCCATCCACCCTGGCCTTTGACTGCTCAAACTTCTGCTGTTTAAATCAAAGAGCTAACAGAAATAAATAAGTGGGATTAAAAAAAATGAATAAACATGCTCTCCACCCTCTTTGTCAAAACTACAGGACATAAATTGCTGATCTGAAGTTAGGAAACGGGGCAGTAATAAGAGCTGGATAGCAACCCTGCACACAAAGGTCAAGTCCGTGAATTATAAATCATTATTTATCTGAAATCAAGATACCTGAAGGGCAACTAAAGCACTGATGGTGTTCCAGGATTCTGCTGAGGAGAGTAAGAAAGGCAAAAGTTATCACCTACCCAAAGACACCAAAAACCCTTAAAGAGCCACAGGGCTTCTGTGAAAGGATATGAAATATGGTAATGATGCTGAGAGATAAACTGGTTAAGTGCCATTAAGAGCCATTTCCCCAAAAACAATTCAAATTTTCACCAGTGAAATCACCGTTGCTTAAATGGAAGCTCTATTCTGATCTTTGACATTTCCCATGAATCTAGCACTAAGAAATCAATAACAGACAGCTTAGTCTGTCCTCACAAATAGGTTGCAATAAATGGTGCATCCTAAAAGCTATCTGCTCTGGAAACTCCAGATGATCCAGTTAATTGGACAACTGATCACCCTATTTTATTTTTTTTCCCAACTAATTAGCTCTACAGGATAATTTTTTTTGAATGCTTCTAGATATTTCAGTTAAACATAGACAGAATCCCAAGTCCCTGAAAATCTTAGAGCTTTACAGTACTTGTAGTGGGAAAATGTACCTTTAAACAGTAAATAAAGAAGGCAGTGAGTCACTAATGGCACTCAAAGCACTGTATAGCAGGTTGACAAATGACAGTGTAATTTTTCTAAAGCAAAGTAAGCCAGAACAGGGAATATTTATATAAATCATCCAAGAGAACACAGGAAGTCAAAGCTTGGGCCAGGGCTGCAACTGGATCTTATACATGTGTGAGGCTTAATCCATTTGATCAGAGATGCAACTGAAAGCTTGAATCCACAGTTAGCACAGTAAGCTTTCTTCTGCAAATCTCAGCCATGTTCTGACCATCCTCAGAGAGCATCCCAGGACTGCCCATTTTGCAGATTTTATCAATTTTCCTCTCAGCCTCTGCAATCACAACAAATTAACAAGCTAAACTCCCTCTAATCTTTCTTGGCAAGGCCTGTAGGATCTAAATATTACATACCCACTGTGATAAATCACAGAACAAGAAAGAAAATGTTGCCTACTCAAAATTCATCCAGGCTGAGAACTCACGGCACAAAGCAGCTACCTCTGCATAGGAGCTGAACAATCAAACCACTTAATCCCTGATGCAGCAGCCACAGGGATGCTGCCAGTCACACTTGGGCAAACCACACAGCTCAACAGATTGCAAGAGCAGATGTTAATGCTGTGGGATCAACCTCAGTAGCCTCTTCAAGGAAAAATTCCTACTAATTCAGGCATTTGTGCACATGTGGAATAAAGACTGGATCCAAAATTTAACACACACACACTCTTAAAAGCTGAAGTACACACGTAATGGAATAAACAGAAAATTTCAGGCAGACCAAAAATACAACATGGACAGAAACATGAGAAACAGCTTCAGAACACAGTGTCTAACAATTTCCCAAATACCAGTATGGTCAGGCCAGCATGTCTACGAATCCAGCTGGTTGTCACCAACCAGGAGTTTAACTCGAGCACGAGCTACACACAAAAGGTGGAACACCATCGTCATCATCATCATCATCATTCATGGGACAGCAATGACTCCAACAGGGGGAAAGAAAAGTGTCAGGGGAACAGTCATATCTGCATTTACAGGGGGCTTTCCTCAACTCCCCAGGACTACCCAGATGCCAGAGCAGTGGACTGTCACCAAGGCCCATAATAATAACTTTACAGTAAGCTTCTCATCAAGTCACACTGCAAAACGGGTACTGTGAGGGCAAGAAAACTGAGCAAAGACAATCACTTAACTATTCTGGGATGCTGAATAGTCCCCACTGGAGGAGTTCAACAGGAGGCAAAATTACAATGGCTTGTCTCCTTTCCTGTTTTGCTCCATTACTAAAAATCACTTTCAAGTACTGGAGTGTAAGGCTGGAGAGAAATAGAAAGGAATGTCTGGGGCAGATCTTTAAGAAAAACACCTGAAACAAAATTATTTGATGTTCAAGGAATGCTTTGCTGTGTATTTGCTTTTTTTCCTTTTCTTTTTTAAATCATTAGCATTATCAAATTTATTCAATTTTACCTTGAAGAAAATTTACCTTTGCAGTTTAAATGACAGATTAAAACAAAAGAAAAAATGAGTAGCACATAAAGACTCCATCAGGAAATGCTTTTTGGAAATGAAAACCACAGAAAGCAAGAAGGGTTTATTTTCTGGCATGATACGACACTGAAGTTACTCCTACTCCTTCTTTTTTTATAATTGAGGCCATGAAGCCAAAGTCAAGAAGCTTCCAAGGGCACAAGAACATGAATGTCTGTAATGAGGCTACCACTTCACAGCTCCTTCCACCGTCGTTATTCAAGTTTCATCCAACTGGTTTCCACAAGGATTGTACTTAAATATAGGTGTGAGTACCTATCCCTTGACGTGTTAAGCAACATCTACAGTGAGAAATAAATTCCTGCACAACACTTCAATACATAAGCACAGTGTCTCCACATATCCTATGGAAGACCCCACTTGATGCAGAAGATTTTTTCCTGGATACTCTTCGTTCTCCTTGTAGTAAAAAACTCATTCGCTCATGACAGCCCAAGTGCCAGATCTACTTCCAGTCGGGAGGAGGCTTTTAGTTTGTGAGGGACTGACACAGCCCACTTGGTGTAATATCTCCAACCCCTGCCACTCCCAAATGCTCTATTATTTCCAAGTACTTGGGTTGCTAACAGGCTCTAATGCTTATGAGTCTGCAAGGGCACCTTGGACGTGAATTCAATTTACCCCCTTCCTCTAAGGGAATATAAAGCTGAGAAAGACAGAAAGCCACTTTGTGTCTTCAAGCAGAAGCAGTAGCAGCAAGACCTGGGACAAGGAGATTCTGGCTGCAGCATTCCCAGAAGAGTTCCAATGTACAACCCCTCATTCTTTTACAGAATCTCCTTTGATTGCATCTGAGGCAAAAATTAAGAGAAAAAGAGAATTCCCGTAGTAACTCAAGAGGAAAAGCCAAATGAGTTTAGAAAGACCTGGCTAAGGAAAAACGTGCCGCACTCGTACTCCCCTTCATTACACCTCTAAATGCTGGATTGGCAGAGTATCTGTGAGTCAGTATTTTTCACTCTCAAAATAATGGAAAAGCTGAAACAAGATTTGACTAAGAATAAAAAAATTATTAGCATTAACTATTTCAACCATTACAGAAAACAGAGCTTGTCAGACTAACATGATACCTCTGCTTTTACAATATTAAAAGTTTGGTTGACACACATAATGAAGTCACTGTAATATATTTAGACTCTGTAATATATTATGGTTTCTGTAATGCATTTGACTTGGTACGGGATGACATTTTGATTAAGAAGATATATCAATAAAAATAAACTCAGAAGACATTAAATGGATCAAACGCAAAATAAATGATAACTCTGAAATGCAACAGTAAATGTGAAACACTTATCATGTAGATATGCATCAAATGGGATTCTGCAGGGACCCATTCTTAGCCCAGTGCTATTTAGCATTTTTAGAATAACCTGGAAGAAAACATAAAATGAATATATATGGAGCCTGGAGATGATACAAAGCCAAGTTTGAACAGTGATGAATAACAAAGAATGTGAGACTAATAAAAAGTCCAAAGACTGCTTGACAAGCAATATATAAAAGAATAAGTCTGTTCCAATAAGGAACAGAATACGAGGTCATACACCTAGAAATACAAGGGGCAGGCCCTATTTACAGGACTCTGGTGCAGGAGACAAATATTTGGCAAAAAAACCCCACCAACTTCATCATCACAGATGATCAGCATAGAAAATAACAAAAGGATCAGATACAGAATAGTATACTTGGGTGTATAAACATAGTATCTACTCAGGATTCTTATATCTTTGTATTTGTCCATCCTGTGATGCTCTCAGTTTAGAGATTGCCTTGAAAACTGGAAGGCTCAGAAGAGCCACAAGAATCAGGAAGATTTTGGAAAACACACTGAAGTAAGAGATTACAGATTCTTTTATTTTAATACACATACTGTCTGTATTAATAAAATTGAATTATTAAATTAAGAGTAATAGAAATGTGCATTAATATAAGGAATAACTTTAAAGGACACTTCTCATGCCCTAATAAAGGCATATCTGGGCACTTCTATTCAGAATGTAATAGTTTCAATTGAGTAGTTTAATTAAATAGTGAATCAATGTATTTTAAGAAGTCCTTCAAATTACATCTCCTTATGGATCCCCTAGAGACTCAAAATGTAGAACTGACATCACAGAGTTTAGATCACAGAATATTCTGAGTTGGAAGAGACCCACAAGGATCATTGAGCCAACTCAATTATTAAGATGGTTATATAAAGATCGGTACTGTCAGGTGATAACATCCATTCAATACCTGGAAATTGATACATTCAAAATAAAGCTAAGACTCAAAAAAAAAAAAAAAAAAAAAAAAAAAAAAAAAAAAAAAAAAAAAAAAGCAAAACTGACAATGGTCACCAAGACCCAAGGCTGGCAGGAGAGTCTCCAGCACTAAAAAGGCATTCACCAGCACCCCCTATAATGGAGAGCAGGACAGGTTTCAGTGGTATCTTTTGGCCTCATTATTCAGGTCTTGGCTCAAAAATTCACTGCTGTATTTTTCAAAAGAAAGCTCTTGAATGTGACTGTACCTTCTGGTCTGGTATTGTGGCACTGGAGATCACCAGGCACTGGGGGCCCAAAATAGGATGACCAATTTAATTTCATTCTGAATCTTGCAACAATCCTCCAGGAATAAAATGTGTAATCCAATAAGCCACACAAGCCTCAATGGGCTAATCACATTATTTTAAGCCCTTTTTAATCAACTTAAATTATTTCTTCATTAATCCTATTTATGCCGATCCAGATCAACCCCAATCCTTAAATTTAGCAATGAAGTTTAAAAAAAAAAAATCAATAAAATAAGGTAATGAAACTGGTTTAATGGAATTTTTTTAAAAAAATTCCAATTGTTATTCATAATTGAATTGTTAAATAGGTTGAGATAAAATACATAAAGCCAAATATAAAGTATATGGGCAAGGCAGAGCACAGCTCCTCTCTACGAAGTGTACACAGGGCCATTGAGATGGGTCTGTACATAAACACAGGCTCAAAATACTCCTGAAGTATTTTACTCCCACCTACAGTTTTTTAGCAACTATGAGCACAATGCACACCAGCTCCCTTACAAGCAAAACACAGATTTCCCCATTAATATCAAGGAAAAATGTATTCAAGAGACAGATGTGGCAGCCTCATTAAATCATATTATGTGACTCTCCTACGTAGGCGTATTCCAAATTTTTACCAATACAGATGCTGAATGTTTGCATTACTCATCAAAATAAGGAGTAAATTATGCAGGTTACAGGCATTTTGATAAGAATGCAAACTGCAGCTTCATACACACCCGATTTATTTAAAGAATAACTGATTTGCTATGGTGATGTGCTAAAATTTTTAATCACATTTCTTCAAAGTATCCACCCTCAAGGGCACAGCTCTCCTACTTCCCAGAGCCCAAGTCTTAGGGAGAGAAAAATCATTTACTCATTTTAGTTTGGTTTTTTTAAAAGAAATAAAGGAATGCAATTGTAACACAGTTTTATTCTGGTCATATTTATATTTGCTATTTTAGTGGCTATAGGGATATTAAAAATATCTGAAATCTAACCACAATATAATTATACTGTAACTGCAACATAACTCAGTACTTATGTATGTAAAGAAGATAACACCTCAAATAGCCAGTAGTTTTGTACACTTGCAACATCTAGAAGATGTTGAGCAAGAAGAAAAACGTTGGATTTGCAACCAGAAAAGTGAGAACCTCCTAGCCTACCTCCTAGTTGGCTTCTAGTTCTGCTCACAACCCCAGGAAGACTCCTTAGGAAACACTTTGTGCTCTAGAGTTCTCTCAGAGTTTCCATAAGACTAAGAAATGTTTCTGATGCATATTCAGAGAATGTACCTTCAGAAAAAAGGCAATTTCTATCAGGGTCTCCATCCTTCCCCTCACCTGGGGGTGATAGGCATGATGGAAAGGGGACATGTAGCAGCAGGGACAGGAGAGGCTGGGCCAGTGGTTTGGGAAGATTCTTGTTTTAGGAGTCCAAGTTTTGTATTTGCCTTCTTGAGGACGGAAAGCCACAGGCCCCACTGCCAAACCACAAGCTTCCCCTATCTTGCACAGTTATCATTAACACCACCACTGTTCTCCCCAGAGCAATTCAAGAGAGACCTAAAGGCATCCATTAAATACTGGCCATGTTTAATTTTGCAAGTGTGAACAAGTGGTAGCAGGAGAGTGGCATTAGTGAGCACTAGGAATCACTCTTCCATGGACAACAATCAGCTCAGAACTCACAGTCCATTCAATGGGCTCTCTAAAATAGATTATGATTCGCAACAACTGTGTGATTGAGCTGTTGCTCATTTTAAGCTTTAATCTTACAAACACTTACACACACGTTTAGTCCCCACGGCCACACTGTTCATTTGTTAATATCCTATTTAGATTAAAATAGGTATGACTGTGCATTCCTTCATCCAACATCTCCTGAAGTCCTTCGAGTCCTCTGGCTTTTTGAGACTTTTAAAGCCAATCCCTCCCACCAGGGAAACACAGATTCTAAATTCAACGGTGTGTTTTTTTACAGAAGCATATACACTAAAAAGATAAATATTAAGGAAAACTCTTTTACTCCTTCTAAAAGCATTAATTCCCTCCTTTCTCTTTTCTTTTTTTCTTTCAGTTCCTTTAGGTCAGGGGTCCTCAAACTACGGCCCGCGGGCTGGATCCGGCCCGGGAGGCCCTCCAATCCGGCCCGCGAGCCCCCTCCCGGCGCCGCC
>JAWWLV010000183.1:28901757-28928699 GCA_035041135.1 Platyrinchus mystaceus
GCCCCCCCCTCCGGCCCCTGACAGCGTCTGTGGAGAGGAATTCGGCCCGCGGCTTGAAAAGTTTGTTGACCCCTGCTTTAGGTGGATGTATGAGCAACAAATGCTCCCCAACACACTGCTGAAAGGTAAATAAAGGGTAAAAGAATACACTTCTATTCAGCTGCAGGATTTGACTAACTCCTGGAGAAAGAGACCAAACATGAGCAAGAAGGAACCCTGGCCAGGAACCAGCAGGAGTGGGTGCCCTGGGCCCAGGGGAGCACACTCATTCTCAGGCTGAACTGCTCCAAATCCAGCACACTTAGAAGAAACCAACTTTTCACCTTCATTTTTCCAGATCACACTATTTTTTTCTAGCTAGTGGCCTCAGGAAAATAATATTGCTGTAAATATGCCATTTAAGATCAATTTTTTTCATGTGCCTGTCTTTAAATGGAAGACTAAAAAGGACAATAATTTAAAAAATTATATAGTGTTCAGAAAATTATAGAAATCATTTGCTCTGCTTGTCAGCTTTCCATTTCAAAGCTCTTAATGAAATTTCTGGTCTTAACCCTAAAGCAAAGCTTTATGCAATGAAGAGCCAACATATTTTATATCTGTTTAATTATAATAATGAAGACTTTGGTAATGCATTTAAAAGAACTACAGTCTAATCAGGGCTGTATCCAGAGAACTGCTTTTTTGTACCCAGGAGAATTTGTCTGCTTAATTAAGTCTCCTGTCTCAGACACAGAACATAGTGACTCTTTCATCTGAACTACCTTATGTAATTGCACACCGGCTCTGCATACAGCATAGATTGTTTCCAGTGCAGTTTCTAACACTATCATCATGCTTCCTAAAGCAAAGATACAGAAAACATAGCAAACAGTCTACAAAACGTCCCTGTATATGGTAAATGGTATGCACACACTTCTGCCTTGCCGTTCAGCAACAGGGGCAGCAGTAAAATATGAATGCCCTAGTGCTAATATTGATCCAAATCAGATTTAATTCTCTTTAAGCCACTGTTCTTTATTTACCTTAATGTAATGAAAGCAGAATCTAGCCCACAGGAGCAATGTATGAGATTCATGGAAATCCCATTCTTAATTATACCATATTTTCTGGATAGACTATTTTAAGGTATATTTGGAATCAGGAGAACTGTACAAAACACCGTAGCAGTACCATTTATTTTCCAGGTAGATTAACAAAAATTAAATCTTTTAGAACTACCATGGATACTACACTCCATAGCTCATTAATTTCAGTGGGTTTTGTCTCAGCTGTTTTCTGATTTTGAATCAATATCGAAGCTTATAGAATATATTTTCCTCCTTATGCCTGGGTATCAAAAAAGTTTTTTTTTTTCCCATACAGTGTTCTTATCGGGGATCATTACTAACTGAGAGAAGAAACAGAATCAACTCTTTGTATGCAGTAAAGTGGCAAACATTTTGTTAAACTATGTACTTTGGAAAATAATACTTTTCTAACTCATTTTCCAAAGACAATTAAATTATCTGTCAATGACTTCTTCAGCTACCAGGTAAATTGAGGCCCATCAGACACTCTGTAATTGCTGAATATTCTCTATTCATCAAAGCACACTGTTGTAGCTCAGCAAACTGAAATGGCATTACTGCCCTCATGAAAAATGAATACTGCACCCTGCAACCATTTGCTGGTATTTTAAAAATCAAACACTGATTTAAGAGCTCCAGGTGGAGTGTGGTCATTCATCAAGCACTGTGCACCACCACACTGACACACAGAGATTTTGGCTGTAAGGTTGGCATAACCCAACCTCAAAGCAGTTCCTTCCTAAACTCTCACAGAAAACTGTTTTCTCCCATCAGTAAGAACATGCCCAAGAATAAACTCACATACAACATTAGAAAACACATATGAAACTATGAAAAGCACAGCATCCAGAAACTAGCCAAAGCACTAAATTACAAAGGACAAATTTTGAAGGAGTCTGAATACATCCTTTGATTTCAGGGTCAACAAGGCTATCAGAAGTGAGAGAAGTGATGTAACCAAACCTGTGAAGAATTGGAGGATAGAATATTTTTAGAGTATTAACTGAGCTGGGCTGTTACCTTCCACAGTTTATAGCTTACTTCTTAATGCTGAGCTTGGAGCTTCCTCTTTCTCTGCTGCCTGAAAACACGGGGCTTGAAATCGAATTCTGAAATCCAGGCAGGCAAACATAAAAAACTGGGTATGAAACAGGTTTTCCTTGCATCCCATTTCTGAAAAGCTCAAGTAGAGATGTCACATATCATTGTATATACAGTCAGAGGTACTTACATATCAACCACTAAAGCAGCAGATCTGGCTGCAGAGTGACACCAACGTAGGCAGAAGTTCAGTTACTCTGCTTTGCATGAAGCACAGACCTGATGATACATCCCCAGCTCTTGCTGAGTCAATGAAACGTTTAAACACAGATCCGCTGTATTCAGTGAAACTTAAAAAATACTTTAGCACTTTGCTGATCTCAGAGACTCACCCACAGTCATGCAGGAAACAGAGGGCAGAGGAGCTGTGAACGGCACTGACACGTTGCAATACTGAGAAACAAAACCACCCCTCCGTTTTCAGAGGCTGCTCTAGCTCTGTATCAAACCTACATGTTTTGTGAATCACATTTCATGGTAGGAATGTGGCAGCATGCAGTAAAATAAATAAACAGTTAGATGTTTCTTTACAAGTGTAAAATTAAAGACACACCGTTCCTGAGTGTTTTTTGCAACAAGATTGCTTGGGTTATTTTCAGAAAAAAAAAAAAGACTACGTACCTGAAAGATAACCCTTTTCATTTATAACCGTAAACATAATGTGAGGGCAGGTAGGAGACACGGACTTGAAACCTCTTAATCTAAATCATATCCCTTTCACCACGAGTTTCCAAAAAATTAAGTAAAATGCAATAAACAGCTCAGTTTAGGTAATACCAAGTGTTGGTTTCTTACTTAAAAGTTTCAGCGTAGTTGTTTTTCCTTCTTGTATGAATACTTTTATTCATGTAATACCAGAAAATACACACAGAAGTGCCCCATTACTTCTGCCATTTCCTTTTTATACACTTACACAGTGACAACATGAAAAAATGTTTATTTCAAGAGAGCCTTGTGCAGAGCCGGTACCATACAAAACCAAAAGCAGGTTCACAAGCAGTCCATATGCACAGCCTCTCCAAGAAATTTACATGCTGCCCATAGTTTAATCAGAATTTTCAGAGACAGAAAATGTGTCTTAAGCTTCCCAGATGCAGGTGTTTATTCTACAGGGAAGAATGAAACCAAAAGGCCTGGAAAATCTTTTCGTCTTTTCCTATTTAAGCCTGCACAAAGAGACAGACAATGTTTGGCAAATAGATGTGTTTTAAATACACATCCTGGACATGTTTAGACTCCATTTGTGACTAACACAGGGAATCGAGAATAAAGCTGTGTCAAGTCCTGTGGCTTGAGACAGGACACATGGGTATGAGCACACAGCTGTGTGAGCACACATCAGGCACTAACACACATCTAGGACAGAGCTGTGGAGGGATTTCACTACCTCTTTTCCAAGTGCAACCTGTAAAATTAAAAAAAAAAAAACCAACTTGGTACATTCTGAGCCATTTCAAGAGCAAGCATTTTCTCCACACAAATACCTCCTTGAAGCCCAGAGGGCAAATCATGTCTTGCAGGGATGATTATACAGCATCCAAAAAGGGGAAAGAGAAGCAGCGCTAGAGAAGAACTCCATCAGAGAGAAACTGGGAAAACCAGCACAAAACTTCTCTCTATATAATTATGTTGGTAGAATAATGGCAGGATTATATAAAAGGAGCAACTAGAACAAACATTGCTACTGCCTGGATTAATCAGACATAGCTGTTCCTGAAACCGTTACATAAATTGACATCAGTTCAGTCTGCATGCATAATATCAATTCTACCTCATTTTTCATACCAAATTATGTCAGATTTTAATTAAAATCTTTTAACTGAAAATTAAAATGTCAGTGGTGATGCACAGATGCTGCTGAACAGATTAACCTTCTCCCTAATTCAAATAAAACAAAAAAAAGGAGAAAATACCTTAGAGCAAGAGTTTCAAGTGATTCTCTGCTCAGCCAGCAGCAGGGACTGGCCACTGAATTAAGTTCCAGGGGCTTTCTTTCTGAACTTAACTCTTGCTGCCAGTTACAGGCCTCCAGGATCAGGGACTACCCTGAACTCAATGCATCAAATAGCAGGGGAATGTAAAAGCAAATAGCTCCTAAATGCATTAAACAGTAATAATACATTAATCAGCAAACTCCAAACAGCTTTTTCACTCATCAGGCAAAAAGCAGCCCCTTGGCAAAACTGAAGCCTTGAACTCCACTGCCACCCCACGCAGACACATGCACGTGTTGTGTGCTCATCTGCCTCAGCCTCCCCCAGAATTGGGGTGAGACTCAAACACGGTGGCTGAACACCACCTTCCACCTCTCCAAAAACATTTACCAGTCATTTCCTTTCCAGAGCCACTGCTCTAATGAAGCCTAACTCCACTTCTTCCAGCTGCTAACTGCTTCAAACGAGCTAACGTGGTTTGACACACCAGCACTCATCTACCAACAGCTCCCAAGGGGCGCTCCCCAAGGTCCTTTTTGGACCTCCTGCTAACACTGAACTCACAACTATTTAATCAGACTGTTCAATCTGCATCCAAGGTCCACAGGATCCCTGGCATGAAGTGAGACCTACAGCTCTTTTCTCCAAAGCTACTGTTTCTGATGTTTCTAGAGGTTCTTCTGTTTGGTTCAAACGAGTCAGAGTTATAAACTCTGCCTCAAACTAGCCAGCAGCTTCAGCCTGAATTTCTAAGTGCACACATATTTTGAGCCCAGCACCACACACAACCACAGGCTCTATTGATACTGCTGGCCATCTGCTGAAACTTTCTCTGATTCCACAAATAAATCCCATTCCCTGACTTAACTTCATTTTCTAGGTACAAAAAAAGAAATAAAATAAAAGAGAAAATAAAATGTTTCATATTGGAATGTACTCTTACAGTAAATGGGGAACCCTTAGGTAGAGTGGGAACATAAAAACTAAGGCATGAGTCATAGTGGGCAAGCCAGAGAAAAAAAAAAAAAAGGAAATAAAATATTGAGAACAGCAATACACAAAGAGGGTGAAAATATTACAGACACAAGTCATAAACAGGGGCCCATGAAGAAGTGGCTGTCAGGCACAGGTAGCAAACTTCAGAATCAGACAAGCTAAAGAGCTTTTGACACCTTGCTCAGTTCAGCTTTCCATCCTCATTAAAAAAGCACCTGAAAAAGGAAACCTTCATTCTCCTGGGAGCACATTTACTTCTCAACTAATGTTACTGAGAGTTGCACTATTGACGTCAATAAAAGGAGGGTAGTTTAATCCCTAGAGCTAGCTTTGGGTTGCTGATTTGGTGAGGATCTGCTGCTTGAGCTGCTAATGGTTTGAGTCTAATTTTGTGGCAATCTGTGTTCTCAGTGACTATATTTATTTCCCTGTTCCTTGCTGCTCAGGTATATAACATCACTGTACCTGTCAGGTGCTGGGAAATGAAAATTGTTTCCCTGCAGTATTAAAAAGGCCAAAAAAAGAAAATGGATATTACTAATGGGCAGTGCCAGCGCTGCTGTTCGTAGAGGATATGGCAGTTCCAGAGAGCTGAATTACATTACATATTTGCACATGGCAATTTGCACTGAACAGGAAATACTCTTCTCCTTAGCTGAGTCTTGCTCTTAAAACAGATCAGCCAGGAAAAAAAGAAAGAATAGAGGTTGGAATGGAAGAAAAGCCAGCCTGATATTTTAGCTGTGTGCAGAGCACAGGCACATCCCCACCACCCCCTCCAGCTCTGTGCTGTGCCGTACACCACGAAGCCGTGCACAGCAAAGACTGGGGATGCAGAAGGCAATCAGCAGTTCTCATCTTTAAGACTAAAGGTCAAACTGAACCAACCCCTCCAGTGGTGGCAGAGACGTGTGGTTCCAGCAAACCCCCAGAGGCAGAGACACACCAGGACAGCCAGACAGCAGTGACATTCAACATGCCACTGCTTCACCAGCAATGGCTCTGCCCTGACTCATCAACAAACCCAAGCATTTTGTGCACAACTCCCAGGGTCGGTTCTCCTACTGCTTGACCTTTGCAGGCCCAAGGTGGGTTGGTGGGTTGGCCAGCTGAGTAAGCCCAGCAGGTATAGCCTGGCTGGTCTGCACTGAACGGCGAATGCCTGAGACATACAAGACATCCCGTACTCAGGCACGCACATGGTGATTCACGGCACCCGTTTCAGTTGCCGGAACTGTTTAATAAACCATTAGTAGACTTGAGGCTGGAAATTTCACAGGGATGTTTAGACTGAGAGCTTATACAGTGACAAACTTCTGGCTTTGAAAAAGATTGTTAAAACCTATCTTTGGTCGTTTACACATCCCCTCCTCTAGTGCGAGACCTGCCATCTGCCTGCTGCGCTCTGCCAGTTACGCTGCCGTATCACCAACCGCCGCTACACAGACAGAAACCTCCCCTGGTGCTTTTACCCACACACTGCTTTTAGACTGCTGCCTGAGAAGGAGCTCGTGGCTTAGGCTTAGAGGCAGAGGGCAAGAGAACTTGGTCATTATATCCCAAGCACTGCCACACAAGTAGGATTTTCCTCCCCAGGAGCGGTGAGGAGCAGCAACGCCCGCAAAGTCCAAGCGGGGAATCCCAGTGAGCTGACACTCCTCTGCCAGCATTGCAGAGAGACTTCCTGGCACCCCCACCTCCATCACAACTGCACTCACCCCTGCATATTCTCCACCCTGCTTTTTGGACACCAAGCAAGCCCCCCAGGAGCTAAGAAAAATGTCAGCCCTCCCACAGACCCCTCATTTGACCTTAGACAGAGTCAAATTCTCCCTCCTTGCATCAGTTCATCACCTGCAAGATCAAAATCACTCACATGATTTCCATTCCTGTCTCACCCCACAGAAGCTGACCTGTGGGAGCAGCACATGCAACAGCAGTGGCAGTGCGTTCAAAGAGGGGACTCAGGCCATTTACTCGGCATACAGCAAATTCATGTCCCTTGCTCCTTCCTTACCTGCCTGAACCCCAATGCATACAGACTGTTTAAAAAAGAGGTAATTTGAATTAAATAGCAGTCCTAACGCATTCCAGGAGCATTCCTGAAAACCAATCATTTGGATGAATTTTATTCAAAAGCCTCTAAACAAACACTGAGCTCTGCTGTAACACTGCTGCTTTCCCTTTGCCTCAGTAATTCAGTTCCCACTGTGGGGGGCTATTTATCTCATTCCCCTTGCAACATAAAAGCCATTTCTCCAGTCAAACCTCTACATTATAAATGGCTATTTTTCCCTTTATCACAAGCCTGCTGATAGGCTATTTCATATGGAGGAAAAGCACCCGGCTGAATGATGAAGGTGGCAGCAGAGAAGCAATCGTGCTTACGCCAGGGACCTCTCCCAGGATTTTATGCTGTTTGTGAAGTCTGACTCCAGTGCCACACTGGCTGTACATGACTGTGATTACACTGACTAGGTTATTCTGATTTACGGGAGGGAGAGAGACGGAGAGACAGGAAATTGGCCCAGCAATGATGTACTAATGTACAGCTCCTCTCCAGAAGCTCAGTGCCTGTAAATCAGAAAATGTTAAAAACATGGTTTTGATAAGCATGACAAATCATGTAAAGTCATTACAATTTTATTAGAGGAAACATTTTCAAATGCATTGATTAAATTAGGGATAATGACTTGGACCTGAAGTTATAAACCTCTAATTTCATCAGCACTAATGACCTCCTGAATAGAAAGGAGGAAGTCAACATCCTCATGGCTGAGACAAAGAGTGCACAGCACATGAAACCATCCCTTTGTGAGCCACCCTGCAATGGATAAAACTGAGTGAGAAGACAAAGACTGTGGAGAGCCAAATCACAGTCCACATGTTAAATAGCTACAGCTACCTGAGACTTTAAGCCCTGTTTAAAATTAATTAATTCTTGAGCTCCAAGGAACATTATTGTAATCAAAAAGCAGCCTATATAAAAGCAGGGTTATTCTGTGCATATTCACAATGAAACCTATGAAAAAATGAATGTGTTCAACCTGTAATCATCTTCCCAATCTCAGGATCACATAAAACCTTAATTTGTCTCCAAATGCCTGCACTCACTTAGTGGACTAGCAGGAAAGGAAAGCAAAGCATGGATCTCATGTCCCACTTCCCAGGCCCTGAGTATTGGTGTGACTGCTGCAAAACCTGAGCAGATTCTTCACACGGAAGGTAATTCCTCCTGGTGGAAACAGTCAACTAAAACTGAACTGCTCGTTCACTAGTGCAGACCTAATTGGGGCCTTCTATACCAAATCCTCCTTTTATCCTCCCGCAACAGGAGGGAGTTATAAAGGATGTTTTACCCATTTTCTTTTTTCCGCCTCCCATGTTTAGCCCTTTCCCTTTTGCTCTATGAAAATCGGAAGCAAGAAGGAAGAGTGAAATGAATGTCTGCTATGTCTATCAAAATACAATGAACAGGGAGAAAGAAAACTGTTCTCCCCTAAACTCAACAATTATCATTATCTCACCTGTCTTCTGAAACCAGCAAATATAAGAAACTGGAGTTGTAAGAAGAATTGTTTTTACAAAGGTTGCACCTTGAACTTTAACATTAATAAGAAAGAATAAAATAGAAAATAATGCAACACTGTGGGAAAACATCAGAATTGTCTGAGTGCTTTCCCTCACCTTCCCTCATTAATGCAGTCTTTAGATTTATACACTTCTCTTTCTTGTAAGGACTACAATGCATGATTAATTCATTCATTCATTAAACTTCATCAGCTTTGTTTAATCTGTCAGATAAATGGGAAACAAATACTGATAACATATGGCTGTGTATTAACATTGTGTCTGCCTGTCTCACCATGAGAAATCCAAAAAAACAAGCCTCACCTCAAACAAGGAACAATTTAGCTTAATCTCCCTTTGAGACCCAAAACTCATGCAACACCCTTCCCACCTCTCATACCCTATCACAGTACCCTGTATGGTGAAAAACTGAGTTTCAGAGATTTGAATCTGAACCTCTGGGACACATGAGAAGCTGGGATCTTGCTTGCTACAGACACTTTCCTGCATGGTAGAAGCTATAAAGATGCTCTTTTGTGCACCCTTGGAATTTCCAGGAATACAATACAGAAATAATCTCAGTTGTGCATCCAGAAATAGAAGAGAATTATTCACCTTGCACATAGTACACAAATTTGGTCTAAAATCCACACAATTAATTATTAGAAGTGGATCACTATTATAAGATCTTTACTTTTTTCCTTAAACTGAAATTCCATATTCAAGGTATGAGTTTAGTTGCTCTTTTTTTTTTCCTTTCCTTTAGTACAGGAATAAATTTTCTATTATTAGTCTGTTTCTGTCATTAAATTCGTAGAGTGTGCAAACACTGATGGGTGTTTTTTTGCTCTATCAAACTCTGCTCTGTTCTAACAACTGAGAACTACATCTTTTACTGCATTACACATAGGAAATATTTAGAACAAACAAAAAGAGAACACTGGCTACCCACATCCATTAAATTTCTGATAGTAAATTGAAAACAATACATGTGGTAGTGCAGCTGCACAACATTATGATAACTGCATCTGTTCTCCCTCTCTCGAGCCACTGAGTTTCAGCCTTTTTTCAGTATTCTTGAGTTAGCCTTTTTTATATAAATAGACTTCATTTCCAAACTCTTTCCATTTTCATTTTTTCCCTTGAACTCACCTCTGAGAGACTTAATGAGGACAGAAAATTGATCAGCGAGTACATTTTATGCCTTATTTGAAAGCACATAATGTTTCTCACAAGTCCTCTTTGTAGGAAGATGTGTCTGCAAGTACTTCTCTTCTATAAATATATTAAGATGAAAGAGAGAGACACAGCAGTCCAGGACTTGTACCATTCAACTTCCGCAGGAAGATTCATTCCCAGTCTACAGGCACAGGGCTGGGCCAGCCACTGTAGCGTGACACCTTTGTAGTAACCACTGCTGGAAACCACAACCAGTCTGTCATCCCTCTGGGGATCCCAGTGTTGTCTCACAGGCACTTCTAACTGCAGGGAGTGCTCACGTGATAAATGGAGTCATGGCCATCAACAGATCGCCTCCAGAGAGGTCTTTGTTCAACTCTTTTGGAACTTTCCTGATAATTGTTCTCTTGGGTAGTTATGTGTGGCAAAAAGGAAAACCCACCTACCAGAGCGACTCCCAAATCAGCCGTGCCATGAATATCGTCTGTGTATTGTGCAGCTCAAGCTGATGTTGAACAGGTCACATACAAATCCCGTATTCATGTTACTGAGAACTCAAGGGATTTTTGGGGTGGGTGCTGTACAAGGAGAGACTATTCTATTCTTAATGAGCACTTTGGCCCCTACAAAAATTAACAGGAACAAAAGCTAACTACCAAACCTTCGCTGATTTCAGTCTGGGCAGAAAGGGGAGGGGAAGCGTGGCTGAAATCATACACTCCAGACTGCAGCCCAGGGTGAGCCCTGTGTGTTACCTGCCGTGTGCTGCCTGCCAGCCAACCTCTTGGTGCAAAAACTGACAAAACCAGAGAGGCCCCTCTCATGTAAGCACAGAACTCAGCACACCATCATGAGGATCCACTGGCAAACCCTTGATATGACAAAACCCCGTGACATGGCCAGCACAGATGTGCTCTTAAGACACCAAGACTGCAGTGCCCCCCCAGCTGTGCAGTGCCAGCCCTCCCCAGCGGCAGCGCAGCTGGTTTTAGGAGTAATCTGAGAGATGGCACTTACTCAGGTCATGAATCTCCAGTGCCCCAAGTTACTCACCTGTGCTGAAACTGAGCTCCCTTCAAGAAGTGTGAGGCTCAATCCTGTTCTGTTTTGTTCTTATTAGATTAAAAAAATATTTTTATTAAATTGAAAACAAAGCCAAAAACATATAATGGTTAGTGTTCAAATCCAAATTTTCATCTGTTTATGGAGCATTATTTACACATGTGGTTTTTAGTCTCCCAGAGCTATCCAATTCAAAATTAATTTATAGCCCTGTCTTCACAAAAATAGCAAACCACAGCATGAGAAGACCTCAGCATGGGAGATATAATCAACCTTCAGTAGAACCCACTGGGGTGGAAGTGAGCAAACTCATAACTACAAGAGTAGTAGGAAACAAAACCAGCTAGTTACCCTTAAAGAAACCAAAACAGTATGGCAAAAAATTTTCTACTCTATTGCTGACTGCTGTAACTAGTGGTTAGTAAATACTTGTGTGACGGCAGCAACCAGATGTCAGAACTGGATGCTGGACAGCACTGATAGGTATTGTATGAACAAAAAGAGGCAGCAGATGGCCTAAAGGGTTGACTGTTAATATTGCTTCCATTATTTTAATTTCTAGAGAGGGGGAAAAAAAAAATCTTGCTCCGAAGGAAATTTTAAAAGGCACTCAAAGTATACATTGGCTCATCAGTTATGCTATTAGCACAGAATAAGTGTGTTAATAATAATTAAAAATAAGTCCTATGTTAATAATAAAGAAAAATTACTCAGAGCAGTAACAGCAAATTATGTAGTTTGAGATAAAGCCTAGCAGTGGTTTTCTTGTTCATATTACTACATGTGCTGGTTTTGAATGGGGTGATGGGTTTAAGACAGTTCCCATGTTATCCAACAGTAATTTTTAAACTGAACTGGAAATTGGTTTGTGAAAAATACAAGTATATTTAATTGCAAAATGGACTCAAGATATGCATCAAATCAACTCATAAGACTCCATTCATCTGTAAGTCTCACCAGCAACAAAAACGGAAAGTGGGTGGGAAGCTGTTTCAAGTGCCGTTCCGTTAAGCTTCCCACTGATGTACTCTAAATATAAGGCTCAAGGTTTCTGCAGAAAGAGTAACAAACCCATCGGGACTTCGTGCAGGATGCATGTCCTCAGTTTTCCCACGAACCACTCTCTGTCCTCAGCGCTGTGGCTGTGGGAGCGCGGTGGCTGAGACCCTCTCACTGCAGACAGCTCATCTGAGGAGTGTGTTTAATGTGACCCTTCACAGCAGTCTCCCTACACACTGCTCATGCTAAATTTAACATTTACACTAGATTGTCAAGATCTCCTTTGAAACCGTAAATTTTTATATTCAGAAATACAAAAAACAGAGGTTTAAACCATTAATCTGGCTATGATCATTAACATGGAACTGATTTTCCATTTAAATCTTTTCATGCACCTGTTACATCACAGCCAAACTCAAAGTCTCTTCAGCAAACACAGTGCGCCTGCCATCAGTCACTCACTGGGATGGACAGAAAGTCTGCCCCCAGCTACACATGGAGGCACACACTGTAAATAAGTGGTTATAGTCGAGGTCAACCAGGTAAATATTTTAAGAAAGGACAAGCCTCTTCCCCTGCCTGTAAGAGACAAGGGAAGGAGCAGGAAGTCTATCAAGGCTAAGGAAGGGAAGGACCTCACTAGCTGGTGATGCTGCAGCAGGAACACCCCTCCAGGACTGCGCTCCAACAGGGATGAGGGAGCACTTGCAAGAGGACATAAGGGGGTGAAAGGTAAATAAGGATGTACCATTTCCCCTCATCCAGGATTAAACACAGGCCATGTGCAAAGCAGAGTTTCACCAGGGACATTGCCAGAGTGCAGTGAGGGGAAGGCAGCACTTGGCCCACACAGGACTGCACCTTCAGGAAACGTGGGCATCGCTCCCACCCATCTGCTGCAGAGGGCACAGGGCCCTCCCAGACCAGAAGGGGAAGCAGGAGCCCAGCCCTGCCACGGTGCAGCACTTGGGTAACAGCTGCTGCCAGGCTTCCCAGGGGCTGCATGCAGCTGCACACACCGAGACACCCTGCTCTTGGTTCTGCTCACAGGGAGATCTGCCAAGGGGAAGTCAGCTGGCAAAAGCCAGTAAATCCTTCAGCTCAAGCTAGCAGAGATCCTGCTGTGACCCTGCCAGCTCTGATGGTGGGTCAGATAAAGGGCTCTGCACTCCAGGTAGCTCATAAAAAGAGATTAAAGCATCACAGTCAATAAGACAGTTTCTTTCTATTTGCCCACTCAGGCAGAACAATTTCCCCTCCAGATTAATTTCTGCCTTCCTCCACTCAGTGGAGGCCCCAGGGTGTGCAGGTGGGAGGCATAGGAAAGGCACACCAGAACAGAGAGGGGCACAGCCAGGGAGGAGGCCCTGTGTCCCTCCTCCACACTCATTCTCCCAGCAGTGGACCGTTTCTACAGGATGAGTGTGCTTCCCAATGGCAGGGACACAGACCCATAGGCTGCGATGCAAATGTAAGTAAGTAAGTCATTACAAATATAATGGTGAAAGCATTTAGTTGTCACAGAACTAAACAATTATTTTCATGGCTTTCAGAGAGTCCATCCAAACTGACTGTGGAGGTTCGTCAGACTGGGAAATATTCTCTGCTCCTTGCAAATGTGGCTTTGACTGATAAGGGAACACAAGACAAGCATTAGTCATGTGTCTCGTCAAACTTTGTCAATAATGCAACAAGGAAGCCAGAAGATGCAGCTGAGGTGTGGAAACAACAGATGAAAATTCTGCCAAGATTATGCTGCTTTCCTCCAAGGACAGCCATGACCTACCCAAGCTCTGAGGATGGTCATCAATCATGGCAGCATTCCCATCTTCCCACAAAAGGACAAAGCTAGCTCCTCAAGGTTCAATATCCCTTAACCCCTCCGTCAGAAGGAGTAAAAGAGAAAAAAGCAGTGATACAGCAACACTGTATATCAGCCATGCAGGTACTGATTGTACAAGAAGTCCATTTTGGCTGCTTTTCCATAAAATTTGCAGAGCACCAACCAACTGAACTCTGTATCAGCAAAAAGCACTTGGCCACCTGGCAAAAGGAACTCACTGACCAAGCCTTAGGTATGGACCTGCACAAACATTTTGTAAAAGATGAAGGTCTGCAAAGGAACCCACATACCCTCACCTCCACGTGCCTAACATCTGTGCTGTGCTTCATTCCAGGTAACTAATTACAGCAGGACAGAGACACCAATGCCCCTGTTCACCAACTGCTTGTGAATCCAGATTTTGTGGGTGTTAGTTGACATTTCTGGGTAAATGCAGTGTACTCACGAGAAATAGTGTGTTACAGGATTCTTTTCCAAAGCATTCAGTTTGTTTCTCCAAGTTGAGAAACTAACAGGATAATACCTCTAATGCACTGAAAATATTTGCTGTATAGTCCACAAGAACCCCCACTCTCCTTAGCACAGGCTGAGGTTTCTGTTATTGCACTGAGCCTCAAGAGAGCAGCAAGATAAAGAATCTACTACCTTCTATCTACACCATTTCTACTGTAACTGCTGCTTACCACACCCTGAGCAGTGCCTCAACATACTGATATCTGGGTTTGCATTTATCCCAAGTTCTTTACAGATTGTAATTCTGAACCTTGTTCCCTGTGTAGAAACTTTAATCTCTCAACCTGATTGAAGCTTCTACTACACGACAGTTAAATACAACATCCAAGCCCTAAGGTCAGATTATTAAAATTTATTTCAAGATCATGTACTACAGAAAGCATCAGCTTCCAGCAGGAGCCTATGTGAACAAATAAAAAGACAACAGGGAGCCTTTCTCATCTGTCAGGTGACTGTTCACATTTTATTTAGTCTGTTAAGCATATTGCTGCTGGTTTGAAATGAAGATCAACACAGTTTGCAGACGAACACAACAGATTTGGCCTCACCCCACAGTAATAATGGTCTGATTTACACTAAGCTCTGCCTAACACCACTGCCTTCTGGCAGGCACTTAACCTTCAGCTGCACCCTCTGGAAAGACCTCTAGTATTATTAATATACTTCATTTACTTCATATGCTTCAGAGTCACTGAAACCAGCCATAGCAGCTCCCAAACCATGTATCTTTCAGCACTCCATTCCTGTGAGAGCCAAGAGCAGAGACTTTGCCCTAAGCTCCCTCTGCCCCTGCTTATCTGGAGCTGCTGCAGTGCTCTCACAGCTACAAAGCACCCTGGGTACAAAAAGGTCGCTTTAATTAGTGGGTGACACTGCAATGTTTCCAGAAATGGAGAAGTCTTCTTCTCCCATTTTCTGTTTCACAGCCTATCCCCAAGTCTCTAATTATATATATTCACACCTCCACATAGAATTTAATGGAAGTAGAAAGAGATTGTTCATCTGCAGACAACACATCATTTTTCTCTAAAATGTGGAAAGTTAAATAAAATGTCACAATGAAAGAAATTCCAGATGACTTTAAATTATTTAACTGTCCACACAAAGTCTTTGCATACACCTTGAAATGAAAGGTTCCTTTCCACTAAAAAAGTACATATATTTTTAAGACTCGGGAATTAAAAATGCTGACAAACAACTGTAATCACTGTGACTCTTAGGATACTCAAGTGAATGCACGTTATAGATGGGACATCCTCAACTCTGCAAGCCAGAAATACATTTCCAGTGCTTTTAGTTTATTTAAAAAAGGTCAGCTGCAGTTCTGTAAATGGAGCATACCTCCAGCACCAAGGGTCTAAAGTCACAAACTGAGCTGGAACATGCAAATCCCCTAGTAATCTCAAAACCAGGAAATGAAACAGAAGTCCACAAATAAATTGTATTTCAGTCACTGGTCAAAATACTGGACATTTCTTTCCAGAACCTCTGACCTTTACTCAATATCTCATGGAAAATAAAGATTCAAGGGATTTCTGCTTAGGATCACGTTTTCCTCTCCTGTGCATATAATCAGCCCTCAGGTCAAACAAACCTTAGGAGCCAAAAAGAGGAGAAACCAAACTACTCTCTAGAGCTCAGCTTGCTCACATTGCTCTTCCAGCTGCTTGGAAGGAGGCCCCTTCTCCCATTCTCTCACCAGGGAAGTGCCATGTCCTGAACCCAGGGGCTTCCACACGGGCAAGGTGATGCTGCAATCCTTCCTCTCGTGATTCTGGCACAGCAGGGTGAAAGCAAAGGTCACCCAGAAACCTCAATCTTCTACCATGTTCATCTCCTGCCACTCCAGAACCATATGGCAGACAACAAAGTTCCCAAATGAATCAGGGCTTTCTCCTTCCAAGTAGCTATTAGTGTTATTTTACCTAATTCTTGCCAACATCTACACTGCAAGATGTCATCATACTACTATCAATTCATAGGATCATTTTCCAAATGTTTAATGATTAAAATGAACTTGCTCCACTAACCTGCTTCCCAAAGACAGGAGTATATGAAGTACTGAATATTATTGAACACGAAACTTAAGAAACTGAAAACTTTTTTTGGTTTTTTTGGGAACACTTCAGTTGAACTTACTTTGGGCTTTTTCCTCCCCATTCCTGTTGCATATTCTGCCTCCATTTTAATCTTTACAGGAAACAATAACTACCTAGTGCTTTCTCTGTGTCAGAACAGTCTCCCTGCATGCTATTAATGCTGCAGGTTCCTCCTGTTCATGACAAGAGCCTTCCAGGACACATCTGTAGATAAGAGTAGGAAAAGCTTTTCTTTATACAAACGGGGTTGGCATTCATTCCTCATGTTACCACTTGCTCAGAACTACACTTCACAGATTCATCTCTCTTGCTCTTTTATTCCTTCTCACCACTGCTGACTCTGAGACACATTCACCTACTTAAATTCTGCTTGAGCTCAAGTTGTGTGGCATTAAAATGTTTTTAATTTTCCAAGGAAAGGAAGATTTAGAAAGACTGTTCTCACTTTTTCAAAGCACATGCACACACAGAGCTTCCCCTGGTGAGTACATCATTAGTATTTCTCTCCAAGAATTTCATTGCTTGCAAATAGACTATTTTCAGGGATATGTGCTTGGTGTAAAATCTTGCACGGAGGTGTTGATTAGCCAAATGCCACTCAATTTACATGTCTTTTTTTTTTTTTTTTTCCAGTTTGGATCTTTAGGAACATCCTGGGAGGCTAATGGGTACATAAAAAAAGATTTGTATAAAATGAGAGACGTGTTTGCTATGAAATATAGGCAAAAGGGACCTCCTGGACAGCTGCAACTTGTGTCTTCAGCAGATGAGTAGGAAAACAGTCTGTTATTTGGCTGCTGCTGAAACAAATTAACACACAGGCAGAGGAAAAGAGGAAGACTTGAAGAAGTCTGTTCTCCCATGCTCATTCATGTGACCTTGTGACAAGAAATTAATCTCTTGACCCCATCCACTTAGCAATAGGAAAGAACAAAACTCCTGTTTCAGTTATCAAGGACACCACAGTGTCGACCACAAATACTTGCCTAACTTTGCTTCTGGAGAACTTATATGTAGGTAAATTAGGTAGTTCACTACACAGAATATTGCAGCCAGGGGTAGGGGGGAAGAAACAATCAAATAAAAAGTTAGTATTAGTTAAGGTTTGGTTTTACAAAAATGCAGGAAAGGAGTTAAGACGGGACATTTTCACATTTGGAAAGCCAAAGCCATGTATCTTTAGTCCATGTTATATCTCCATATTAAAATCACAGACTACAGATGGTGCTGCAAACACTCAGAGCCTTTAAAAAAATCAGGTAACTTATTCTCATTTCCATGTTCTAAAATCCCTTTTAAAGTAGTTTACTGAAGGCACACAACACTTTGGAATTTGTTTTAAAAAACTGTTTGTTTCAGCCAAGATTGGATTTGACTTCAGACTCTATTCACATACCTAAGACTAGAGAATTCAAAATTTGTTCATCCCATGGTTAATCCATCCACGGACCTGCAATTATTACACTATGGCATAACACATTTCTTCTAATTTATAAGCCTTATCTGAGGTAACATGCTGATTGACGCTGAGTAAGGAAGTTCTTCCAAATATCACTTGAGGTTGAGCATTTGATTTTCAACATATGCAAAAGAAAAAAAAAAAAAAAGGTGTTCTAGTTATAACATGAAGCTGACATTTCCGAAATGCCACAGGAAAGACTGCCAATATGTCTTTGCTTCTTTCAGCATTCCTAAATTTTTCCTGTCATCATTTTGAAATAGTGGGAGTCACTCCTCACAGCACAGCAACCCCCAAGCCTCTCTGATAGCAAAATTGACAGCTACGTAGCAAAAGCCATGAAAACTGCTTTTCCTTTGTCAGATTAAAAGCAGGGCACAGACACCTTAAAATAGGGCAAAAATCCAGAGAAATTTAAAAGATTTTTGAGGGTCTCGACACACAGCTGAACCAAACCTTTGAGAACAGCCAACAAATACCCTAGTTCAGATACACTGAGTGTATAAAGGACTCTGAAAATTGAACTTATCCTAGAAATCCTCTGAAAATGAATGGCTACTGCACTTTGTACTCACAGACAGCAACAGCAAAATCCCCCTGAAGTAAACCTGGTCTCAGAGGCAGACACGGTTTGGGGAGTGGTGAAATCCCAAATTAATACTTCCTGCCCCATATTCACTGTTCACCCATCTTATTACACAAGCTCACCCCATAACAAACATCTCTTCCTCTGCACAGACACCCACACAAACCCTCACATCTCGGTGCCTTTATCTTTGGCTAAAGGAGTGTTAGAAAAGGGGGGCTAGTTTTCTTGATTTCCTTTGTCCCCTGCACCACACCAGAAAGGTATCATGCTTCAGCAACTTCTCCTCCCTCAGGCTGCTGCTCTCCTGTTTCCCCTCTCCCTCAGTGCAAGCCTTTTAAATCACTTTTAATAACCCAATAAAGTCACACATTTGCCTACAAACCAAGCTTGTAGGCTATACCAAAAGCAAGAGGTTTCAGCTTAGAGAAAACTATCTTTTCAGTTTACCCAGCTGACAAGTAATAAGGGCAAACTGTTCATCTCCCACAGCAAGCAAGTGAAATTGCAGTGTTCAAAAGCTTTTGAGATGGATTAAGAGTATCTGAATGAAGTTAGCTGATTAAGAATGAGTTGCATTAGGCACTGAGGTGTTTAAACAAAGATTAAGAGAGTACATGAGTTTCAGTTGGGAGAACTGAAATAATTAAATGACACACGTCCCACTGAGTGATGCAGCAGAGACAGTAGTATTGGAACATCAGGCCACAAATGGATATTGTACTAGGACTAACCTCTGCAGAACATCAGAGTTACTTTCTGGTCAACACAATATAACAAGTTTTACCTGAAAAAACAGATTACCACATATTGCATGTGGGTCTAAGAAATTAATCTTCAGGGCATTTTCTTGAGCACTTTTACACACACATCGGATGAAGTTAAAAACATTGGGCCTCACAGGTTCCCTTAGGTCATGTAATCCCATTCCCTGCTGCAGCACATAAGCACATCAGGTACCTAACACTACACCTCCACTCTCCCACACCCACCCCAGCAGCACCCGGGTCCTGGAGTGGTGGGAAGGCAGTGAAGGAACAGCAGTGAGAGAAATGAAGGCAGAACAGGAAGAGTGGAAGGAGAACTGCAGGGATGCCAGAAGAAAAAGCTTACCACTGAAGGGCTCCAGTAGAAGCAGAGTGACCAAGGGTAAAGGACAACCAACCACTAATTGGGTTAAAATACACAAGAATCTCCAGGCTACCAAAAAATAAACTGCAGGTGAAGGAACAATGCTGTGGAGGTCCCTCCCATAGCTTCTTCTGGGACTGTCACTTGGGGAAGTCTGACACACCTCTGTGAGTATGAGAGACATGGAAAACACCAAGGAGTTGGCAAACAGCAATTTATTCTTCAGAAAAAGCTCCAAAATGACAGGATTTCCATTAATTTGTCCTACAAAATTTTCTCCTTTGGTTTCAACTTTAATATGGATGATAGGGAAAGAATATGGAAAGGAAGGAGGATTAAAAAAAAAAAATACATCAGAGACAGGGAAAACTTTCATTAAATTTAACTTAAATGGAAAGGAGCTTAACTTGTGAAAACAACAATAGACAGGAGTCTTTCCTATGACCCAAAGTACATCCCCAAAAGATCCCTCCCACAGCCATGGTGAAGCAAAAGTATGTTTTCCACCATGGAAGCAAAGCTGCTGGCCAGTCTGTTCCAATACTGTAATCACTCTGTTAACCACAAATCCCCAGGGTAACTTTCAGCTACATAAGTTCTTTCCTTTTTTTTTTTTTTTTTTTTTTAAGAAGCTTTAGAAATAAAGACCTTTTCCATTTGTCTACATGGCATTTTAGTTGAACTGATGAGCTTGGCATTGCAATTCCTACATTCATTAATGCAGCCTACATTCAGAACCAAGACCTGCTCTAAAATCCGTGGTTCCTGTACATCTAGGAGCTGCATCTAGCACAAGGAGGGTGGAAATAAGAATAAATTTAAACCTTTCTGTGTTCATTAAAACACCTAATGAGAAAATTGCTGCCTAGAGCAGTTAATGACTATTGCTGACTAAGGCAGCAGAGCTCCCCTGTAAATACAATAAATGCTATTTCAGCTACTTTGGCCCTAAATAAAAGAGCCAGCATATTGTTCATTCACAAAGGAAAGTGATAGGATTTGTATGGTCTGCAAGTGCCTGAACACTGTTTTTATCCCACTGAAGTGCAAAGCTCTACAGAACAGGATCCTCTTCTCACTGAGGTCAGGACAGCTTTTGAATCAAATGGGAGCAAATTAAACCCTGGCACCTCTAAGCTGGTAGAACTGGTAGTAAGAGGACTTTTGTGTCCAGAGCTTTAAAAACAATGATAGAGCTACCTGGCTTGAAAAAATATCACAAGTGCATCATTATGTTGTGCAATAGCTGCACAATTCTTCAGAAAGGAGACATGTGCCACCATGGTTAGAAAGCACAGCTATTCAAATTCAGACAGGCACTATTTTTATTATTCTTGAATGCTTCAACCAACCAAACCTCAGAAACAACATGAAAGTCATGCAGATTTCAATCACAGTTATTTCTGGAACTGCCAAAACTAGAAGGGAATATCCTCTCCCTCACATTTTTAATCAGCTTAGAAACAAAACACAGGAGTATTTTCTCACCATCTCACATCACTGAACAAACATTAACACTTTCATCCCAAAACAAATGATGCCACAGGAAACTATTCAGCCACCAGGGCAATGGCAGGAAAATATCACCAAGCTGCTCCTTAGTCTGTCAGTAGAGCCTGCAGTGTCACATTTGGGCTCTACCACTGCAGTGCCCCAGGCACAGACACACCGCACACACTTCACACCACGCCAGCGCCCACTCACAGACAGACCACTCAATATTGCATGGCTGTTCTTTGTAGTTTATGCATGCTGATACATCTATTGCCATTCACTACAGGCAGCAAAACTGGAACCACCGAACCCTAACTGGGACTTTGATCTGCTATTCTTTTTGTACAGAAACTTTTCTAGCAAAAATCTGTTATAGCCAGTACGGTACAAACTGGCAAGTGACAGCAAAGCAAGCTCTGGGGAACATTGGTATGGACCTGCTCTAAGACAAAGACATCTATTTTACTGTGCTGAGTTTAATACATTGCATTTCACTTATTACACTGAGCAAGGGAAAGGCACTTTCCCATATATACAGCAGTGGAGTTAAATTATGCACTCAGAGCTAAATATGTGATATGCTGTTTAAACCCTGTCATTATACATGTCAAATAAGGAGAATGCAAAAATGTAGCTCCCAGGCAAATAAGACAAACAGGGTGTGGATAAAAGACACCAACTTCCCCCAAAGGACTCTAATGCCCAAGACACCAGCTGTCTACCTCCACCATCTGGACAAAACTCAGGTGTATGGCAAGGACATGAAATCCTGATCGTTTTGGTCTCCCAGCTGAGGTGGAGGTGTGTTTGCAGATGTGGGTGCCTGTTCTCTCCAGTTCCAGGTGCTTTCTTAAACCAAGCATAACTTATGAACCACCTTGCAAGGTAGCAAGGCTAGGAGTTATATTTTCTTCTGTGGTTTTCCTCATTATGCACATTTTCTGCAGTCTGGAGGAACTGCAAAGTTTTGAAAGCCAGGGAAATCACGCAGCCCCAAACTCACAGAGAGACGTACTCTGGCACATATCAGGAACAACCATCAGTGAATTATTTGGTTCCCAGCCACCCTCCTGCTCCCCAGGGGCAGTAGGAGCATCCCCACAACCTCTGGCAGCAGCATGGAGAGCCTGCTTGGGAGCCTGCCAGTGGCTGCCTCTCCTCTTCCGCAAAAGGCTGGCAGGGCTGCAGAGAGCTTTGCTGGGAGGAGCAGGCAAGGAGGAAAAGTGTTCTCTCCCAGCATAAATACAGCTGTTTCCACAGATGCATGCCTCCAAAAGCACTGCTTTCCTTTTAGGTCAGAGTGCGAAATCCCACTGGTCCTTCACATGCGGCCACTACTTTTGGTAGCCAAGGCCAGAAATCCTGAGAAAAGAACAATCCCTTTTTGACCTGGAAAAGTTAGTTGAGAAATGATGGCAAAATCAGGCTTCATCTCTACTGGCTAGGACTAAATCAGAGAATATCCTGAGTTGGAAGGGAGCCACAAGGATCATCGAAGTCCAACTCGTAAGTGAGAAAAATGAAATGCAGGAAAGCCCCCATGCGCAGGCAGGGACATGAAGCATAGGATCACCCTGTCATTAGTACTGGGGAATCCCTATTCCCTAGGAAAATAAATTTCTGGCATATGACACTGCTATGGCTCCTGCTGATGGCTGCTTCTGTCAGGCTCCCTGATGCTCCATCCCAAGCCTCCCAGACAACTCATAGCCAGCACTGCTCCTCCCCTTATGGAAGCAAGGGTGGGCTGGTCCTGTGGCACAGTGAGCTGCACCCTCCCAACAGCCCAGCCACGCCTTTGGTTTCCCAAGTTTTCTTGGCACGTTCTGCCTGCACCCAGACATATCCTCCCTGCACAGCCAGCATTCTCCTCCTGCCTTGGCCACGACAAGCGCCCTAAGGGCTCACACACCCCACTGCAGGGTTCTTCAGAACACTTTCCTGGAGGTTTGCCCAACTTGAATGAAACCACTGCAGTTCCTCTTATTTACACCAAGACTGACACCAGGCTAAAAACAGAGGCAAGCTTCAGGACAACAACAATGAACCTTCAGAGGTGTCCTTCAGAGGGATGAAGTTGAACTCCAAAACTCATGTCATCCAAGAAAATGACAGTGATTTATAACAGTCCAAAAGGATGTTTGTACCTCCAAGCCCATGACTTTTTAAGTTATCTAAAAAAAACAAACAAAAAAAGAAAACTTCTGCTTCTTTGTCACAGTGAATATGTGCTGGATTAAAAAGCTGACCCACCAGCAGGACAGAATTCTTTGCTCTGTCCTGGCTTGTGCTGTGGGTCCAAACAGCTACAGCCAGTGTGGTTATAGATGGTGCACAGGGTAACAGGCACCGCACAGAGGTAAAACTGCCAAGCAGCAACTGTAGCCAAGTTCCATTAATCACTGACAAAGCGTCCTGATGCTAAATCCTTCACATTCATCTTTTCCTGAGCGCTTCACTTTGCAGTTTATTATAAACAGAGCTTGGCTTCAGAACCTTGGTAAACCCCCACACAAAGCCACATTTTTCAAACTGTCATTCCAAGCTGTCCTGTGCTCTCCTGACCATCCACAAACATTACTCTGCATTTACATTACTTACATTAAGAGCATTTTTAATTATTCTTCCAGCCCAACAAATGAGCATTCCCAGTAATCTGGACACTGGCACTGACTGCCTGCGGCAGGCAGATGCTACTGTGCTCAGTAGAAGAGGAAGCTATTTTTATTTTAGCATGAGGGCAGTAAAAGCTTCTCAGAACAAGCAGGACTAGAGAAATTTTGCTCCTTCTTTTGCTTCTCCCTGGCCCTTGCTCTCTGGGGGAACAGCACTGCTCCTGTTTGCAGCAGGGAGCCCACCTGGGGAGAAGCAATGCCAAAGGACAGCTGCCTTTGATGGTCCACACATGTTTATATGAAAAGTACATATTCCTTATTACATCTGGAAAGCCGACCGGACTGTACGGGTTGTACATTTCCGTATTCTGGAAAGCAGCATTTTTAGAGGATGTCGGGATCCTTTGCTTATATTAAAACATTAACTATCCTGCAGATCAGCTGCAATTATCTTATGACTCACCTTCTAGTGGAGGTGTGAATTTTGAACAAATACATATTTTAACTGAGAACATAAACTTTTCATTTTCCACAGAGTACTGTCATTTCAACAAAGGCTTCAGAGGTTTTTTATCTTCCCTTGCCTCCTCATCACATGATTTGTACCACTCTTTTCCCTAGATCTTACGCACATTAGGAAATACTCACCAGCAAGCAGTTAATTCCCTTTGTTCCTCTATCTACCCCACTCAATACTCCTCTGCCTTTCCCAAGTCCCTTTGCCTACAGCTACACAGTCTGGCTCTCCCAGAATTTCACAGAAGTGACCGAAGCTTAACATACAAAATCTCACATGGGCTTCACCTACTTGAGTTTTTCATGTCTGCAAAATGCTCAGCAATTACATCCAAAAGCATTGCCCAGGAAAACATTTCTGAGTTTTAACCTGCTACCAGTGAAAGGGGAGCTGGAAAGACCCAGGGGTGGGATACAAACACCTTTCAATCCAGATCCCTGGGTCAGGTACAGGACACATCAGCTACTCCTTAAAGGGTATGAAGGCAACCCAATTGGTCTATACAGTAAAAGCCCCTGTAACTGCAGCACTGCTCAATCAGCTGAGCCATGGAGAGATGGTTCTTCAAAAGCCACTGGGGTTCCCCATCACTGCGCCATCCCTCCGCTCCCAACAGCTTTTCTGAATCACTGTTATTAACTGGCAGAGCCCAAAACCAGCCAAAGATGGTAGATATCCAAGTTGTCAGTAAAGGTGAAACTGCAGCCCAGGTGTATCTCTGTTCACTGGAAGTGCCTGCACCATTCATGATAGAAACACGTTGCAAAATTGGTCCCCAAGGTCCCTGACAGGAAAAGCTTTCTGTGGATATTAAACTTAGATTAGGCCAGATTCTTCCTTAGGGTAACTCTGGACTGCAAAGTGAGATTGACTTATTATCATCATCAAATTATCAGCATTTTTAGCTACACTTCTGCTTATCCTCTTCCCAGACCTTCAGCTCCTTGGTAGAGGAGAAGGCTATGAGAGCTGGGAGAACATGAAGTACTGTATGACACATCTGTCTCTACATTTTCAAGGTGAGAAAATCTTAAATGCTGGCAGTAATGTCAAAAAGATTACCAGGGACTCAGCACAGAGCAGTTCAAAAGAAAAGACATATTTCTGTGCCAGTGCTTAGAGGTTGATAGGATGCTGAAAGCTCTCACAATTTTCTTGCCATTCAAATGGAAGCCTCAGCAGTGCAAATTCAAAATCAGCAGACTGCAGCAACTGTAGATAAGAGAGTCAATGTACCTTGGTTTCCTCATCATGGCTATTTAAGTCCTAACTCAATAAACTACTTGTGCCCTCAGCATCTTGAGATTCAGTAGGCTGCTTGCTCTCCTAGAAGTTCCTGCTTCCCCAGAAATAGCCGCTAACTTCCAGAGCAAAGGGGAGCAAACCTGCTTGCTCAGCTCCATGGAGGCCAGAAACTTCCCGGTTTTGCCAGGAAGACTTTCCAATAAAGACACTAAAACAGGCAACAAAAAATCCTTTTTGAGGACCTCTTATCCCCCAGTTCAGAAATCACCACCCTGGCAGAACAGCCCACTGCAAAGCATGCGTAAGTCCACAAGGACTTAGGTGGTTCCAATTTCTGTACTCTGCACAGAATCAGCAAAGCACAAAAACCTCTCAAAATAATCACTATGTCTTTATAAGTCTTCTTCCAGGCTGAAATTCAACGTAAGACTTTTCAATTGCTCTCCAAACAAACGCAAGGCAAAGTGCAACGCTTCTCTGCTAAAACTGCAACTGCAGACCACAGGCATCTTGCATCAGTGACAACTGAACCATTCTGTTGGGCTCTGAAGAGGCACTTCATATACTAAATGTCTGTGCATTCACGATGCTAAGTATTTATCCAGTCTGGAGCTTCAAGGCATGTAGTAACAAGCTGTAAAAACGTGTCAGCAGAATTTGAGCTGAAGTTGCCAAGTGTCAAAATAGGATAGCGTTTAAACATTTGCAAATTTTGCTTATGATACAGCAGCACAAGGCAAACATATCACCATTAGCATTTCAAAAATAGTTTCTGAATGAAAGGAGGCTTTAAAAATAACTTTGTTTTCTCCTGGCATCCCTATGCTAATAGATTCTTCTTTCAATTAAAAAGAAGTCTCTTGTATGCAGGCACCAGGCGTCACCAACTACTTAGGCAATTCCAGAGCCTCTGGCAAAGCAAACCAGAGCGTGGTCCACCTCTCACACTTCTCCCCAACAAACCTGAGAGATTTTGAGCATAGCTTGGTGTCTCATGCTGTTCCAGATGTCCACATTCCAGTCACAGGTGACAGTAAGCTTGTGGGGATCTCTCCAAGAGAGCTCTGTCAAGAAAACTGCATCTCATCACTGAGAAACTTGATTAACTTCTCTTACAGATAAATCAACTGAGCCAGACAGAAATTAATTTGTTAGTATAAAGTCACCAGATTACCGCTTGCACCACCAACATTATAGCAGACAGTAAAGTATTAAAGCAACAGGAATCAACACAAGATATAAGGTAGGAAAATGAAAAAGTGAGACTTCTATTGACAGAAAGAGTGTGTGTAATACACAAATTTACTACACTGCATAACTGCAGAGGTGGTGAATTCCAGTCACACAGGCCCTCCTTACCCATAGGATGCTTTGCTGTGCAATGCCAACATTTCTCCAGACCATTTTATGCACATGCTGCAAAGTATAAATATAATAATAATAATATAATAATAAATGGCCAGTCTTCGCGAACGAAGATCTGGGAAAGGTCTTTTTACCTTTCAAGCCTGCGCAATGGATTTTTTAGG
>JAWWLV010000183.1:28928799-28942291 GCA_035041135.1 Platyrinchus mystaceus
GGGGCTGACGAGCTCCATCTACCCGGGGGACCGGGATTAGAACCTGTGGCCTTGGCGCTGAGAGACCAGCATCTTACCCCTGCAAAGTATACTGAGCTGTTTAATCTACTTTTCAGTACAGTGGTTTCTTCACTTTCCTCTCATTATCTTCTCAGGTATCCAGCTCAGGTCTGGGGTTTTGCAAACACTTCAAACTAATTCAGGAGTTATCTACCCGGAAATCTCATTAGCTAACATACACAAAAAGCACAGCTAAAACAGATAAAGATGATTCATTTTGTTTCTATTAGCTGAAAGGACACGACAAACAGCTGAGAAGATCTAAAATTACACACTTAACGTGAACCAACACTACAGCTGAGTACAGCACTGAAACAAAAACCCTGAACCACCGAGAATACTGCAAGTAAGGTCCTCTGGAACCAGACTACAGTTTGAATGGTAAGTACCCTCTGTCACTACTTTCATGCAGAATTTCTATAGAATTCATCAGTCGCTTCCCCAAATACCTCGTTGCTATAGTTTAAAAGATTCCATCTTACTAAATGGCTTTTTACTTCCCAACTCAAAACAAACAGACAGACAGAAGCATTGTATTGTGCCACTTGTAGCGAAGAGACTGCAAAGTTTTAAAGTATTTTGGAGCTGGTCATTTCACAGGCTTTCTGTGTAAGGGAGGTCATTTAGTGTGGTGGTGCTTACAAACAGTGCTATGAGGAACCAGTTAGAAGAACTTCAGTAATTCTGCTCGTGTTCACATCACAATAGAACAAGTTCTGTAACAGCATTTAGCACCCCCAGGCCACTCCACAAGCTCCAGGCAGTTCTGAGACCTAATCCACACTCAAAGTAGGCATACCTTGAGTTTGATCTCAAATCCATCAGACTGCAGCATCAGTTGGGAGAAGGAAGTATTTTCCCCCCACCATTTGAAGAAAGTAAGGTGACCAGCAGGAAACGAAGGTGACTCTACTATAAAAACAGAATTAAGATGTGTCCTGGTGATAAGGTGCAGCCCTTCCCTGCTCCCATTCACCAATTAGCACTACAAAACATCGTGCCTTGTTTTAGCTGTAAGGCTTCTCACAACAATATATTTATGCACATGTTTAAACGTTTTAAGAAGTGGGTCCAAATAAATATAAACTGATTAGATTCCTTAACTTCAAAAGTGATGGGCAAGTTTGGGCCTATTAAGACACCCTCCCTGCCACACCCTTGAGGGGCCTGATTTTCGTGAAGCACCACTCACTCTCTCTCTGGGAGATCCCTTCCTGCAAAGCAAACAACCAGCCAGGATTGCAGGTCATGCTGGAGAGCACAGGGTGCACAGTGTCAAACACCACATGTACCCAAAGCTCACCTTCAAATCCTGACCAGCTCGTTTCCTTCTCAAGTGTCCGTACCTGAGCATGGAAGCTGACTCCTTGTACCACACAACAAGACTACCTTGTGCTCCAGAGGGTGGCACACAGAGAGGTCTCCTCCCTTTGCTGGAGCACAGACACTAAATCCTTAAGTGTCCACAAGAGCACATTCAGTTTCCAGGCTGCAGCCTTTCACAGCCTGCACCTCGTAGGAAAACCATGCCCTGACACACAGCATCTCCAGGTGTCAGAGCCCAAAAAGCACTTACCCTACAAAGAGTGTAAGCTGCTAAAGGAGTGTAATCTGGCTGTACAGATTTGAAACCCTGAAGTTTTATGCTAACTGGCTAAGGAAAAAAAAAAGAAATCAAAACACAAAACCACACAAAAACACTCCCAAGAAAGAACCGAAATGTAAGCAGGAAGACATGAATTTTAGTCAAATCATGTGGGCAGACTGTACAGACACAGAGGAATAAGGAAAACTTGCATTTTGCATACAGTAGGTAAGTAGCTCTGGGCAGCAGCACCGTAAAGGAGTGCTGGCTGAAGATACAGTGTACAGCTCCAAACAAGTAGAGTAGGTTGTATCAGTTCAGGTAATGGAGAAGCTACACCAGGAACAAGATAGCTTTATGTTTTCTTTTAAAGTGTAGCTCCATTCTAGCTAAGTTTACTTTTGTTTGGTTTTGTTTGGGGTTATTGACAGTTTTGACAGTCAAAAAATGTCAAAACTAAAATGAAAATAATCACATATGCAACCAACAGCTGCAATACAGCCAGTTCAATACAGGAAGGGTTTGTAGATCTGTATCTTGTATAACCAGACTCATATAGTAAAAACTGTGTAAGAAATATATCAGCACATACTGCTCATTTTCTGTTTCACTCATAACCCAGGAGCTAGTCAATTGATTTCAGAGGCCTGTGGTGCTCTTAACTTCAGAGCTCCCCTACATTCTCCTCAGGCTCTGAACAGCTGGTGGTGCCTGACAGAAGTGGTCACACTATAGAGGCAGATGGTAAAATTCCATGTGTGGCTTAATCATATCCAAACCCAAACTCTTCCTACAGAGGATTTTCCAAGCCCCAAACCAAACGTTTCCACACACTGTCTTGAGTCAGCAGTGCAAACCTACAACCACATGGTAAAACAGGACACTGATCCAGGTGTGTGCTAAAATACATGTAATTATGGATGGTGCATACGTGTACATAAGAGTCAGCAAAATCCCTGAAGGACTACCAAGGGACATTTTACCCCACAAAACCCACAGAACCTTAGGAGTTTCAGAAATTGTTCATCTATATCTTCCTACATATTAATACTCACAATTGTCAGTATTTATTAACAGATTAGACAATCCTTTCCTAAAGCTGACAAATATTGTTATTGCCATCTTTTAGGAATTAGTACCAAGGAAAATAAAAGCAATCCTGCACAGCACTGTGAGCTGTGGCCTTCATGTCAGCAGAGCCAGTAGAAAAAGTGCAGGAGGAAGGTCCTATAGTGTTTCACAGAACATGTATAATGCTATACAATGCTTATGTCACACTGCACAACTATGCAGGGCTTAGATAATAAATATGACATATTAAATTGGTTCTCTCAGAAACACTGAGACATGGACGTGCTGTGCTGAGAGAGACAGCGCGATACAACAGATGAGATTCAACGTGAGGATTACGGCACTGCTTTCATGTCTGGTCTTTAAAGGTCCCCAGACAACACCGTTCCAGTGCTGAATTGAGCCTCATAAATGTAATGCTGAATGCATTTTATGGGCATAATTCCCAGGCTCTTTGAAAACAATGCATTCTGTCAAAATAGCATCTGAACGAAACAGGCTCTTTAACCACCCAACAAAGGCCTGTTTGATGTGCCACATTCCAGGAAGCACAGCTCAGTATGATTTTATCTGTGCGTTGTCAGGCCCCTTGAGCCTTTTGTTGAAAAACTAATACAAGCTCCACAACAGGGGAGAAAATATTCTTCTCTAAAAGTATGCAGCCAGAACAAAAAAAGAGTTGGTATTAAAAAAAGAACCACCATACCAACTTTTTCTGGTGTCAGGCTTTTTGTTTTCTTCCTTCAATGAGCTAAATGCTCACCTCCTAGAATTAGGGCCTTTTTTGAGGCCACCTGTAGTGACCAAAACATTTTTAACCAGCCAGTGAGGCAAAAACCAAAATGTGTTTTGTTCACATGCATCCCTTCGAACCTCCACTACCTGTGCATAACCTAGTTTGCTTTTAAGCTGTTATTCATGATGATCATCTCACTAAAGTCAGTGGGAGGCCTCACAAGAGAGAAGGATGCTCCCTTTCTCCTGAGGGCAGGATGCTTACTTACACCACAGGATAAATTTCATTTTTCACATCCATTAGGCCCACACAAGCAAATGGAGTGTGTTCTTCTCTAATGACAGAACATATCCAGGACAAAAAACTCAATACCAAAGAAAAAGAAGTCCTGCCCAGCTTTCTCAAGCACTCAGAAATCTCTGAGCTGCAAACATGGGAGACTTAGAGGAGGGCATTAGGTGGTGACCAGTGCCACTACTCTGGTACAGGCTCTCAGGACAAATTCTAGATATAAAGACTGAGAGATTTCCTGGGCCAGCAAAGACATTTTCAATAGCTCCCAAACAATTTTCATATAATGGTTTTGCTTTTTTGAAACCAGCTCTGCTTTTAACATTCCTATCAAAGTATGTTTGGCACTGTATTTAAGCTGACATACTTCTTTTATGAAAAATGTATACTCTTTGGTCCTGAAACTGCTACCTGGCAGTTTCACTGGAGGTACCTTAGATTTATTACGAGCAAAAATAAGCATCTGTTTCCAACCTATTTTATTCATATGCTCACAGCTTGTAGAGCTCTGCATCTCCTTTCTGTAGGGTGGGGTTTTTTTCTGGGATGAAGAATCTCCGCCTTGGAAGTCTGTAGTCATTTAGAAGGTAACCCATACCCAGGACCATTCCTGTCACCCCACACTGGTCCTTCCAGTACCATTAAGACTAGTCCAACCTGGCTGAAATGAGATGGCCAGCTACACTCACTCACTGAGTTACTATTTCAGTAGATTTTAAAGCACAGTGAGAGCTGACAACTCATTCAGCATCTCTCAAAGCAACATTTAGCAAATGCCTTGTGGTCATTACTAACAAACAGCTGAAGGCAATCAGCATCTGCAGGCCACATTTGCTCCCAGTCCAAAGTTCCAGTTCAATTAATAGAAAGACACCCATGACAGTCTGGCTTGTTCTGTTTAATGATTTCACAGAAGGGTATTGACTAAAGCTTCATTCTTGCAAACAGTGTGCAGAGTCAGAGCGTTTGGACATCTCAGCACTTCAGTGCCCGATGTGGCTGTCATGAAAAGGTGGAATGATAATTTTTTTTAACTTTCTGTCTCTCTCTTATTTAAGTTTTATGTTTATACTGAGTTCAGGAATGGAAAATGTAATTTGCCGCTGAGGCACCCACTGAGCTGCAACTGCATCCATGCCAGCCCACCAGCATGCAGGGCTTTGCTCTCTGTTAAACAGGTTTCCTGTCACTGAAACCCCACTGCTGTTGCAGGTGGCACACAGCTGCCAAACCAGGCAGGTGGGACCGGACGAGTTTGCCAAACATCTCCCCCCAGCCTGATAACTGGCACACACATAGCTGTTCTGGAGCAGATGATGACATATACCCTTCCCAAATGTCCCCAGCCAGTGAGGCCAGCAGATTTACAAAATAAGAACACACTCAAGACATTTGTGACCATTTTGGTCCAGGGCAGCAAGATGAAAATCCCTCACATGAAAGGGAGAAAACTGGGGAAGAGGGGAAATGTTTAATGAAAGCTGGCACAAAAGGATGCTGCTCTTCCAAAAGGCTGAGTACTGCTATCAGGGCCTCAAAAAAAGACAAGCTGTTTCTAAACACCTTTCCCCAGAATTTTTGCACTCCCCCATAGCTGTTTTATTCACAAAACATGCACCGGTTGGCCTCTGGAGCCATGGTGGGGTTGTGAAGCAATCATGACCTCATCAGCTTCCAGCCAGTAGCTTCTGCCCACGGCGAGACCCCGCTGCCTGTGCTGCTGCGGTCTTTGGAATTCAGTTGCTGTTCTGAGGAGGGAGTAAAAATGGAACCACCTGCACACTGGAATTGACTTGCATGGTTCTCTACACTGTTGCATTTCTATATGGTACAGATGTGATCCCTTGTCTAGCTCAGCACCTCTCTCCCTGCATTCCAGGTTGCACTTCAGGCTTCACTTGCTGTATTGGTTAGAGCAGATTTTTTTATAATAGCTCGACCTAGACCTAAAATCAGCTTGGCTAATATGTAACAAATATGGAATTTCTTACTTTATTTAAGTAGGGCTCTTAGTTCCCTGCTATATTACCTTACTTTTGGCTGAATGAAAACAAAAGTGATTTACATCATTCTGTAAGCTGATATCCTCATTACTCGCTTGCACTTCTGTATGCAAACTCTACCAAGCATGGCACTATTAACAGTAGCTACAGGAAGACAAGAATGGATCTCACTGTTCATACTGTACATGTCAACAAATTCATTTCAAAATCTCAGGCTTTAAATCCACTTAGCAGGTTAATTCAATACAATGTGAGTTTCCTGGATTTTGCTTTTAATCAAAAAGACAGATATGACTAGTTCAAATGATTTAGAGAAATCCAAGCGTATTATATAATCACTGGTTTTTTAATCATAAAAGCACATAACCCTACCAAAAGAAAAATTTAGACAAATCTACCAGTGGTTAAACCATAGTAAGTAGGAATTATATTTTTAGCCTTTAATACTTTGGAGTATTAAATTCATACAGAGTCCCAAACAATTTGTGCCCTGTCAGCCTGTAGCTAACATCAAGCCAACCTGACCTACTAATAAGGGTTGTGCTTTTTTGCCCTTTTTAAACACCAGAAGGGCTTAAGAGTCCCACAGGCCTTTGGAATCTCCCCAGTTTTCCAAGATTTGTTAAGAATCAACACTATTGTTTCAGGAAGTGCTGCAACCAGCTTCCCAAACTCTCCTGGGCATTACTTCTCAGCACTGAAGGACTTCAACAAGACACCTGAGCAGACATTGCCTTGTCACCTCTGCTCCCACATAGAACCACCTTCCCTTTCCATACACCCCACGACACAGGAGGAGACATCCCATCCTTCAGCTTGAGTGCCTGACAGAAATAAGCCCTGAGCATCTCTGCTGCCTTTGTACCATTATTACTGTTATATAATTATACCAAGCATCTCCTCTTACACCATCATTAGCTCTCTGGAAAGTGCCATCTAGCCCATTCTCTCCTGAGATTGAGTGGCATGTAACAAATTCCATCTCCATCTTGTGTTTACTTAAATATACAGCAGACAAAATAGTTTTCAACATGTAATTTTTACAGCTTCTACCTCACAGATACAGCCACTTGTGTATTGGCACATTATCTTCTTGTGTAGGCACGGTGCATAAATGAACAGACAAGTTGTGGCTTCTCACATACGGATATGGAAGAGAGAGAAACCCAATGGTTGTTAAGTAAGGGACTGCTTTGAAGTACTTCATAAACATACTTAGCATAATGCAGTTTGCATCCTGACTGGGGCTGCCAGCAACAACCAGAATATAAGCAAATTATAAAGATAATGTTTCTAGAAATAATTGCGAGACTCATGTTTTCTGTTTTACACAGCACCAGTATTTTAACTCAGTGGCCTGGCATCTAATTTTTCCAAAATGTGACATTTAATTAACATTGTTTCCACTCATCACTTCCTTCTGCCACCACACCAGAAAGCTGCTCTTTGCACAGGACAGCTTTAACCTCTGAGCGTGTGTGCTCCTGTACACACACACATCCTACAGACTTTGCATGCATTATCAGGGAACTTGACAAAGGACATTAGGCCACTGCACTGCAGTCTCTGCAATAGCTGTGGTCTGTCTGTGCTGGTTTGGCAGCTGCTTGGCTGGGGCATCATGGAGCTGACCCAGCGTGGGGGCAGGGGAGTGATCTGCCCCACATGATGGGGGACTTTGCACAGCTCAGTGGGAGCTGCCTGGTCAACTATTTTGAGCTGATTGTGCAGCCTCCCCTGGATGCACTAGCTGCACTGGCTGCTGCTATATATGCTCACAGATGTTGCTGCCTGATGCCTTTAATGGTCATTTGTGGTCTAAAAAAAAAATTTAAAGGCAGCCAGAAGAGGCAACAGACATTTGTCAGTTTTATAGAGGAACAGGAATAAATGGTAAATAATGTATCCTATTCCAGACCTATCTTTTGCATTATGTGAGCAACGAGACCCCTTCCTTGTTCCAGAAAACTTCCAGTCTCTCTTCCATGCTACAAAAGAGCAAGGAGGAATTGCAGCACAAACTTAGGGATATTTATATCTGTCATTTCCAAGCCTGCACTTACTCTTATCATTAGCTAAAAATCTATGCCTTCTACTACTTCTCACTTTCTACCCTCTCTATTCTTTTCCTTCCTCTCCCCTGGAGAAGCACACTCAAACTCCCCAATGTGCTGAAGCAAAGCTGAAAACCACTCAGCATTTAATAAGCAAAACTGTGCCTGTTTTATTTATTTAGGCAATTTCTCTGAACTCATTTGATCATATTTGCATGAGTGCTCCTCATCTGGACTAGTTGGATGCTATAGAAAAACCCTCATCAATTATTGATATTTCATGAAAAACACAGACTTCAGGAGCTATTCTGCTCCTCAAGAGCTTTCCTCTGTTTCTGTTCTCTTCTTTATTACTAAGGACATTTTTGGACAACAGGATCATTGCTTCTTAATGAATGTCTGCTATTAAAAGCTGTCTCCCAAGCGAGCCAAATCTTGCTTGCTTTGGTCACACAAATAGTTTTATTGACTTCAATGGAACTGTATGTGAGAAGCAGACAGGGCTGAGCTCTGCCAAGAACTATGTGCCATGTCCCTGCAGGTTGCTCTTGGTGCTTTGGTCATCTCACACCCCAAAGTTTTAAGGTATTAGCAGTTTAAATAGAAAGACACTAAAGAAAACCATTTCCTGCTATCATACGCAGCTCTAAAGAAGAGTCAGAAAAGCAGACAATAAAGAGCAAGGTCTTTTTCTTACCAAAATGTTTCTATCACATTTCAGTGCCTGTTTTGCACAGATAAATTTCTCCCAGTATTGTTTTTCTCCACAATGCTTAAAATGGGAAAATGCTACAAGCTCAACCCTCTTGTGTGAGGTTCCTGTTACCAGTTTGGGGATTAGGGAATAGCAGTCATCACTGTGGTCTGCTGGGACATGGAATGGGAAGTTATTGCAAAAGGGAAACTGTAAGGTGAGCCCAGTCACACCAGCTGGCAAATCTGCAGTCTCATGAGGAGTGTTACAAAAATCAGGTTTTACACCAAACCCTCATGCCATTGTGTCTTGCACCAATGCCTGACTCCATACATAAAAGTAACACTTCTATGCTACTGCTGACAGTAGCAGTTTTTCAAATGTCTTAGTTCCAAACTACATATACACTACATCCTTTTACTGGCAGCCCAGGCTGCTGCAGTGGACACGCTTGGGCAATAATCTTACTGCTTATTTTGTGTTTGTACAACTGGTAAGTGATAAATCTAATGTTTAGGAACAAAGAGATTAATGACACAGTATGCAGTGCTGAACTCCTCCATTCAGCCATAAACCACAGCACTCCTACATTGACAACTCAGCTGCAATGCCACATCCTATCAGAGATGGACTCCCTCTCTACGTATATTTTAGTCCAGGCCTGCTTTTTTAAGTAAATATTGAAAAACAGCCCACTGCAGTACAGATGGGTACATACAACATATATACTTCACCTCTTAAAGTGCTTTTCTTGCATGGCTGATGCATTCAGAAATTATCCAAGGATTCAAATGCACTCTAGTCACAACAAGAGCTGGCTAATTCCTCAGTAAGTGACAGCAAATCCACTAAACAGCACAGTCTCCCTGCTCAACCTTCCTGCGAAGGAGTGAATTTGCTGCTAATCCTTTTAACAATATCAATCACGTATTGCCTAATAAGGACCACTGTCACTACAATGTAATCTGCAAAATATCAGTTGCTTTACTTCTCATAATAATAGCTGTTCTCATACATGACACACAAAATAGACTTTATCTAGGTTTTTAAACCATTTGGAGTTTTCTGTTAAGTACAGAAGTTAACATTTATTCTAGAGGCTTTTCTTTCTGGTAGTTAAAGCCCTTTCAATTTAATTTCCTTAATTTATGAACTGTGTCAGAAACAGCCATTTAGGACACATGCTTCACTTTAGGACCTTCATTTGGTTGTGTTCCCCCTGGGGATTATTGCACTGACACTATCTGACACTGCAACACAGAATTTACATGCACTGACATGCTTCCAGCAATCCACCCATAATAACCCCCGGAACAGGGAAAGCCCTTTCATTCCTAAGAAGAGATACCTTATGTATAAAATCACCTCAAGAAGTGGGCTGGGCTCTAGTGGGGCTGTCAAGTGTCACATACATTCCACAGCCCCGGCTCGGGGGGGGCTGTACTGAATTCCCAGGATAGGGAAGGCAACAGTGGCACCTGGGATAAGGGGGGCAACACTGGCACCTGGCTTTCTGCAGGCAAGTGGCCTCTGTGCATGCCCTGCCTGTGCTGCCTGCAGCCTGACAGCAGAGGCAGCGACAGAGGTACCTAACGAGGGGCAGACAGTGAGTAAGGGAACAGGAAGCAGGCTCAGAGACAGAGGCGATGGTGTATCTGCAGGAGTTCCAATTATCTCATGGAACCAATTGACTTCATCTCTCCCAGCTCCTTTTATGGCATTCTGCTATCCAAAAGGTACCAGAAACAGAAAATGAAATGGGAATAACTGGAACACGAGATACGATGCTGTTAGTGGGAAATTACCAACTCCCTGACTTGAATTCCTTTTACATCTTTAAGGGGATTATTGAGCTCTTCTGAAGTCTAAAACAACTGACAGACATTTGGCTTAGAAAACACACACTTCCTTGGGGAAAAAGAAAATATTATTTATCACTTTCTCATCCACCTTTTTTTTTCATGTGAGTAAGACAGGGAGGCAACTTAGCTGTCTGACAATTCATTTGCTCTAGTTTATTGATTTCTCATATGAAGCCATGTTCCCCAGACAGTGATGTCATTTATTTCCATAGCAACTGTATAACATCAGAGGACTACACCTAAGCAGGTGGAGGAAAATCTTTAGGGAACAAGAATATATTATGTCCCTGCAAATCTGCCTGCACCAGAAATGGGCTTTTAGAAGATGCCTGAAAGCTGGCTCTGAATAGTCTTATAAAAGACAGAGCAATGTCAGTATTACTAACCATTTTTCATTGGCAGTGGTCAAATCAAATTCAGATGTGCAAAGCCTACTCCCCTCTGCTCTGCAGAGTACTACTCTGTACATGACACATTCAGAGAAGTGGCAGAAAGACACAGGTCTTCCCCAGCTCATTCCAACCATCCAAGTCCCCCTTCCCCCTGCCAAGCAAAGCAGTGCTTACCAAGTTACCAATGAACTCAGGCTGGCTACCAGCTTTGCAGAAGCAGGATTTACCCCTCCAGATCAATACTTCAAACCTAAGTCGTGTAGTCTGTGCCAGCCATCTCTATGGCTCTGTGACTCTGCAGCATGAGCTTGTGCAGCAGCTGGGTCCAGCCACACAGTGGGCTCTGAAGTTCCTCATTCTGCAGAAGAGATAGTATGGAACAGGTCCAGGGACAGAGCTATTTGATTACAAGAATCACTAATTACACTCATTACCTGTCTCAGGAGGTAAATTTTACCTAAAGTACCAGAGGTTCAGGTCATCAAAGCCTCTGTGGCTCAACAAAGTCCTAGATGTGGTATTGGCTCCTCTTCAGCAATCACAGCATTTGAGCCAAATGTGATCTTTCTTGCACCAAGCTGGCCCATTTCTCCTCAAAGGGCTCGGCAGCCTCGCTCACAACCACAAGGAAACAACTCTGCTAGAGCCCTTTCTTCACCACCTACTGAAGTGAGCTGGTGCAAGGAGGAGCACATGTTCCAGGTCTGCCCTCATCCCCACAGCACCCATGTGGGTCAGCAGCCTACAAAGGGAAAAGGGACACAAAGGTGCTCAGAGATTATCAAAAGCTGACAGCAGCTGCCTAACACAGAGCCCTCTCAGCATCACTGGGGTGGGTACAGACCTGCTCCCTTCCAGTTCTCCCACAGGCAAACACAATATTTGCAACACCCATACAAATGACCAGATGTGAGCAGCTCTTCTACCACCAGTAAATATCAAGTAAGCAACTGTACTTCCATCACTGTAAAATACTTCTAAAATCTATACTGATTAGGTATTCCAGACTGATTTCTGCTTGGCATAGAAAAAGTGAAGCTGGATGATTCACATGGCAAAAAAAAAGTAAAAAATAATTGTTGTTACATCTTTTTTCCTCTGTGAAAGTCAAGAAATAAACACATTAAATGAGATTCAGCTAATGAATCTCTCATGCAACAAAAGCACTCCATAGTAAACAGTTGCCTATTCAGCAGGTTGCTAAATCTATTGCCATTAACTCCTGATCTAGTTCAACTTATCAAAGCATAAACTGAGGCTTTTGCTTTGAAAAAATCTCAAATTGCAACAAGAAGCTGGTCTTCTCTTTTCCTATTAGCAAAGTATATAAACTGAGAAGAGATGCTTTGGGTAAATTCAAGATCTGAATTATTCATTATCTTGACTAATTAATCTGCAGTTCAGAAGAGATAATATTTTCTTTACAGTAGCCTCAGAACTCAGGGAAATACAGAGCAACAAATGACAATGCAAATAGATTTTTCCTTTTTCCTATTAGCACCACATTAGGCTGTGTATGAAGCTTTCTTTTGACATGCAAATACTTTCCCATTGAGGTAACACAATATGTGTTTAGATTGTTTTTGCCAGTATCCAGTATTTTCCATTTTTACGATCTCTGTATCCTTCAGACTTTCCTCTGCTTTATAATTCCACTGCCCATCCATTGTCAGTTCTGTCCTGTATTTGCAACCTGTTGCCAACCATGATTTGATTTACTTTGTCAGTAATGCATCTTCTTGTGCCCTTCAGTCTGAGATTAAACATAAACTATATTGACAGCTAGAGAGACTCGACTGACAGCTCTGCATGTTTCCCTTTCTGAGTTTAGCCTGTACGTGCTGGGTATGGTCTCATGAAGGCACATAGATAAGGAGTTGACATCACTAAAGTTGCCTCAGGGGCTCAGTATATTCCCCCACTTTCAGATGTGCCCCAAAGACAACATGAATACTATTGAACTGGTGGTCCCTGCCTGGTTGTATTGGAGAACAAGTAAAAAGTTTAAATAAACTAGTAACTAATCGTACCATAAAATGCTGTTCTTTCTGCAGAAAAATAGATAATTCTCCAGATAAACACACAGATCAATTTAATGAGTTGACTAACAGTTTTCTACACTAACTTCTTCTTTGGTATTTGAATTAGACATCCTTCATGCTGAGGTGTTTAACCTGTGCTGTATTGCCTCATTGCTATTATACAGCTAGTGCTAGAAGGTCCTTCCCTTGATAGAAAAGTTTCCAGAGCTGCATCCCTTTTCTCCTTTTCCCAGCTACCCCAAGAAGTAGCTGTTCATCTGGGAGAAGACACTGAGGGAAAGAATATTTTCCTCTTCTGACCAAGGAAGAACTCTTACAGGAAGATACCAAGGGCTGTTCCTCCCACATCTGCAGCAGAAAAGATACTGCAGAGGTCTGCACCAGATAACCAGGGCAGACACAGTGAAGGGAATATCTTCCCAGCTTCCAGAGGAACACAACTGGTCCCCCAACACAGTGTCTGGGGACCAACACAGAGGCTCAGCTCGCAGGGCCATTGCAGGGCAGCAGGCTGTGAAGCTGGCCAAGAAGTGTGTTGTGAGGGTTAGGAGTTGCTCCCTACCAGGACCACATCTGCAGTGGGATCACTGAAGATGTCTGCAGTGATTGTGATGGTTTGAGAGCTCTAAAAATCCAATTCCGAGTTCAGGCCTCCCTCCCCAGTTTTAACTCGGTGTGAGATGGGTTTTCCAGACAAAACAC
>JAWWLV010000183.1:28942391-28953714 GCA_035041135.1 Platyrinchus mystaceus
TAATTCTAAAGATCACCACCCCCTGGGGGTTTACCATTTTCTCAACTTCAGGGGGAAAACTGTTTTCCCCCACCACAGTGATGATATTCAGATACACTGATTTTCCAAATTAGAAACCTGCACCTACACAGGGAGCTATTTATCTAGCCAGATTTTCAAACTCTGTTTCTATTGGCCCTATTGACCTGAAGTCAAACCCTGCAAAGCCCATCAGTCACCCAGCACAGTGCCTCTCTCTGTGCTCAAACACTGCAGTACCTCCCTGGCACAGAGTGACAGCGGTGCCTACCACCACTCCCATTGTCACCTGCTCCATCTGGCCCTTATTGAGACCCATGGCATTAAAAATCTTGGTCCACATTAATGAATCATTACTTAACAGATTATTCCATCAGAAATCACTTCAACTTATTCTTACTTGTAATTCAATTCAAATTTAATTGGATGTACATAATCTGGAATGCAAGAACATATCACCTTTTCTCAACTACTCTCTCTTACATATCACCTAAGTATCAAAATAATCTGGAACCTCTTTCTAACCCTGACTAACACTGGTATACATCACCATTACCTCTACCACATAATACCATCTGCCCAGGTGCTCCAAGACCATAATGAATTGTGCAGTCTTTAAGATCATGCTGATATTACCTGGAACAGGAAAGTGGAGCATTTGAAAAGTATTTTCAGTTCTCCATTTAAACTTCACATATGGAAAACTATTTTTGTTTGTACAATTAGCTACAACCCTAATATTTTCCTACTGTATTCACTGAGCAACAGTGGGAGCTCAGCCCAAACAGGAGAAAAAACAAAGCAAGTTGAAGCAAGCCCATTTATGTCTAGTTCTGTTCCTTCATCTTTTGTGAGAAGAAGGACCACATATGATGGACAACTACCAGCCTCTTGAAATCAAATCAGTTTCTTTCAAAGAACATTTGTATTTTGTAAACCAATTAAACCACATGAATAGTACAAGCATGAATAGGCTTTTGTTTTATTCAAATTAAGATATTTTGGATTTGTTAAGATGCAAATAGATATGACAAAAAAGGTAACAAGGATACAATAGAAAATTATGGAGCAGGGAGAAATTTAATTACATGCCTCTTTGACTGAAAGTTCAAGGTTCTTTTCATATTGCTTCAAATTTATAAATTCACAGATCCCGTCCCTCTCTTTTCCAAATATGTTCAGGAAAATAAGTTGGTTGAAATTGTCCTTCTATGGCTTTTAATTTCAGTTGCATGCTGTTTAGTTTCCTTTATTTCTATGGAAATGTAAGAGCAGTTCCAAGTCATGAACTAACACACTTCCTTTTAATGAAGGCTGGATCAAAATCTACAGTCCTCCTGCAACAAAGAAATCCTGAAGGATTTAACAGTGCACAACAACTTTGAAAAAAAAGGCAGAGCTCTACAACATTGTACTCAACAGCTGAAAGAGCAACACTCTCCATCAAATAGTGGAAGTTTTTTTAAGCAGTTTTTTAGAAGACTATTTCATTTCCATAAAGAAAACTCTTTCACTAGATTTAGAACAGGAACTCCTACTGACACAAGGAGTTCTGCTCACAGCCCAGATGCAGCCTGACTCTGAGGAGCCAAACACCTTCACTCCTATCACCTGCTCAGGGTGGTCTCCCAGCCTTGTGCAGCACCAGCCACTAATTCCCACTCATTTGAACTAACTGGGATTTTTTTGCTGGATTAAAAAAAAAAAAAAACAAAACTGTACCAAATTGCACTGAGATGCCAATTTACAAAAATATATGCATGACAATAGCCTTCCTCATTTCAGAGATCATATTCCGAATGAGGATGATGGAGTTCTGCTGTACGAGTCTTGAACAAGGACTTCAACCATCTGGGCATGACCATATTCCCATGAAAATTAATAGGAGTTTTTTCAGTTTTATCAGGAACTGTGTGATGTGTGTGACACTGATAGGTGGGCAAGACCTATGGAAAAAAGGTGCTGACCTGGGTCTTTATCAACTTCTGTGAAATGCATCAAATACATTGAAATGCATGGGGTCACTGAAGAGCCCTGTAGGGCAAGTGAGAACAAGCGTTAGGAACACGACTCCAAGGAATAACCCAATGTCACAAAACACAGAAGACTGCCCCTTTCTTTCAGCAAAGAAAAACAGACTTCAGCCTTTGGGAGTATCTGTTTGCACTCTGCCATCCTTTTAAATGCAAGCCATTGGTCTTTGTGGTTCCAGCTGTATAAACAAGCTGCCAGAAGACCTAAAGGGATCTATACAAGTGGTAGCTCTATCCCTAAAGGTAAACACCAAAATTTACAGTTTATCCTGTGTAAGAGAAAATATAGGCCCCATCCAGCCTCTGATGTTTTCCTACTGACTGTTATGGGACACAAGCCAAAAGAGCCAATAGTGCAACGCACAAAGTATCCGTCTGCTGTAAATTAACTCTCGATGTTGTCAGTCCTAAAAGGGGACACAGAAGTACAGACTGCTCTTACTGGAAGGATACTCACATCACACAGTTTTTTATCCCTCCATGTGACAGAAAGAAACCATACAATGAATCACATCAAATGAGGTACACAAGGCTGGGCTGACTTAGACTTCTGCAGAGGTTGCAGGTGACCTGTACAGCATATTGGAATCAGCTGGCAGCAAGGACACAGCCCTGGAATGCTACCATGGCATTTGTACAGAGACAGTTCCCAGAGAGAAGCTGCACTTGAAATAAACTAAACTAAAGTGAGAGCACTGGGAAGTTATCTAGCTGGTTGGCCTGCACAAAGCAGTAGCTTTATAATAGCTCTTGCAGGGTACTAAATGTTCTGCAGTTAATACCAGCAAACCTTGCAGTATAGTGAAGCACATTTGGAGTGAATCGAAGCTGGTGGCACCTATACAGAAGGAGGAATTCTGGTTTCAGACAACCTTCTTCAATATTTAAACAACAGGTGAGGATTTGGCCCAGCAAGCATAAAGAAAACTCAACAAAACCCATCATCTCTGGCTTTTCACGACAGATGTTTGTGGGGTGGAACGATTGCAGTTCTTACTTTTCCATTGGAATTTCCACTGGATAAAACAGATTTAAAATTAATGGGCTAAATTCAAAGCCGTGGTGAGGTGTTGTGCCAGAAAAACTACAGCTGGCCAAGGAAACTATTCAGAAACTACTCAGAGTGCACTTCTCCATTACAGGGCCTGTGGACTGTGGCTGTCTGCGTTCAGAACAAGAGGTTGTACATTCAAGCATCAAACACTGAAGCATCAAACATCCTTGAGTAAGCTCCTTTGATTCCCCCAACCCAAGTGACCCATATTTGCATCAGTCCTGTCTATTCCAGCAGAAAACATTAACAAGGCAGTGGGGAAGACATGAGGCTACCACCAATACATCTACAAGAATATCCAAAATGAAAAACCTCAGTCTGGTCATTTTCTACCAGGCACAGACAGACAAATAAAATCTGCCATTTAAAAGCAAAATTAAGTTATGCTCTCCATTGCAAAGAGGAACCATTTACAATTTAAACTTCTTTAGGGTTTTGGTGTTATTTGTTCTTATAAAGAGACACACTAGGAAAACGGGCTACTGCTTAGAATGTTCATAATTTTCTCATCAGCCTATTGTCTCTTTTATAGCCAAATCACTTAAGGTTTCTACTCATCTTTCTAAATAACGTTTTCCTTTTCAAATTGCAAATATTTAGAATAGCATGAAAATCATTCCTTTACACACTGGCATTACTTGATGGCATGTTAACACAGCTATATCACATACACATTGAGTAACAGATACAAGTAAAAGAAAAAATGTCATAAAAGAAGTGAAGTTTGTGTTTCTGAAGAAACTTTCATGGTTTGCAGGGCCAGGTTTGGGGGTGTTGTTGGCAGTGGTGCATTTGCTTGTGTTCAGACCTTATGCTGGGTTTGAGCTGTGTAGTGTACAGAGACAGCTGGGGTTGGCTCAGGCTTAGGCTGTTTTAGGCTCAGGATTAGGACAAGATGAGATAATGAGACAGATTGATTGCAAGATCCTGAGGAGGGGATTGAGAGTTGGGATTGAGACTGGTGCAGGTCTTACTGGGATGGGGATTAAAATTTAGGAAAAGAGAGATGGAAGAGCTCATGTTCTTATTGAATCCTGTTGGGCTGCAAGATTAGGAAAACTACTTTTTGTTATCAAAGGCATGTAGATTATATGATTCATTTTGTTCTGGGTTTTCTTTCACCTATTTAATGGAAAGGCAACAGTCCCAATTTTTAAACCACACTAATTGCATTGTTCACTAATTGCATTGCACACTACAAACAGGATTTCACCAGTCTTGGAAGACTTAAAAAGATATAAACTCCTATGAAACAGTAGAATCTGTAATATAAATATAAGCTTTACAAACTGTAGATTAAAGGTCCCAGAAACATGAGTTTAATTAATATTAAACTTTAGCATACTAATGTTTTTGTCAGTTCTGAATTGTTCATATGGCTTGATATCCATGAAGCTCTGTATTTCATATAAGTTTTTGCTACAAATACTTTTTCATAAACAGTTTTCATTCCTGCCAACCAAGGATACATCAGAAGCTTTCTCATAAAAACAAATTTATTACTTATCATACTGCTGTATTGGTTTAAAGAGATTAAAAATTGAGTACGTTACATAATTACCTATTTAATTGAGTGTAACAGGAAATTTGAGCTTTTTAGTTCCCAGCCTCATTGCTGCTTGCATTTGTGTTTTACAAGGCTTTTTAGTTATTACTATGAAGTTCAAATGATACTATTGTTTCAGCAATATCCATTAATTTCCTTTTATGAAAGCTTGAAAAACATCTTGGAGCCTTAATGAATGTGTTTAAGTGCAATACTCTGGACTGCTTTTACACCAATATTGAAAGTATTACTCATCCTGGTTTTTTAAAAACAGAGGATTTTTTCAGCGTTATTGCACAATTATTTGTGCTCTGTTTATGTAGATAAGATATTTGTGTGTACATGGTGTCTTATTTCCCGCAGATACCACATGACCAGTTTCTACTTTGAAGGCCCTGACTTTATTTAACATTAGAGGTCAATATCCCTCTTGTGTTGGAGGGTTTCAGAAACAGAAAAAGCTGGCCTTCCCCTATCCTCTTACTGCCCTTCAGACAGTCCCCTTCAGTGACAACTACTCTCCTATTCCAGTTTTTCCAAAAAAAATCTTATTGATTTGCTGCGAACGAATTAAGCTTGAAGTACTAGAAACATGTAAAGTTTTGGGAAGTGTTTCAAAAATCCCTTACCAATGGGATGAGCTGAGAGCTCCAGTCTTCTTCCCTTGGCTGCAATACCCACACATCCTCAGGGTGCTCAATAGGCTGTTCCTAAACCCAGAGATGATGAGAAACTGCACTTGAGCTAAGCTGTAGTAAACCTGCCTGTGCACATGCCTATGCATTCTCCTGTCGTTTTCCTAAAGGCAGGGAGAACATTTGTCTCGCCTTGAGGTTGATAGAACAACAGATTCCTTTCTCTCACACTAAGCAGTTTCCTAAAATTCAAGACTTTGGTCTGCTTTACAATGTAAATATGTGAAACGGCCTTTCAGCATTCCTGTCTTGCAGCATGACACACAGCACAGTGCAGAATAAGGGGGACTTTCCCCTCTTTAGAGCCTTTGGCACATTTTTTATAATGTAACAAAATCTGTGCACTGCATCTGAAAACTGCTAAGAATGATGACAGTTTTCCCTCTGGCTCTGAGCCAAGCCTTTTGGCACCTTCATTGTTAAGGAATATGCAAGTGCTGGCTGAAAATGTGGAAAGATCATCACAACTTATCATCTTCACAAAATGTGTGAAGACTTAGACGTTCTGGTTGGTTCCAGCTGCAGAGTTGAAAGTTCACATGTTCATGCAGAGTGCAAATGTAGTGCTAAAGGTTTATGTTAAGGCATATGGGCTCTTGTGTATATTCAGGTTGGTCTGTGAAGCAACAGCAGAGGGGGGAAGATGGGTGTGTACCTGTGTTAGTACAGCAGATTGGATCATCACCACAGAAAGGTAAGTTGGATGACTTTGCATCTTCCATTGAAGAAGCAATTGATTCGATTCTCTTGCTTACAAATCTTCTTTCATAGGATTCTTGGTTGATGTATTTCAATTTTTATCTATCTTACAAGAGATGACAGAACCAAAAGTTTGTCTGCTCTCGTCATGAGCAAGGCAGAAAAACACTTACAAACAGGATGCTGGTTTCACTCTAGAAGAGTCTGCTGGGCAGAGTGAGCTCTGGCAGGACCCTTCATGCTCCTCTGCCACTGCTGAGGCCCCAATAGCAAATGAACATCTGCTGTTCATTCAGCAGCTCTTGCAGGTTGGCATGAGGTAGTGGGGGAAAGAGTTATGGGAATGTGCTTTCTCAAAGAAGCTTCAGCCTTCTGTGGTGGAAGGTATTAGGTACTGATCTCTGTACCAGAGATGAAGTACCCAGTGCCCTTCTGCAACACCTTTTGAAAAGGAAGCTTTGGAAAGCCCTTTTGTTCTATAAAGTATGCAATAGCATTTCTTCTCCTGTTAAACAAGTCTAGGATTTTGGGATCACATTGAAAACACAGCGTGGTGGGAAGTGATGCTTCTTTCTAAGCTGTAGCTCTCTCTTGCAAGTCTTCTTCCACAGAGCAGTTAACTGCTGTATTTGTGAGTTTATCTTGTAAAGCTGGTGGAATATGGTAACATCCTGAAGATACTCTGCTCTCCTCCTGCATGCATATTTTGGTTTTGCTTTTAATGAGGGTTGTGGGTTTTGAAATTTATGGTGTCAGAGTGATTTCTGCTTCTCAGAGGTAAAGCAAGGTATTGGCATATCTGTCACATCTAGCTTCTTAAAAGACAAGCATGTTGGAGGCCATAGAAAGATTTGCATCTGTTTAAAAATGGGAATGGTTATAAAATGCCAGAGGTATTGGAATGACATGTCACGCTCAGCTTGGGAAGGTCTTTGTTGTAATAATTAAAATTTCCATTCTTCTGTACAAATGATAAGTTTGAGCAGCTTGCTGAGGCTGGTGTAGGAGATTGTCTGCTTGAATTTGACAACCAATGGTGATTAACATTTTCCTTGTAAATTTAGCAGGCAAAGTGTGAGCACATAAACCATTTGAACGACTGATGTTCCCTTACAGTGTTGCAAATAATAGGTTTGTAATTGCTTTATAAAATTTCTTCAGCTGGTTTCAGTACTGATGAAAATGATTACTGTAGATATTCCTGAAATATATTTTACCTAAATTATGGTATCTTTTTAATCTAAATCAAAAGATGGCTTAAATGAGGGAAGCAGCTGTGTGTGCCAATAGAAATTGGAAGGAGCCTGAGCAATTTGGAAGGTGACAACATATAAGCTCTGGACTCTGCTTTGCTTCAGGCAAGTCACATAATTTCACTGGTACTTCCTGGATTATAAAAGACAAAATGAAGTAGAGGAGATAATCAATATTTGGCTGAATACCCAGGTATTAGAATGTTGAGTGGATGTGTGTAAAGTTACTGAGAAGGAAACCATATGGAAGTGATGATGATATTAGAGTTGTCGTTATTAATAAGACTGTTGACTAGAACTGTCCTTTTTGATCAGCTGCTCCCTTATCCAAAGAGAAGTTTTTAATTGGGAAAAGTGAAGAGAGCTAGAATTTATATCCACAAATAGCATAACACTAGAAACTTCTGAGCAGGCAGCACTGCCTGCTGTATACACAGCCTGTTTGGGGAATGTAAAGCCGTTAAATTCTGCAGTTACTGCAGAGATTGTTTTGCAGAGGTAATGTTCAGCTTCCACTGGGCATCTATCATGGTTAGATTTAATAGGGAAGGGAAAAAAAAGAACAAACCAAAAAAGCCTTGCTGTTTCTGAATTATTATGGAAATTCAATAAGAGGGGGACTTGTGCTGCTGACAAGGGAGCTCTATCCCTTGCTGGACCAGGTCCTGCAGCACTCACTGAGGCAGAGATTCCTCCCAAAACAGGATGAAATAATGATCCAGTTGGAGTCAATGGGAGATTTCCCACTGACATTGGTGGAGACAAGATTTCACCCTGCGGCTTTTGGAGAACTACTCAGAAATTTCTACAGGGAAATGTAGGAAGAAGTAAGGAAGGAGCAGTGCTTGCAAATAAGAAGTTGTACTGTATAGAAGATAGTAACTCCTACCTTTTCTCTGTGCAGAAAGTCTGTAATGTAACTGTAATGGAGGCTTTTTCCTTGCTGTTTTCTCTTCTGTGCTCCAGGGCCTATCCTTTCCCAGGTAATCCCAGTAACTCTGTACGTCCCAGGTAATCCGAATAACGCCATATGTTGCTTCAGCTCTGGGTGACTTCATACAGACATAGTAAAACATGAAGTAGGTTTTTGGTCCTGTTCAGTTTGCAGACCTTAATCACTCTCCATCAGAGAGGCAGATGTGGACAGTCTGGAGGATCTTCCTGCATCAGATTTACTTTTCTTAGTAACTTCTTGCAGACCCACAAGTAGTCCATGAGGTCTGCAGAGGATGCGTGGAGAGGGACACTGAGGGAGTAGCTGTGGAAGCTCATGTGCCAAGCACGCCCTGTGAGCCCTACTCCTAACTATACTTAAATCATCAATACTTTTGCAAAATAACACATAAGGCAAAAACTGACAAAAAAGCTTATTTGAACATGCCAAAGCCAGCCCATACTGCAGCTCTGCAACCTGTTAACTTTTACATTTGCTTATCCTCTTTTAACAAACCAAAACAATAACACCAATGTAATAAATGCACAAACCACCACCTGTGGCTGACTTCACTAAAAAAGTTCTGCACAACTCTTCTTCCCAATTCAGCCTGTAGCCGAAAGCTGAGAACCACAGAAGATTTAGCAAGAAACACAAGATCTCACTCTTGTGTTTTCAAAACTTAACCGTAGCAAACTTTAACTCCAGCCTTAAGGCACTCAGATCACCAGCAGTTATATTGAAGATAAGGTGGCACATTCACCTCCAGCACCAACTCTCATCCCACCTCAGTGGTTCCCTAAAGACATAGAAAGGAGCCTCTGCTCTTTTCTCACCCTTTCCTCACTACCACTGTCTCACTACCATTGCAACAAACCTAAACATCCTGTAGTCCCTCCTGCCAGAACTACCTCTTGTGCCACACTAACTGCTCCTGGAGGGAATTCAGCAAGAAACCAATTCTTGCCTTCTCAAGGGGAGAAAAGATGGCAGTTCTGACACCAGCCTAGAAGGAAAAATGTTGCCTCACAAAGACTTTGATGAATTTGTCATAACTTCAGACCTAAAGCCGGCAGCAACTGTGAGATCCCGCCATGCTGACTGTTTAGCAGCTACAGCAATGCTCTGTGCATTTCCACACGCTGCCAGGCCTTAGGCAAGATGATTAATAGCCCTCTCTCACAGCTCTGTGAATGGGAAGATAATGACAGTGACAGATCACTGTGGCTCAGACTCTCCTAGTTGCCGCCGGCCTCTGGAAAGTTATGAAACGCTGTGATTTCTTTAGGTGTGTCAGCATCCCTGGCTCTAGTTAGAAACCACAATTACAGCTTCATGCTTGTAACTCTCAGCTGACAAAACATCCTTTAACAGTCTAGCAAAGCACTGATCAGAGCAAGAAAGCTAAAAGGTCATTCACCAAGTCATAAATGTTTCATTTAAATGTTAAAAGAAATTTTTTTAAAATACTTTTCTTTTTCCCTCTTTTAAACTCTTGAGCTGGTAGGACAGATCTTCCCTTTCAGAAAGAACTAAGAGCCTGCCATTTTGTCCCTGGCACATCCCTTCCTGATCCTAAAAAGCTCTCAACTCCACTAAATCTAAGCTCCTAGAGGCACCCTGATAACTAATAAAGGCAATTCGTTCATGCTATCCTCTAGAAAAATCAAGCCTGCTTTTACATGCCTTCCCTGCTCGGAAATCCTTGCAAATTCAATTTGCATGGTTAATTAGCATCTATGCCCTCATGCTGCACTGTTTACAAGAAGCAGTCCTCATTACACAGCTATGCATCTATATTTCCTCTGCTTCTGAGTATATACTGTGCATTTTAATTCTTGAATCTGTTCACTTGCTTGTTTGGGCGTGAGACACACACTTCAACACTTTGAAGTGGCAGCCTACCACCTTCATATCTGCTTTGCACAGTTATATTTATGATTCAGCTCTTGAAATTCCTTTCCATAAAGCTTTTCTGAAATACCTGAAATCCATCATAGCTTCACCTGTACAACTGTGAAAAGCCTTTTGATCTTAGAAGTAGAAGTGACCCTGGAAGCTCATACAAATTCAAAAGGTAACACATCGAACGATGGAGGGCAGGGAAGCTGAAATCTGAGAGCTGTTCAAAAGAATTCAAAAAAATTATTTTTTTTTATTAGCATTTGTACCTGTTTTCTTCCCTTTCTATTTGGGCATCGATTTAGAGCACCTGTCTACCTGCAGCTCTGCTCAGCCTCTCTCTTGCACACACGGTTCAGGCATGCAAGGGGAATGCCACCTTAGAGATGGGGAATGGGGCAGACATACACAAGGGTGCAGAAAGAATTAGATATCACACAAGTAATGCAGCAACCTATTGCGAGAGGCAATTACCTGTACCATTAACATATTCTCTGAGGTATATATTAGCTCTCTATTTGTGTCCATAATGGATCAGTATAAGTTATTTTGGACACAAATTTAACACAGCCTGCAAATAGCCCAGATGCTGCTGACGAAACAGCACTGGAAAATCTTGTAGGGCCAAATCATCTGAGCAAGACTGACAAACTAAGAAATAACCCTATCTCATTTATATGCTAAGCTTAATACCTAACAATTTAATTTGCCTTTTCTTCATTTGCTTACTCCTTGCATATTTCTCACACAACAGATTTTTACTTGGACACATCCACACCCCAAGCCAGTGCCATGGCATGCCAAGGAACACCACTCTTGTCTGGTGACTTAGAAACACATGGTCAAAGAGGCTGCAAAAACTCTGGGGTGTTTTCCTCCAGGCACTGCTCATGATTAATTAGAGATGCCTCCACAGGGGGTGGTTACTGCGGCTTGGGGTACGGGGCCAAACCGCGACCGTGGGTCCTTGCAAGCTGAGCGAGGTTTCCACTGGGCTACTCAGCTTGGTATGTAGGTGCGATACAGCTGGGCTGTATGCTGGCACGAGTGGCCCTGCACGCTTAGGTGGAAGAATCAGCTACACGAGGCAAGGTGATGTTTGAGGGCGATCACTCTTTATTAGGGGAAACACAGGTTTATATAAGGTTTGATATAGGGGGGCTGGACGATGGGCAGAGCAAGGGTGGAG
>JAWWLV010000183.1:28953765-28999772 GCA_035041135.1 Platyrinchus mystaceus
TGACCTTCTCTTAGATGGATGGCCTTAGGGGCTGACGAGCACCATCTGCCCGGGGGATTGTCCCTGAAGCAGGACCGGGAATTGAACCTGCGACCTCGGCGGTGAGAGCACCGCGTCTTAACCACTAGACCACCAGGGGTCCCCAACAATGGAGTGAGAAAATATGGTAAAAGGCAGGGAAGTGGAAGAAGAGAACTGATACAGCACAGTGACAAGAGGGTGCCTGCTTTCATGGTCCAAGCATCCTGCTGCTTCCATCCTTTACAACACTGGCACAAGCTTTCAAGGACCATGCCTGCCCTACTATCACCAACATGCCAGCATGGCAAGCCTAACTTTCGCATGAGTGATTCCCTTCTCTAAATCCCTCTTTTCCTTTGCTTGCAGTGCTATTGTTCCCATAAGATCTTATTACATATTAGTAACCATTCATCCATTCACTCTGATTCCAGAAGGGAAATACCAACTACATAGTAGCTGACAGAATGAGATTTTATTAACAGGTCTTAACATTTCACTCATGTTTCCAACTTCACCATGGTTTTTGAAACAAGGAGAAAAGAAATGATTTGGCTCTCAGCCATGCCAACACTCGACTTTTTTTTTTTTTCGCTTAGATTAACCAATAGTTTGACCCTTCAATTGTCACCTCATCCCTCTGCCAGCTATGTTTCCCAGCCAGCTATCCATTCATGACTTCTCGTCTCCACCTGTTTGAAGCAGAGTTATTCACAACCAGTGCAGTGGGCTTAATCACGATGCAGCCTTCTGTGATGAACAGTCATGAAGCTCAAATAAGGATACTGATGAGAAGCAGATGAACCACCATGTGAGAATTTTAATCATTTCGCAGGCTTTTGCACCACAGCTCTGCTTGGCATCTCTCAGTATAAGAAAGACACTAAGCTATTAGAGAGCGTCCAAAGAAGGGCAGTGAAGATGGTGAGGGGCCTTGAGGGGAAGCCGTGTGAGGAGAGGCTGAGAGCACTTGGTCCGTTCAGCCTGGAGGAGACTGAGGGGAGACCTCATTGCAATTACAACTTCCTTGTGAGGGGAAGAGGAGGGGCAGGCACTGATCTCTGCAGTGACCAGTGACAGAACCCAAGCAACTGGCCTGAAGTTGTGTCAGGGGAGATTTAGGTGGGATATTAAGAAAAGGTTTTTCACCCAGAGGGTGGCTGGGCACTGGAACAGGCTACCCAGGGCAATGGTCACAGCACCAAGCCTGACAGAGTTCAAGAAGCATTTGGATGATACTCTCAGTCACATGGTGTGACTCTTGAGGAGGGTCCTGTGCAGGGCCAGGAGTTGGACTCGATGACCCCTGTGAGTCCCTTCTAACTCAGCCTATCCTGTGATAACAGCCACATAGACAGCAGCTTTACAGCCCCGTTCACTTCAGCTGCTTGCATGAAATACAAACACATACCACTGCAATTCTGCACTTTCCCTGCCACCATCCTGCATCATGACCCTGGTGGTCACCCAATGAAAAGAAACAGTATTTACAGTTCAGACTCTTTGACCTGAGTATTTTTTTCCCTGGTTGCAGAGCCCCATAATGTCTTATTTTTCTGCTCTTTCTGCTGTTCTGTCTTTGGAATTGTAACAATGATATATTTTCAACAACATTAAAGGTCAGTCTATGTAAAAACAGATATCCATCTCTGTATCCCAAAGCAATTATCTCAGTTTAGTGTCTCAGGTCCACAGACAAGCTTCCCACATGATAATAAGAAAAGCTAGTTACTGGCCAAGGTTTGAGCACACACTTACACCTTAGCTATGCAAAACAATCATTCTGAATTGAGATGTTCTATTAAATAAACCTACCCTTTTAAACTTAAAAAAGTAGTTACCAGGACAAAAGGATTATTTATGCAGCAAATTACATCTTCAATTTTTTTTAAGCATATATTGCTGTGATTTTAAACAGCATAAGGTATACATAGAAACAGATCCTACTTACCAGTATGTGAGATGTATGCATGTGGAAACACATATATAATAAAGGGAAGATTCAGTTACAGATATATATATATTTTCCTTCTATGATTCATTTTCTTAGCATCTCTTAAAATTAGAGCTTGAATAGAATGTACTTTCTTGCATATATTTATAAGTAAAGGCTAGCACATTCTTTACAACTGTTTTTCATCCTTCAATGGCCTGCAGGGTTTATTTATTATTGTGTTGTTAAGGTGACCATAAAAGCCCCCTTCATTCTCACAGGCACTGAACCCACACAATTCTGTCCCAGAACCAGGGCTGTTCATTCACCTCTCCCATGCTCCATCTTCAGTCCCACCAGACTGTTTCTTCCCCATTTCTCAGAGGGCTGACCAACTTCTTTGACTTGATACCAAAAATGTTGATCCACTTATAAATCTGTGGGACAAAGTCCATTCCATCTGGGAGTCACCAGATATTTAAAACTTGCCCTTCTGCATTCAAAGCACTTAATTAACTTTCACACACACATCACACTTCACTACCTGCTCTGTTGATTTTTTTTCCAGGAAGACTTTTCATTCTCCCTGCTCCAAACCAGACTGGTTTTTTGCAACCAGAAGGGAAAAAAAATCTCTTTACCACTGCTTCCAGCTTTTCCTGTGTATACCTCTATCTTGAACTATGAGAATATGAGAGAACATTGCAAATGCTATACAGCAACCAAGTTGCCTACATGCCCATACATGCACAGAACAACTTGACAATAAACAAATGTGTCTCTAGAGGACAGCAGTATTTGCAGTTTCAAAGAAATTATTTGCTATATTTAGACAACACTAGATCATGCTTTCATGCTTCAGTTCATGAAGAAACCCAGAAAGACAAGGCCAATCCATTTCTTCTTTAAGTTATTGACAGGTGATTTCAGCTACAGCAGCTCTGGCTGCCAAATAACAGTTTGTGATTAAATTGTAAATAGATCTCAGCCCAAAAAATACACAAAGTGGACTACAAAGAAAGGCATGTGTTCAAGGAAGTTCCCCTTGAATAGAAACATTCATTCAGCATAGGAAAACAAACAAACAAAACTCACTTTCTCAATTACCTATGCCTGGAAAGTTTTCTTTGGCAAGCCCACATTTTTTTTTATTCCTGCAGAATTTAAACTCTGCTTGTAAAAAATGAGTTAATAACCTCGGTGGGTAAAAGTTCATCAGCTTCCAAATGGTAACAAATGCAGGGGTTCTTCCAGAAACCGCTGCTGTCACCTTGTTGATAGAGCAAAATTGGAATGTCTACGATTCAGATCCAGCAACACTGCAGGGGGATGAGACACACAGAAATAAACAAAAACCACAACAACTTGTGAGAACACTGAGCAGGAGGTAAGGGCAGACACAGAAAACATTGCAAAAAAAGAAACAGAGAGAGCAGGAAGGGAAACATTGTAAAAAAAGAAGTAGGAAGAGCAGAAGGGTAGCACATTTTCCCAAATTCTAGGACTCTAATCCCACTCCCACTGAAGCTGGCACTGCTGTCAGGAGGGGAAGAAGCAAAGTATCTCTGCTTTGCTTTCAGCTCTAGCAGTATATTCTCACCCCCTGCACTCTTTCAGCACAGGTATTTACATAACTGCACAGTGAGCTAGAAATAACTCAAATACACAATAACTAGCTATGGATGGAGTCTCCAAAGTCAATGAATAAGAGCAGAGAAAAAAGGGATAATTTCCTCCTCCTCTCCAGCAGCTGAAGGAAGAAGTTCAAATGCCTGAATAGCAATCTCACGGCATCCACACTGTCTTAACCATGCCATTTCTCCCCGTAGCTCTAACTCTACAGCATCCTAATCACTGCCACTCACCAACAGAGGTAATTCATCAACCACAAAATTGTCAAAAATATTGATTAGCCCTTTACATTTAAAGGTTCAGAGCCCATTTTCAGTGTTTTGCATGCAAACATACTGAGTTTTCAGTCAAGACTTCTTTGCATTATAATGCATATGAACAGTGATTGCATTTTAAATGAGGCTGTAAGCAACTGGAGATGAAGATACCGCCCTCTCTCTCCAAGATAACTGAGCAGATGCCACCAATGGGGAAAGCAAAAAAAAAGAAATGAAAAACCAAAGTGCAATAACCTGTATTATTACAGAGGTGAGCCTTTAACCTCTTTCTGACCAGTCCATCCCTTCTGACATTTAGCAGGCAGCCAAGGCTTATAAAGGAGGATTAGTGGAAACCTGCTTTCACAGGCATATTGACCACCAGGGTTCTGGTACATCGGCTTTCACCGCTGTCTCGCAAGACAGACAAGCAGCTTTGACAGCCAATTGTACTTCATATCACCCGCTCAAACATTGCTGCATGTAAAAAGTAATAGGTAGAGGCAACTTCTGCCAGTCCCAACAACAATTTCAAGATGGCTTTTAAAATATTTTCTCATACTCAATCAACATTTGCATTTCTCCTCCACTGTGTTATGCTTTTCAGAAACTCAAGTTCAGTCATTTACAAGCTTCTACTAAAAATCCACTTTAAGACTAAAATCCAGTTTATCTACTAAAAAAATTTCCAGCTTTAGTGATGTGTGCCAAGTCTTCTGTATACTCATGCCATCTTTAAAAAACTGAAGCTATTTAATACTTAGGTCCATTGGGACTTGAATACAAATAAATCCATCACAAAGCATCATCCTTATTTTCCTTCATCCTTATGCTAGACCATCTGTGCAACCCACTGTACAGCTAGAGGGGGGAAAAAAAAGAAAAACCAAACAGAAAGGAGATGCTTGAACATTAAAGGGATATTTATTTGACATAAGAGCATGTCTGCTGGTGGTAGTGTCTTCAGCAGACAACACTTTTGAATTGAAGGAGAAAGTAACACTCGTTCCAAGGGAGGCTTGTATTTATCCATACCCTGATGGAAACGTCCAGTACACAATCATATCTCCAAAATGTTTTCATCACATTCGGCTCTAAACCACAGTAACAGATGTTTAGACCATTACCTTATTTAGAGATGCTGGACCATGTCCTTGCACCTCCATAAGGGCAGAAGTCAGTAAATTCTTTGAACCAGTCTCATCTTTGTTTTTTCTGGTAGTAACTGTATTATCAGGCGGGAAAATGAGACTGGTTTTAAGCTGCTTAATTCTGTTTCATGGTCTTAATAGCAAAAGCTGAGCATTTGCTGCTCACATTAAAACACAGGGGGGGAAAAATAAATCATCCATGTTCTAAGTGGCAGTTTTGGCATCTGAAATGTAGCCATCTATGGAATGCCTTCCTGAGCAACAGCCAAGGTCCTGCAGTGACTGCAGGTATCCCAACAGTCCTTGGGTGCCCAACGGCAGCAACAGACATGTGTAACCACCAGCAACTCGAGAGAAATCCATCCTGAGCGCTTCTCAGATGGCCACAGTTTGAAAGGTGCACTGGGACCAGTCAAAGCCTAAACCAAAAGGGTCTTACTTACCAAGGTCAATTTAATGATACCTTTTGTGCCACCTGTACTAATGCCGATGAATATGTTTGCACCACTGATTTATTCGTCTTTCTTTTACCTCAGATTTCCCATTTCTCTTCTCTGAAAGGTGTATCAAACTGCACAAAACACAGCGTATTTAAGAAGAGTTCTTCCTAGTAGGCTCACTGATCTCAGAGAATTATGATTTGAAGGCGCTTAACTGTACATTTAAAAATGTTTAGGTCGTAATTCTTCCCCACTTCAGCACAATTTTTACTAAAACAACGTTTAGTCCAGTTTAAGGGGTGGTTTTTTCCCTGAAATCAGCTTTTGAAAACCTTTAATTTTAATCATCCACTTACTCTCTTTTCTTCCAGCAGTTTAATTTGAAACAACAATTCATTTTTCATGTACTTTTATAAATTGTCTCAAAGACTGCATTACAGTAGGGACAACCCCAGCAAGCCATCCTGGTGTACAGCTGCTCCCTCCAAGCAGCACCTTCTCTGCACACAGAGGGTTGTTTACTACAGAGCACAGGATTTCTCTGCACAACTCACCACTGTAAATCAGCTCCACTTTGCTCCTCAGTCTCAGTGAAACACAGTAAATTAGAGACCATATTTTCTCTCTTAGTTAATACTAAATCCAGCTGTTAAGAGACAGCACAGAGCATTAGGCTTTAAAATGGTCAGTGAGTCATTTCTGCAAAGACAGTTTGGGTCCCTCTTCCTCAGTTGAGTTTTTCTGGATAGTTCTATATTAGAAGGAAAATGGAATAATTAAAAATCTTAGCAAATGCACTGCAGGAGACAGCCTGGTTGCACTACCTCAGCACAGTACAAGGCAGACTGTGCTTCTAGATGCACATCCCTCCTTTCAAAGATTAACACTGGCATGAATCTGTCCCTCACTCTCACAGGTAGAAAGGTCAGCCAGGCCTCCAGAACCCTTTCCCTTCAGCTCCTCAACCCAGCCCTAGTTGCAGGAGGGAAAACAACTGAACTGCCAAATGACCTGAGCAGTATTTGTTCATCCCTCTCCGCTTGTTACATATGGATACACCAAGCCTTATATGAAACTCTGAATGGAATAGACTTCAAATTTTTAATTAAGTGGTTATTAGATTTACTTGTGCCTAAATCACTACATGCAGTATTACAAATAAATTAAATGTAAAAGTAATACATAGAGGATGGTCCTGCAGTTTAAGGCCATTTCCACTTGCAAGTAAAACTGTGACTCTTCATCTAGACAGCAGTTTTGCAGGAGTATAAATTGCCACTGCAGAGGCAGTGAGCATTTTTTTCATATAAAACAAAACAGCCTTATTATATGCATAAAATATTCCAAATTTCCACATTGTGCAACATTTGTGAAAGCTTCTGCTTAACACATCTTCATTTTAGTATTTAAAGTCACAGAAAGTTTGGAAATTGTTTTACATTATTCAAAAAACAGAAATACATATGTTTCTTTAGTTTGTAATTAAAGTGAAATTGTACTTCACTGCTGTCATCAAATTAAGTTGCAGGTTTTACTGGAGTTAGCCTCTACCTTATCAGCCTGTTTCAGCTGTTCTGGGTGTTAATAAATATAGATTTCAATTTCCACACAGTCCATACTAACAGACTGTAGATCTTGCCCAGCTAATAGAGGGCAGTGGATGAACAAATTAAAGCTTGTAAGAGAGGAGACCTAAGGTGATGGGAAGTCTGCTTACCAATCTTGTAAAACCGTTTCATAAGATTCCTGCTGTTTCTATGTTGTCTCTTCTCCCCAAGACACTGACAGTAGAAGATGGGCAACAGCACAGACTAAAAACAGCTACCAGTTCTCCAGGTGCCCTGTTGTGACCCAGCTCCAAAACACGTCAAAGGGACACGCAGCCCAACAGGGGAGTCACCTGCACAGAACTGCAGGTTGTGCTCGCTGACTCCCTTCAACCTTTGTTTGCCACTCTGCTTTGTTCACTCCCTCCCTGCTTGTCAGCTCAAAAAGGCACCCTGAGTTTCACACCAGGTGCAGATTATGAGAAATTATTATGGGACCTGTAAACCAGAAGCATTTGATATGGCTTGTGCAACCTACAGCAAGATGAATGTCTGAAGGATCCCACAAGGTGACCTGACTCCAGCCCTCCCACTAATATGATAAATGAATCCTGTAAAAGAAGGTCAGAGCAGCAAACATTTTTGCCTAGAGGAAGTTCTGGCACCTCTGTTCTCTTTCTATCTGCTGCAATCTCCTTTATTAAAAAAAAAAACAACAAATAAACTTGAAAACAAATTTTAAAACCTTCTTTTAAGAATTCCATGCAAGAGAAATGTGCTAGACAGTTCCACATTTCACCTCTAAATTAAACCCCAAAGTAGTTAGTTTGATAAGACCTTTACTCTACATAAAAGCATGCCAAGAGTCCAGACCTTCACTCTGCCCTGGGAAGGCAGGGCTGGCACTCTCCAGGCCTGGGGGGCTGACAGAAAATATCAAGAAACAGAATATAAAGCGTTCAAGTTTTCGTCTCTTTTAAATAAACTTGGGGGAGGAACCACCAGAAGACATTCCTCATACTTTGTCACAGATGGGAATTTTTTCCCACAAACATCTTCCCAGACAAAAAGGTTATTTTTCTTCTAAATAAGTTCACCCAAAGAGTGCCAACTATCTTTCTTACCCCATGCCCCAGCAGTTTTGCAGTTTTGGCAGCTCCTCAGTTCTGTGATAACAGTATTTTACTGAGTCAAAACCAGGGTATCTATTCAGTCTGAACAGCTTATTAGAAAGACGTTTGCTTTTTTCATCGTAATTTTTTTACAGTTTCATTGTATCCTCTGCCTAATTCATCTTCTCGTTTACTATGCTCTATTATCCCAAAGTCTTTCACTAAGTACCTACTAGCCAGACCTACAAGTAATCCACCTGGAAAGACTAGAATATTTGCTGACTACCCAATAATTAATCTCTAGCCAAATGGCTCACCAGTCATGCTCAGCCTCTACAGCTTCCTATGCTTGGTTCACTCTTCTCGGTACCACTCATGAGAAATAAACAAGACAACCAAAAAATTACTACATATAAACAACATGCAGCCTTTTGCACTTTTGATTCCAAATAACAATTAATATAAGGCATTCCAAAATCAAGTGCTGTCCCCTGTATAGTTAGATGAATAAAATGAACAGCAGACACTGATGTTTTGGCCCATATTATTTTTCAAACTGCTTTTCAAAACAAGCCAACCATATGGGTGCCATTTTTAAAAACTTGAGTCATACTGCCAAACACTCCTCAGCATGACCTTGCATTACAAATGAAAATTGCTGTCAAGTGAACATGAATTCTCTCTTTTGTTCCGAAAAGTGAGAGACAAAAAGTTGTTTGCTGTTAAACTGGCATTACCCAAATATCCTCTAGGTTGAAATACAGTTATCCCCACATCTCATCATTACCTAGTAATGCAAACCAATTACAAAGTCATTTTAATTCATATCTGAAAGATGCAGGAACAGTAGACAGTAAAAAACAAAAATCATATCTGAATAATTACATGAAATACATAGATTGTGCAATTATTTCAGCAACTGCAGACTAAACACTGAGTGAACATCTGTGCTTTTATATAGCCTGCCAACCCAGAAGGACCTACAGGCTCAATGAGGCTACCAAACAAGGACTGCCAACCTTGGAATCTGAAAACACAAATTTAAAACAGCTTCAAAGGGAACCAGATTCAGGTTTGACTTTCAAGAACACAGTTCTCCACCTGAGTTGATGCTACATTCATTCCCTGCTCTGTGAGAATACATCAGCTGGATCCTCAGGAGCATCCATATTCCCATGAATGGGCTTTCATAAAACAACTACCTACAAATCCATCACAGTCAGTCCCTCCAAACACTCAATTTCAAAGAAGTGAGCAGCTAACCAGCCAGCAGCATCTGTGGGATTAACACCATGGAAAATATTTATGACCATTAAACAGATTCTGCAACCCTTTCACAGTATTTCATTGCATGTCCTTTACTACACTAATACTGCATTTGTCTGCCTGAACACTTTGTTTTCCTTAATTTCATTAGTGGTGAGAAAGGAAAAAAGTTCATTCATATCCTGATAAGATGGATTTCAAACATCAAAGAGGGACTCTTGCTTTCTGATCAAAGAAAACAAGGCCACATGTCCTCATCTCATAGCTAGAAGGTAAAAATACAGGGTGAAAATGGTCTCCTTCTACATTAATATGAGGCCCAAGGAACAAAATATAGCACATCCATATCAGCTTTGAGCAGATATCTAATGCATTGCAGTATTTTTGTACACTGGGAGCAAAATAATTACAATATGCCAGACTTTGCAGTGTACTCTCTGCTGACATGGTAAACATGGCCTTTTCAAATAGTCTGAGCTTATTCAGCCCATTTACTACTAGTGCTGGATTGCTCTTGACAGGGTTTTTTCCAGTACTTCATCCAGTTTAGTTTCAGATGCCCAGGGATGAAATGTGATTATTTTACTTGGGAGATAATCCGCAAACTGAAGGGGGTCTCAGTGTCTAAGAAGAAATTAAGCCCCGTGAACCCTAAGAGAAATTCAACCTGGCTTTCTGCCTTTTTTTTTTTTTTTAATTTCACCTAATCAGTCTTAGTCAGAGCCCTCATAAGTATAAACCGATTGTACCTGATGCTTTCATGATAAAGCCTGTAATCCATTAGAAAGTCATCTGCAACCTCAAAACTCAATTTATGTATGACCTTTCAAGCCATTCGATCAAAATTATTCCAAGTCCCTTTGGTTAACGTCAGATCTGACCTGCAGACTAAGGCAGCTCATTAAGTGACATGCTCAACTGTACATGCTGGTGTTTCTCTCTGAAAAGGGAGCATATTTCTCAGAGGTTCCTCTTCCATCCCCATGTGAATCATGAACTGTGTCATACGTTTTATCTGCGACTGTCATCTGCTTTTGAATTATAGCATCAGGAGAGACAGTCAAGGATACAGCCACGGATGCATTAAAACATTCCCCAAGCCAAACTGGGGGAAGATCTAACTCCTCTGTGATAACTAGCACTTATGGCTTATTGTGAAAAGTAAGAAAATAATGTGAAGGCAGGGTATTGCAAACCAAGTCTGGCATTAGACACACAGAAAGAATTCACAGGATTGGTTTATTACCATCACTGTAAAGTGATACGCCATCCTACTTTACATCTTTATTTACTTAACTCTACATTAAATGCATCAGACTAATCAATTACCTGACAGTGTTTCTAAATTAGTCTCCTTGAAAGATGTAACTAATTTTCTGAGAGCTGTGGCTCACAACATACTGATTCATACTTTTTTCCTACCTCAGGTAAGAGCCCAAAGCAAGCTGCCTGCACATAGATCGGTTCCATCTATGTTATTAGCAAGTGTTTTTGGGGTCCACAGAATTCATAACACAAAAACTGTATGCTCTGAGAGTTGGTCACTGGAAAGAAAGAGTTACTGTCATTCTGCTTCATTTGCTGAGAAGGGCTCTTCTGCTTGGCTAAAACCTGAATGGAGTCCATTGAACTGCTTAGGCAGTTTCTTATCTCATACAGCCACATCCAAGGGACTTCATCATTCCCCAAAGCAAAGAACCCCAGCCAATTAACCAAAATATCTTCCCAATCAAAGTAAGGATTAAGAAATTCCCAAGGGAAGGTTTTGTATCTGAAAAACCCACAGCTGGGTTGGCAGCCTAAGAGGGAGCCACGGTTCCCCAGGTCCAGATCACCTCCTGCAAACAAAATACCTGAATGAAAATAAAGAGCATAAAAGCCTTCACCAGGAAGCCCAGCCCATGCTGTGAGATGAGGGAAGCTCCTCTCTCCAAATAGGCAGAAAAGTAGATAACAGGAGCATCGTGCAGACTTTTTAATTTTTTATTCATGCCATTGTGCAAGTGCTGCCCCCTTTAAAACTCCATAAATTACTACATTTCCTTCTAGCTACTCTGAGGTACAGTTGATTTCTGCTTACTGCCAAATCCTTCTGGGCAAGGCATTCGTTATGACCAGGGCTGAAACAGCCTCTCTGTGCCCAGAGTTCCCATGTCCTTCTCTCAAGCAGTGCCCACACCTTCAACTAAGCTGCACTTGCCAGCATGGGACACACCAGCTCCTGGTGTACATTGGAAAGGTCTCAGGAGAGCTGTGCTGGCTGTACAGCAAAAGCACAAGAGGAAAAGCCTAGACTGAACACCATACAAAAATGTTTATCTGGAGACCTTGCCAAACCTGGAATGAAGCACTGCAATCACACATGGCTGCTGAGAAAGCCCACTTCCCAGCTAAGATCCTCACCAAGTCACAACAAAACAAAGCCAGCGGGCGGAGTGAACTTTGTGCACTGCCACTAAACATAAGAGGAGTTTGCACCATATTCACAGCTTTAAAGGAACTGTGAATAATAATACACAATAGAGCACTTGTAGCTTGTCATTAAAAAAAAAAAAAGCCATCTTAAAATGCAAACTATTCACATCCCATCCTGAGATAGGAATACTGTAGGGCTGACACCTGCTAACAATGTGAAATGTCAATTTGGATAAAGCACAAGAGGATGCTTTTGAGGCTCTCCAGTGTTTGAGGCATTCCTTTCCTGCAGTCCTGCTGTAACTACCTGTTTTCAGGCTACCAATCACTAGCCTGAAAAGCAAGATGCCACCATGTCCTTCCCCTTCCCAGGTTCACTGGTCCACAGCCCCTCCACATGCAAGAATGACTCTTCTTTCCATGACCGAGGATGTAAAAAGGTACCCAGGCCCATTGCCCTCCCTGGGCTCAGCACAGCAGGCAGCATAAGGCAGCTTATCCTTTGCTGCTTCTAAACCAAGATTTTTTCCCCCAGTCTCTCTGCTCCATGCTGCTCTGTGCAGAGCTCTTCCACCTCCTTTTGGGCACAAGAGAAGACAACCTGTCTCAAAACCCAGAGCCAGCCCACGTGCTTGCAGCTGAACCACCCTGAAACACAGCAACTGGAGCGCAAGGTGCAACAAAAGGTCACTTTCTCCTTTGTGTCCCTGGCAGATGGGGCCACATTCTGTGGGATGAGAGGCAGGAAGAAACCGATGTTTCCAAGCGATTGTCCCTACACAGGGGTGCAGATCAACCATAACCAACTCTCAACTGATAAAGCCAGGTGAAATGAAAACAGGAGAATGAGGGACATGTAGAAGTCAGAAAGAGAAAGAAACTAGGACACAGGAAAGGAGGTGCACTTGCTTAATTAGCGAAACAGCCAGAAAAGCAGGGCTACGAGAAGTCTAATATCAGCCCTTCAAAATGGGAATGATCCCTCTCCAACCTGTCTGGGAAGCACCTCCCCTCTCACTGCAGCATCCGCAGTGCTCTTTTCTTTTATCTAATTACCACCAACAGGCATCTGCTGCTGTTTGCATCCTCACTCTAATGAGCAAAAGCAGCAGCCAGATCTGGCTGGAGCTGGGGAGCAACAACGTGACCACAGAGATGTTTTCTCCTGAAGTTCATCAGAAGTACCTGCTCCCCAAGGAGATCCAGAGCTTTCCTAAAATTGGGAAAAGGAGCCCAAGGTAAGTGCATCAAAGAGATTAGAGTAAGAACAGTTTTAAAAGGAGGAAGTGAAGAAGAAAGCAAAACACTGACAGGTACACCCCGGGCTAAATGCTAACCCCCACTGCTCAAACCACAGGAAGATATTTTGGTAGGGACCAAAAGCAGTTGCTGCCTTTTTTAAGGCTGCCAAATTCAAGCAGGGGAAAATTCATTGCACAGTACAACCTGAGGTTGTCTTTTCTAATACTCCACAAGGGAGCTGTATTCTATTTCCGAAGTAAACATGGGACATGGTGCTCCAATTAAAGGTGTCTCTAGCTCATAATATGACTCTTAAGTGACATTTCTGGTTTACTGGCTTTAACAAAGTCTATTTAAGAAAGCCTCACAATGCACAAGGTGCTCTGGGAATAATCTCAAATAGCACAGAAGCAAAGAAAAGGTGGTTAGATTTGCTCATTCAAAAAAATTAGGTTTTTAACTTCTTTACAAAGACAGAAGGAAACAAAGAAAATATAAACATGCCTTTTTAAAAATGTAGCAACTACCCCACAATTTTGTTCAAAATGCGCATTGGCACATGTATTACGGTTACTTAAATTGCTGGGAAAACAGAGTCATCTAAAAAACAATGCTTAGGAAAAGCTATTACTGACCCTGACAAAAAGGCACAGATGGTGAACTTAGTTCCAATGAGTCTGATAAAATGCTGCACAGTCAATAGATGGAATTACTCCTTTTCCCTTCCACGTCATTTAGACCGTCAGCCCTAGACAACAGACGTAAAACATTTGCCTCAAAAGTCAATCTCTTGTAAAGCATGTTTTCCTACAAAACACAGACTGAGGTTTTAGGATGAAAGAGAAGTATGGGGATTTTCTCTTTTATTTCATTAGAAGCATAAGCCTGAATAACCTGTGGTATTTCCTCAATGTTTTGAGAAGCTCCTACAGGCCTTGCCTTAGCCAGAGTTTAATTTACCTTGGGTAGGATTATTCCCATGCTTATGGGAATTGTCCATCTCAATATGTAGTACTTACCAAATTCATCATCATTAATTTATCCCCTTCTTCTAATCACATGATCTAGTGGCACAAGGGTCCACTGACTATGTCAAGTTGAAGCCCTTTTAACACCCAGGCAGAAAACAGGAATCTAAGCTATAGGGGTATAAAAGTGGAGGAACTGCAGGGCTCTAACAACAGAAGTGTCGCCACATCAGCTGCTCGTGCCAAATACACAGTACCAAAGGAGGGCTCTGGATGCCCCATACTGAGATTTTCATGAATCTTTTTCTCTAAGATGATTGGCAAGATGCTGAAGTAGTACCTGCACTGTGGGTATGGCTCAGTTCCACAAACAGTTATGTGTGTCCACGACTTCACAATCAGGAGTAAAGTTGCAATGTATTTCCTGCATGAGCACACTGGTTAGCAAAACTATCCTTCACTGACATTTTAGGGCAAATCCCTTCTTCTCAGCAACAAGTACAAAGGAAAAGCAGTCAAAATGCCTCCCTCAGAACATAACCCCTACTCTGCTGTACTGTAGAGCTGTCAGTTTGGGTTTTTTAAACTTAGATGACTGTTCATACTGATAGCAGATTTTCCTCTTCTGTCTCCTCAAGTCAGCTTTGGTCCCTCTAAAAGAAAAAAAGATCTTTTCTTTTCATTGCTGTGTCTACAAATCTAGCCTGAAGATGTTTTATACCTTGACTTGAGTGTTTGCATAACGTTCCTCTAAGAACACTCTCAGACTGCATGTTCACTCATAAAAGCTGTCAGAACATGATGAAACTGTTCTTTCTAAATGACAATCCAAAAAAATGCAAAGATATTATCCTGCTTGGGCTGAGCCATTTTATTTCCAAAAACAGATCATGGGCAGGAGACAGATTCTTTCCTGTGAGAAAGCAGTGTAGGGGGAAGGAAAAGTACAGATTATCTATCCCTCTCTATTCCCAAATGTGTGTGCTAAACAACAGCAGTCTCTGTGAGGAAGACCCCTCACTCTCCCAGCAGAACACCAGGCAGCTACCAGTGCAAATATCTGGCTTTACACTGCTGAACAGAAGACCTCCTCACCAACTCAAAACTTGAACCAATCATAGCAGTATGTTGAGAAGGAGATCCTCTACACTGAGAATCTCCCTAAATACTATCAAAATTATGAATTAAGTACAGATATCCGCCATTCTATGACGATGTGACCTGCTCATAAACTTAATGAGAATTTGAGAGACCACTGAGGCAGAACACTGATTTCCACACAGAGATGCTGGGAGATCAGCACCACCCCTGCCTCCTGCTGCTTAGCGCCTTATCCTCAGAAATGCATGGGCAGCAGTTGCTTAACACTGGGTAGTAAAATTACTTACATAGTGAAGCATTCATTGAAGGGCTGGGTTCACAAAAATAATCCTTCCTTGAATGGTGAATATATTCACTGCTTCCCAATGGCAACAGTTGTGATTGCAGAATATAAAACGTTCACAATTACAGCTGGATTGCTGGGAAGGAAGGACAAGTCTGCTAATTGGAATTGCTACAGCTCTAAAGTAACAAATGTCTTTCAAGCAGAAGCTTCTGACGTTTTTAACTATTTAATGCTTTTATTTTGACGTCTGTTTCTCACTAACCAAAGAGTACACAATTTGGATGCAAAAACACAAGAGTTCACTTTTTTAATACAGCTGAGACTCTTCCCTCCAAAGACATTTGAACCGTCTAGACCATACATTTCTCTAAAATAAATAAGACCTATTACAAAAATAAAAACTTAGGAAGTGTTCTTTGCTTAGTTTGCTAAGGGATCGGTGTCTGAACTTTAAAGACCTTAACCACAAAGCTCCTCAAACATACCAACTTAAGCACAGGAAGTTTTGAGTGGCACACACCAGCTACAGTACCAAAGAGTTGCCTTTAGACAACTATGTTTTCAGTTGCCCGAGTTAGCCTAGTTTTAGGGCATAAGCTGACTCCTCTACTCCTGGTGTTTTGATTCTACATTTTGAACCTAGAAGCTGTCCCTTAGAAAACTAAACCAAAACTTTTTATTTAAAAAAAGAAAAAAGTGTTAACAGAGCCAATAGACATTTTTCTACCAACAGCTCACTGGTTAAAAAAAATACTTTGAAATAAGCAAAATCCTTATTTAAAAATCATACTTCCATGCTAATTTTGGAAAAAGTGTCTGTTTTACATCAGGGTCACCCAGAGTCCTGTAGGCAATCTGACAGAGACGCTGGCACATCTTTCCTGCTGCACACCAAGATCCTTCTGGTCTCCCTCCCATGATCAACCCCAGATCCTTTCCAGCACTACTGCTTTCCAAGGCTGTTGTTCTTTCATGGAGAACAAATAAAACTGCGTTTTGAATTATTTCCCCGAAAATGTGCCATGTTGTATTTTTCCACTTTAAACCTAATTTTATTTATTATGTTTTTAGGCTCTCCAGAAACTTTCTCCCATTTACATTATTTCTCTGACTTGCCAAGCAGTGTGAGCAAATAAATTCCACGGCTGAGTTTAAGCACCTCTGCAGCTCACTTCTGCCTTCACAGAGAAACAGTGTTAAACAGCACATTTCGTGAAAGCACCCCCAGTCCAGGTCAGGACTCTGCACACAACACCAGCCAGCCAGTCCAGGAAGGAAGACCCAAGTCTACATGTCTGACAGCCTCAATGAAGAATCTACTTTTATTTTCCTCAGCTGAGCCCTTATGCAAAACCTGATCCCCGGATCCTCTTCCCAGGAATACATATTGCTGTTCCCCACTCCTTCCCCTGAGCTGCCACTCAGCCCTGTCCATCCCACAGCTCAGCAAGAAGCTTCTGCAAGACTAATCCCTTCATTACAATGCCATTCCATCCTTTCCTAGATAGAGCAAGCACTTCATCACCTACTTGTGTAATTTGATCTAAAGTTTTGATCAAATCTGCCTGGCATAATTTGTCCTTTATAAACTGATGTTGTTTTATTGCTCCTTGATCTTCTCCAGACTTTCCAGCTCAGAGCCAATAAAGTGCCTCACTACTACAGACCTATACATCATTTTATGACTCTGAGGCCTGTTGATTTTATTTATTCCCCAAAGATCCTCCTTTCTGGGCACCACTTTCTTGTTTTCATCCAGAAAACATGGCTGTGGGTACACATAGCTCATCTGGCTGTGTATATTAAGTATGGTTTATACTAATTTCTGTATTGTAGCAATTTCTTTTCACGTTTTTGAAAGAAAGTGTTCTCTAGCCTGTTGGTATGACTGGGTTACAGATCATTCAAGGGCCTCTTAACAGCTGCTTTGAAGCTCCTGCATCTAAGGGACAAAACTGCCCCTCTGCCTGTGTGAAAAAGCGAGGAAATACAGATTATTATTAATACAGCTCATTCAATCTAGCTCTGCTAAGCCATCCCCAGGCCATGCCCCGCTTCCAGGACTGCCCTTCAACCTCAGCCCAGCAGTAGGAAATGAGGGCTCATGAAAGGTGCCTGCAACCCCCCTGCTCCCTGTAGGTAAAGGATGGGGGTACCCCCAGCCAGGCCCCCCAGAAGGAGACAATGACCCCGGTGCTGCCTCCCCCACTGTATCCCTGTCCCTCTGGGCAGGGCACCACTGCTGCTGGCTCATGTGGGAGATAACGATTTTTGCAGGTATTTTTCCACAGGTAGGCTAAATTTCTGTAGAGCTGCTGGTGAAATAGCCCAGAGCCTTCTTCCCAAATAATATGCATCGTTTAAAAACTGGCTCATACGCCGTTGGCAAAAGGGTACAGATCAAGTGTTTCCTAGAGATTTTCCTGAGGTCAGTTCGCAGTGTAACTACATTTGGAGACAGTGATAACCTGTACTACTTTCCACTGCACCAGGGATTCTTTTATTTTTTTTTTATGTTGGTTAAAACTTACTTTGTCAGTGGAAAAGACAGTAAAATGTAAAAACTTTTACTCTCTAAACAGTCTGTTCTCAGTGTGTATATAAATCCTCCTGATGACACTGAGTGTTATTGTTCATGTATTTAAAGGAAAAATGGCCTTGTTCAGGGGTTAAAAGTGCTCTTTAAAACAAGAACACTAAGCCAATAGAGAAATTAGGAATGCTGCTAAGGACAATCCCTGGAGTAATGTCACAAAATACACAACTTTAGTACTAATTGTGTCTCACTCTGAGTGTCAGGTTAGTATGATACCTATGCCACATTTCTACTTTTCCTGACTGGAAAGGTTGAGAAATGCTCAATGTTCAATGCCAGTAATACTTGGTGTTAACCGCAGGAAGCACCACTCCATTCCTCCTTGTCAGTTGTGGGTCTGCCGAAAACAAGAACTATTTGCAGGTGTCTGAGCTCAGCCCTGGGTGTCTCCTCTTGCCAAGACTCACTTAGCAGTTTAAGTAAATGATAACGTAATTTCAAACAAAAGTTTTTTGAGCTAGTAGCTGGAATAGTTCAACAAATAGCTGGATAGCTGGACTGTTTTCCATGGCTATTTTGTAGCAGCTGTTAAGATCAAAATAAGTATAGAATATGTATTTTCTTCACAAAATAGTCATCTTTAGGGAGCTCTATTTTTTTCCTGAGATTATTGGCCACATATTCGAGTGCAGAAAGTTGGCTTATCCCCAGCAAAAACCAATGGAGCTACACAGCTTTACTCCAACTATAATTCCCATACTAGCCATGCTATATTTTTCATTGGTTAATGTCTATTGCTTTGATTAATCACATCAGAACAGGATGAACAAATGCATTACCACTGAAAAAAAGAGTCACGTGTCCTAAACATCTCCTCAATCATCTCCCATGGCCCAATTGATCATATTGCTTTCTTAGAGTTAATGCACAGCATCTGTGAGGGTAATTTTCTTCTAAAAACATATGAAAACTACATTTCTTGGCTTATACTATACAGTGAAGGGGATCACATGGAATGTTGTGACTCCATATAAATACACCTGTTCCACCTTTTCCCTAGAATATTAACTTCTTCTAATACAACCTGTGTGAATCACAAGATTGAATCTAATTATTTATGCCTGCTGGTAGCAGTTACTTGGAAAGGAATTATTTCAGCAAAGCCAGTATAATTACTAATGATCTCATGACTAGTTACTCTTTTCAGATGCTCAGTAAACCATCCATAAATTCATTCCACCTACTATCTCTTTAACTTGTCAGTCAAGCTTACTGACAGGGAGTAAGAACAGCTTTTAAAAGGAAGGAACCAAACCAAACACATACGCCTTTGCCCTGAGGGATAAGTGCAGCTACTGAGGCAAACCCAAAAACATCTTTTTAATCCACTGGTTGCTGTAAATGCCTGTAACAACATCAAACATTGCTCCAAATAAGCGTGCAGCCACATGCAACGTCCACATGCACAGTAGCTTAAGTTAGTGGGTTTTTTCCATTTTTTTTTGCAAGCTTGACTCTTTTCCCACTATTCTGCCTCTGAGCCACTCCTTGCCCTGTGCAACCTCTTTTTCTTTTTCCTTGGCTCAGCAGAGCTGGCAGCAGCTCAGTTCCTCCAGAGCAGGGAACCAGAAGTGACCTGCAATTACAAGCTGCGAGTGCAGCTACTCCCCAGCTTTTACCCGATGGAGTGGATGAAGCCAGTTAACAACAATCTGCTCTTTCCCAATCCACTTAAACACTTTGTGAACTCCTTTAAACTTTACCACTGCATTTCTAGAGGACAAAACCCACTTGGACAAACACAAGCCTGAGGCAGTACTTCTGTCTGCTCCCAAAGCAAGCTGAAACACACAGCACTGCAAGGTGGCAGAGCAAACTCCATTCTTCTTCAGCGCTCAGCTGCTCACGGGTTCTGCCCTTCTGACTTGCTCCAGACACCTTCAGTGCCACTGCTCTCCCAAACACATGCTGACATGAATTTGGATGATACCTCTTCATAGAAGCATCCAGGTTCTGGTAGGGAACAGAAGCTCTTGAACAACTTATGTGTGTTCTTTGCAGTTAAGCTAGTTGAATATGAAGAAGATGCAACCTCTTCTCCACCTCAAAACCAATCCCATGGCAATCATATTTGGGTTTAACCAGATTTAAGTTTAATCTTGTATATACTCTTCTCAGCAGAGCTACAACCATCACTTTTCCAATCACTCCACATTTCTGCAGGTTGCCTGAGTTTTACAGCTACCAAAAGCCCCCCTAACCTTTTAGTTGTTTCCATATTCTTTTGTGTTTATTTTTCAGTAATTCAAATGCAAGTTCTATGGGGTTAGTTTTTGTTTTGTTGGGTTTTTTAAATAACCACTGCTCTTGCTCCAAGACTTAGTCACAATGGACTGCTCATTTTTTGGCATGTCTTCTGAGTATTTTTCAGCACATTCTCAATGGCATTATGCAATCATTTCATTAGTCTCTACTGTTTCACTTGGCAGTAAGATGCATTATAAAATGATGTCAACTCTTGGAAAAACAGGGAAGTCAGAGGAGGTGACAGTTTCAGGGGTATACCAACCCTAAAATATCAGCCACTTGGAATTCATAAATCTCCATTTGTGTTACCTGTTACCTCTGTTTTTCACCAGCAAGCCACATCATTATATCACATTGTCAAACACATACAGAGCTACAGAGACACCACCACCCCACTACCTCCCCCCAGAAAGGGCACATTTAGTCCCACTTTTAGAGAACTTTTTGGACAGGCAAAGGTGAACTCACATCCAGTTCAGCACACAAGACAAAGCAATGACATACAGCCTGCCTTTCCATGCCCTTCACTATTGCAGTACAATGTGATATGCATGACATGAGTCACCACAGGGTAACAAAGCACAACTTGTCATCACCTTGCCACCTGACAACCCTACTGACTGATTTTTGCTCCAGAAACAAAGACCTAATTAGATCTTCCAGATGCCTGAATACAGGTAAGACTTTCACAGATCATACACATCATGTTCTTCCCTTAAGTAACTCAGTGGCTTCTGGACAGTCAAATTTTTCCAGAGCAAACAAAAACTAGCATGGTGCTGACAGGAAAAGCTGTTTCTTGAGCAGGGGGTTTCCTTCAGCCCAGTCTCTCATGACACTGTATGCAGAGTGGGATTCTCACCTCAGGGACTGGGGAAAAGTGGAAGAGCTTTTTTAATTTTGGCATTTGCAGTTCTGATTTCCCAGACTGCCTCTATCACCTTGACAAGCCTCCTGCCTCTGGTTTCACCATGGCCTTAGAAAAGAAGTCAGTTATCTTCATTTTGTTCAGTTTTCCCTCTCTGCAAAACGGAGTGATGTCCACAACTGTAAAGTGCTTTAAAGAAAGTCACAAAGATGGTATTTTTTAATAACTATGGCAACTAACTAGTCAATATATACAATATGACAACCAAACTAAATTCTACCAATCAGCAGTAATAGTGGAAGATGGTTGTGTGTAACCTTTCTTTCTCCCACTTCACTGAGATTGTCACTTGCCTGTTACCCTGTGATAGATACCACACATTCTCACCACAGTCACCATTGACACATGAGCACAACATGCCAGCATGTCAAGCTGATGTCCTCTTACTTTGGATGCTGCTGTTTCACATCTCTGAATGCCAGATCCACACACATGAGGGAGGAACTGAAGAGCCAGTCTGACTCTGCAGAAACCTGCATTTTAGATAAGCAACCTGGAATTCTGAGGTGCTCAGAATTAAAAACTAAAACATGGAAAACTTAAGATAATTGCACTTGGATAAAATTAGGATCACCTGCCACATTCAAGCAACTGCTGGCAAGCATGAGAGATGTGAATGGACACGTTGGGCCTCTTATCTATACACATCGTAGAGCCTCCGTCTCATACAGACCCTGAAACGATCCAATACTGCTGCTGTTGTTGCAAAACAGGCTGCTCTGAGCATTTGGATCTTTTCCCAACTCCAAAGCAGCTGGCACTGCAGTCTGGGGATCACATTGCTTCTGTCAGCATCAGGGCTTGTCATTAGCTGTTAGCACACCAGAGGGGACAGGGTAATCTTCACAGGACGTAAGGAAAAAAGAAAGGGCCACGTGGGTGGGGGAGAACCTCTCACCCCCAGTTCAGCCCTTTCAACACAGCCTGCCAGAATGTGGCAAAAAGAGGATGAGGAAAAATCCTATTGTCAGGGGAGCAGCCACAAACTGACAGCCCCCAGAAATGCATTGTGCTTTCTGATACAGCAGAGCATGCACTTTTATAAGGAACAATTATAACAACGCATAATACCCAGTGGAGCAAAGAATCGCTGACAAAAGCTATTTCACCTATATATGTCAATATTTTCTAACAAATATCTACAGAAGTCTCTCTAAACTCCTGTCCAAACGAAGTACGCCATAAACAAGAATTCACATTTTTAAACAACGTCACTGAAATGCAATACCACACATCAAGTGGATAAATAATTATTCAGGGAATCTACAAATAAAATTTGTGGGGTAAAGGCAAATAAACCAAAATTAGTGCCTCATTTTTGTAGCTAGAAGAAACTATTGTTCTTTTTTCAATGGCTGCATTCTATTCTTAACATATCTTAGACCTGAAAAAGAAATGATCCTGAAAGCCTTTAAAAATAAAATTGAGCTAATATTTGTACTTTTCCTCTAAGCTCTGCAAGTACTAGTGTTAAGTATTTAATTGCAGTTTCATGCATAAATCAAACTCATTGGGAGCACAGAGAAGAAATCAATAAGTACCTACAAGGACTACAAAGGTTAAAGTAATAAAAATGTAAGTAGTTAGGCTCTGTTTCAAATGCACCTTTAGATACTGTCAACATGAATACACAAAGAAAAAAACCTGTATGAAAAGCCAAGAGAAGATGTAGAAGCTATTTCTGGCACTACAACAGTATTCTTTTTTGCTTTTTTCCATTTTTTGGTTTGGTTTTGAGGGAGGTTTTTTTTAAATATAGAAACAGTACTGGATGCATAGTCTATGCTTACAGTGTCCATTGCACCATACAAGTCACTGCCAAATCTGCTACAGCCATGCATTCAGCACTCATAGGCAGACCTGGATTTTCTTCTTCAAACTTTTATCATTTTGCCTTCAGGGCATTTCAGTTTAAACAGTGTTCAGAAAACCACTACTAAGGTAAGCATCTTGCCCTGTGTTTTATACAATACATGCTCAAAGGAGAGCAAAATAAGCTCCAGAGGCCAAGAACTTTTACATGCTTGGAGAACCTCAGCAAGAACTACAACTTGGTGCTCACGGGGGAATTGCAGTGATCACCTTTGCATTAACGTGTGCTTTGCTAGTTTAGAGGCACTCATTGAGTAAGTCTACAGGGAATGCCCGAACTAAGGGAGAGTCAAGTCAGATAAACCACATGGTGCACTGCTAAATTCATGCTGCATCCCCTTAGCTGGTTATCCTGGTATGCAGGTCTCTGTGATGGGCTTCCCAGAAAGGTCACAGCCAGCTGGGATGCTGCCAGAGCCTTTTCCTTGCAGAAAGAGGAGGCGACTGTCAGAAAAGGGAGCAAAGGGGTGAAGGCAGAAATAAGGGAAGGAGAAGACCCCAAAATACTTCTCAGAGACCTTGTTCCTTGAGGCTTTCTCTTCTAGGATTCACCCAAATGGAGCCAGCAGACATCCCTGCACCCACAGCTTTGATAAGCTCTCACAGTCTGGTAGCTTCAATAAAGCAGAGAAACAAAGAGCGAGCTTGCCTTTATTATGGCACTGTGTGGTATGCCATAAATAGCTGCTTAGGAAGAATAACTAGACAAACACTTCAAACTATATTTGTCAGATGAACCGGGTAGAATACATCTAGTGGCCACATCAGCCTTGCTATTGTGTTTCTTAATTTGCTTTTTAATCCAGCAAGCAATAGCACTGGCAGCATGTCTCTTAGTTGTTAATGAAGTCTAATTATTCTTTTTACTCTTCATCCCCCAGAGGGGCGACTAAAAAGAGCAAGGCATTAGAGAGAGGAAGGCTTGCTAACCCTACCAAATCCAGGGAATGCAGCCCAGCCAGCAGGACATGTGGTGCTCCTCCACACTCACCATGAGGCAGTGCCAGGGGCTCTGGGGACAGTAACTACAGAAGGACTTGAACCCATTTGTAATTTAAGCCCTGTACAGGACTCACACCATGTAATAAGAGAAACAGCATAGCTTGTATAAACTTCCACAAATACAACTACCTGCATGTAGTTGCTTTCCTCTTTAAAATTATCTGAAAGCATGCCAAAAAAAGAGACTTTTCAATATTCAGGTCTGCATAGCTGGGAGTTTATGGGGAAAAATCTATGAACAAGACAGTTGTAAACTTACTTAAAGCATCTCAAAACTGCATGAGCTCTTTGCACTACCGGCAGCACCACAGTAGCTCTGCACTTCAGCATGAAATTAATTCAATATGCATTGATTTTAAATATTCTTTAAGTTTCTGAAAAACATTTTTTAAAAAAGAAGTTGTACTACCTTCTGTTGTACAAGTTACTTGGAAAGTATGAGATTGAACTGCTCTCTAATTGCTTTTCAGTAATACTGCCCAGGTGCTTTAGATCCCTAAGCATAAAAGGGTTCAAAAGTGATCAGACAAGTTCATGGAAGAAATATCTAACAAAATATATCACACATGATGGGCAAGACAGTGTTTAGCTTATCACAATGCTGCAAGAAGACAGAAACTTGTCCTCAACTTACACTTTTTTAACCTGTAAGAGTTGTTGCTCTTCCCCATTCCCACTGTCCTCTGGGTACTGAATGGTTTTGCTTTCACACTGGTTAAGCTGCAACATAAGAGGATTGTGCCATCAGCAAAACAGAAATGTTCTAGCACCACTTTTAAGCTACATGACAAATGTGCTGTGTCTGTCTAGGATTTTCTTCCATGGAGTGAAGAGCAGTATTAAGTAGGAGAGCATAAGGAGGCTTCTTTTTTTTTTTGACACCCCAGTGTCTATGTTAAAGCAAACACAATTTAAGTGACTTATTTAAATGTGGAAGTTGAACTCTGATTTAAAGCCTCAGTGTTGTCATTTTTTTTTTTTAATTGGTATACCCTAACATTTGGAAATGCATCAGAGCAAACTGCAATAGAAAATGCTTTCTCAAAATTATGCAGTTAGGAAAAAGAATTCCATTGTCATGCATTACTCTCTTTCATGCTAATTTTGGGGGTGAAAAACTGGTTAACACCATGCTGAAACCAACAAAACTGGATTTTCTCTACCTAAGAGCACAGGGAGCACCCAGAGGGCAAAAAGCAGCGTCAGCCACCTGGTGCTCCTGGGGTGCAGCACTGCAGCTCCCCTGCACAACTTCAGCAGCAGAACTGCAGCTCTCACATGGCTTCAGCTGCATCTTTTTTCCACTCTGAAGCACCTACTTTGTCATTGTGCCATAGCCATGCCTTGGCTTGCTTGGGGTTGCACGTGGGCTAAAAAAATTAAGCCTCTTCTTACAAAGCTGAGATTTTTACAAGACAGGATTTCATTGTAACAATAGCATTAAGTAACATCTACCCTTAGTATTGCTGTGGATGAAAAGGGACATTTGTTTGCTGACTCCCTCAGCTGAGTGAGTTTTCAGCCACAGTAACCATTTGCTTAACACCGAGTTTCCTTTTGAAACAGTAACTTCATATTTCGAATGCACCTGTGGAAGGAGCCACCTGACCACCTTGCAAGAACTAATGCTTGGAACAGCTTTACTACCCCTGCATAGCTTTTCTCGAGGCACAACCAAAGAAGAACATATCTGTAAACCAGCCCAAAGGCATAAATTTCAGTCACTCAAGTCTTTTTAAATGCTCATCAGCGCTAATGAGCATCTTTATTACATTTTCATCAGTAAGTAACTGAGGCAGTGGCTTGCAGTTAACTAATTATATGTTCACCTAGAAAATAACACTTAAGTTTCTTTTAATAATACATCACTATTCATTTCCCAGAGGCCTGATAACAATAGCCTGAATGTCATACTTTTTTAAAAAGTTCTTCCCATTGTAAGAGAGGAACTGCCTGTATAAAACCAAAATCCGGTACCTTCTGTCTTTTGATGGGCCTCAAAGGATTCATAGGTATCCCTGCAAATTCCTACAACAAGTACAAAATTTTATTGCTTCGGGAAGAGGAAGAAAAAAAAAATTATTCATGAAGTTAAACAGACATAATTTCTGCTTGGCATTTTCAAATAAATGAACAAATGAGGTAACTGTTCGTGCCTTCAGGCCACTGAGCTCTGACTTGATACCGCTAATTAAAACAAACCTACCTCGCAAGAAACATCTCAGCAACAAGCATAGTTTGAATTATTCAAATACAAAATGTGAACTAACAAATTCCCTTTAAAAAAAACCAAAAGGCAAATAAATTGTCCTTTCCAACCTGACACTGCAAATATGAGATATTTTTTTTGCCATTTTTAATGCTAACAGCATTAGCTGAAGGATGGGAAGCTCTAATCCTTGAGCAAACCTCGGAGTTGTCCTGGCTGCCTCCAAGAGCTCCAGAGCATTTAGTGGCATTTAGCCACAGTGAAAGCCCTGACAGAGTGCAATGCACTCAGATCCTGCAAATGCCATGGCACAGTTGTTCTCATCTGGGGGAGTCTGTACCCTCAAATGAAAATATTTGGACCGTGGTTCCTCGTAAACAAATGCAGAGCAGTGGGTGGGCTACACTCCATGTGGCCTCCCTCAAATCTCTTGTGTTGGCAGAAACCCCCAGTCCAGCAGATTCCTTCAGCATATGCATAACTTTAAAACACTCTACAACAACATTTAAACTACAGACATGCTTAGTTTATTGGATGAAGGCATGAGTATCTATGCCTATGCCTCTACACAAATGAAATATTTTCTGTTGGACTTGCTTTGAGCAAAATTCCTAAATTTTTGCATTGAAGTTATTTTTTCCTGCGCTGCCCAAAAACAGTAAAAGCACTTGCAAAATAGAATACATAAACAATTTTTTCCTCCTCCCCCTCAATCACCTTGCAAATCCAAAAAAAGACCTGAACACAGTCTGTTCCAACGTGGATGGGGGGTTTTTTGTTATAAATATTTGTTTAGGCAGCCGATCCTGATTTGGTAAAAATTTAAAGTGATATGATCCTGTTCACTTCTGGTCTCTGCCAACATTATCTTCCTTTTCTATTTTTCTTCCACTGAACAAAGCATTTAAATAAAAAGCACACTCATTTTTATGCTTTAAAATACACACATCTGTTATAAATACCTAACTGACACGCACCCTCAAAATACACATTTCACACACTACAACATTCCTAGATTTCTCCTTGGCAATATGCAGCAAACTAAAATGAACAAAGCTGATCCTAACATGAGAAGTTACAGTAAACAAAAATGTTGAACTTCTTGAGTTTATTCTCGGCAGTTTCATCAGTATGAACTTTTTACACCCACTAAACAAGTTAGAGATTGCCAAATAGCAACACGCACTGGAAGCCTCAACAGAGTCCTTCAGGGTGAGACAACATCCTGAGGTCATCTAACTGCTCCATTTTTGAGGAATGTGAAGAAAATGTATGAACAAACAAAAGGAGTACGTCCTGCATAGCACACATATGCCACTTGCCTTAAAAATAAAAAGCAGAGGGGAAAAAAACCCAATCCAAGACAGCGGTAACTAGCAATATAAACTCTTTTAACTCAAGCCATTAATGATTTATCATTTATCAGCATAAATGATATGCAGTTCTGCAACATCCTAGTTGTTGAATCTCTGTGTACATAATCATTACTGCAACTGTTATTTTAAAATAAGAAAACTGAGAAGGTGTTAGATCTGGAGGTTAGAAAAACAAGCAACTTGCAGAAAAGGCCAAGTGAGTTCTCCTCTATGCATAAAGGACAAGTAATACCCCAGTGAACTTTATGGATTACTGGATCTACATGCCATGTTACAGCCAAGAGTTGTGTCGGTTTACAAGCCATCAGGACGTAATCCAGCCTAACTCAGAACTGTTGGCTCTCCTGTGACTCACTAGATGCTGGCAGCAAATACACATTCTTAAGATTTTGCCAATATTTCCACAAGTATGCTGAGATGTTCGAGACTTAGAGCAGATGTGTCCTCAAGACGCCTTTCCCCTCACTCTTACCCTGTCGCTCACGATACTCGTCACAGGCACAGGAGACATTCATAGGTTACCTACAGGTGGTTCCCCAACAAACAGCCTCCAGCCAACTGTCCTCAGTGGCTAATGGCATTTAAAACAATGCAGAGTTCTCCAGGCAGCCCCACTTCTATAATCTGAAGAGGTGGCATTTTAGGTCATGACGTTCACCGTGAAGCTTTTCAAAGAGGACAGGTCTTGAGGCACTGTCAGTTTTAAGGACCCCATTCCCACTGTCCCCAGACTGATCCCAAAACTGCTGTTACCCTGAGACCTATTTTCAGTGGTAATACTACTTAGTTTATACAGGTCAGGTTCCCACAGGACTAGAACAACCAGCATCTCCTTCAGAACCTCAGCAAAGGGACAGATGATAGACCAAAGTCAATAACTCTGCTACTTCTTCCCCCAGCCAAGCATCCAGGGAAGTCCAGGTAGTGGTGGATTGCATTACATTCAGCTGAACTGGTAAATACACAGTGTAAGGTCTCATTTCTACTTAAGTTTGACAGCAGGTATGTACAGAATCTCAGGCTGTACTGCTAAATACCCAATATGGGTGTTCAGATTCATACAGTGCTTCTCTCTGCTTTTCCAAACACTGTATGTGTGTGTGTGGGGGGGGTGTTCCTCCCCCTCCCTCATTTCTCTTCATTCTTAATAGATGACAACAGTGCAGGGGCTGTGGCAGACAGACAGGTGTTGCAGTTTGCTCCAAAAACGGACAGGCTTTGACTCAGTCTTACCTTGTAGAGTAAATTAGTCAAGAGTCACTGCTTTTGGCAGGAAAACACACTTCAACACGTGCTTTCACCAGCTCCATCACACAAGCAGCTCGTTATCTTGACCTCAACTGCCAGCAAGAGATGACTTCTCCGAGCTTCAGATATCCTTCTGGGGAGCAGAGCAAAGACTGCAGGAGTCTACACGTGAGGCAGCACTACTCAAGCCCTGTACAGTGTTACCAGACCAAAGATTCCTGCACGGGTTTAGTTTCTCTATACAATCAGATAATAAGTAAGAGATGTGCATACAATAAGCCACAGGTTATCTGAAGTTCTCAGAGGAGATCTTGCTTCCTCTTTCTCCTACTGAAGCTGCAGGTGCCTTGCCATGTGGGTGCAACGTCAGGGACTCTGCCAGGCCTGTGCCTTGCAGGCAGGAGGTGTGATGTGGCTGTAACCCAGCTCAGTGAGAGGCAGGTGTCCCCAGGCAATCCCTGGAGACCACTGGCTGCTGACTGGGTGGGTGCAGGCAGAACCCTGCAGGATTCCTCAGGTGCAGCACAGGCAGCCCTTGGCTCTATCCTGGATATGCATCAGTGCAGCCAACACAGTCTTTGGAGTTGGCAGAAAAGCTTGTTTGCTCTGGAGTTGGATTTTTTTGATTTGTTTTGTTAGGAAACAAAACCTTACTAGTGGCAAACTTCATGCAAAACAGAGAAAACCTCTTGGGCTGTCTCAAGACTCGCTGTCTCAACAGCAGAAAGAGTTTTAACATCAAGATTACTTACACTGCTAATTTAAATCAAGATTTACTGCAACATAATAGTTTGAAAAAAGCAGATTTAAATCACTGTACTATTTTATCAAGTCTGCTTCATTCCTTAATTACTTTCCTAAGGAAAAGTCCATTCAATCTCTGAGAGCACAGCTCAGTTCAGTAATGAAATTGCAGCTCTGTGCTTTCAATCTAGCTCTGTCCCTTTTCTGGCTTGTAAAGAAACAACAACAACAAAAACAAACACACAAAAAACACAAGCAAAAAAAACCCTTCAAAAATTAAAAAAAACACCAAGTAATATTTCCTGTAGTACTATGGGCCATATCTGCATATGTCTCCACATAAAAGACTAAAAAGAAACGCTATACAGTCTGTCTCCAGCCAGTTTTTACTTTTTGGGGGGTTTTAATCTTCATCTCCTCCACATGATTACGCTCAGTATTTGGTATTTTATCATGCTCCTCTAGCCTAATTCTACGCTAAACCATTTTAAGCAGTAGAATTACTCCCATTTCACTCTCTAGCAGCTGCATCCCCTGAGCTTTGCATCTTATTTATTGTCTTCATGACTGTTCCTACTCTTGTTTCACATGGGTCCTGCTCCTGCAGTCTGACTTGTTTAGGCAGGGCCCTGCAGACCCAGGCCTACAGAGCTTCATCACAACCAATGGCCAGAAGACTGTGCTCACACATACCCCACAGCAATGCTGCACTCCCTTCCTTGCTATTCCTCTCAAAGGAGTGTAGATTTATAGCTTTCTGCAGTCTACCCTTTGCCAAACTTAATCTGTACTTGCTTCTTCCTCCAGACTCCCCTACAGCATTTTAATTATTTATTGCTCTCTTATCTAAACTCCTTCCAGTTAGTCTGTGTCATTCTGACACTGAAAAAGCACAGAAATAAAACAGCATTTTAAATGCAGGTACCACAGCTTTACATTATAAGCAGACTCTCATTTAACTTTGCCCTAAGTCTCATTCACCATTATTTGTGAATTGCTTGTGAAGTGTCTTGCCCCACTGAAGTGTTTGCTTTGGCTTTCTTCTACTGAATACAGAACCACACAATACACTTGATTACATACAAAGCTGAATTTCATCGTTTCTTGTTTAGATTTCTCATGTCTCAAGCTGTCATATTTTGCTATTTTCTCCATCTTTAAATGCATTTGTGATTCCTGTCAATATGCTGGGGTCTGCAAGCTGTCTTGTTTCTGATGCACCAGCCTGGAAGCCAGGTCTTCATGCTTGCTTCAGACTGCAGGAAACCTCATCCAGACTGAGGACCTGGAGAAGGTACACAACAACTCCCTCCCATTCTACATGTCTGTATGTCCTTCCAACACAGACCAAGCATCACATGTGGAGGCTGACAGTCATTCCTCACTTAAAACATTTCTCTTGTTACCCCACCAGCAAGTCACCCCCACTCCAGACTGACTGACTTTTGCAGAAGTCCTGTACAATGACAACACCTCCTCAATGGCATCTTTACAGCCCAAGGTATATAATCCAAGGGATGGTAGTATTCCAACACTTGGGATTCCTCTGCCCTCATCATGAAGCACTCATATTACTCCAGAGAGCTCTGCGCAAGTGTAAGCAGATGAATTCTTCACAACACTATTACCTAGAAATCATTAAGTCCCCCACAGTCATTTTGCTGTGCCTTTCCAGACTTCCTCATTTACCACTGTTGAGAATCTCAGCCCACATCAGCAGCACCCATCACTCTGTAGCTCTGCCAGCACAAGCAAGCACCAGGGAGGAAGATGCAATGCCTGGATTCACTGCTGCTCAGTGCAAAGCTGTGTTCACCCAGATCTTCAGAGAGAGAGCCCACATCTGCTCCCTGCAAGGCACAGGACAAAGAGGTCTCCACAGCCTGTGTTCAGCATCTCTTGTGTCTGCCACCATGACTGTTCCTCACTTCTCTTAACACAGCCAGAAATCCCAACCAGACTCTTGCCTGCTCTAAGCAATTACAACTCCAGTGAACAGAGCAGCTGAGAATCTGCCCCTCAAAATGGTAATGGTTTGGTAAGGACAACTCAGCCCAGCAGCAGCATATGCACCTGAGACTGGCTGGAGTGCTGTCAGCAGCCATGCCTTTTGTGTCATATCCAAATATTCTTAGCAATCCATGTGTCACACAATATAACCTGCAATACTTTTTCTCCCTCTCTTCTACAATCACTCCTTACTGCAGTAGCTGAGTATCTTGTAAAAATCAATGCTAGGAAAGCCTCCAGTGCACCAGTGGAAGCCTCTGGCACTTCTATTTTGGGGAATAATTACTTACCAGTGTAGGATGCAAAGCACTTATGTTTTAATAATAGCAGTTTCTCATATCTTGGCTACATTTGATGTATTCAAGTTTTTTTGCTTCTCATCTCCACAACATACTTTTTTAATAAACTTAATGGCAATTCTGTGATTTTAATTTCAGTTGGAACACAGCCAAGCCACTAAATCTACTCCAGAGACCTACTGATTTATGGTCATTGTTTAACAAGTAGCTATTGGTTTTACTGAAGCAGCTCTGGGTGCTACAGCAGTGGAACTATTTGCAATTGCAAATGAACAATGAGGCGGGTTTTCTAAGAAAAAAAATTCAGGGGCCTGCAGAAAATACAAGAGATACAGCTTTGCCTACATATTGCATATAATTCAGTGAAATGCCAAATTGCAATGTACTGTGTTTAAACTAGAATAAAACAGCCCTTAGGAAAAAATGTGGGGGGTTGATTGCTTCCATAGATAAATCTGGACAAACTTGTGTCAGAGATGCATTATTCAAAAGTTGTATAAGAGAATTATAACACATTAATATTTTAACCCCTTAAGATATTTTTAAACAAAAGAGGGGTTTAATACAGCCTGTGAAATTAAATCAGCAGCATCAAGAAAGGAGGCAGACTCCAAAAAACAAAGGGCCTGTACACTAAGGAAGAAATGGTTGGTACTGTGTTTGCGTAAAATATACCACAAGTGCTGACCACAGTACATTTACAACGGCCTTGCAACAGCTCAGACCTTTGTTAAAATTGGATCCTTCCCATGCTAACATTTTCTGTCAAACCACAAAGAGAAAATAGTTAAGGAAAGAGGAAATAAACACAGAAAAAATTAGCAAATAAAAACCGCACTGTGGATTGATTTGGTCTGTTGCGTCCTCCAGGGGTTTTGGTTTTGCCTCCTTTTTCTCATGATTAATTCTTCTGCAGACATTATTGCATATTATGGTACAATGGGGATTTCAGAGTCAAAGACAAACTGTTGCTATAACCAAGTAAACATTGAATGGGATCATACAACACATTCCACTGTATTTTGAAACTGCAAAATCCAGACAACCAAACTGGCAAGACAATGAAGAAGTCATGAAGACTAGAAAGTAAAAGCTGCAAACTAACCACCTCACTTAATTTAATTTTTGATCCTTCTCTGAAAAGGCTCTGCTTCTCACTGCCCATCCCACAAAAAAAGCACTCCAAAATCAAAAGACAAAACTGCTGGTCAGCTATAGATGCCTTTGACTCTTCTGTTACTGTGCAGAGAAGGTACTGAAGAAAAGCCAATTTCACCCTGGGATTCAATAAGATTATTTAGGATGGCAAGAGACTATTTCCAAAACTTAAGGTAGGACCCCAGACAAACAAGGCGTTTCTCAGAAACACTGCACTTAAGAGCTGCTGGATAATTTCCACCTGCCAGCATGAGAAGCCAGGCACTACCTCTGACGTGAGGAGCTGTGCCAGAATCTGTCTCAGGAGGATCAGGGCAGAGCTCTGAATGCTGCCACGTTCTCACTTCAGTTCCCCTGCTGCTTCCTGGTGTGAATGAAAGTAGTTGGCAAATAATTATGACTCCTAGCAAAACTGGAATTTCAAAAGGCACGGAATGTGGGAGAGAGAAATCTATCAGGAATTAAGCTTCAGGCTTCTCAACATTTACTGGAGCATTTGAATGACCTCTCCTGTTCTGCAGGGAATCAAAGACAGTACCAGCAGCTACAACCACATCCACAATCCAGTCACTCTTAGCCTGTGGAACAAGTTAATGTTTGACATAAGTCTTCAAAACCATCTTAAATGCTAAATTAAGAAGCATAGAAATTAAGTCTGAATACGAGTTATCACATTGCTTAGAGCATAAACCAGATGCCTGAAGGGGGTGGAGAAAGCAAGCACATCGTTAGAAATAAAAGTGCTGAGTCAGATTGATCTTTTATTCCTGTGAAGTAAAACCTGATTGCATCTTGGCATGTGCCCCACTCAGCCCCTTGGCAAGAGGAACAGATTCATTCAGATGACAAGGAGGAGGGAGCAGCAGAAATGGCATATCCACTCCTCTCCCAGACACCTGTCTCACTGAAGCAGAAAAAAGGTGCTTTTTGGCTGCTGATAGGAAAGCACTGGGCAAAATAGCTGGGTATACACGGTTTTCAAATGTCTTTTAACAACTGGGCCCCTATATTTTTCTAGTGGCAGTGTGAAGTGCTCCAAAGTGTATTTTAGTCTGACAAGGAAACTTGCTTTTCTTTTCAAAAGATCCCTTAGAAGTCCATAAACTCGGTGTCTGTGACCCACATGCTGCCCTGGCTGAAAATCATGTCTTCAGCCTGAGCAACTCCTTCACCTAGAGCAGCAAAAAGAAAAAGCATGGAGGAGGAGGCAACAAGAAGGCAGTCCATCCCTCACCCCAAAATTGTTCTGTCCTTCTGGGAAAGCTGAAGGAGCTCCTGGCCTGCCACTCTAACTTCCTGTCCTGCTCAGCTCTGATCACTGCCAGCCCCTCAGTCCCCTTTGTCCCATGGGCTATTGCCATCACAACTTGCAGCCCAGGCTACTCTGGAGGTGATAAAGCCAGGAAAATTTACTTCTTAAATAGTTTGTTTTAAATAGATCGCGCTTTAAAAACATTTACAATGTTTTTAAACAGTCAAGCCCAACAAGCACTCGCTCCCCACAGTAGTTTCTGGCCATCCACTCCTCATTTCCACCAGCTCCTGCTCTAGCACTTCTTGCCACAGCAGGCAAGACAAACATTGCTTGGGGCAAAATCAAGTAACACAGCTCAGTGATGAAAACAGAAGTTTGAAAGATCTGTTTCCATCTCCATCTAATGAATATGTGTTTTACTCACTCTGGGACAACATTTAGAAACCTATTCTATATAGTTCTCATGAGTTTTACAGCCCTGGGAGTACTGCATCACAGCCTTGACCCAATTGGGCTCATCCAAATTCACAGCATCTCACCATGCACAACAAATTCTGACAGTAATAGCCCATTTCCTTATTTAAAGGAACAACTTCAGTGGATACAGCACATTACATAAAGGATTATCAATTCTATTATAGCTCTTATAGAAAGGCTTTGAATAATTGCTGTCTTCTAATCTCTCTAATCTTTAATTTTTGTTTCATTGAAGATTGACTGTTTTGTGGCTACAGCAGAGGAGGAAGGAGAATGAACAGGAACAGAGAGTAACTCAAAATCAAGCTGAAAAAAGAGATACACCAGCAAATCCTATTCTTTCTTATTAGCATTGAAGAAGTATTTAAACAGCAACAGAGCTTCCCTTACAGAAAGGATAAACAGGAAAAAAAGTGAAAGAATATAATAAGATTGTTAATAAACCCTTTAAGGAAAGGAACAGTTCTGTCTACCTCCAACCTCAGTGCCTTGAACTAAAGCCAGATGAAGCCATGGGAAACCTTCCCTGGATGCAGATCAGACCAAACCCTGGACCCTTCTTGCAGACTGAGAGACACTCCAGACTATACCCTCATTTAGTGCCAGCCATAGTCTTTGTCATGCACAGTGGCTGTGGGGGACTGAGGAGCCCCACAGAAGGGCCATGTACAGGACTCCTTGTCAATCTGTCTTACCACCAGCAGTGTTTCTTACAAATCAAACCAGCTGGTCACCCTCACAACCCCCACACAGCACCTCCTCTGAGCAATTTCTAGACCCTGGGTCCACTTCTACTGCAGATGTGTAATTGCAAGGTATTAACACCTATTTCATATCAAAAACTAAGTATAATTTTTTTGAGTGATCTTAAGATAGTGTTGCTGTCCATAAAGTACTTATCAGCTCTATTTAGAAGATCACATAATCCAAGCTAGGCTACAATGTGTTTATTGTTACTAGGTGTATCTGACTCAACCATCTAAAACCTGTGCAGCATCACATAACCCCATCTACCAAATTTTTTTCTCTAAAAGAGTTTTGCAGTAAAACATTGTCTTTAATTCTTCAGCTCATGGTGTTGATTACATGAATCCCTGAAAAGACTCATGCAACAACATCACAGCCAGAAGTAGCATCTTCTTCCCCATACACTCACTCCAGACTTTTGGTGCTTTTCTCCTGCTTTCAGGTAGTGGAGGTTCTGACAGCAACAACAAACCACATTTAGAGGACCGAATCCTTCTCTCTACTATAAGTAATTGAGTTCCAAGCACTGAGGTTTGACCGGGAATTGCACTCGATGATCCTGATGGGCCCTTTCCAACTCAGCATATTCTCTAAGAGCTGACTTAGGGCATGCACTTTCTCAAAAAACAAGATTATTCATTTTTAACCAAGAAAAAACAATGTAATGTGGATATAAAAGATGTTCTAGAGGTCTAAAGCCAGAGCAAGATGTGCAGATTTCTCCTCCCTCTCCCAGATTAAATGGATACTAGGTGATGGCTCAATGTTTAAAAGCAAATTCACACATGCCCCAAGACCCTTGAAAAGACTTAAGATACATAGGATTTCCACAGCCTCAGTATAATGGTGACTACAAGAGAGTACACCTTGATTTATGACGAGAAGGAGTCAAAACTTTCTTACTTCATACTGATTTTTATACATCAAGTACCAAGCACCAAATATTCTAATGAAGTTGTTTTGTTGGGTTTTTTTTAAGTACAAAACAAAAGCTAAGTTTATTTTGGAGTGTTCCTGGGCCTATTTGTTTTCATAACATTACCTTAGCTTTGAGCCAGCTGTCGTTTTTAGAAGACAGGTATATAGGAAACGCTCCAGCAAGGTGCTCTGTAAAACAGACATTATGTCCTCTATTACTCCTAAGAGAAAAGCCTGGACAAGCCCTTATACCCAGTGGGAATCCTGGTCTGACAAGCAGGGATAAGTACAAAAATCGTGCAGTGCCTGAGGTTATAAACAGTGTGCAACTGCTGCTTGCAAAGCTTCAGATACACAGGACACTGGCCATTATCACTGTGCTTTATTTTCCCCTTACATCGTCTGTGAAGGAAGATAAAACAGTACCAGGCAAAAAGAGGTGTGATATCTTCAAGGACAGGTTAAATCAAACTGTGCCATGAAAACACTGTTTTCACACATGTATTTTTAGTATAATCCCAAGGATATAATTTTATCTTGCTCCCACACAGTGTCTTCTTATCAAGTCCCACAGTCTGTGTTACAATTCAGGGCAAACAGCCCCAGCTGCTGCATTCTGTGGTTGTAAAGAAAAGTCAGTACTGTTTACTGGCTCTTAAGCACCACAATCAAAGTGAACTGCATTGCTTGCGTGAAAAACGTTACCAGAAATATTCACTTTTATTCCAAATAGGAAAAAAAATCACTTCAAAGAACTATAAATTCAGGTAAGGAAGACCAAATCTAAGCACAGCTCATTAAGTGATGTGATGACTTAAAAAAATAGTAATATAATCACAGAATGATTTTAGGCTGAAAGAGACCTCAAAGATCATCTAATTCCAACCTGCCTGCCACAGACAGGCAGGGACACCTCCCACTAGACCAGGTTGCTTAAAGCTCCACCCAACCTGGCCTTGAGCACTTCCAGGGATGGGGTATCCACAACTTCCCTAGGCAACTCATCCCAGTGCCTTATCACCCTTGTAATCTCAGGTTTTAGTTACAACAATAAGGTTATAGCCCTCAAACTGGCAAATTTGAAAGCGTAACCTGTGTGAAATCCCTAAAGAAATATTTGCCCAAGTCTACAGCCAGTCCAAAGTTGCTCCAAGTAGAGTGCAGGCACTGTGTATCTCTTTGAGTCAGTAGTCCAGATGGCAGTGAGGGAGTCTCAAAAAACACTGTCCTCTTTTTTTTTTTTTGGACAAGAATTTACTGGGTTGGATGGCAGCTCCATTCTTTCTCTGGATCGATTGGTTTCTACAAAACACACTTAGTGTTTGGATTGAAGCAATAATTAGATTTCACTTTGCTGTTCTGGTTTCTAGAACTGCTTGTAAAATTGGATCCTTGTGCTAAACTGTGTAAATCCTTTTACGTTGCAAATATTTGAGACTTACATTGCAAGTGTGCATTATGGGGGACCCAGGAAACAAACCACTGTAGCAGAGGACACAAGTAACATCTTCCTCCCCCACTTCTTTTAACCATACATGAGGAATTTGAATATTTTCATAGTTCTCTCACTGTGGGGAAGTCCCTGTCACTGACCAAATATATACAAATAATACCTTACAATAAGGTATTGTAATGAACAATCTTAAGGTTAAAACCTTGGAGAAGGAACAGTAGGTAAATTGTGGATTCAGCATTACAAGTGCCACAATTCTCTAGAAAGAAATCTAAAGCTCACCATCATATTACCTGAGTAAGTTCTATTGCTCTGGAGAGAACTGATGGGATCCCTGCACTTTCATTGTTGATCAAAAGGTAAAACAGTGTTCCCCCTTAAAACATTAAATATAAAAGCAATTAATAATCGCATGCATGGGAATAAAAATGACTGATACATCTGGAGATCAAAGAAGAAAGCAACAGCAATGGAACTTCAAAGTGTTTCCTAACTCCTTAAGCTTTTTCAAGGACACTTCCTTTCTCTTCTAATCCCTGATTAAATATGTGTCAAATGATCTGGCAGTAACTCCATTACCAAACATGGAAAAACCACCTGATGCAGGTCTCTGTACACACAAGTGAGCGCAAACAAAATGCCTCAGTTTTATCTTCTCCCACAACCAGCAGGGCCAGTCCCACACAAGACAAATCTTCAGATAAAGTGCAGCAATAGGATTACTTGCAACATTTGTGTTCTGTCTAAAGCCCTCTTCTAGACTTGTTTTATGCCAGTTCCAGAGTGCTGGGCCAGTGTCAGTATGCCATGTACCTTCACCAAAAGAGGTAGCTGGTGGGGCCAGAGAGCTGTAGCTGCAAGTGCAAGGCTGTCACCCTGCAGAGTAGACTTGACTGCCTTGGTCTCCCCACTTGCTTCCTTTGAAATGGGTAAAGGAATTCTCAGAAACAGTACCTTCCTAACATGATTTTTTTGCTACAACAGACTTATCCAAGAGATGCTGATGGCCCAGGATCATTGCTGTACTTTGAATACTCAGGCTTTGAGTCAGGCTGTGGGGGCTGCTGACTGAGCCCAGCACTAGCAGGCACTTGAACAGCTTGCCTGGGCTCTGCACTGGGAGACAGAGGCCCCTTCTGCTCATCAGCAGGACAATAAATTAAGAAGCAAGCGAACACTTACTTGGTGTCTGTGAAAAGTCAATAAACCTTTCATTGCAAAACCAGCAGTAGGTCAACTCCTTTTATCTCAACACTACCATTTTTCAGCTCTACAATACGGAAAGCCACAGAGCTTTTCTACTTAACGGACCTTTTGATCTGTGTAAATCCTTGTCTTCTTCATTCTTGGTTATTTTAACAGGTACATGCAATTTGAAAGCATCCAAACCCACAAACTGTGTGTATGGCTCAAGCCACGGGGGTTTTTTCCAGTAATCTGGTTTAAAAAAAAAAAGCACAAAATGTCAATGCTAACATTTTCATTCCATGTTCAAGATATGGGTCATCTTAGACATGCTACCAACTGCTTTCCTCTTCTCTGGTCTCCACCCAAAAACAGCAGTAGTCTCCAGGAACTGGTTGGGTTTTTTTGTTCATTTTGAGGTGTTTGGTTGGGTTTTAAGAGTAGAGTGAATGTTTTAGTCCACTGTCTTGACCACTTCCAATAATAGCAGAACAAGAAGAGCAAAGAAAATACCTTCTATCTTAATCTGTGAGTTCCCTTTTTTTAAGTTAAACTTAAATACAATTGTAATGTATTTGTCCTTTTTTTTTTTTTTTTAACTGAATCATTGATTTTTGGGTCTTACTTTTAAAGCAATTGTCCCAACACAGGAAATGCTAGCATACCCAACTTTAACAAGATGCACAATAATATGAACTCATTACCACCCACAGCATTACATTCATAAAGCATGCATGAATGGAAACCAGCACACATTGTATAGGCTATAAAATCCAAAGAATTTAATTAATTCATTACTACATGTCAACCTGGTACTGAAACAGCACAGGATATTATTGGACTAGTACTTTAATTAGGTTTTATTTTAAAGGAGCTAATTTGCAAGGGGAAAAAAAAGATACAGAATCCTGCAATCACAAGTGTATTGCCAAATTTTTGATGGCACTCTTAGATGAGCACCTAGAGATTAAAATCTAGCAGATGGTAAATCATTCTGAGTAATAGAAAGGCCTTTTCTTGATCAGTGTTTAAGGTCTGAATGCTGTAGTCTTCTCTACTACTTGATAGTGCTCGAAGTTTTATCTTGTCATAACTGGAAGAAAAATAACTATTTCATCTGGCTCTCCCTGTCATTTTAACTATTAAGCACAAGATTAATACTAACAGTTACTCATTGCCACCTCTTAATATACTCTTTGCCTCCACAAAGATTGATATCAAACTGCTACAAAAATGCAGCATGAGTGTGACTACCACATGTATACACACAAATAAAAAAAAAGCTTAATCTGGGGAAAAACTAAAAGCATCATGCAGGGACACCATACTCAGCCAATTTACCTGAAGAGGAAGGTCTCTAAAAGGTTTCACATTCAGACTTTGCTTGACAAATACTTTTAAGGACTTAAAATTAATCTGCAGGCTAGAAAGAGCAGTGTAACTGGGAAGGTAAGACCCACCTTCAGTTGTAGTTAAAATACCATTTTGCTACTTTATCAAAACAAGGATTGGGTGTATGTGATGCCAGTCAGAGCCTCTCTTCTCCTCCAGCTGCTGGGCTCTGACTGGACCAATAACAATGTCACACTGCTACAGCAGTGGGAATTGTTAAAATTACTGCCCTGGTAGCATTCCCAGGCAATATACCCCAAACAGAAAGAGAAGCAAAGTGTTCAGTGTCCCAGCCATGGTCAGCTCTCTCCTGGATGCCTGGGAACCCTGCTGGAAGTCTAAGCTTTAGCCATATGACAGCATTGACTGTCCAGTTTACCGTACGCTAGAACAGCCTTCCAAACTAGATTGAATTTGAACTTTCAACCTAGAGATAAAAGGCCCAACTTCTGAGCCACGCTGTCCCCAGGGTTTTCCTCTTGTAAATAATTCAGTCATGCATATCTTAAGTGGATCATGAAATCATTTAACAGTATATTAAACCAAAAGAACAAGCAGTTATGGCTATTTTTATACCTTGCCAAACAAGGAATTACCCACCTGTTGCACTATAGTTTATCCACATTTACCTCTAAATAGCTCTTTCATTTTTGTGCTAAGGTGATGTTCTGGGAGAACTAAGTTATCTAAACAGTTAAATTCAAATATACCTGAACCTGGATTACAGTAGAAGTGGAAGGGGGAGCAAACCCAGAAAAACCCCAATATGCTAACCAAAACTGTATCAAGTTCATAGCATTCATTCATAGCAAGTGATAAAGAAACGTAACAAATTACTTTCTGAAGTATAGCCTTTTTAAATTTCTATAAGAAAGCTTTTTGTAACAAATCAGTCAAGGGCCAAACAAGGCATTGCTGGGATTTCTGATCCTGCAGTAACTGTTGCTCCCCAGTGTTTTCAGGATCATTAGCTCTCACAGCCAGGATACACACAGGGTACAAACCAACTATGTTTCACAGCTGATAGGAACGAGCAAGAGGCTCATTTTTTCCTGAAAACACAACTCAGCTAATCCTAAAACTTCTTTTTTCTCCCCCAAACGAAAAATAAGAAAATTAAACTTCGTAATAAAATGGCAACCATCTAATTCCTTCTCCCACACTGGTAATAATAAATACTACACTCAGGAGTAAAGGAGCAACACAGCAACTGGAACTCACTGGTTAAATGCTTGCAGGGAGAAGCCACTGCAATGACCTGGGTGTTGCAGGACATCACACCCTGGGCTCTGTGGTGAAGGAATGGACCACTGCTCTTCCCTGACAATAAAGGGATGTTCTCCTGCAAGGTGATATTTGTGTAGAAGAGTCACATTAGTTTTATTTTAAGGCAAACTAAGTAAGAAGAGTGTTCAGAACTAACTCAGTGGCTGCCTTCAGTAGGATATAAAAGGTTTGTCTTTAGCTGCAATTTCACAGTGAAGTTCCTATCATTGCATTTCTTACCTTTCCAGAGGAACCTCTCCAAGGGTTTTGAAGAAAATCAGCTTTTCCCAGCTGTTATATACTGGAAGTCAAAAGTGATTATAAATTCACAAGCTGAAAAGGACAGTCTTTGTAGAATGCCCCTCCAGGCATTCCCAGCGTACTAGAAGGTTCCCAGGGACTGCTGGAAGGATCTTCCTCATGGAGCAATCTGCAGATGTTACCTCTCTTGCACAAACTCACAAAATTGAGTTATTATAGCTGGGATTTGCAATAAAATCTCCCCTTAAAAGCCTTTGGCCCAGCAAGAAGAGGTTAAAGTCCAGGAAAAAAACCAAAATCTGTACAACTAGAGCACAATAAGCAGTGAATTTTCAAACTTATCCCCTGGTTGAGCCAGCTTTGCCTGCCTTGTACAGTGAACAAACTAATCACAGGAAAACAAGTTTAAACCATTTATCTATGACAACAGGATCAACTGCACCTTGCACCACTGGGAGGTTATGACACAGGTCAGGACTGGCAGTATTGAGTGTGCAGGTTCAGCTGAAGTGATCCCAGTCCACATCTTTGCTTCAAACACCTGCTTTGTCTGTTCCCTGGACTACAAGCTCTTGGGAGTAAAGACAACTCCCTGCTATATATAAATACCAGGTTTAAAGTGATGTTGAGGCCTTTAGGCTATAATTAAAATGTCAAACCAAAATAGTTACCAAGGAACATTGCATGGAACATTTTAAAAACTTCCCATTTTTAGGTCTTTGGGTTGGTTTGGGGTTTTTTTGGCTGCTTTTCTTTTTAAAGGACATGCAGTACTATGTGCCTTAAAAAAAAAAAGTAGTCGTGGCTGTAGAATAGAAAAGTAAACAACAGCTTGAAACAGTCTTAACCTTTTTTAATCTAAAACTTGATTAAAATCTCCTCATGAAGATAAAAGTCTGGTTTTTGTTAGGAGACTTATCATCTGTACAAGTTTCCTGCCAAGAAGCATGCTTATGATATTGCATATCAACAACTTGATCTACTTTCTCTTCCTGCTGTCAGAAATTAAATCATTTTGTTATTTTACAACGATGAGTATCATCACTATGACAACAAACCTATGACCTGGAGAATACCATAAAATAATGTGTCGAGAAAAAGCAACAAAAGGAAACAAACAAGGAAGAACAGTTCTGGAAATGTTCCTCCCTCTCTGGAAATATTCCTTCTGCAGGAAACTCACTTCAGGAAATCTGCAGGTCCTCTTAACAAGGAATGTTCTCTTCTCCCAAGTAACAAGTGATAGGACAAGTAAATCCAGAAAAATGATAAATATCAGAGGATGTTAAATAAGATATTAGGAAACATTTCTTCACCAAAAGAGTTGTCAAGCACTTATCAGGGTGCCCAAGAAAGTGGTAACTGCCCACTATCCCTGAAGGTACCTAAAATATGTGTAGATGTGGCACTTAGGGACATGGTTTAGTGGTGGGTTTGGCAGTGCTGGGTTAATGGCTGGACTCAATTTTTTCCAACCTAAAGGATTCTATGATTCTGTAACTTGCCTTTATAGCAGTCAGGTCTTGAAGCAAAAGGTCACCTCTGAGTTATTTTGGTTTCTCAGTTAAAGCATTTTTATGTGTGCTACAGTAAAACAAAGCCTGTACTTCGTACACGGGCTTTTTTAAACTCGGAGTAAAGGTGCCTTGAAAATATCTGACAAATCTGGAAAGAAATCAAGATGCATTCTCTTTTCATTCAGAATGGGCTTTGACTTCATCTGTGTAAATGTAGAAGAAAAATTTGGCCCTGCTTTATATGCTTTAAACACCAATTAACTTCACATTCAATCCTCTTTTACTTTTCCTAACTTAAAACCTTTTCACATCTTTTTCATACCTTTTTTATAAATGGCAGGCAGAAGTATTTCCTAAGGCTATCTAGATGAAATAAAGCATCTTTATTATCTTGAGCAATTCCACTTATTAAATCCTAAACTAATGTCAAATTAATATTTATGGAAGAAGTGGATTTCCATGAGTATTTCACAGTCGACACTATAAATGTCATTCCCACTCCCTATTTCTAACTCTTCAGTCTCAACTACTTTGTGAATAATAAGCAGTTCACTAATATTACTATTCAGTGACTACTGTGCTGTGTGTACCAAAATCAAGGAAATGAGACAGATGAAAAGAAAGAGTTTTTATATTATCACAAAGTTTTATGCTAACACTCCTATTTTTAATTCATGTAACCACTGAATTAAATTATAAAATGCACAGCCATTAGGAAAGACAGTTGTCATTTCTCAATAAGATTAGAGCCAGACTTAGTATTTTTCAGCTTTTGTTTTAGACAGTTCATTTTCTCAAAACAGGTACTTCAGAGTGACCAAAACAACAACGTGAATTTTGCCAAATGCTTTGGCCCCAACAAAAGAAAACACATTTTCAGACTGTTGGGCTTATTTGGTTCATGTTCAGCAAAACAGCACACAAAGAAAAAAAAAATCTCTTAATGGTTTATTCCAGCAGTTCCAGAATAAACTGTAAACATTTCCACAACATGAAATTCTCAAGTTCTTGTAATAAACACCTGCCCACTCCCAAATTTATGTTAGATTTGTAAACTTCACTTTCCCTTGCAAGGGGAAACGAATGCATTTTTGAAAATGTCAACACAATTAGCTTCACATACATCAGAATAATTAGTTTGACACATCAGAAACGTTGCATTTGACCCAAAATGAAAAATTCAGTTTCCCTTTATTTCAGTAAAAATAATCTTTAAATATTAATCAGACTAGCTCAACCTCACTTCCTCTTTTTTCTTCCCCCATCCTCTCAGTTTGATCAACAACTAGAAGTATGAGGCATTTGCATAAAGTAGATGTTTTCTGATCCAAAATAAAGAGAAAAGCCCAACAAGAGGAAGATCGGTAGTTAAAAATGTAGCAGTAGAAACAAAAGAACTCTAGTGCCTTTCATGGTCAGTGTTCTTCAACTAAAGAGGAAAAAGAATCCTCTTTTTCATTTGCATTATAGCAATACTTGGATGACCGACCCAAGATGAGCTTTCCATTGTGCTCAGTAAAAGATACCATCCCAACTAACAAACAACAAGGGCAAAGGGCAGGAGAGGAAACAAAAGCATGAAGACATTAAGCAACTTACCCAAGGTAACCTGAACTTACTGGAAGAGCCCATGATGAAGCCTATGTGTTACACTTCCCATGCAGTAGCTCACACTGAGCCTAAAAGCCTTCTCTGGGAAGCTGTTCCTGAAGAAACATGCCAGATGCATGAACTACATCCAAGAAATTCAGAACAAAGTCAACTGTCCCCTTCCTCTGGCACTGGTACAATGCAACTTTCAGCAAGGGGAATGTGGAGAACTGCTGGGATGCCCTACAAACTCAGAGGAATAATTACAACTGAGGACACTCTCTGTACCTGCAGCAGCTTCCACAGGAGTCTCAAACATATCATAACACTCAAGTCTTAAAAGATGGTTAAATCTCGCTCAAACTCTTCAACCGAAATAACACAAAGGTGATCTCTCTGTCTAGTTGTCAGAGTGCCTGTAATAAACCAGGCAGACATGCTTGGAGACACTTCTATTGTCTGGGATAAGAGTATGTATTGAAAAGCCAACATCCAAACATTATATTGTATTCATCAAGGCACCTCCTTCTCTTGCATAGGTTTGTGCTTCTTAGGTAATTTCATTTAAAAAAAACTCAGGATCCCTGGGACAGAAACCCAATTTTGGTTATTGAAATAACTTTCGAAAAATCAGCAAAAAACATGTATGATTTCATTCATTGTGTCTGGATCTCTGCCCCCACGGTTTAGGGGGGCGCACCAGCTCCTGATTCCTTATCCATGTGTGGAGCCATTTCTGACGGCTGAAGGATGGGGAAGGGGGAGACTCCATGCAGCGGGATGTTCCGTCCCGGCCGGCGACCAGAATTCAGTCCCGGCCACATGGAGGGGAAAGTTGCTCCCCCTCCCCCCACCCACGTGGTCCCATGGCCACCCCAGAGACAGAGAC
>JAWWLV010000183.1:28999872-29010980 GCA_035041135.1 Platyrinchus mystaceus
GACCCAGGTATCTTCCCGGGACATTCCTGCAATCGAGATAACACCTTTCGAAGGGGGTTTTGGGAAGAAGAAAGCAGTGACTCAGAGAAAATGCAAAAAGCCATTTTAACCACATGTTTCACTTTAACCCTAAATTCCTCACTGCTACAATTGTGTGTTGCACAACCAAATAAAATAATGGAGTAGCAAATCTAGAGTTTAAATTACATGAAAGAAACCAAGGTGCAATTGCAGGGGCCAAGAAAGCACGGATCAAAGTACTTGTTTTTCTTCGCTACAGACCAGCAAAACACTTGGGAGTGTGACCCAAAAGAAGTTTTCCCCTCTTACTGAACTTTTTGAATACTCATTTTCATTAAGCCATGATAAGCATAAGAAAAACATTAGTATAAAACTGAATTTACTTGCAGATACTGAAAAAGACAAACCAAAAATTTCAAGTTCTCTAAAACAGAGAAACTGAAAGCTATTTATGTAGCTTTGATTTTGTGAACTGTCTTTATGGCAATTTCTCAAAGTTATGTCAATTCTACAAGCAATGCTGCCTACTTAGAAATACATCTCTGACTAAAGTAGCAATAACGTGATATTTAACAGGAAGCAAACAATTTTCTCCTCAGCCAGTAAATTGTTCTACAGCCATGAACTTCTTTTATAAATATACACTGTTGTTGCTATTAAGCATTAAATAAATCATCTAACACAATCAAACATTAATCATTAATGACATTAATTGCCAGTTTGTCACAGTCTTAGTAGCCTCTTCAGTGAGCAAAAGCCATATTTATTGTAGATTCTAGACATTGATTCTCTAGATGAATACATAGTTTTCCTATTACACTACTGAGGCATTATCAAGGTCTTCACTGACAACTGTCTTCTCTGAAGATTATAAACCAAATGCATCTCACATTTTTCCCCTCTGAAAAGAAAATTGTTTAGAGAGTGTGATGTGCATTCATTCTTGCTCTTCCTTACAAGTCAATTTGCCTCTGGATTTCCAACTTGCAAGACTTGGAGAACTTAAAGGGGCGTGAGGCAAAAATTCGTGAATCCAACTTATTAATTTTGTATTGCTTTCCTTCTCCCCCCTATAAATATATATATGAAATCACCAAAAGCCCTCACTCCTGTAGCTGTCTCCCATGTTAGTCCCACTTCTCCAGACTATCCTCCTTACCATGTATCTTCCTGCACGCTCCTTATTCTCTTTGGCCAGCAGCAGCTATTTTCCAAGATTTTGCCTTTTCACCTTAGTACTCACATCTCTCTCCAAAGCTCCTCTATCACAGTGACTCCACTTTGCAGGTAGTTTTTCTCCTTCCAGCACCCCCAGCTGAGCACCTCCTTATTTCAGACGACAGAACTGGTAGACACTGAGCTCTAAAAGCTCCACGTTCCACTCTAATTGGGCTTTTCAGTACATTAATGAAACAAATACTTGGTCACTTTGCCTCGTTCCCCTGCTTTTCACATCACTTCCTTTCTTTTTCCTGCCACTTCTTCTGAGAAACAAAACCAATGAAAAATAAAAATGAAGCATAAGGGTGTTTAAAATCTGTGAGGACAGTTTCCCTGTGCCCACGCAGCACGCCTGGGTGGGTGACAGCAGCAGAGCAAAACACGCTGCCTGTCCTCACTGCTTTCCCACACCGAAAACACAACACATGGCACAGGAGGAGCCTCAGGAATCCTGGGATTCTCCACCACTGTGTGTATCTTTTGTGATTTGGGTATTTGGTACTCGAGTCTTAAATAAAAGGGAAGCAAAATCAGTCCAGTCAGATATACACACTAATAACAGAACAGTCTGCAGCTCTACTGTATCAACAGTAACTTTGGAAGAGTACAAGCATTGCAAATACTCCTATCTTCATTTCAAAAAAACACCAGAACAGCTAACTGTTGACCCACCTAATTAACACCCAATTATTTAAGGCCCAAGTTGGTACAACTGAACATCCTTCCCATTTACCAGCAGAGGACATTTTAAAAAAAAAGTCTAGCTTAAGCTGCACTGGAAACCAAGGGTCTCCACTTAATTCACAGAGGGTTCTTATTTAAATCAGAAAACCAGTCAGAACAGCCAGTGACTTGAATACTAAGAGGATGGCGTGGATGTAAAGGCAGCAGGATGATTCTGGCCCACAGCAGCCATTCCTGGCGGGACAGTAGCCCTGGGGAGCTCGGCAGGAGGAAGCAAGGACTGGCTGTGGTGCATGGTGGGCCTGGGGCAGCAGCTCCTGCCTCCTGGCTCTCCTGGGTGCCCATCCAGCCAGCTCAGCTGCCTCCCTCCCATGCCCAGGTCAGGGCACTCCAGGAGGGATTACCTGTGTGAAGGACAAAGCTCTCACCTGTGCATGCTGTGTGTTGGCACTATAACCATGGCCTGCACTGCAAAGATCTCTGGGTGTTCTTACCAACAACATAGTAAGTAATAAAAAGTAAAATTGGGAAGTGAGAAAAATAGCTGTCTTGGTAAGGGTTATTTTTTCCCTGTCTATATAACAAAATACCAAATGAGGTCTAAAGAAGTATTCTCTCCCTACCCAGTTACCCATCAGGGTTCGATTTAAAAAGCATCCATATTCAGAACAGAAAAGGACATGCTGAAGTTCAAACAGGGGATTAAATCCAGTTCTTATGGGATTTAACACTAGGAAAATATTAAAAGGCTTGTCTTGAATTACAATATCCTTAAGACTAATATTTAACTGCTTTCTTGAACTAGGGCCATGAGGGAACCGTAACCCTGAGGATTGGGCAAGTTGAACGGGGAGTTTGGATAAAACCAATTGTAAATTAGTATTAACATCACTGGCTGCAGGAGTCTATTAATGTGTTTTGTTTGTTTTCATTTATGTGTCTTTTGTGATCATGAAGAAGAGATGTGTTCATGCAAATGAGTGACCTGACTCAGTGAAGAGTTTCAATCCTGCCTGCTAAGAGAAATTACACCATGCTGTGAGCAACAGTGAGCTTACAAAGGAATAGAAAGGAAAGATGTCAGTGAGTTACAAAACCTGGCACTCAATAAATATATGCCAGGTACACATCCAACACAGTTACATAGGTATAGGTGCTGTGAAATCTTGACACTCAAGGATCTAAGCAAGGAAACTGATGAAACAAAACACAGATGCTTAATTTCTTTTGTACTGTAAACAATGAAAAATTAACACATAAATTCATACAAGAAAACATCCTTTATATTACTGCAATACACACCTCAGTTTTACTCACAAGAACACATGCTAATACAGCCATACAATTTCCACTGGCCTTCACAACATGGTTCACTGAGAACCACAATTTATGTTTTGGTACTAGATGTGAATTATGTTATAGTCAGAAAGCATTCACCCCCAGATGAATCACTTTGGCCTTCCTTACACTAAAACCCTTTACATTCTAATGGCAGTAAAAAAAGAAAAAAATTACAGCAACTGTAAATCTAACTGGTGTCTATTTAACTGCCTTATATCAATATATAAACATTCATTTTCACAGTCACAGACACAAGGCTGGTCAGAGCCATTCTACCCCCACTTTAAAAAAAAAAATCTAACTTTATAAGGGAAAAAACCCACCACAGTCTAATGTAATTATTACTATTTTACTTCAGGTTCTGGGAAAGCAATGCAAAAATGCTAAGACGGGTTGACTGAACTGAAAAGTTAGTAAAAGATCACATGGACCAAGACAGTAATGTGATTTCTCTGGCAATGCAGTTCAGAGGAACATCAACCAGACTGTGGGGCCATCCTGCACCACTCTCAGGGACTCCCAGGCTGCCCAAGAGGTACCCTGGGCACCCACTCCCACGCCAAGGGCTACCACACCAGCCTTGCTTGACTCCACGTGTCCAAAAAGCCCCAGCAGCTCCAGAAAATCATGTTCAGAGGAGAAAAAGGGGGAAGCATCCTGATGCCACCTGTTAGACTTCATTGCTCCAAGGATTGTAGTGGGTATGGAGGAGGTAGCAGCCATCTGCCACTGCCACAAGTGAGCATGCAGAACATCACTAGCTCAGAGCAGATAAACAGCAGACAAAGAGCAGGCATCTTCCTGATAAAACAAAGACTTAATTCTTCATGTGACTGATTACTTTTAAGGCTACTTAACGCTCTCCACCATGCGACCTTGTGTAAATTAAATGTCTTTCACCAGCTCAATTTCAAATCAGCCAGGTCTGCCATTTACAAGAATTATAAGAGGGGGGAAAAGCCCAGCTCTTCTTCCTTGTCTTCATAGGTCATAAAAACATTATGACCTTTTCTTTAATCCATTCTTGTAGATATGTAATACTAAGGACTCTTCAAAACAAAGGCCTTTTAAATCAGGCTCTCTAAGTAACATGCTTTTCTCCCTGTCTCAGTTACTATGTCTATAAAATTACAGATATGCCCTCAGTTTGCAGGTGTAGAAGGCAAAGTAATTATTGCCTGAGCAACGCTAAGCTATTATACTAATGAGAACCAAGGGAAAGCTCGTGAGTTAGTTAATAATCCTATCCTGAAAGCACTGCTTCAACAGCATCTAGGAAATATAGCCTGGAGTACCCACACAACAATGACAAAAACAAGGAAGAGCTGATCATTAGGTAAAGAGCCCCTCCTGTGTGCTGGATAAACAGGAGGAGAAAACCTTCTGTGTGGCCAATGTGACCATAAAGGAGAGAGTTAAAATGTGTGCACATGGTAAGCCATGGTATCACCACCTGGGCAGTCTTAAATCTGCAATTTTCTCCCTTCCAAGAGCTGACTTCACCATCACACTGATGATCTTTTAATGCAGGAAAAGCTGTATGCCTATGGGAAATAAAAATATATCTATACTCGATTCTTTAAGAGAGTTTTAAAGAAAGAAAAACACACACATGCAAAAAGCATCATGTCCAAGCCCTCAAGAGGCTGAGACTTGCCTCCCTGAGCAAACAGGAATGTCAATCATGCTGCTTCCACAGCCACAGACCTGCCCTGGAGGATCCTGCCCTGCATCCCCCCAGCCAGGCCAAGGACTGGGCCTGCTCACAGGCTGGATGAAGCAGCAGCACTTCTTTCCTGGCTCTCACAAAGCAAACAGAAACTAAATGGACACAGTAAGGGGAGAAATATCCAAGCACAGGTGGCAGAAGAGCCAGAGAGGGTGCACTGAGTAGAGAACTGTAAACAAAGATTCCAAATAGTTCTGGCACAAGCTTCCAGTAATTCAAGAGAGCATTACCAGCACAGCTCTGGGTAAATAGAGAAATGCCTCAATACTGACAGGATGTTGAGGCAAAGCATCAAACAGCTCCACTGCATACAGTAATTTAAGAAAAGCAGTACTTGAGGTAACAGGAATGATGGAATATATCCACAACCCAAACCTGTTCTGCAAGCTTTAACAGCATACAATAGAGAACAGAGTAATTTTTCAGTGGATTAACTCTAACCTCTAAAGAGGGGTCAGACAAAGCTTAGACAATAAATCAAATTAATCTGAGCATCTAGCAATCCTGACCAGGCAAAAGCAAGCCTTAAGCAGCAATATTAACTTGACTTTAGGCTTTCTCTAAACATTGCTTTTAACTCCTCCTTTAAAAAGCTTCAAAGAAAGTTATTTTAAACACATATAAATGCAAAGAAAAGAATCCACATTTATCTGTTCCTTCCTGGCATTCAAAATTGCTTAATTATAGAGTCCCATAGCTTATATTAATTAGTGGTTAAGATACATATTGGAGTCTGATTCACCACAGCCATATAAAACCGCTATATAATCATGTTCATGAAACATCCAAGGAAAAGTGACCCACACCTTATAATAGAAACTTAAGGTATAAGTACTTTGGAAGATTGAATTAATTCAAAATCCAGCCCAAATTAATTCCAGTAAGATGGTGCTGATCGACTTAAATGGACTTTGGATCCAGTGTTTACTTGCTGTGTTCTTAGAAACCAGCAGTGAACAGTAATTCACAAACGTGTTTTGATTTACAGTACTCTCATTTTCACTGTACTGTTCAGCTCCATTGCACTGTTCCCCCACGAGTACTTACAACCAATTTTACACTTGAACTTGCCAACAATCAGTGGCATGATCCTGCTTAAGGGATTTCAAACCTAAGTCTTTTAGCAGGTCAAATATTTTAAATCCGGGGGCAGAGGGGGCAGAAGTCCCCGGGAAGCATCCTGTATGCAAACAGTCCCTCGGTTTCAAGAAGCAAACAACACAACCACAAAAGGATTCTCAGTTTTCCATTCATCTCCCTCACCACCAGGAACGGTCTGGGTCAGTGCCTGCTGATGCCTCCCCAGTCATTTACAGAGCAATCAAGGTTTGAATATTGTCCTTTGTATGCAGGGGATGAAGGACAGCAGAGGTGACAGCACCAGGCTATTTATTTCTTATCCGTAGCTTTTAACGAAACAAAAAGTGTTTACAAACCCTACTTTCTTCACCCAAGATGAAAAGAAAAAAAGTAAACAAAACAAAACTCACAAAAGGCAAAAAGCTTTCTTTGTCCTTCACAGTTCAAGCTAAATTGGAGAAACAAGCAGCAGCTGATAAGGTATGCAGTAATTACTTTGGTCCTTAGGAATATGTGACAGATGCAGATGATGCTTCTTTGGAAGAGACTTGATCTTAAAAGATTCTTTAAGAGCTATTTTCAGTAAACAGCTTGACTATAAATATACAGGTTTGCATGGTGGGCACATCAGCACCACATTGCAGATCTTCATTTGGCATATCCAAATGCTGTGGTGCTTCCACTATCAGCCCAGACAGACAATTTTCATCCTAGGGTGAATCTTTGTGCTAGAACCAATGTGAAGCCCAAGGCACACAGTCAGGTAGGCAGAGGCACAGAAGAAGCCATGATCTCCTATCTGCCTAAGCTTCCAAAGCCCCAGAGGCTCCAAGGTACTTCCCCAAATTTCAATCACTTGGTTAACATATCTTTGCTATGTTCGCTGCCCTCAAGGAAGGAAAAAAAATAGAATTGTAAGGGAACAGAACTGATTTAACAAACATAAAGCTGGAAATGCTTTCTATGGATCTCTGACTGGGTTTAAACATAGTCTTACCTCAGATTATCCTGAACACAGCCACAATAAATATTTAGGATAGTTATTGCACTCAGGTTTGGAGGCAATCCTAAACCACTGTACTTCAATACACACGCTCCCTCTGCCAGACTGCAAACAAACAAAATACTAATACTTCAGTCTCTGCAGCCAAGGAGAATCCAAAAATCAAAACACATCATGTGTGCTGCTCTGCCAGGAGGTTCTCACCAGGTCCTGAAAGCTGGCAGAGCTGGCAGTGGGCAGAGGAACACATTTGTACTCTGGTGCCCCATCCATAACTCACGTTGCTGTGAGAAGCAAAGACTTCTCCCTCTCATCATCATAATGAAGGGTCTCTTCCTACCCTGATAAACACCAAAAGGTAAAAAAAAAAAAAAAAAGGAAAAAAATTCTCTGAAGTCTCACTAAGTACATTTTAGATCCCTGGTCTATGCCCAGCCTTATTAAACAGAACCAAATCCTTATGGAGATATGGGGGCACTTCTTATGAGAAAGAAAATGCTAAGTCAGGTAGGAAGAGTTGAACTCCACTGTTCACAGGGAAAAGCAGCTGCACTTCTGAGTAAATTCTCCCAGACCAACGTGCATCCTACCAACCTTATAATACCCAAAGTAAAAGAGGGGATGCTAGTGCAGCACTGATAGGAGACAAGGCTCTATCAGCTTTAAATTCCTGCCTCTTTTGGGAAAGCTCTCATTGCTATTATACAGGTTTTCTTCCAATGTTTCCATCAAAGAATGATTAGGCAGTGGGAGTCCTAAATTTTCAGTTTGTTTACATTTTACAACAGTTTCTTCATAGCCAGAACTACCCCCCTGAGGAACATTTATTAATTTCCTTCGCTGTACATGTATTTTTCACACAGCTTGCAGGCAGAAAAATATATTTTCAAATGAGATAAAGTGATTTCAAGAAAATCCACAAAAATCAGAGAGAATTACTTACATATTTTTCTTTGTTTTTTGGGGGGTTTTTTGGTTTGTTTTGTGGGGTTTCTGTGTGGGTTTTTTTTGTTTGGTTGGTTGGTTTTTGTCTAGTATTAGGAAAGAAACACTGACAATACATTACTATATATCAATTTGCTTCTATCCCAGTACTTTTAAAGGATAAGAAAGTTGTAAGATGGGCCCAGGCCAAGAATAATAAAAATATTCTTTTAAAGATTATTCTTTTGAAGGCTTTTTTCCCCCATCACAGACACTCAGAATAGCTTTCTTACCTATATGTACAATACAAATAACAGAAAAACAGGCTTTATGCCACATTAGCACTTAACCCACTACAACTAATTTTTATTTAAATGCTACTGTTATTGTGTGGCATAGCAGAATAGAAGTATGCAATAGACCAACTGATACCTGCACCAGAGCAGTTAGCTGCCTTCTCCCCTTACACACAACAAAATCAAGTTCTCCTCATTTCAATTTTCGGGATAGTTTTGCTCACTTCGCCATCCATCTCTTTCCTCCTCCTTTGGCAAATTGACTCAAGGTACATGCAGGAGTTAACAGTTTCCTGACATTGAAAATTTATTCCTCAGACATCAGGAGACAGCCTACTGCAGCCACCACATCAATCTCCTCATCAGTTAACCAGTCACTACTCAAGAAACAGCCCGAAGACATGGAGCAGGGTAGTGGAGATGGGAGTACAGCTACATTTCAGAAGAAAGAGAAGCAGAAGAATGGAATTTTTTTTCCCCATCTTACAAGGAAAGAAAAGGCAAGGGGAGAAGGGACTTATCCAGCTAAGGCAACACTGATATCCCTTCTGTCTTCACGGTTCGTAGGGCCAGGCAGAGCTACATCCTGCTGCAAGGGAGGCTCTCGGTGTTCCCGGCTGCTCAGGAGCAGCATGAACAGTTGAAGTGCTGTCTCAGCAGCTGCTTTGGCACTGCCAGGTGCACAGCCTCAGTTCCAGCAAGACAGCTCAATATTGACATAATTGACTGTGCGAAATCCTATTGTATCCCAGCAGAGGAGGTGGTGGCACATATTTCCCCAGAAGTGAGGACAATAAACAAGATTACACTTTTGATGTGTAAGTGCTTGTAGTCAAGTTAAACTCACCCAATTGCTCATATTCAGACCTTGGTGACACTCCAGGATCAGCCAGGGATCAAATCCCAGACCAGGAGAGCTGAATACTTGGTTATCCTTTCCCTATTGACTAATATTTTGGCTTTTGTGGTGTTGCTCCTTTTCAAGATGCTACCACACAACAGCCACATCCTGCAAAGCACTGAAGTCCCTGCCCTTAACTTTGCATGCATGGCTTGTCCAAGATCTCTTCACTCAATACTGCACTCCAGGGTGGTTTTGTTTTCTATGTTAGCAGGCTAATAACTGTCTAATTAGTTGTATTAAGGCAAAGAGAGTAAGCAAATCTATTAATAAACACCATTTCAAAACAGAACTTTGCATAACTCAGCTACTTCATAGAACTTCAACATAATTGAAGAAGAAATTACGCTCAGATGACTAAGTTTGAAAAATGGGCTGTTCAGCAGCATTTCAGAAAAATTACCTTGGATTTTTATTACTAGTGAAAAGTGAGATTTAATTTTTTAAGTGCCAGTGATTATTACAGAGCGTCAACACCAAAAAATAAAAATAGCTTCTTGCAAATAATCACTCACACAAGATCTAAACGCTACCACAACCATCATTTGAAGATTTTTCTGTATGTATCATACTACAGCAGTATCTCTTAGTTCTGCCCATCTTTAAACCCTTTCAATACACAAACACAAGCTGTTTGTACATCAGCAAAACAGCGTGGCCCAACTGGAAGAGCAAAATAGTTGGCATTGCAGCCTTTCACCACTTCTTTCACCACTGTCATCCCCCTCACACACCCCCACATCAAGGGCTTTGCTGGGACTGGCTCTAACCTGGCCCCAGGCTGGACACTCAGTAGGGAGCAGAGCATCCTGGTGCTCCCCTGTCCATGCTGCCCCCCAAACCTCTGCAGCGAGGTGCAAGGCTCAGGAACAGGGAACAATGAGGGGGCTCAATTCAGGAGCAACTCCCTCTTGCTCTGAGCTGCAATGCTAAGACAAATGCACCCAGAAGAGGCTGTTAATTGTCTCATGAAAGTGCAACAAACTAAGTACATCTATCAAAGTGAAGAAATATTGATCAATTGTCGGGGGTTTTAACCAAACCATTAAAGCTTTGGGAAGAAGTGCATTCTCACTCATTTCCCTTAAACCAATTGCTTGTATTTGTAAAAAGGCATTGGTACTAAGAAGATGTATTGTCTCTGTGTTAGTTATCTTTGCTATACATTATGAAAATTCTGTAAGAACTTCACAATATGCCTATTCCACCTAAACAATACATGCCTGTGAAAACACACTCCCCATGATGTGTGCTGAGTGGGTAGTGCCAAGGTACTGTATGAAAGTAATATTTTTTTTCTCCCAAACAATTAAAAAAGAAACAGTTCTATCCTTAAGGGGGAAATAGCTCCATTTACAGGGTAACATTCTCTGCTGTGGACAAAGAACTGAGCTGTGCCTACACATCATCTGACTGCCAGTACACTGCCACCAGAGCTGCCCAGCTTATCTCAGTGATGCCACCTTTGAGAGACTACATTCACTTGATCCATAAACTGCAGCTTGTTGCTGACAGAGCCATGGATCCCAGAAAGGAAAAGGTCTGGAAGACCAAGATGACTTCACAAGCTCAATAGCATGTTTGCTTTGCATTTTTTCACAACTGAGACTTGTGTCCAGTTTGCTGCCTACAGAACAGGAATCAAATAGCAAAGTTACTGTGCATGTGAGCAAAATTACTGCCCTACTCATCCTTAAAACTTCCATAGAAAACAGAATTTTTCAGAGACAATAGGATCGAATGGAGCCACAAATACTCTCCTAATGCTGAGACAATGGGAGGGGCTTTTTGCAATTGAGTTTAGATGCTTTTTATTTCATTCTCTTTTCATCATGTAAAAGGTTTATAATGTTAATGCAAGCCCATTAGTCATGAAATTGAGAATCCAAGGGCATTGGTGTGACCTAC
>JAWWLV010000183.1:29011080-29039258 GCA_035041135.1 Platyrinchus mystaceus
CATGTAAAAGGTTTATAATGTTAATGCAAGCCCATTAGTCATGAAATTGAGAATCCAAGGGCATTGGTGTGACCTACACAAGCTGTGAGCAAACTGAAAGAGAAAAATGGGCGCTGACTTTCTTGTGATTGTCATCAAGATTTTTGCAGCAGATTAGAGTGCTGTTAGGTAAACTGACTAAATAGTATTGAGAAAATGTTTTTAGCTCTCTGAACTGTATGTTCAGAAGTCATGCACAGTGAAGGCCAAGCCAATGAAACTATCTATTGCCAACTTTACTCATTAGCAAGAGCTTGCCTTTTTTTCACTTGCCAGCTTTCAACTCTTTGAGCTGAAATTTCCCAAATCAGGTGCCTGCCTTTAAAGAATAAAAAATTTTTAAAATATCAAAATAATTCAGCAGGAAAGCTAGGAAAAAAATAAGTTGTCTTGACAACGTTTGAAGAGAGGTCAGGAGAAAGTTTCAAAGACATAATTGCACACAAGCACCTACACTTTGAGTGCCTGACTTTGCGACCTTACTCAAAGTCTATTTGAAAGAGTTTTTTGTGTGTCATGTACTATTAGATGGGGAGTCATGTACCAGTCAGGCTCACCTCAAATTGTGGTTTAAATCTGAAAAGCATATGCTGCTGTTCTTGCAAGTTGTCTTTTCCCACAGAAGTGGACCGGGGTGGGGCAGTGACTTGTAGAAAGCTTGTAAGAATCAGGCCCTGGAGAATTTGTCTTTGTTTTCTGGAATCTGTTTCTATAGAAAAAAAAAATCTGTTGCACATATAGCCAAAGAGTTAAAGAACTCCTTAGTTGTTCATGTTACACAGCTGATACCTACCCTCGACCAGAAAACACAAAGCAGAGAGTCCATCTCTGATGTCCACCCTTCCCTGCAGTCTTCCAAGATCATCAACATGAAATATTATTCACACCAAGAATCAACAGCAATGCAAGGGACAAGGAAGTGAAGAGTCATCTCTCCTCATCTTTTGCTGTAGCAAACCCAGCAGAAACTGAGTGTGTCAAGAAACAGAATGAGTAAGCAGTTAAGTGGGTGGTTCAATATGTTCATTTTCCTCCAGTATTTCCATTTCAAGTGTCAGCTTCCCAAAATGCATTTAATTTGTACTATAAATTTTGATTCCAAAACTCTTACTGTGCTGTTCAATGAAACAGTCTGTACATACACATGTAAAAGGAAATATTGCACAAAACCCTAATGACAGCAAAGACCCTTGTATGAAATCTGTTGCAGCTACATTTACTTCCAGACCTGATGTAAAATGATAAAAGGTTTTTTGGCTGGATGGATCTAATGACAAAAGAGGAGCAACCCCCTACCAGTTTTCCTTCACTATGCAGTCTGCACCAAGCTTTCATCCAGCAACAGCAGCAGACTGCTGACAGTGTTATCGAAGAGGCTTCTGTGGGCTCTTAATCACAATTGTAGCCTCTATGATAATAATATCCTTCTGACTCCTTATTAAAGCACAGCATTATGTTGGAATAACTACATTCTACCACTCCAGTTACTTAAGTTTTGGTATGTCCCATAAATGCAACAGAATTAATGAAACTGCTTTTTTTTCAAGAGAGTTCTGCATATCACAGCGAAGGCTCAAAGAAGGGCTCCTTGTTCCAAAAGCCACATCCAAAGTCACCTCTCATCGCCCCAAAACGAATGGGAGCATTGATAAAGCTCTCTCTCCTCTGTCCCCTGCCATGGCAGGGTCTCACCAGCCCCACTGCTGGCTACACTGGCAACACACATCAAAGAGCTTAACCAAATAAAAAGGGGTAAAATGTGAGAAAGCATCCACACCCGAGTGAGCAGGAGAGAAGGGCAGAACATGCCACACAGCACTCCGTAACAGACCACAGCAGGGAGTTTGCCAAACAGTGCCCCTGCACACATTGTGCCTACCTCAGCACACTCCCCACAAGACCAGACAGCACCACAGTCAGCCCCCTCTGCAGTCAGGGGTGCCAGCTGCAATCTGGTCCTACAGCTGCAAACCCTAAATATCTGCCTACAGAATAGAAGCACACCCACTGCAGCACAATCTCTGTAAAAATCTACTATGTCAGGCATTGCCTTCAACCAAAGCTTCAGGAGGTGCAGGCTGACACGGCAGTCAATGACCTCCTTTCACCTCAGAGGTAGATACAGTTTCCTAATCCTTCAGGATGAAGCAGTAAACACATTGTTCATGTCCCTGTACCACCCGTACCAACTGAGCCAGGGGGAGAGCAGAGCACCCCAAGAGGCTGCCAGTGTGGGCTGGTTGTGTGCCACGATGGCAAAAAGCAGCTCTAAAATCAGACAAGGGAAATAAGGCCTTTCGAGTAGGAAATTAGGAACACTAAACAAAGTGGACGTGACTCCTGTAATTAATGCCAAAAAAGGCAGGTTCTCATAAGTAAGAATTGTAACTTAACAGCAAAGCAACATTTAGTGAAAGGGAGGAAAACTTACGGATCCAAGCTCAGAACACATCCCTACAGCAGCAATAAAGAGGGAGAAAATCCCTAATGATACATTACACACCATCAAAACCCATTACTTGCTCTGGCTGAGGTGGAAAACTGGAATTTTGCAAGCCTGCCATGGAGCAGGATTTACTGTGTCACTTTGCCCTGGGAATGTGAGAAAAATGGTAAGTAAATATTAAATAATTGATTGCAGACTTAAAGCTGCAATCATGGCAAAAACTGTTAAACTCCTTGTATTATGTTGTTAAAAACACGCAGTCTCTCTTCGCACCCATCCAAATACTGCCACAGAAGTGAAGCATTTGAAAACGTGCATGGAGCAAACAGGCAAAGCCTGGAATTATTACTTATTATCAATACTATGGTCAATCCTTCAGGTCTTGCTCCAGATCAAGTATGTCCTGTGGCAGAAGCTGTGCTGGCAGTAACACTTCCCTGCATCGGGAGAGCTGCAGGCTCACCTCCTGAGCTGCCAAGTCCAGCAAAAAGAGCAGGGGCCTGACACACAAACTGCATGAACAAAGCCTGAGATTTTTCTTAAATTCAGACTCTGCTCTCTCTGAGCAGTCTTCTGCTCCACTGACTTTTCTTTCAGAGCAATACGGACAGAGTTGGAGGGTAACAGAAAGGAAAGCCACAATTTTTTTCACTGACAGCATGTTTTCCTTCCTGCCCATCAAGAGACAAAGATGATTTGCTTCTCTGCTGATAAGGCTGGAGGACAGCCCGAGGAACAGAACTACTGGGATTAACTGGGTGTTCCATAATCAAGAGTTTTATGGGCATTCCTCCTTAGCTTTGCAACATACACGAAATCTTAAGCTTGCCTAAGAACTCTTGCAGTTTCCAGCAGGTTCTCTCTGCTTGCACTACAGTAAGTTTTCTACTGAACCACGAGTCTTGCATATGAATCACTTTGTTTTTACAATGCCCAAAAACGGAGAGACATCTACAAATTCTGTTTGCTGGCAGCTGCTGCTAAACTCTAGTCCACCATTATCCCATTACTATACTTTAATATTATGTTGATTAAGATTATTTCCTCTAAATATTTGCAACATCCTTATCAGCAGGGCATCTGTTATGGTGGTTGACCACTCAGGTTTCCACATCTATACTACTTGGTGACCTCAAAAACTGCAGGTCATGGATCAGCTGAAGCACAAACCCAGGTACAACTTTTACATGTGATGAATCCCCTGATTAGTGACTGAAAAATATTCTACTTTGTGAAAACGTTGCTATCTGCCTAGCACTCCATTTTTTGATGAGCTGCAAAACTGCTCCTCTGGCAGTACTTCATCCTTTTTATCCTGTTTGTAATGAATGTTGCACAAAGGCATGTAACAGCAGTTGGTATGGAAAGGAGTCAAATAGTTCAGTCCTCAAATAGATTTTCTGTAATTCAAATACTAACATGCTGCTTATTCTTAAAAGCTATGCCACTTCTTCACAAAAGCAAGTTATTACCCACAGAGCCACAAAAGTTACAGTCTTTTACCACAACTGACCCTGAATTTTTCCAATGCAATACTAAATTATGAGCTTAAAACTTGTCTGCAGGCTCCAGAGTGCACAGTGAAACAGATTAAGAAACTTTTTTTTTAAAGAGTAAAGTAACTCTTCATAAGCCTGAATTTCTTCACCAAGCCACTTCAGACGACTGACACTCAGTGGAAAACAGCAAAGGCTAAAGCAATCATTCAATTTGGTTTTATTCGTAAAGAAAAAGTTACTTCTATTGGTTCCAAAACTCATTAGAAGTTTAAGGATGTTTTGGATCATACATTTCACATTTCTAGTTTATGTTAAATCACTTGTGTTGATAACAGAAAAAGGATAAACAAATGCAGCTGCTTGTTTTTAAATCTAAATACACTGAGTTTTAAATGAATGTCTATGTAAGGCAGATCAATCTCACAGCCTTTACTTATTGCACATCTCAAGTAGTCATCACGTCTATAGAACAGCTTTATTGCTGAATGTCTGGTAAATGTAGCTAAATTCACTGTTGTGGTTTTATCCTTAGAGTATTAACTCACTCAAATCAGTTTTGACTAGAGCATATAATTTACTTCTTAACTCTAGAAAAACAGGTTTCTTGCCAAATATATGCAAAGATCAAAATTATAAGGTTGTGTGAAAGTGTATTTTTATCCTTTACATGGTATTTTCTGTATATATTTGTCCACACACAATGATTTTTTTTTGACCTATCAAGAAAATTGTCAACCCAGAAAATGAATGTCCAGAGACAGGTCTAAGTAGAACCATAGAGACATTTAGGTTGGAAAAGACCTTTAAGATCACCAAGTCCAACTGCAATAATACATGTGCATTACAATATAAATGTGTATGCTCATTTTATACAATTATCATCCCCACTACAACAAATAGAAAAAGCCATCCCATCTCTACTTCTTTGTCTTTCTGAAATGAACTGCACACAAAGGTGGGGGTCCTTTTACTCCTTGTTTATATCTATAAAGGCTTTAGATCACAGGGAACACTCCTATGGGGCAGCAACAAAGATCCATAGATTTGTCTGTTGCTGATGGCAAACATCAGAGCTGACTTTACTGGCTTCTAGAAATAATAAGTGACACAACATTTTACAAAGGTGACATATCTAAAACAGGATCTTAGCATTAACAGAAGATGCAGCACTTAAGAATAAGATCTATATTCAAATGTTGAGTGTGAAGATGCTGCAAAGACATATCTTTTTCAAACATTTACCAGGACACAGAATACTCTCCTTTTAACATTAACCATCAGTGGTTAGCCATAGGCTTACCAAATGTTTCTAATTCAACATTAGAACTGATCAGTAAAACTGCCCAAAGACACTTGAAATGTAAGCAACCTAAAGATGATATTTAGTGTTCACATGGGCAAATTGTTTCAATGTCCTGTCTCACTGTTATTTTAAAACTGCTTCCATTAATATCTATGAAACCCCATCCACAAGTCTGCAGTGGATAAAAAAAGGCAGTATCTGGCTTAGTCTACTTTTGTAGTGATTTACATCACAAATATGGTGGGACACTGTCTGGTTGAAGCCGAGGGCAAAGAACAGACTCACGCAAATAAAAGTAGTGCTTTACAAGTCCATTGCCATGATTAAAATGAATAATCCAATAGATAAGCCTCTCATTTCTCAAAATGCTCTAGTCCACATTGCATCACTGCAGCAGAACATGCTGAGTGTCTGTTTGCATTACATGAGTTGCTGGGGTAGGAATAAAACTATTTATGAACTATTTTTGTATTTACAGACTAAAGCTTTTGCTAAATAAGAATATATTAACACAAAAACATCCATGAAGAGTCTGAAGGATTTAATTGATAATCAAGCCTGCAGCTATCTCTGCTTCCCACTTTCACAACAAAATTGAAAAAATTAAGACAGGAAGAGGAAACAATAATTCATCCATCAGCTCTGAAACCTCTCTAGGCCTTGGAAGAATCACCGAGACAGTATTTAGAGGAAGGTCCCACCCAACACAAGAAAAGCTGGCCTTGTCAACCTCTCTAAAAACAGAACTACAAAAAAAAGGAAGCAATCAGTTTCCATTTATAAGTTAAACCAAGAAATAAAACATTTTCTTCTTGTTTTCAGCTAATTGGATTTTAAAAATATCTTAGTATGAAATAATAAGCTAAAATGCAAATCATAATTGTGTAAGAGTTACAAAGCATCTAAACCTAATTTAACCGAATAGTTTCTCTAGGACAAGAAAGAAATTACCAGTAAACTAACCCAAGGGAGGGTGTTTGCTCTAAACCATCACATGCTGTTAATTTAATGGTCATGCCAGTCAGTGCACCAGTTTACCACGTTTACCATACTGCTGTACAGCAGGAACTACATTCAACATCTGAAAAAGGGAAAGCATGTCAGTTTTCTTTGTTTGGAATTGAAAGACTGTCATAACATGTGCTGCAGTAATAGGTTGCTTAACAAAGATGAAATAAAAATATTTACAGATTCAACTATTACAAGGCTTGGATCATCAGAAAATAGCTATCATAAAACAAAGCATCTGGAGGAACAGTGAGCAAAAGGACACTTCAGCATATGAACTCTGTAGCAAGGCCAAACATAGCAACTGTAGTGAGGAGAAAAATCAAGGCAGTTGGGATGGTCATTATAAGCCACTGCAAAGTAAATTAGCATGAGAAAGATAAGGAATGACACTTTTGAATAAACATCCTCTGAAAATTAGAGGTGGAAGAGTGTCCTATGCCTTGTCCCATATTCCCACAGCTCCACAGCAACATCCTCAGGCTTTGTGTCCTTCTTTGGTTACAACTGCAAGTCACTACCCGAAGGACTCTGAGGTTGCTCCCCACATCCATTCAACTCCCTGGCACACAGCCTCCCACCCAGCAGGGCTGAGGAGGGAGAGCTTCAACACAGATCCCTAGACAGCCTCCCCACCCAAGCGGGGAACTGCAGGGACTCCACCAGAACTTACAAACTCCACAGCATCTGCCTCTCTGTCATCACTGGCAGTGAGTTCAAAAGGATGGTCACAGACAGCATAACAGGATTAGCAACTGGACCTTGGCAAGAAAATCCTGCTTAGAAGCTTTTGCAATATGCATCTTGCAGAGCTTTTCCTTACACAACCCAAGTATGATAATTAGAAATGAGAAAACAGTTCCATTCAGAAAATACATCCCCTTGATTACCTGAATTATTATAATGGCCACTTAAAAAAAAAAAATCTGCAACTAGAAATTGCAGCTAGGCTCTGAGAATTTCTTGGCCTTAAATAACAAATTCTGGTGGCAAAAAATTAGTAATAGGAAGTTAGTTATGAATAACTCACCTTCATAACAACTGCCACAGTTACAGCTCTGTCTCTTAAATCGAAGTAGCAGTTAAAACTTTTTTTTATATGCATTGAAGCTCATACCATTTGCTTCTTCAAAGCAAAAAAGAACTGAGAATTCTATTTGTATTTTTACTAGTTATATGTCATTACTGGAATAGACTTGGAGGAGGTTTTTTGTGGAGGGGATTGCTTTAGCTGACATTTCTCCATCTTTATGAAAAAAAGAAATGAGAGCTTTTACATGCAAAAACACCCGAAGGAACAAGTGTCAGGAAGAAATTAAACCAGACTCAACTGCAGAATTTTCAATTCACATTACTATTCACACTAAACTATATCTTTCAGATCTGGCTTTTGATTTATATTTTTCAGTGAGGTCTTATTTAGACGTGACAACTCACTAAAACAAAGGTTTTTCAGTTGAGCAGACCCTCTCATAGATAAAACAATCTTTAAAGAACACAACAGGTTACCAGCTCAGAATCTGTATATTCTGACAAAATTTAAATTTATATCCAGTACATAATGTGTAGTATTCATAAAAACAGCTATTCCATGCCTAACATCGAGCATAGGTAGCCTCCCCTCTGGGAGAAGGAGATTTCACCACCCCGAAAGTCTAAAGAGTTTTGAGAACATAATCCACCTTTTCTACAGCAACACATATGTCAAAGTATTTTGAAAAAGCAGCAGAAGTAGCTGTTTCATAGACAGCAGATTTCCATTCCCATGGTTTTAACTTTATAAAACAAGATATATTTGAAAAATAAAACAGAACTACACAGATTTTAAATAGAATAACTGCTGGCTTTTGGTAACAGTAGCCTCTATTTTTGCTTGGCTGCAGAAGTGATCATTCTGAAATCCCTTTTAATTTGTTTCCAAAGTAAATGTCTCAGGAAATTTTATTTCCCCTCCTCAAAACTGCAGGTTAAGATTTTTTTTATCACTTCTCAAACATATGATTAAAATAACTTATTACACTGTTCCATCCCTGCAGCTTTTGTCATTGTTTCCTATAAAACTGATTAGCATAATAATACCACTTGCATCCTTCAGCTATTTTCCTCACCTATTTAAGCATGGCTAATTTCAGTCTGAAAATATTTTCAATGTAGTGTTTTTCTTTATAGTCAGACCTTTCTTTATAAGACCCACAGAATGTAACACCATTTGGGGACTTCTTTCCAAAACAATGGACTGTTAACAGTGCTGGCAACTTCCAAAGGGAATGTAGGAAGACAACTAACTTCATCTTTGATACAACCCTTCAGGGCAGAGCAGGAAAGAATGAAATGTTGGGCAATTCTGATTCCCTACACTGAAGCAGGAGGTCGTGATTTCAAGAACTGGCAATCAAGAATGTGTATGTGAAATGCCATTTCTCCTCAGCTCCATCCTTTCCTTGGATTTTAAGCACATCCATTAAAACCCTCTTCCTCACAGAGAGTGGGATTTTACATTGGCATCATAATCTTTAAAAAAAAAAAAAAAAAAGAGGGACACTCACACACAATTCCTTTAAAAGCAACCAACTATGTAGTTAAGGTTTGAGAAACAGAATTAAAACCACGGGACAGGAAGAGGATTGGTTCTCTGAGTGACAGATTCCCAAACAGCCAAGAAATTAAGTTTATAGCAAGGCCTCTGTCAGGAGTTATTTATGACCTGCCTGGATTGTCACACTGCCACACTGTACATCGCAGCTCCAGGAGGGGAGAGCAAGTCCAAAGGGAAAGTATCCAACCTGGCAAGAATACACATACTCCAGCAGAGCCAATCAAACCCCAAGGTGAAGTTGCTTCAAGCATTAAAAAATTCAGAAAAGTGGTAGAGAACAATGAAGCTGACAAAGTAAGTGTCATTATTCCACTGAAAAGAAAAATTCTGTGGCTAAAGGGATTCCATCAGTCTGGAAAAATAAGAAGCCTAAATAGCTTCACAACACATTCCAGCAAAATATGAATCCAGAATGCCAACTGGGATCAGCCTCCAAGAACTCTTCAGCTTTTCATGTTGTTTAGGAGAGTGATGTACACATAACCTCTATGCTTATATGCAAAAAGGAAGGATCATTTACAGAAATGTAATAAGACATAAGTATACTAAGATTTATAAACCACCTGTTGCTATAAGGGTAACCAACAACTTGTCCCACAAGCAAGATCCGTGATGTTTAAGACACAGGTGTCAATTCCAGTAAAAGCTCTTCCCAGGGGAGCAGTGATTCCCACACCTCATCGTGCTGCCTGGACAGCCGTGGCCAGCAGGGAGATTGGCTGTGCATGCTGGGGCTGCACCCAAACAGCTCAGCACAAGGGACACTGCATCCTCATTAACCTCACTGACAGCAAACACAAGAGAGGAACATTTGACATTCCCAAAGCTGGATGGAGAAGAAAAAAAAAATTAATTTCTCTTCTCATACAGTGGTTTTTAAAGTCTTATCCTTCAGAAGAGTGATGCTCCTTCATCTCAAAGACTCCTTTCCTATTCAATAAAATAATTTCTTTGGTGTGTTTTCTGTGCCTTCTCATTTGTTTCTCCAACATCCTATTTTTAATCAGTGTTGTAACCATACTGCTTTGGGGGATGACACTTATATTAAAAAAAAAAAAGTAACAAAACTTTTATTGCACTGCCTGTCTTTATTTTACCATTGATCTTAAAGTTAAATGCAAAAAAAGCACTTTATCTTGTTTGTTCAAAACCTTGTATTCCTTCCCAAAAAGACAAAGCATGGGGTTTCCACCTCTGAAATTACAGTTACTCACATGAACTAAAGACTCACCACTAACGGTATCATGGCAACAAAAATAATCAAGCTTTGAACAGTACTATGGGAGTAAAAGAAATAAACATGGTAATTCCTGCATGACCCAGAGTTAGTTTGCAAGCAAAAACTGCCTCATTCTGAAGTCCTGGGACACTAATAGAGTCTCTTTTGTCAAATATAACACAAGTTTTAAAAAACATGATACAAAAAAAATCCCCCACAAAATGTACTGGCATTCAACAAGTCTGCTGACAACGTGATATTGTGGCTCCTACTAGTTCAGTGTCAGCATCACAGTGAATCACTCCCAAAAGTTTTGGCAAACCCTACTATTGTAAACATCCTGCAAGGGGATCTCAGGCAGAAGCCCAGACACACTGAAAGAACTGGTTCAATACTTAGCTTTGAACTGCTCAGGGTTCACATTACTGAGAGTTGAACCTGCACTTTGGGGAATCAATGACAGTAAACTAAAAGCATGATTTTTTTTTTTCTGACAGTCATCAAATGGTGTTTAACCTGGACTCCTGTGTGTTGCTTTTACATCTTTAGTCAAATTGTCTTCCATTTCCCAAGAATTCCCCAGTATAGGCAAGGCCACGGAACAAAATCAAGGGGCAGATTCTAAGATGACAGTAGCAAGGTTATGGTGGAGACTGAGTGGAAAAAAAACCAAAAATCTGAGTGAAAATGCACAGGCTGAACATCACCACTGTGGCTTGGCCAGCCATTTGAAAAACACTGATCATAACAAGACTTTCAAACCAGCACAGATTTAAACCCAACATACAGGGCAAACACCATTACTATGAGGAGAAAAGGTTGCAGATGTATGCTTTTTAACTTGACAACGTAATTAATGATCTTCACCATTAACTGATGACCATTTGCTTTGCAGTAAAATAAAATGTTCTATTTTTAAGTGGAAAGATAAGATTTTAAAAAAACAAACAGGAAAGAGCAAAAGTATTTGGCCATAAAACGAGGTAAAACAGCTATTTAGAAATGGCTAGCAGACTCCAGCAAAGGTCAGAAATACTTAGTCGAGGCCTCACTAAGTCCCACTGCAAACTTTCTCCACTGCTCCCCTGCTCTACACATCCAGCCTATTCCCCCAAGCTGGCACTTGGAGCACATTGAGTGATGCCAGGCTCCTCTGTTCCTGACTTCCAACACCACGCCCTGGCTTCACAGATGGACAAAGAATGGCTAACCAGGATGAAACTTTCACATAGAAATTACTCTTGCTTGGAGGAAAAAAAAGTTACATGAGAAATGTTTTTAAAAAACTTTAACTGGATTCATGGCACATCTTCCCCTACCCTGTGCCCCAGTCCAGGGGAAGGATTTTGTAGGTCCATCACAACCTTTGTAGTCTATATTAATAAGTACTCCAATACTATCCTGTATCTCCCTGTATTTTGCCAATAACAGATACTCTAATACCATCCTGTATATCCCCGTGTTTTGGCTTCATGCACAGTAATTAACACAAGCAACACCTTCTCCAGCAGATTATTTATATAGGATTACATGAGAAAGGTCCTGCAGTTAACATTCTGCGAGCTCTGCTTTCTCTTTTGGCCAAACAGTCCTTCCCTTAAAAGCACACTATTTCACAACACAGAACATACTTTAAAGTGAGCAGGAGCATGGAATTATTTCCTAGGCAGATCTCTTTGAGTTCTGTGAATGCTCCAAGGTGCAGTTACTTGGCAGTTAAGACTTTTCTTCTGGCTTTTCACACCTCTCAGAACAAAGTACAGTGGTGTCCTCAGGGAAGAAGGCACTCAGACAGATTTGTAACACTAAATACAAATCCATTATAGTAATGACTCAATTAATTAAGCAGCCAGGCATGGCTGGAAGTGACCTGCTGGGAGAGACAGTGGTAAACTTCTCATGTAGTATATAAACTACCCAGAAACAAACCCTAGAGCAGTCAACGGCAAGGGAAGCATTAATCATTATCAGCACTGGAAACACCACGAAGCTTATCTTAAAAGTTAAAGAACCACTTGAGAAAAGCAGCCATTCTCCCTAGTGCATTGTCTGGATTATTTTACTGCTATTGATCACTGAATCATCACAGAAAGAGAGTAAAACTTGGCATTCTTTGGTTCTTAGTGGCTCATCTGCCATCATTAGAAGCTCATTTAAACAGCTCTGTAACGTGTCCAGCCATCTCGGGCCCTTCCAGAAGGATGCTTAATACTCCCTGATGTCTTGAGCCTTAAATGCTCCCAAAGTTAGCTTCTCCAGCCTTTTTTAGAAGAGATTTAAAATTATAATTGCAGTAGAACTGCCACTACCAATACAGCCACATGTGGCAGGTATCCCAAATACTCTCTTCATGTAGTAAAATCTTTTATTTTAAATTATTAAATCTGTTGGGGTTTAATATTTTAAATATTAATCTGTTGGTTACAGCAGCCAAAGCATGCATTATACATTAAAATACTAAAAAAAAAAAAAAAGAACAAACCCCAACACATACAAAAACACAACAAAAAAAATAAACAAAGCAAACAAACAAAACAAGAAACCACCAAACCCAAAAGAAACTAACAAACCCCACAGTATTTTCAGAAACAGGAAAGAGGGAGGAAACCTTCAAGTTCTGCACCACAGCAAAATCTGATGTACAGATTAATGAGTAGCCAAGTCTCCCAAGAGAAAAGCAACTGGTGATATCAAGTTATACAAACATACAGTAAGTTTACATCTTTTCTACAACATTACTCTTTCATATAATTTACTTCCATATTTGCATTCACCCATTAATTACTTTATTGGAGCATAATGCAATGTTATACCCAAATGCTCCCCATGGATTCAGATATCAACCCATAACTGGAAATGTAAAAAGCTCCTGAAGAAAAAGTGCATTATGAACTCCTGAAGTCCAGCAGCTAAAAAAAAAAAAAAAAAAAGAGACTTGTCTACACAATGCCTTTCTGAAAAAAGACTTCCAAATAAGCCATTCTAACTTGTATTTACAGTAGATCAAAAAGAGTAGGAGATAAAAGGAAGCACTTCCAACATAGCCAAGTTATTTAGCAGTGTAGATCATACTTGGCCTTCTTATTCATTTATTTCTGCTGCAATACTGAACTAAAATAGCTTTATTTTTCCTTTTGAAAAGAAGCTGCATTTTGCAATAATTACCAAGTTCAGTTCTTGTATTCATGAAAGGAAAAAACATTATCATTTCCCACTACTAAAATTATGTGATAGTACAAAATTTAGCCTAAAAAGTCAATTTAACATGTTCTGTGATTTTCTGTTATCATGCACAGTATATACTATATATATATATATATATACATAGATGGATGGGAAGATAACAAACTGAGCAAGTAGAACTATGTTCTTTGGAACATGCAGATATCCAGACACAAACACTTCAGTGCTTTTCTTGAATGATATTTGGAGAACTGTGCAATATGTGCTCCTGGCTGCAATATGCCACAACACAAGTTAGAGACATTCTGCCATCCTTGAGTAGGTGTACAGATAGGCAAACAAAGTAAATGGCATTTCAAATGAAATATAAAGTTCTGGATTATACCTCACCTACACCACATAAATGGTGCATCTAAGCAGGGTCAGGTCATTTGCCTCACAATTGTTCCAACAAGACAGAAAATGCTGCAACCTTCTTAGGTTAGAAAGCTGATCTTTCCTGGTAAACAGAACACTGTGCCCACACTGTTCCTTTCAAATCCTCAAATTTCTAAAAACTATGCCAAATGCACTTGCAGTAAAATATAGCTCAGTTTATTCAAGCTGAGAGCTGTGTATTGTTGGAGAAGTTAAAAGCTGGTCTGAAATGAGTATATGGTTTCCTCTTTGCAGAGCAGGGCTATGTGGTGCCAGGCACCATCTATATGCCAATTTTCTTAGGAAAGCTAAGAAATATGTACAGCCCTCCATATTTGGAAGGCAAAGTACTGCTCCTGGATCCAAGTACACTATTAAGCTTCTGTGTTTTTACTTCTCAGAATGCAAGGCTTGATTATTTGAAAAGGAACAAAATTGCTCTCTTCTCCAGACATCATAGGCACTGCCACAAACAGACACCAACAATGTGCAGCTTCCCAACACCTCACTTCCCTGCACTGTTCTGCACTCACCCCACTTCACGTGCTCCCTGTTCCTCTCTCATCTTCTTGGTAAATGGGATCATCCATCCAGCATCATGAGTCTGGGCATTAGCCCTCAGACAGGTGAGCCCTCCTGGCAAAGTGGCAAGATTTCATCAGAAGTGCTCGTATGTCAGCATTTCACAGCACATGGGGCATCGTTACAGTGAAAGATACTTACAGTCTTTACACTGATCAATGCAAACAAGGATATTAACTTCATCTTTTTGATGAAGGATATTAAAATCCTCTTTTTTCCTATCACTGAAGCTTTACTTGCTCCCCACACCTTGCCCTCCCAGCAAGGCTACTGAGACCAGGCAGAGCACGCTGCTCAACTCACTCACATTTCACTCTCCCAAGCCAAACAATTTACTTATTCTCCTCATCTAGTGCTGCAATCCAGCTGCTTCTGCAGAAAGACAGTATGGGCCCTGGACTGGCCTATGTAATCTATGCTCAGGATGAGAATATAACATAATTTAAATAATTATAATGGTTAAAAGTGTTGAAAGCTGGGAGGTATTGCTGCAGAGAACACTCATCTGTGGCAACCAAGGGTACCGGGAGAATGTTCTGAAGTCTAAGAACAGGCTCTGATTTGATCTCTGTGAGGTTTGGATCAGTCTGTTGAAATTTTTTACTTCTAAGCACTATCCCTGTCCACCAGAGTAGTGTATCTCACCACTGTGTGTGGAGGTACCTCCCTCTCATCCATGAAGATGTAGCAAAAAAAAGTATTGAATATCAACAGAATTGTTCACATGCATTCAGCACACAGACACCACAGCAGCACTGCCAAGCCAAGAATAAACAAATGCACTTGCTGGGAGTTAAGTCATCTCAATATCTCTTTTTTTTTTCTTCCCCTTCAGTTCTAATAACAGTCTTTGTGTTTTTAGAAAAAACAACTTATCTAGAAACAATCCCCTAAAATTCATTCTTCAGCAGTATCATTGTTCAGATTTCAAGTAATACAGTTTTGCTAAACAAACCTCACCAAGCTCAAAGTAGAATCAGCAGAACAAAATTAACAACACTAAGTCTTTAAGAGGCTGAAAAACAAAATTTTGAAGTAAAATAACATGGTTTAGTGATTGAGTATTTGTGTTCAACCCAATCTTCCCTGCATTGATGGCAATGGGAAAATTGCCACTGATTTCAGAGACTGCAGAAACAATGTTTATACTGAAAATCTGCATTGCTTTAGGGAGCAACTGCCACTGTGAATCATAACACTCTGAGCAAGAAATTCACAAGCCATGTGAATGCTATGACTTGCAATTCCAAATCATACTCAAATACAACCAATTTTACATAACACTAGAAGACAAGATTTCCTTCAGGCTCCATCCATACGTATGTCCCAGAACAATCCTGTCTTTACCCCAGTGCTGAGCCCCGGCTGTTACCTCAGAGCAAGGCCGGCCCAGCAGACCCTGCACAGCATCCCTGCAGCTTCCAGGCAGCCTGTGGGACTGGGCTCCACCTCCCACAAAACACAGAATGTTTGCAGAAAGTCTTTCATAGGTCTCATGAATTCCAATATCTATTTTTCAGCCCGTGCTCACAGAATTTTTTATTACACTATTTACATGAGGTAGCCTGGTATACTCCAAGGGAATATAGGTCTTTTATTAAACTACTACATTTGCTAAATTAATTTAATAACCTCCTACATAATCTCATTTGGTCAAAGAGGAGGGATCTTACAGTAGTTCATTCATAGTGCTCTCTCCTGGTAGCTCTAGCTTGAAGAGTTCAGCATCCCTTTAGCTGAGCAAATGCAACTTCTAATCAGATATTTATGAAAATTGTTATAAAATTAAAAGAATGACAAAAAATAAAATCACATGAGTGTTCCAAACAAAACCACAGCTTATAAAGAAAATTGAAGGTGAGAACCCAGGACTCATCTACATTTAAAAGTAAGTGTTGCCTATGATGTATTCTATAAGTGTCTTGAGAGAAATATCTAACGTTAAGTAAAAATGATGCTTTTTATTCTTCTATGCAAATGGCAACAGTTGGCTAAAACTGACAGAATCCACCAAGAATATCTCTTCTCCCAAAAAATCCTGACAAGAAAAACAAAATTAAAAGTCCACGATGATATTGATGTACAATGGCAAAACTTTCCTAAATGCTATGGGGGCATGGAAAGCTTAGTAAGTGATGCTCAAACAGGTAGCAAGCTTCACTAAAGAAGAGAGGGATGCAAGGAATTAGTTTCCACTGCCAAGTTGACAAGAGAGCAGGACCAAGGCAGCCCTCCATCACTCTCCTCTTGTTCTCTCACCCAGAGCTGCCATACGTGCCTGTGGCAAAAAAAAAAAACAACCCTCTGGCCTCTTGGCAGCCCCCCTGTGCCCTTTTGGAGGTTCCCCATTGTGCCCCAGAACTGTGCATCATTCAGCTGCCAGTCCCCTTAAACACCTACACACCTCTAGCAGTGTACATGCCCAGGAGAACACTAATCCTGAGCAATTCAGCTCAGGCAACAAACTGATATTTTTCTGTCCTGTATGGCTTAGCCTGCAGGGGAGCTCAGTGCTGGGTCTGCAAATGGGATCCCTGTGGTTGTGTTCCAAATTCTTCCTCTGAGTCCTGGTCCTTTGCCTCACCCCTACCCTGCTTGTGCCCTCTTGGCCGACTCCTGACTCCACTGCCCAACCTCTCAGCCAGGCTTCCCAGTTTTATTTCAGCCTTGCATGTTCCCCATGACAGCCTCCCCTCCCAGCAGCATTCAGATTACATATAATCCAATTTTCTGAATTTCACTTGAGCTTCTAGACATGCTCTCACCCTGCTCTGTCCTGTGGCTTTCCCGGTTACTCAAGCACTGAGTAATCTCATTCCTGATCAAGGAGTTTTACTTCCCATTGCTATTTAGGTCCTGCCTTTTTCTTGCAAGCATGATGTAGTTAACGTTCTCATGCAGTCACTAAAGCACACATACTCCTCAAAAAGTATTGACACAGTATGATTCAATGTTACAGAATTCCTTAAACTCGTGGAATCTCTTTCATCAATACTCCTGACAGAAGTTTTTTTTTGGCTGTTTGGCTGTTAGTTTTGTCTTGGTTTTTAAGCAGACACACTTTCTAGGAGATGCATCAATACAAAACAGAGAAAGGTACACCAGTATACAGAAAAGCAAAATGGATATTGCCATGTCTGTAAGCAGCAGGCATTTCATACCACAAGTACATCCTGCATTTTACTTAAGGAACTCTTTTTTGTTGTTGTTGTGTTTTCTCTCCAAACTATCTGAAAGAGCTAAATAACAAAAACTTTTTGTAGCCTACAATCAAAACAGATCAGCAATCCATCAGAACTGCCTAATGAAATCAAAATACGCTGTGCCCACCTATAATACAGTACAAGTAAAGAGATCCAAATGATGCTGGGAGAATCACTGCTCAGTATTAGCTTGACAGACTTCGGGTCCATAAAAAAGTAAATGACAAGCACTACACTTGAGGCGATTCTAGACTTATTTGAAAGGTATGTGATTAAGTAACCAGCTTCATACGGAATATATATCAAAGAAATTCTTACTGCCCATTGAGAAGTTGTATCCAAGTTACCAAAACAAAACATCCAGCAAGCAATGATTTTTGAGTCCTGATTATCCACCACCCTGCTTCTTCTACAGTCATTTACATGCACAGTCAATTCATGACAACTCTGCAGTACTCCAACAAACTTCCACTTTGTATGAATCTCTGAACAAGGTGCTGGGCAGCAGAGACATGCTCCTTCTGCCCCTTGAAGGAGTACCAGGTCAGCTGGGATCTGGGGGAAAATCAGTATGAACATAATGAATGTTTCATGTAGCTGTTTTAGCTGGGATTACCCAAGACATGGTGTGAGCATCAGCACTCCTCCGAGCATGCAACTCAGAAGCAGAATCAAATCTTCACAGTCTACATTTACAGCTAGAATACTTTTTTTAAACCCTCTCAGTACAGTAGTAAAGTAGCAATACAGTGGTGTCAGTTACTTTTTAGACTTTGGTCCTTTAAATAGGCATGTCACAATAACATTACCTGATGCATGCTGCCTAAAATAATCCCAAGGCTAATTTTGTTGATATAAGTGGTTCTGGAACAGGACAAATTCTTTACCTCTGTTTGATCCCAGTTAATTTAAATTAGGGCCTGTACATGGTCTTAATGGTCAGAGACTTTCAACTTAATAAATACACATTAACAATGAATCATAACCAAATGAAGACATTACAATAACCTCAGTAATTTCAACACATTTCAGGAAATGGCTCAATAATCACTTAAAACTGCAAATTTCTTACATAAAAAGATCCCCCCAGAAGACAGGATTCTACAGAAGGCTTCAAATCCCAAAATAATTATGATACAGTAAGAGTTAGGAACGAGGTTTTGCTTATAAATTCATTTCCAGACCTATACATACAAGACCTTTACCAGTCTTCAGAACTTTTAGCTTTCAGTAACAGCATTTAGCTATTTGTAGAACTTTATTTTTCAATCAAGTTTGAGTAGTCCCTAAACTGTCATGCATGTCAAAACCTCCAAGTCACATTGGTTAAAAAAATAAGCTAGAATACGTGTGTAATTAAAAGTTATATTAATCATCATTCCCCATTTCTCAGAAAAATCAACAAGCTATTACCAGAAATTACACCTACCAGGTACATCCTGGAAAGAAAAAAAATACGTAAAGTTTACAAGCACGATCAGCTAACTGTTTCACCACAGCAGATGCGTAATTGGTTCTACAGTAACTGCTTGCATTTTCACAGCTACTGAGGGGAAGAACAGAAAAAAAATATACCATTAACTCAATTAAAACATTTTTGTTACAGATGGCGTTGATCTCAGTGGAACCACAAAATGAATAAAATATTAGCATAAGAAACAGGATTTGCATCTCTGCACAGATACAAAAACTCAGTTTTATTAACAGCTGCTTAACATATTTGGAAATCAATAGAAAGCATTCCTCCTCCGATGCTGCTCTGCCCACCAGCACCATTATTCCATCAGAACATTATTTTTAATCATTATTTATGTACTTCTGCACAGTAGTCTTCGTGTACATAATTTAGAAAAAAAACAACCACTATCACCAACTTCATCTCTTATTTCTGACCATAACAGCTCCTACCTCTTACCTAGAAATCCTATCAAATGACTTCCTGAAAAGACCTGCCAGAACTTGTGTTTGCAGACCATTGGACTTGCTGTTATCCTACAGAAAGGTCACCTTTCAATAATTTCAGTGCAAAACACTCAAGTCACCTTGACTATTATGAACCTGTATGGAAAGATACCACAAACCTGATGCTGTTATCCATTCTCTACCCACGTGTTTAATGAGATCAGTAGTCATGTCTTACATTATGTTCTGTGTGGAACCAAATGACAAGAAAACTACTTTAGAGTTAGCAGGCAGTATAAACAGACAACTTTGCTTTAAACTTTAATAGAAACAGCTGGTCCTGGATGTAGGTTGTTTGGGTTTGTTTTTTTTAAAAGTACTCAAGTTTCAAACTAAAGATTCAACAAATCAGTGTAAAGCCACTCATTGATTTTTAAGAGACTTTTAGCCAGGCCCCAAGTTCTCCTTAAGCAAAGGTTAACTTAAGTAACTTTTTACTGGAATGCAGAGACACCAGGAAATGAGAATTACTGTATTTTGAGGCAAATGTAATCATCACAAACAGAAAGTCTGAATTAAAATGAAAAATCCCATGAAATCAAATGGAAAGAAACCTTCAACTACTATTCACAGATTGACTTGGGCACAAGGTACATGATAAAAATGCCCAGCAGCAAAGTAATTGACTCCAGGCCTGCACAGTAAAAAACATCAAAAAAACTTTTTTGGCAAAACTTAGATCCCTGAAAAGCATAAGAAGCTACATGAACCTTTAGGGCAGCTTCACAAGATCCATACACCCAAAATCCTGCACCTGAATCCCATTTTATAGATGGTGGTTTCCATTGTTACAGATAATTATTATTGACAGCTTGACACAAAAAATTCCACAAGACCTAAACCTTTCTTACTACAAGGTTATCAACTTAGGTACAGCCATACTGGATCTACCAATGTTCATTTGTTTAAGGACAAAGAGGGAAGAGGTGGAGGTTAAACCCAGTATGAAATGTCTACTGCCCTCCACGGCAATCTTAGCAATAAATGCAACAATTCATAGAAAAAGTGTCCATTTTCAATGATACTAACTACTGGATATCATTTATTTGATGAAAGCAGCTCTACAACTACTACTTGTTCTGTTCAAACCTGTCCTAAGTAGATGTTTATGAAAAAACAACGATATATGGAATAACAGGTGCAGTGTTATGAAAATATAAACAGCTATGCCACAGCAATCCAAGAAATACCCCCAAACTCCTTCTCTTTCGTAAACTGGCAAAAATTAACTTGAAATAACTAAATCAACAAAGAAGATTCTTTTAATTTCTAAGAAATTTTTACACTAGCACTAATGGAAAATAGTTTCCTGGGTCTCTTAACAGTATTTAAGCTTTTCTTAACAACCAGATACCGGGTTAGATAAAGGTCAGTCTAGGCTGGTATCCCAGCTACAGAGTACATGCCTGGCGAGGTATAACAAGCAAGAAAGTACAAAGTGATCAATTCTCTGCTGTGGCTTCCCAGTGTTCAACCCCTTGTAGTTTTAGGATCTTTCTAAGCCAGATGCTCTTGGTGCATTGTGAAGGTCTCCTCTATCAATTTGTCATCTCAAACCATTTACATGTCTGACTGCCACAGCTTTCTGGGGCTGTTAAGTGGATGATTTAATCACATGCTGTGTCAGAAAACGCTGCCATGTATTTTAAACCTGCTGTTAAAGAACTTATCACTGGGTTTTTCCTGACTTCACATTCTGTGAAAGAGAATTAATATATTCTCTCTCCACAGTGTTTGGAAATTAACATCCATGAAAATATCCCCCACCAGTTACCTTTTTCCTGATCCATATGATGAATTTCTCATTTTGTGGCAGCCTTTGCACGGCTGGACATGCCATTCTTGCCCTTCCCAATACCTTTTTTGGCTCTCCTGAATTATGTAATGTAATTCCTACCTAAATATCCTCCTCTTTTTATAGGGTACATATGAACATGCCAAAGAATGCAGCTGTGATCAAATCACCACTGGACTATCAAGTAATTAATCAGCTTGAATAAATCTTACATAGTCATAGTTTTAGATTATTACACAGCAAGTGTATAAATGCAAGCTTACACAACAAAAAGCTATGCAAGAATTACTGGAGAGTCATTACAGTCCAGAACAACTCTGTCTAATGAAAAAAAGCCTTAAATAGTCATGTTGCTCAGACAGATGCAGCACGCATTTAAAACACTTAAATTTTGTCACCACACTTCAGAACACAAACTGAACCAAACTAAGCCTCATTGTTTTTATTGCAGGTTTGGGGTTTTTTAAGCTAAAAATGTCACTAGGATAAATACAAGCCCTGAAATAAGATAGCTGGCTATCTTGATACACTTCCACTGATGAATTCAATTGCAAAACACTAATCCTTGCAGTTCTTAGACTAATAGTATATTATGGGCAAGGACAACTCGACTGGCTTTCAAAGAAAAATCTCTGCATGAAGCAAGCAAATGGCCTTGGGAAGAACCTCAGTGAAAAGCCTCATAGCTCCACTGTGCCTGAAGCTCAAGTCTGACTCTGCAGTTGCTACTTCAAGTTCATCTCCTGGGCACAGTCTGTTGCTACTAAGGTAATACAGAGCTGTGGTATCTGCTACAGTATCTTGACACAAAGATCCAGGAAGAAAAAAAAACAAACACCCGGTCCCAAAAGTTTGTATTGCATGCAAACAAAGCAGAGAGAAGCCTGATAAGAATTGACAGGGAAATATTTTGGTAGAGAGTTACAAAATATTTCAGTAGGCATTACATAACAAATTACAGAGCCTTCCTACCCCTTTATTAAAATGCTTGTACATGGCAATGTCAGAAGGAACATGCCAGAAGGAAAACATCAGTCAACTCTGTTTAGAAGCCCCCCACAGGAAGCATTACATGTAAAGAAAGATGACATCCAGTTTTTTGAGCACTGCCTTCTGCTCTCATAGCCTGGAAGTTGTTGCAATTAACATTTTATTTGCAAACAATTGGCCCTGGATTATTCACAAGGGGGAAAAAACAGAAAAAAGAAACACTTGGCAAATAATTTAGTCAATGCATGGTCCATCTTTAGGCTTCTTAGAAAACGGCTCAAGTTCTGTGATCTCCTGCTATTTATCCAAGTTTGTCTCCCAAGCCTTACACTCTGATTTCAGGCTCCTCATGGCAAACCCTCTTTCTTGCCCCAATTCTGTAGTAAGACCATTTACCGCTCCCTTGCATCAGGAAAAAACCCAAACAAACAGAAACCCTAAGAAAAACAACTAACGCACAAGAATAGCCACAACTATTTCTCATTAATCCTATTTTAAATTTACCTCAATCTACAAAGCCGTGAACATCAGCAAAGCAAAATGGGAACAAAAATATTCTGGCTACATTTTGTTCTTTTTATATAAATGAGTTCTCTTGTTTCTGAATCCAAATATAGAGCACATGAATGCACTGAAGATTATCTAGAAGGGTTCATATTTTACTTGCAGCATACGCCAAGTGTAATTTGCTGCAGGAAAGGTTTTCAAAGCAAGTCTCAGTTCAGTCTTTGTACTTCACAGTTATACTGTGGATGCCAGAACACTCCAATGTAAGCAAGTCTGGCTTGCACTGGACCTGCTCTCTCAGATGGTAACCTTGAGACTCCCTGAGTTCTGAAAGATAGCCGGGGAAAAAAATGCTGTTAAAAGTGTACTTCGATCATCTGAATCTACAGAATTTTAACGTTCTGCTTAACTGAGCAAGACCGCTTGTGTTTAAAGTACACCTTTAAATAGTCAGGAGAGAAACGGAAAATCAGGGCAAGAGTGTTCAACTCCTGCAGAATAAGGGCTTGTCCTTACTGTGCAACTTCCTTTGCTTTCTTAAGCCTCATTTTTCAGCTGGCAAGATCAGCTTAAAGAAAGCAATTGAATACTATTTTGACTATAAATTTAGATGAACGTACGGACTTTTTAAAGTAAAATAAATATAATAAAACACTGTAAAATTCTTTCCCTGCAAAACATATTATGCTTGAGCAGAAATCCTGCATGTTGAAGGCGAGTTGAAAAAAGAAAAAGAGGGAAAATAAACTGCGGGATTTTATCTTAATTCCACCTAAAATTTGCACCTAACACCTGCTGAACATGTCCTAGGACATCAGAAATTCCTGAAAGATGCAGACAAATAAATTATTTAACTTATATCCCAAGTTAAAAGTATTTCCTATTCACTAGTATAATGCCAAAGGAAAATTGATTTTACATACCACTGAGACAGGCCTGTGGGACAAGAAACACAGTGCTCTGCATGGGGCCCCAACAGCTGCCTTAGAGATGCACAGCCTGGGAATTCTCAAGTTCAGATACCTGCTATGATAGCAGGTATGTTATCTAATTTCATTCAGCTGCTTAACAACTATATTTAAGATTACTCACAGTATTTTTCATTCCATTTCTATAAGAACTTATTATATTCATTCAAATTCTTGTAGTGCCTGGAATAACTTTTGAGTTTCTAGATTGGATCTACGCATGGGCATCCTTCGCTTTTGTCCATGAAACCAAATTTTCCCTCATACAGTATTCAATCCATTGACTTTATCAGCCCATCCTCACTACCCTTCTATGCATCTGCCTCAGTTTGAATGCACCATTCCTAAACACAGGAAACTGAGTTTACCCAGTATTTCAGATGAGGCCTTACCAGTTCCTTGTTTAACAACATTAATTCTTTCTTATCTCTGTCAGAAATCTCTCTCCTGATAAACACTATCCTAGGATGTATCCGAAGAAATTTCCTGCAGTTAGAAGAGTGATCATTATCATTCTCAATAGTATTGTTATTAACCTGTAGTGAAAATGCTACCCAGTCATCAACATTTATACACCATTTATGTGATTAAAACATATCTACTGGTATAGTCTGTAAAATAATGATGTTTAATTGTAATCCAAGATTGTGTATTTTAACTTTCTGAAGCCTTCACACAACTCCAAGAAAAAAATACCATTTCCATGCCAATACAGTTAAAGAACTTTGGTTTAGTTTTTGCTGATTTAGTAAAGCATTTATGCAACTTGAGATTGGAAGCATTCCCATCACATTAGTCTTTACAAGACTAAAACCACCCTTAAACGCTTTGTTGGGCTTAATGGGTTAATATTTCAAGGTGAAACCTGCAAATGATCCTCGAGGCTGTTTTGCACTTATCTACCTCGGGTCTCGTCTAAGGTTAAAGCTTTAAAATGCAAAAAGCAAATATTTTGCTTTTCTATTCTTCCTTTGAATAGACATACTAAGCTGTAAGAGCTAAGCCTGTATTCTTCTTGCCTTGAGCTAGAGCTTTGCCCATTGCCTTCACACATTTACAGAAGTGAAGTCTCATTTTCCACTGTTCTCCCGATGCCTTCCAAGTGCAAATCACACGTGTGACCATATCCTAAATTAAGTTGGCCCAGGAGACTTCATTCATCGGTTCCCCAGAAACTAGCGATTAGCCCACGTACTTGCAAGTAGATAGCATTTAATTCGAAACCACAAAGTTTATTTTTAAAAATTAAACCGGAAAAAAAAATTTACATAATCATAAAGCCATTTTCTTTACCAAAACATAACAAAGGCGGAGGCTTTAAGATCACGCCCGACCTGTTAATTTCACATTAAGGGTGCTAAACACACGGCGCTGCTCCGCAGCAATCTGTACTACATCCAGTCTCCAAACACACCTCCTGTTAATTTGTGCCACTGCATATTTTGCTACTCAAGAGCAAAGAAACCCAGCGCTGTGGAAGCTATTTATTCTGCCTCCAGGTATTTCATGAATATTAAATAAGCACAGATACGAGCTGCTACACAAAAAAACTTTACAACTCGGCGGGGAGTTGCCCCGCTGCGAAACCCCCGGGTCACGCAGGAGCGCGGGTGGGACCCCGACAGCTGCCGGGGCGGCGGGAGCAGCACCCCGGCACAGACCCGGAGAGCCCCTCGCTCCGGGGACCCACCGTTCCCCAGGGGCTCCGGGGGGGCAGCGCCGCGCGGGGAGCGGAGCGGAGCCACTGGAGCCCCTGCGCGGAGAGTGCGCGCAGCCCCTGCCCGGCGGGCTCCCATCGCCCACCGCCCCCCGCCCGTCCCGGCTCCACCCGCCGCCCCGGGCGCACCGGAGGGCGGCTCCGGCCCGGGTAGCCCGGCGGCGGGACCCGCGGAAACTTCGCGGGCGGCGCGGCGCAGCCTTACCTTGATGATGCTGCTCCTCCGCGGGGTGGCTTTGGCCGCCTCCAGCAGGCAGGAGTCGGGGTCGGGCGCTGCCGCCGGCCCCAGGCTGCCGCCGGGGAAGCGCTCGGCGGTGCCGACGGCCGAGACGCCGCTGCGGCGCTCCCGCCTCCTGCCCGCGGCCCCCGCCGGGGCGTCCAGCGAAGCCGGCTCGGGTTCCTCCTCGGCACGGTGCGCGGCGTCGGCAGGGACACGGCCCGCCGCGGGCTGCTCTCTGCCGCCGGCAGCCTCTGCCATCGTCCCGCCAGCAGCGTCAACTTCTCCGGAGCGCTGGGAAGGCGGGGGGCAGAGGGTCACACAGACAGAGGAGCGGACGGCGTCCCGCGGCGCTCCCCTCACGGCACGGCGGCAGCAGCAGCGCCCGCTCACCCCGGAGGAGCCATGGCCGTGCCCCAGCGCGGGGCGCCCGGCGGGACGCGGCGGTGCCGGGAGCGGGGGGCGCGCAGGAAGTGCAGCCACAGCCCGCGCTGTTGTGACAGGAGCCGGGCGTGTGTTGACGGGCGGCGCTGAGGGACGGCGCGCTCAGCCAATCAGCGCCGCGCCCGCCCCCCGGCGGCGCCGTGGTGGCCAATGAGCGCGGGGGGGGCGTGCCCGCGGGACGCCTGGACGGGCGCTCGGGGCGGTGCGGGAGCTGCGGTGACACCTGGGCGCCCCCGCCACAACCCTCAGGAAGAGAGCGCAGGGAAGGCCGTGTCGCCCGTCGGGAGCTGGGACGGCCGCGGGAATGCTTCCCCGCGCGCGATTTAGGCAGGTTTGGGCTGCTGCCCCTGTGCCAGGGTAAAAGCAGCGTGTGGGAGAGGTGACTTAAGTGACACATCCCGCAGCGTTCGGGCAGAGGCGCTGTGGCAGGGGTAGCGACGCCGAGCCAGGGAGCGCTGCCAGCGGGGGCTGCGCGTGTGAGGAGAACCGGCTGCTGAGGGCGGACCGGCAGAGCGGGTGCGAGGCGTGAGGGGCTCACAAGAGGGGGCGGAGACCCGCGCCGGGGCTTCTCCGTCTCTTGAAAACGAGCCCAAAGAGGGGCAGGTCGTGCGGGGCTGCGGGATCGCCGCCCTTTCCCCGCCGCTCGCTTCCCTCACGGCCCGCGGCGGTCCCGCCCCGCACACAGCCCCGCACAGCGCCGGGCAGGGCCGTGGCAGGGCCGACACCGCCCCCTGGCGGCGCGCGCGGTCCCGGAGCGGGGCCCGAAGGGAGGCGGGAGAATGAGGAGCCCCCAGGGAAGGGATGGATCCCTGGCAGCCGGGCCAAGAGCCCCGGGCAGCCTTCGGAAGAGTTCGTGTGAGCGCGGCGCTGTCCTTCGCAATTTTTCAGGTGGTATTTAGTTATAATGAGATTATCTGTGAGGAGACCTCGGGAAAGGTGGGGTGAAGGGGAGTGCAGCGAGGGTGAAAGCAGAGGAAAGACAGGTGAGGAGGAGATTATACAGTGAGATGGAAAATAGGAGGGGTAGGGCTGCACAGGGTGATAGTCACTGGAGATGTTAAAAATTCAAAATTACAGCTATCAGCTTTAAAGACAGTAAGATTCTCTGGAAAAATTAGTTTCTCCCTGGTTTCTACAGTAATTCCCTAGTGAATGTGTTTGGCACCTGTTGGAAATCAATGGTTAAACAAGAAAGAGTAAGAGATAACCTCCTTACCCCACCCAGTCATTAGTTACTAGCAAATGCCTGGCTACAGAGCATAGTTGCTACTTAAAGGATGTGAAATTTGTATATCTGTATACATACACTATATATAATAATTAGAATTCCACATTAAAAAAATCTCAGAGTTTCTGTTAAGGTTATTGAGACATTTATCATGTTCAGCACAAAGAAATACTAATTGAGGGACAGATCTAAATATAACTCAACTTTTTTTTATGAGCTTTCTTCTAAATTTTATGTAAAAAAATTGTAATAAATGTCTACCACATTTGCTTTGGTTTGGTTTGGTTTTTTTCAGTGAGAAAGACCACAAAATAAGTAACCCTAAAAGAAAACAGAAAATATTCACATTGAGGAAGCATGTATCTTAAAAATTACTGGAGAGAAGAGACTGGTAAGGGAATGGAGGACTTAGCCTGTATTGTACACAGAGAGAACATGATACTAAGTCACTGCCAGAAAGAGGGGGGAAAAACCCACAAAACCAACTAATAAAAACTTAATCCATATAGTGTCACACAGTCTGAACTATGAAGACTAATTTAAAAACAATAGAGAACGTAATTATCATGCAGTATTTTATTAGAGGGAATTATTGCTTCGTGTAGAAATACATTGCAGCTTTTTCATATATTTTTTGAAATCATATGAAGTTTAATCACTGATTTAATCATTTGAGAACAGCAAAATACTGTCATAGCTGAAATCTTCTGCATCTACCAGAAACTGTCTGTAGCATGTTGTACAGACAGATGCATATAACATATTAAACAACTTTATCCTTTCCAGGATATGTCTTATACACTCAAAATTAGGGAGATACTTACTGTTAAATTCATTGACTTCTGATATCAAAAG
>JAWWLV010000183.1:29047399-29058858 GCA_035041135.1 Platyrinchus mystaceus
TTAGAGGAGGAGTTTGGGTCTTGACTCATAACCCATCCTCAGCAATACCCTTGTGTCTCATTTAAACTGAGACAGAGGACTATGCTTTTATAAAAAATAAAGGAGTCAGATTTCTCAGTAGACCCATTGAGTATTTCCTGTTAATAACCACATTATCAGATTTAACAAAGGATTGTACTATAATTCTCCCATTTGCTAGGGACACTTATTAAAGCACTTATCAGCTTTACAATTTCACTCAGATGCTACTACATTTTCAAGTACCTTTCCAAATCTGACACTTTTAACACTATCCTTCATATTTTAGTTGTGACAAGTTCTATCAGCAGGGGAACTTTTATGCAGCAGTTTCCAGTAAGCTTACCTATCACTTCTGGATAGGTAAGACAAAATGTACACAAATGCCTTTATAAATAAAGCTGAACTTTATAAATAAATCTGAACTCTGAAGAGAAACAGAAAACAAGCCAGTCTTATGTAGTAACTTTCTGCCAATAACCTATGTCATGCCAAAGTTGATTTTTGGAAAATAAGGTATTTTTAAACTAAGCTGTAAAATCTAATTATGTCTTCAAATTTGAAAGAAAGCACTAATTGCCCTGATACATTCTGAGCTAGAAGTTATCCATAATAATGTTATTTTTCTGCAAGGATGGTCTGAATGAAGATGCTTTTCTTGTGTAGTAGCAATCTACCACTTTGGAAGCGTGGTCTAGTATACAGACCATCGAAGTCTCACAGTCTCCTCTGGCTTGCTGAGGGTTGGGAAAATGTGAAATAGGGAACAAATGAGCAACTCAGACAGGAGTAGAGCAGCTCAGCTTGATAGAGTCATAGGAAACTGTGTAACCCCCCCTCACCCACACCCCCAGAGCCCCTCTGAGTCCACTAGAGCCCCCAATACCCTGCAGTGCTCCCGACAGACCCCTGTGCTACCCAGGACCTCCCCAGGGAACCTCATACTCCCTAAAGCTCCCATGCACTCTCCCAGTGCCTCCAGGACCTCTGAGGGCCCTCTCAACAGTTTTTGAGCCCTGCAATACCCTGAGTACCTACCCTGTGATGACTACAGGGGTTAAAGGGTAGTGGATACCAGCGTAGCCATTATGTGGAGGAAAGGGGGACAGAGACAAGAGGAGGTGAGCAGGAGTATTGTTGGGGCAACTGGAAACAAAGTAGGAGGTAGAGACAAAGGGCAGAGAGAATGGTGGAAATTGGGATGGGCTGAGAAGTCACAGCTCATCTAGAAGGGAGATGGGCCCAACTAACCCAAGAAAGGGAATGTTGTGGGAAAAGGGCCTGTAAGATGAAAATGCCATATCAGAGAAATACACACACCCACCTTTGAATAAATGGAAAACTTCTCAGAAACAAGTAATTTCCTTCTGCATTTTTCACACGACACTGACCATAACTTTTTTACTCAGTGGCACTCCCTAAGTGACCACCATAATGTGCTACTAAGCACTGTTAGATCTCTCAGGAGGTTTCCTCCAAGTTCTTGAATACGTAAGAGCTCTTGGCTTTTTGATTGTTCCAGTTTAGGTTCAGGGTGTAGAGAATCCATTCACAAGCTCATAAGAAAATCACTGTGTACATCTTCATAAGTTACAGGTTTTTATTTTTAATACAGTTGTATTCCATGCAGCAGAGACAGAAGTCAATTTTTTAGTTACATCCTAAGAGACATTTTTATGAAATTGAGAGCAGGAATTAAGTAATCTTTCATCAGGTACACACTCTGACAAGGATATATTAGTGCTCATATTTCCATGAAAGGATCTTAACATTGTGGTAGGACAACTAGCATTATTATCTACAGGCAGAAGATAATAGAAGCAAAAAAAGGTAGCATGTCTTCTCCAAGGTCAGTGAATCAATCAGTGAAATAGCAGTCTGTTGTCAGGCCCATGTATTACTCATAAAATCATCCTTGTCTTTTTGTACCAGGAGAATTCTTTTCCTCCTTTCTCCTCCCAATCCATTTTTCCTCCCTATTTTTCTCTCTTGCTTTTTTTTCAGTTTACCTTTCCTCACTTAACCTCTGACTTTTCTCTGATGCTAAAAAAAGGACAAAAGGCAAGAGCCTACAGGAACCAGCACAGTCAGACTCTTGTCTTTGTCCAGTGCTGCCTTTTAATTTGTGGGAGAGAACAGCAGGAGAGATCATTTCATGCTGTGTATATTGCTGACATGCGGTGTCAGGAAAAACAGGCGCAGTCCTGACTTCCTTTGAGAGTGGCTCCCTGGGCCAGGATGCTGTTCCCTTAATGAAGCAGCCACGCAGTGCTAGGGCAGCCCAGCAGCCTTTGTTGTAATATTCAAATCCTGTATGCATGGCATATATTTTTTGCCAGCTGTACTAGCAATCCTGTTACATTTATAGATATGTTCAATTTTCAGGTTTTAAATTATCAGAATAAAAAACAGCTCAATCTTTCTCATTTATTTGCCAAAGTCCTATTTTTGTCACAACTGTCTTATTTTAAATATAAATGTCCCAGATTTCGTTTTTTTAACTAAAGGAGGAGGTATAATGTAGAAGATACAACAATTAAAACGATGTAAAATACACTTTCATGTCTCTGAACGTTTCTTTATTCTTTCAGCTGTTCTGACTTTAAATTCCCCAAATCAAGATATGAAGCACATAAAAGGCTTGGGCTATTCTGCCTTTTGCATCATTAAAATGTAGTGCTGTTCTTAGGATAAGCTTTGTTGCTGTCTGATAAATATTCATAAAAGTCAATGAATGCAATTCAGCAGAATTCTGTAATCTTGCAAAATAACTATTTCTAAAAAATCCCATCAGCTCTGCTAAAATTGCCTTTACTTTTATAGTTTTCTCAGCTAAAAAACCCCACACTACTAAGAGTTAAGCATTATATTGCTATATATTACAGGCACAGAGTTATTAGAAACTCTTCTAGGGTTGTGGGTTTTTATTCTGTATGATAACAATAACGTTGCAGAAGCTGGTAGATGTTGAAGCAACACCAGAAAAGTAAGGAGCAATGTAGGGTCCTGCAAGGACTGCAAGTCTGTGCCCTGCCTGTGCTCAGGGAGAGTTAAATAATATGAGGGGATGTTTGGTTTAGATTGGATGGGTATAATTTGAATAGAGCAAACTTAAGCAAGATACAAAGATTTGAATTCAACTAAAATGTATTTTCTTGTAGACATTGTCAAAATAGTATTCCTTGAAGTCTTTATTTTAAAACACCCAAAAAAAGTAAACCACAAGAGTAGCTAAGGATAAATTGACCCTACAGTGATTCCTGACATTGTCTGTTGGGGTTGAGCTGCAGTGACTTAGCCTGTGAACATTTGATCACTTTAAAAACCACCCATTGGGGTGATTCTTCCAGCACACATTTGTCTGCATTCCAGCTCTCACTGTCATCAAATTTTGTCAGGCAGTACCTTTGTGCCTACGTTGATTATGAGTTTGGCATTTGACTCACTCTTTTTCCCAGACCTGTTTAACAGCAGAGATATTTTCAGGGCAAACTGCATTTACAGACAGAATGAAATTATGGTACAGGACAAAAGGTTGTAGTGCTGTTCAGTAAGTGATCACAGAAGTACATCTGACATGAGCATTACTATTGGTGCTCCTCCTGCAGTTCAGTACGGGCTGAAAAAAGAATATATTTGAGTTGGAATATTTTGAGGAGTGGTCACGAAGGTGTTATTTTCCAGCCCTCTCTGGTAGCACTTGCCCAATTGCATCTGTAAGGTCATCTCAGGCCTGCTGTTGTACAGCTGTTCTCAGGGCAGCCTACCTGCTTGAGGGTCTCTTTGGGATCCTTGGAAAGACTCTTTGAGTTGTAAAAAGGGCTTTCATTTCTTCACGTTGACAACTGTAAAGTCTAAAACACGTTTCTGCCTCCCATCCCTGGTAAGCCAGAACTCAGGGAACTGCCTCACCTGCTTCCTATTTCTCCCGCAGAGGCCAAGTGAAACGCATGACCCTATTTTCACCCCCGTTTCACGCCCTCATAGGGAGGATAAAAACCCAGCTGGGAGTTAGCGCCTGTCTGCTCGGGTGCTGGGGACAGGCCTGGAGGGAGGTTGCTGGGCCGCCTCGGGGTTTCCGAGCGCGGTCCCGGCCGTTCCCCGAGGGGGAGGACGCGCGCCCGGAGGCTGCGGGTGTCGGGGAGCGCGGGCTCGTGCCGGGCTGGTGCACAGGCTGCCGGGGCTCCGGGCGCTGCAGCGGCCCCGACGCGGCACGGAGCCCTGAGGCGGGGCGGGCGGGGAGCAGCGGCGCCAGCGGGGCCGGGAAGCGGCGAGGCGAGAGGCGCCCTCGGCCGCCTCCTCGCAGGGATCCCGTGAGAGGACGCAGGGAGAGGGCGCAGGTTTCCGAGAGGGCCGGCTTCCCCGCGGCAAGGTGGGGGGAGCCGTCGGGAACCGGGACGCGGCGGGGCGCTGGGACGAGGAAGGGCTGCCCCGTCCGCCCGACCCCCGCGCTCAGCGCCGCCCCCGCCCGCAGCGCCGCCGCGGGGCCGGGCCTGCCCCGCCCGTTGCGGGCCCGGCGCTGCTGGCGCTCGTCGGCCCGGCGCGAGGCGGAGCTGAGGAGGGCGACGCGTGCCGCGAACGTGCCGGGAACGTGGCGGCGAGGCGGCTGCGAGGACCGATGGATCCCGAGGGCGCGGTGAGGGGGCCGGGGAGCCGCCGGGGCGGGCGGGGAGCGGCGGCGGCGGGAATGGGAAACGGGAAGCGTGGCCGTCCCGCTGGAGCGGCCTCGGCTCGCGCCCGCCCGCGCGACGCCGCCGCCATTTTGTGTGCGGCTCCCTCAGGGTGCGGAGAAGCCATCGCGGCCCCGGCGGTGCGGGGCGATCGTACCGGGGCTGCGGGGCTCCGGCTGCCGCGGGGCTCTGGCTGCCGACCCTGCAGGCTGTGGAAAATAGAGCTGTTCAGGCAGTTAGGTGGGGTGAATCGCCAGGCCTTCGTAGGGTTTGGCTGGCTGACCGTGGGGTGTATGCAGTGTAAAAATGAAAATAGCGCTTCTGCTGAAGAGCGGTTGTCAAACACTAAATAAAACATTAAAATATTGTTGAATGGGCCTATCCATATTATTTCAGAAAAATGATGGAAGTTTAAAAACCCGTGGAAACAAATGTTTGGGCAGGCGATGTTAGTACATATTTAACTTTTTTAAATAGTGTTTTCTTATTGCCACACTGGCAATAAAGAGATAGGTATCAGAATATAAATTCTAACGCTTAACTTTTAAAACTTAAGGGAATTGACTGTATTAGGAGTTCACAAGTGATGTGTCTTATTTTTTCCATTTGTTTTTTTTTGTGTTTGTTTTGCTGGGTTTTTTTTAATAAGACAACTCTTAAAACTTGTATGGAGAAAATGCCATCTGAGTTCCTTGAGGTAAGGAATACATCTTGGCTGTGGTGTCAACTGTTAATTGTTATGCTTAAATCCAGAAACTTCCGTGCTGAACACAATTACCAGATGATTATACAATTAGAGTATTGTTTTTGATGTGAGAAATGGAGAAAGTAACCTGTTTTGTCCTTGAAGAGTTTTTCCTCTGCAAAAAACAGTCCTCTTCCTAAAGCCTTTGGGACTGCAGCAACTATGTTTGTTGCTTGCCCAGTAGTGTCGGCTTTAGTTCGAGTTGGGCACTATGGGTTAGTAATCGCAGTAGGAGAAATGCATACTGGATTCTTCAGAATAGATGATCGTCCCAAATGTGTCTTAGTAAATTTGGAAAGGACTTCTGTCTTCCCTAGGTTGTGTGAATTAAGCTGGATTTATTGTCTTGAAGGTATCCAAAACAGTAACATTAACATATTGCTCAGAACTCTCAGGTAGCTAAGGGAATAGCAAATAATCTTAGAAGGGCTTGCAGAGCGAACAAAAAGACAGCTTTTTTTCCTGATGTTCTTTTAATTGCTGATCTTCTATTTCTTGCAACACTGCAACTGTCACCCTTCACTTTTTGTGTGTTCTCCTAAAGATAATTGATTTGGCTTTATCCAGGAATGCTTAGAGGCACAGCCAAGAAAATGCTGTCTTGTCAATGAGGGAGAGGCAAAATCCAGAAGTAAAACAGTGTAAATGAAAGGGGGATCCTGTGAAGAGAACTGTTTAAGAGCAAAACTTTTTCTGCTCTGGTTTCAGAGAGGCTAAAACACAGATACCACAAGAAGCAGAAGAGCTCTATACCTGGTGCAATAGCTTTCTGTGTTTGAAATATACTTGCATGTGTTGTGTTGGACCTCGCTACAAGTTTTAAGGGTTAAGCAATAGTAAGAAAAAATACGTTTATCTCAGAAATCCTTTCAGAAGAAGGGTTGGAGGCTGAGAGCCTTAGATTCCTACTTGTAGTTTTCACTGCTCTGCTTGTGATTAGCCTTGTTATCTGCAGCAGCTGCCTGTATTTCATTTTGGGCTCCTTCCCTAGTGGTATTGTCAGGGCACAAGAGTCCAGGACTGTTTTTTTGGTGGGAATGGTAGGGGGAGGGGGATACCACAGCAATAATGGTCTTGAAGCCTTTATTGCAATTTCTGTTAGAGAAGTTAGTGACAGTACTATGTGACTGCTTTGCAATTATGACCTCACAGTTAGGGTTGACTTTGTAAGGCAGTATGCATTGGTTTTAAAAAGAGTTTCCAATAAAATTAGTTCTTAGGGGTAAGTATGGTGGAAGTTAAAATGTCAGGGAGATTCTGGTGATGGTTTCCATGAAGATCCTGCTGTACTACATTCCTTTACTGGGGCAAGAGTGATCTGGTTGCTTTTCTGTAGAGGGAGTTTCTGTTTGGACCATTGTGTGCTGTGTCTGTAGGCCAAGAGAATGTTGAATTAAAAGACTGGTCTAGTCTTCAAGAACTGTTCTCATCAGTTGTACAGAACTTGTTGATTTTATGTGGTGAAATGATGGGTGCTTGGCACTTGGAAAATCAATCAGAAGCTGGTGCAAAGAGCAGATTGTTGTAGATGTGTATGAGAGCACAAATTGTTATACATGTCTATTCTATATAGGTTTAAAATAAGGACTTCTAAGAGGTATGAAATAATTTCTGAAATAGAATTCATTACTTGACATTTATATATCAGGGTGCTGTGCAAATTGAACCAAGACTAGTGGGTTAGGCCTGAAATGTCTGATTTGGGAGGGTGTTAAACACTGAACTTCAGACCATAGTCACTAAGTTACTGAATTCCCTGAAGTTAAGCTTATGTTTAAACACTGAGCTGCATTCTGAATAAAAATGTTCAGCATTTGCTGTGCCTTTGAAAAAATTTTGTATGGTCTGTAGAGAATTTTCATTTCCTGACAAATAGCTTGTAAGATTTTGAAAATGTTTGCTTTCAACCAGCAGGTGACAGATCAGATGCAAACAGAGTCTTTACCTCCATGTCCCAACGCGGTGTCGCCAGTGCGGTTAAACAATCTGATCAGTTCTCCGAGGTTCGGAACAGTTACTCCAAATCGTGTCTTTGTGGGAGGAATTGATTTTAAGGTATTCTTTTCCTATTTTGGCTGCTAAATGGTAATGTATAACCCCATAACAATCAACAGGAAAGAGAGAGACAATCGCGTGTTTGCTTAGGTGGTAAGTGCCCTTCACTATAGTATCCCAATCTGTAGTAGAGAATAAAGCTTTAAGTGTTGATTTACAAAGCTGACTTGGTACACTGAGCTGCTGGAAGCTTTTGACAAACCAGATCTTCAGAATTTTCTCTTTTCAAAGAAGATAGCTTTTGTCATCAGTAGAGCTTGTGGTAGAAAAGTATGTAGAAGCTTTTTATGTATAATACCTACTGTAATTTAATAAACTGTCAACAATGTTACATATGGCAAACAAGGCAAATGTCAGTAGCTTCAGTTCCTCTAGCACTTCTCTTCTGGTTCATAGAGAGAAGCTACCGTGCAACTATTCCTCACTTGCCACAGTAATTTTCTCAAAGACAAGTGTTTGGTTTAAAAACAAATATGAAAGCTTATCTAGATAATTTACAGTACTAACCTTAATTCTTAGAATGCTTGTGCCTTTACATATTCCCTAAAACCTTCAAGTAGCAGTGAATATTGAACTACTTTTACGCTGGTTAGTTGCTTTCAACATTTCTGACAAGATACTCACCAGATCTTTATACCAGCTACTCCCATTTTTGTCTTTCTTCCCACTTTAGGTAATTAGGCCACTCATTTTTGGGAGACAGGCTTGGTCTGCTTAGCTGATGTTTTGTTCCCGCCAGGAGTATCTACTCTGCCTTAATCCTTCTGGGCTGAGGATCTTTTGAGTGCTCACTCATTTGAAGAGGAACAAGAGTTTACAATTCACTCAGACTATTTTGCATAACAAGTGCAAGAAACTCCAGGATCTTCTAGCTCATTTGGCTGAGATCATTCAAATAGAGGTGTTTGTAATTTGAGATGTTGTACAAGGCCTTCAGTATATTTGGGCTTTATCCAAGAGGCCCAGTAGCTTTTTGCACGAATAGTAAGCAAATGACTAGAGGTATAAAAAGACCTCGCTCTGTTCTATCTGCACCGCAGTTTCAAAGGTTAAAACACATTTCTGCCTAACATACCAATATTTTCATTAATTATCCTACTTATTGTTCATTTTGAGGAATTTCTTGACTTCTTGGTTCAGTTGCTGACACTTCAAAATGTATTATTAATCTTATATTTAACAACAGAGTATGAGCATGCTTGTAAGCCAAAAGAAGATGGAATTTTGTGGGGGGGATGAAAGCGCTATAAACATTTTAACTACTCTTCCATTTGCTGTGGCTCTTTATATCAAACAGTTTTAAATTTCTTATCAAATCATAGGATTTATGTGTCAGTCTTGACTTGTTTTCTGTTGGGAATCTCATGGCAAAAAGGATTGGGTTTCTTTGGGTTTTCTTACCCCTAAGGTCTTGCTCAAGTTAGTTGGGGGTATATAAAAGCTATTTATTTTTGTGAAAAAGGGAGACACTTAACAAAAACTTACTTGCTTTCCAGCAAGCTCTTTTATGATTACGATAGCTCTTTTATGGTAGACCACCATTTGGTCTATCACTGCAGCAGTGATTCCTGGCTTCTTAAATTTAGAGAAACAGTTCAGTAAGAGAAGCTGGAGTTGGGAACACTTTCATCTTGGTATGAAGAGCACTTGCTTTAGTGGTGTGGGCCACATGTCTTAGGTTAGTTCTAAGTCTTCCTCTGTGTTGTTCTTAAGTATCTGACAAATGCCTTTGTCTTAATCAGGAAAAGGCAAGTCCTGAAGGTGTTTCTTGTTAAGCTTCTCGGTATCATGTTTGTGCACATACTTGCAGATTCCATTGTGTATCTTAGAACAGTGTTTTCTTCTTATTCCCCTTCAGTCACTGCTCTGCACATAAACGTTTGTCTTTCCAAGTTTACAGTCTTGTGTAGCAATCCCTCATGTCTGTGGAGCACTGAGCAATTTCAGTCTTGGATGAGGCAGATAAATCTTTGATGTGCTAGAAAGGATCTACTAAATTGTACACATACAGTTTAAACAATGGAAGTCATTCACTGATGCCAGAAGTACTGCTTTGCTTCTGCTTTAAGATAAGGAAAAGGATAAATGAATGATGCATGCATATAACTGTACTTCTTCCAGTGTTAAATACACTATTAAGTAAGTGTATATATTATATTTCACATGTAAAAGTGAAAATCCCAAATGTGGTGTTTAGGGCACCACATGTGATACATGTTTACATTGTAAGAGAAGATTCATACAGGGTAGATGAGTGCTCATGTAGCTTAGGTGTGCATGTACATTGGAAACTTGTCTTGCTCCATGTGTACTCAGAAGGGAGCAGTTTATTCCAAGCTTTAGACCGTTCTCCATTGAAACAACCTTTTTTTATTTAACTTATAGTGGGGAGTTCCTTTGGTGTGCCTGTACGTATTTACAGTCTCAAGTTAAAACTACTTCAGAAAGAGGAATCGTGGTGTATTCAGTGGATTTGACCACTAAATCACTGTGGTTTAGTGGGAATTTTTTTCATAAATGTGGCCTATGTATATCCTTTTGGAAATGTATGTACTCTGCTGTATTTGAAGTTCAAAAATATGGTAGTGATAATACTGTAAACTGCTCTAGAATGTAATTCACAGAAACTAAAATTGATATCTAATAAACCTGCTTCAGTGGTCTTAGCTGTGAAAGGCCATTTGTTACAGAACTCTACTAAAGAGGAGTTTTAATTACTTTCTAGCATTATTGCTGAATAATAAATGCAGCAATTAAATGACCTGTGAGGCTCATACTTGTTTGCTGTCCTCTTCCTTTTCAGGGTTATAATTAGTTGGTAGCAAACTTTATTTGAAGTATGTCCATTAAAAGTTCTATGGTAAATATTCATTGAATAACTATGCAAACCAACTCTTCCTTTTTTTTTTTTTTCCTCTCTTGATTTACTGTACTAGACTAATGAAAATGACCTGAAGAAATTTTTTGCTCAGTATGGCAGCGTGAGAGAAGTGAAGATAATAAATGACAGATCTGGAGTATCAAAGGGGTTGGTATAGTAGAATAAGCTTTTTGTGAAAATGGAAAAATATAACAGAAATCTGACTCTAGTAAATCTGATTGATTTTCATAGCTCAGAATATTAATTTTCTCATTGATCTTACCAGCTAATCTGTCTTTGCAAAACTCTGTTCTTGCTGTTTAATATTTCCATGTAAATGTCTCTCGTTTGCATAACTAAAAGTATAGTCATCTTTTTAGAAGATGAAGCTGTGTGCAACTAGAACAGAATCAATAGTTTTCAGTTTTCCATTTTTTTTTAAATGACAATTATTTAAGCAGATAATCCTGAAAAGGTTATTTAGTTATTAGAAAGCAAGTTTGGAAGGAAGCCTAAAAATGGAGGAAGAGGTGAGCTACACCTGGTCACGCTGGAGTGCATGGCAGTAACTGAGATTTTGCGTGAAGACTTTTGGAACAAAAGCATAGGGGGCAAATCTGACAGTGAATCGTGATTACAGAAAAGAGGGACTAAGACTGGAAGTCAAAAGTAAGAGAAATGCCAAAGAGCAAATCTGAAGAAGGATTAAGGTTGCGTAGTAAAACTATTGGTAGAACCCCAAGGATGGTGATGCAGACACAGTGGGAAGTGCACTGCCATAGAAGGATGGGAAGAGGCTGAAGCAAAAAGGAATGCGCATAAGAACTTGTACCTGGGAAGTTCCCTCCTGAGCTGGAGCCTCTCAGTGCTGTCAGAGCTTAACACCCATCAGCAAGACACACACTGAGCTGCAGATCTTAGCACAGTGAACACTTCCACGACATGATGGACTTGGTCCTTGTCACTAAGCCTCTTGCTCCTTTATGAAATGCCAAGAAATATGAGACTTGCAGTGTGTGTGTCCATGTAAGTAAGCGGCCAGTCTTCGCGAACGAAGATCTGGGAAAGGTGTTTTTACCTTTCAAGCCTGCGCAATGGATTTTTTAGGTGA
>JAWWLV010000183.1:29058958-29099519 GCA_035041135.1 Platyrinchus mystaceus
TTAGGTGAGACACAGCCTGCGCTGAACTGAGCCCACCCTTTAATCCTAAGGCTCATCTGCTGGGCCAAGCAGGCTTGTGTGTCCATGTAACCCATACTAATTATGCAGTTGTGATTGTCAACATGTCTCTCAGTAGATATGTTGGAAAATAATTACTTTACATGGCACTGGGATTTCTTTTGAAATGCAAGCATAGGCTTCATTGCTTTTCCTTGGGTAGTTTTTTAAAAACTTGGGTGTTTGTGATTATGTCTTATTAGTTTATTGTCCAGGCAGTTCATGGAATGAAAAGTCTGTATAGGTAAGGTCCAAGTAGGAAAATAGTTTTGTGTTCTTTGAACATGGAACTGTTTGCTGGTTTGTTCAGAGAAGGCAATACCAGAAAAGCCCACAAATTTAAAAGTATGGCTGGTCAGACTTACTGAACCTCTGTGCTCAAATAAGCCTGGAAATGTTCACAGGAAAGAACTTGTATTGCAAAATCTGATCTGCAGGCAGGAAGGACAGAGGCCACCTTGGTATCACCTGAAATCTGACTGCGAAATGAACCATGACCCTAAAAAATTATGTGTACAAAAATACTAAAAGTTTTGGAAAAAAAAATGAAATTGAGATTAAGGGGTGTGGGGGGAGCATTTTTGGTTTTTACATATGCATTATGTATGATCAGATACTTAGTTTGCACAGGCAGTGTCACGTTCAGTGGCCTAGATTACTCTGAGAATGAATTGAGGGTGTTTGGAAAAGCAGGAATTGTGTGTAAAATGCCTGTTTGATTCACTGCAGCAGCTGGAAGAGGTGTGGTGAAAGATATACTGTGTCACAATGAGAGAATTGCTTCATCTGTGATCACCACAGAACTCTTTTTAATGCCAATCATGTTAAGAGTTACAAGAATAATTCCCAGATAAACACTATCTCTGCATTGCTGCTTTTTCTAAGAACTCAGTTTAAAACAGGGAATAGTGCATGTGGAAGTGTGGAGCATTCACAATTGTTTCTGAAGTAGATTGGAGCTGTACTATAAATTACCATATAATAATAATTTAAGATTAAAAAAAACATCCCAAGTGTCTCATTTTGGTCACCTGCAAGAAGTGAAAGCTTTAGATCAAAATGTTTAATAGCAATGAAGGAACTTATGACATAGGCTGATTAACAAGGATAGCTTTCTATGTGGGCTGCTTATTCACAGTGATATATTACCACATACTTAAATGTAAGAAAGATGTTAAGAATATGGTTGTTAATGCAGTCTTTCTACTTTTTGGTTTTTTCTACTTTCTACTATTGTTTTTTTACCTGTTAATTTGCCTTGTAATGTGACTTGTATATTAATTAGCAATGTGCAGTGTTTGTAAATATGAACTTCAGAGGCTTAGCTTCTGTATTTTTTATTTAGGTATGGCTTCGTCACTTTTGAAACCCAAGAAGAGGCACAGAAGATTTTACAAGATGTAAGCAATAGTCCCCATTGTGTTTATCTCTTAAATAATTCATTTCTCATTAGACATGAGTAGCTCTGGTTGTGTGGTCCTCTGTTTGCTGAGTTACATTTGAAGATCTGTTAAGTTTGGTCTTGTAGTTAATAAAATGGTTTAAAGAGATCCAAGTTGAGATTTATACTGAGGTCTTTTGGAACTAGGGAAGGAAGGTGCTGGTTCATAGTACTGTGCTTGACTTTGACATCCAGTCTTTATGTTCTTGGTCTGTATGTGTTCTACAGTAGGTAAGGAGTTATAAAAACTTCACCCTTCAGAATTGCTTTCATTTGCTTTACTAGAAAATCCACTCTTACCAGGATTTTTTTTGCAGAGAGTTGGGAAGGTAACTGCTGTCTCTTATTGTGACATGTTTGTTTGTCAGACCTGATGTAATTCTTTTTAGTGACAATTAGGTTTGCTTGAAGTCTTAAATAATGAAGCCGATGTCATGTACCTTTTGCTTCTCCTCTAAGCTACATTAGTGTGCTGACACTCCTTGTAGTGTCTCCCTTGAGACATGCTCAGCTCTTCAGATGCATGTGAGCTCCTCAGTTTATTTTAGTTTTTTAAGTGTATGCTTCATGTTCTTGTTGGAGTATGTTGGAGAGATCTGTCAGTCAGGATTTACTCATGAAAATCCAGGTGGAGGTGGGGGGGAAAGCCCAGAGGAATTGGCATCCAAGACTTGGAAATTGCCTTCTCACAACTTATAAGGCTAGTTAAAATGTTGAAATTCTGAACCTCTGGAAACCTGTGTATTAAAATTAAAAATAAGAGCTGAGACATTTTCAAAGGAATTTCCAGTGTGTTTTCAAAAAAGTTATGTGGAGCCACGAGTCCACAGACAGGAACTTCTTGAGGCAGCTGGTTTTCTTCCTCTGTTGTTTTTAGTGCTTTATTTCTGTAAACTAACCACTAATGGTACTGAGTACCGTTATGAAAATGGTTTAGTATATTTGCCTCTCTTGTAACTGAAAGGCTGTTTCGTGTGAAGTGTTACTGATGTCTTAACTTTGCCTACTCAAAGTCCTTTAATTTAAACATTCTGCAGTTCTATCACCTCTTTCAACTTTGCATATTTCTGCTATTTCATAGTCAACTTGTATCATCTAGATCTTTCTGCATCTTAAGCTGAGAGTTTCTAGACTTTATGTAGGAGATCAGTGTTTTTTATTTTGTACTCTTGAATTTATATGATATTCTGATCATCCTTTGCACTGATTTTGGGGTTTTTTTGTATCCTGCTTTTCTGCTGTGAGTAATGTCTCCAGAAATTTCTTCGTTGCAGTCTTCTAAAGTACTAAGTTGAGAACATACCTTGAGGAATTTCACCAGGTTACTCTTTCTGGTCATATCCTGTTAATACTAGTGTTTCTTTCTGTCTTTCTGAAGTGATTTTTTTTTTTTTATTCACCACATTTTCTCTTCCTATTCTTCCTTTTCTGTAGCATCCTTTGTAATTTTGCATGCATTGCTGTCTTCTTGCTTTGGAGAAATCTATACAGGTTAGATATATCTCTCAACTGTGAAAGTTGTTGTGTATAAAAAAAAATATTTCTAACTTCTGGTAGGTCACATCAGTGAAACACTGGATTGGAAGAATCATCTTCATGTTGTTTGTGATGGAATGCAGTTTGACCGAAATGTACATCTGTTTTCTAGGAGTTGCTCTGTGTTTTAATAGGTTCTCTGTTTTAATAAGCATAGGTATGTTTGCCATAATTAATATTAGTTTATGAAGTCCCAAATTGAACAAAATAGTTTAGCCTCTTCCTTGCTTTAAGTCTAATAGGTGGGAAGTTCTAAGGCAGTTGGGAGTGAATATGGGCACTACATTCAGTCCTTATAATCTGGTAACTTTCACAGACTTTCTTGTTCCTGTCTCTTGTAAAATATTGTCATGATCACAAAAAAAAATTAGTCTTTATACTTCAAATTGTCCATTTATTTACACATGTGCTTTTTTAAAAGCAGTAAATGCATGAGAGCTAAAATGGAAAAAATCTGCTGGCAAGTGTAGTTGTCAGTTGCAAATGGAGAGGCTCCATGAGGAGTAAGTAATGCTCAAAATGACTAATGATTAATTTTGTGTATGTGCAGTCTAAAGTTAGGATGGAAAAGGAACTAGTGTAGCTTTTGGGGTTTTTTTGCAATGCGTTGTAAATAAAAAGCAAGGGAGGGTGAAACCTAAGAAGTGCCTTACTTACCTGTGATTTTCATTTCTCAGATGCCTAGATCTATGCAGAAAATAATGTTTTTCTTTACTTCTAGGCTAAAAAACTCAATTATAAGGATAAGAAATTGAATATTGGTCCAGCAATAAGGAAACAACAACTACGAAGTCCTAATGCTCGTATGTATCTTTTCTTACATTTGTTTATTATGTGTCATTATGAATATACATTTTTAACTGAGATGTACCTGGTCTGGCACCGAATTAATGCCGTGCATGGAATATGCTCGGAGTGGTTTGCAGTGGAAGCAAATGCATGCTAGGGAAATGTCCAATTAAATAGATTCTTGGTCTTTTGGTTCTTTTATCTCTTAACATGTTATTTGTTTACCTTATTGGAAAAGGTTACTATCTAAGAACAGTGAAAATTCAGATTGCCTGGTAGAACCTTAAATCTAAACATCCAGACTGTCCTGACAGGTTCTATGGGATAAAGCAGGCTGTGCTGGTTAGTTGCACTGTTACTCACTGATTTATTGATGTTGTTAAAGTCAATCAGGACAGTTGCATCTTGCTTTCTTTGTTAGAGCCATAAGGAATGGGTGGTTACAGTCACCATCCTGTTCTTGAGTTGTTTGCTGTAAGATACAGAATGGATACTGAAAACATATAAATCACCAACTTGAAGAGATCTGTGAATTGATTCTCAGTAAGGGCTCTGTGTCAGATGTAAAATAGATTTCTTTTGTGAATGCAGCAGGCAATGAAGTCTACTTGGTAACTTTGCTTCAGCATTTGTTCTGTGGTCCCTTTTGGAAGAGTTAGGAAAAAGCCCACCTTTTTGCTTGTCTTCAGACTGAGGACAATACAAAAGAATGTTGGTTTAATTCTGAAGCTTTTTTTTAGTTTCTGTCATGTAACCTGTTAGTAGTAGTTCATGTGTACACTAATGCTGTTGGTGCAGAAGTACCTGCTGAAGACAGGAAGTTTGCCACTTCCTTCCTCCCCTTGTGTCTAGGTATGCCCTCTTCCCTTCCCTAAGTGTATGGGATATTGTTTTCCCAGGGGAAAGGAAATCCTTTGTTCCAACTGTATGTCTTCTTTGTTCCAGAAATTATTCAGTGTGATCTTGGCTTAGTCTCATCAAGAGGTTATATGCCCTTTTTTTCCCCCATGCTTTATTTCCCTTTCCATCTTTGACTTGTACTTTCTCAGTTGTGTTGCCCCACTTGAGGTGCTTCTTTTGTCTGACTCTTCTGCTGAATGTGTATATTGATTGAAAAGAGACATGAGGGAACAGGGGCAAAAAAAAAATCTTCAAGAAAGCTGCTGTGTCCTTTTGAGGTCTGTGCTTTGTGGACCTGTTAAACTACCTCTACCCTCATGCCTAGGATAGTTCTGTGATACAAGATCATATTGACATCCAGTGATGTATCCTAGGGTTTGATTTCAGTGTGTCTGCTCTCATGCTCAACTTATCTAACCTTAGTTGCTAGGACACTTTGGCCTATGGCAGCTCATCTTGGGGTACATGAAGCCAGAACACCCAGATTTGCAATGTCACTGTAGAGCTGTGACTGTTATACTGAGCAGAATTAAAGAGCCAGCCAATATACTGCTGTCCTCTACAGCCCACATACAATCTAGTGCCTGTCTTCCATACTGTGGAGCAAAATGAGTTTTTAGCTCTTCTGTCATCATAGGGCATTCTGTGGTAAGTGCTTTGAACATACTGGGAGGGCCACTTGGTTTGCTTTTCCCCAGCATCATAATGTGTTTTTCCATCACAGTGAATTTGCTGGGGTGGATGCAGATTTCCTTTTCCTTGGCCAGAGTTGCTTAACACTGGCAGAAAGTCTGTGCAACGTACTCTGTAGTTAGTGAAGGGGACAGGACTGTTGGCAATGGGATCCTGTTGATCTCATTTGAGATGTCAGTAAGTGCTGTTCTAGATTGCTTGCTGGAGCTGGAACAGCCTTTAGGTGTTCTAAGGTGCTTAACATTATCCTAACAAGCATCTTAGCCTGACCTGTCTGTGGATAATATTTCAGCTGTATTGTATCCAAGTGTCTTCAGGCTTTTCTAGGTAACTCTTACTATCAGTAAAACTCTTACTGTCAGTAAAAGCTCTTGAATCACTGTGGGCCTTTTTGGTCTTCCACTGAGCATAGTGGTGACCTCTGCAGTGTTCTGTCTGCCCATAAAATGGCACTTCATGGTGGCACACCTTTGCAAGGCAAGATGGAAAACTAAAAATTGTTTGGTGATTTTCTTTATAATGTGTTCTTCCTGATTTTTTTTTTTGTGCTGAGTTACTACTTTGTGATTTCAAGACTTCAGTTTCAGTTACACAATTAATTTTCCTCTTTTTTTTTTTTTTTTTACCCTACAGAAGTCTCTTCATATTTGGAACTGAAATTTGTCTTCATGTTTGAAACAGTTTTGTAAAAACAAAGTCCTGTCTTAGCTCCCCCCCAAAAAATGTAGAGAGGTTTAGAGTTTAGGTGATGTCAGAGGCAGTGTTTGAAAGAGAGAGACAATCTGTGCTTAGGGTAGAGATCTCTTTATTTGAATAGCACCTGCTGTTAGGGGATGGTGCAGATGGAAGTCTGCTCTGAGATCAGACCGTGCTGACTTGTGGGTTCCGCCATAGTGACAGCACTGTGAGAAGTGCCCCTGTTGCTGATGTCTGTATAACCAGATTTTACTTTTGACAGCCTTTGTATGCTGAGAAACCAGACAGCACTTTGTAATGAAATAATTCTATTGGTTTTAGTGCTTGAATTTTATTTCAGCTAAATATGAGTATGTGGAGGTTACCCATTAAAATCTCCTATAATGTCATGTTACCTTTGGCCATTTGGAGATTAAAAATGTATATATTTGTAGATACCTGGAGTTACCTGTGGTCATTAATTTATGTGCCTGTCATCTTCTGCAGCCCTTCCTGTCTATCTCTGGAGACATCCTGTGACCATCTGCCTTCATGGCTTTGTGTTTGAGAGGGAATTGAGATGGCACTAGACACTGCTCCATGTTCTTTCCTTGGAGTATTTTCTTTCTCTGAAGATCAGAAATGATCTTCCCTTTTTTTTTTTCATGGTGTACACATCTAAACAATAAGTTATTTGTAAGCAAGTTTTAAAATGGTTATTCCAGGTTCTGCTGTATCACCACAAGCTGGTACAATGTACACAACTACTGCTGTATCACCAGAAGCTGGTACAATGTACTTAACTACTTCGAGTGGATATCCATATGTTTACCATAATGGAGTGGCTTATTTTCATACATCTGAAGTTTCTCCTGTTCAGCAGCCATGGCCAGTAAGTAATTCATTTCGGTGTATGTGCTTTTCTGTGGACCAGGATGAGTGCAGTGCTTAAGTCCCTCATACTTGCAGTTTCTTCAGCTGTGCCTCATGTTAGATGTTTAAATGGCTTCCTTATGTTAGACTGTTTATTTAATACTTTTTATATCGCTTCAGTTTATTTTGCTTCTGCAGCAGACTTTTGCTTGGTGTGAGCTATTGGACAGGATAGTTCATATCAGTCTGGGCCTTACCCCAGGAGAAGTTGTTTTACCATCTCTAGACAGTGATGGCCTAGTGCTTTCTGGAAAGAACTCAGTGAATATGCCAGAGATTTTTGTTTTATTTAAGATAGGCCATTAGAAACAGTGATTTTGAGTAATCTTAAGTGTAAGTTAACTTGGTAAATGCTTTTTCAAAAGCATTTTAGTGCTCTGGAGCTGTGCTTAATAAGTGACAATTTATGAAATGGCTGCATTAAGATTTGTAACTCTTTATTTTTGAAGTCACGCTCAGTTTCCAGCTCCCCTGTGATGGTGGCGCCTCCAGTTTATCAATCTCCTACGTACCACTATCAGGTATCTGTTTAAATGGCTTTCAGACACCCCTGTTCCTCCAGCCATGCAGTGTTTGCAGCACTGTCAAGGGTCTGTTTGTTATTAGGAAGTAAAATGTGATACCAAACACATTTTAATTTCATCAACTGCTTTCCTTAAACAACAGTTTATCTTGTTTATGTAACTACATGATAATATATTACAGTTTTCTTTTGTGTTGCAAGACAACTGGCTTAGTACCAACCTTTTATCATCTGAGCCAAACTCCTGCTGGAGCAGGACTGGTTAAATTAGTTTTCCTGGGTACTTCTCCAGTTGGAATTCAAATAGCTCCAATGATGGAGATTCCACAACCTTTCTGGATAGCCTCTTCAATAGTTGACCCCTCTCTCATAGTAAAAAAGACTTTTTTTGTTATAACTGCAATATTTTCAGTGTTCCCACTAGGGTCTGTTGATTCTTGTGGTCTGAACATCTCTGCTGAGAATCTGATTTAAGTATTTTTGAAGCTTATGAAATGGCCAAGTCAGAGGCTGAGTGAATAAAGATAAAACCATGTTCCTAAGCTTTTTGGAACTTAATGGAAATTTCTGTCTCTTCTTTTTAATTTATTAGGAATTATAGATTTAAGATTGTGATTTAGTATGTTAGGAATTCTGGTGTTCTATGTGTATGTACATGTTCTTAATCACATTGGTAACATCTTTTTGTTTGATTTTAGGCACCAACACAATGTTTTTCAAGTCAGTGGCAGTGGTCTGTTCTACAGGTAAATACAGTTCATAGTTGCAGCATTTTATACATTTCACCTAGTTTAAAGGTAGGGTGCACTTACCTAACTGTGACACTTCCCACAACTTGGTTGAAATGAATTTTATTTGCTGTATTTTAGCAAAATGATTTGCTGATACAGTAGAAGGCATTAAATAGCATCTATTGCAACATCAAATACAAATCTGATGTAAAGAAAGCATCTTACCCTCCCCTCTCACTTTGGTGAAAAGTTTGTAAGAAATTACCTACTAAGTTGTCAGAAGCAGGTGAAAACTGTTGAATTTTGCCAAGAAATGAGTATTAAGTAGCTAATTAACTGATAGTGTGACATTTCAAAGTGTTGTTAGTATTGTTAGGAGAAGCATGTAGACATGTAAATAGGGCGAAGTTAGACCCAGGCCCTTGAAATGGGAGGAAGAACTTGAAATTGCTGATTTGGTCATTGTGGGGCAGGGTGTCTTGGTTTTGTGATCTCTGTAGCAGAGCAGCTTCAGACTGGAATCTTGGAACTTGAGTTTGAAGCTGAAAGGACTCAGTCCTTGGAGACTGAACTCTTACAGTGTGGCCTCTACTTCAGTAGCAGCCAGCCTTATTCAGTTATGGACAAGTTCCCTCTAATAGATCAATCTGCTGGTTTGAAATAGGGGTGCTGAGTTACAGAAATACTGTGGGGGTTATTTTAAAACAAAAATACTTGTTTTGCTACTATAACATTTTTGCAAGGGAAGGTTTAACTGTAGTATGTTATGATCTTGAGACTAAGTGTCAATTTTACAAGTTTCTAGATTTTTTTCTAGATTCTAAAAAACTTTTTTTTTTCTCCTCCTGCCTGTGCTTTCTACCCACTTCCCACTCAATTTGTTTCTTTTGTTATCAAAAATGAATTTGTCACTTTCTTTTAAAGCTTTATCTCTTTTTAGTTGTAGCAAAGAAGACTGTAAAATAACTTTGGGTCTTTATAGTGCATAAATAATGTAACTTATTAAAATAATGTGTTTTATTTCAGTCTCCTACCTCTTCACCTCCACTCTTATATCTGCAACCCTCTGAAGTCTTTTATCAGCCAATAGGAATTACCCAGGAAGGTGGATGTATATCTCCACCTCTCCTAATGGAAGCTGCAGTTCCTGAGGTATTTTTAAAAAGTAAAAAAAATGTACTGACAATTGAAGTATTTGTCTGCAATTGAAAAATATGATCTTCTAATTTAAGCACTGGCTGTTCAGAGCGCTTAGGTTGGTTGTTCCTGTACCCATGCTGCTGTTAAATAATTTCAGGTGTCCTCAAGTTAGAGTTTCTCTCTCATTTTTCTTGGAGGATGCTTTGATTCTGAAATATTGTTGGGGGTCACAGGCATATTACAGACAGCAGTATAAGGGCTGGTCAGTTTGTTTCATTTGTATGTAATGCTTAAAATGGGAATCAGATTCTTTGGAATGCTGGGTTAATGTACCCAAACCATGGTAGTTTCCTGAAGTAATTCTTCTGTGCAAGTAGAAGCTCGTTTCTAAATATTGTGATGACCCAAATTAATTACAAGTGGTTGAAAGAGTAAATTGTTTACAATTTTTTTACTTCTATATCAGTAGCATTTATAATATTATTCAAGAGATTCTTGATGTACAGTAAGGCAATCTCTTTATAATTGGATATTAAAAATGACAGTACATGGCTACAGAAAAATTTAATCACAACACATTTTTTATTTTATATTCTTTTAAATATTCATTCCTTATGAATAGGGATTCCAAAACAGATGTTAAATTAGGGCAGTAATAAAATATTGTTTCAAAAATTAATGCATGTTTTATTGCCAAGAGAAGTTCCAAAACCAGTGTTTCAGATATCTTAAGTGCAAAATTCTGGCATACTGAAGTAATTTCCCTACAAAGACACAGAACTAATACAAGACGAGGATTGTTGTGTTTTTTTTCTTTTTTGAAAGTGCATAAGTCTTGGTATTTATTCAGTAATTATAATATTGCTTACAATGCTGCTGTTGTACCTTTAATATCTTGTGAATCATATATAAATTTGTACAGAGAAATTTGAAATCTATGAGCACTAAGAAAATATAATTAGTTAAAGACTACTTGGATATAATATGCTCTTGGTTTACAGGTAGGCAGTTTGTTCATGTTAAAGGAAGCAGTGTGTGGAATTTCAGAAGAATGCTGTAAAATTCCAAGAGTAATCTGTATTGTTTGTATGTAAATATCTTGTAAATCTGATAATGCTGAGAATTGCACTTCAGTGTGTGCATTGACACATTTAAACACAGTTGCAATTAGAGCTGAGTGAAATGGATGTGTAGTAGAGAAGCTGCTACTTTTGTCAGGGAAAGTGATTTGTGACACTGATCAAGATAAATGAAGTTTACCAAACTTTGGTACAGTGAGGAAAACATAAACTTAAATATTTAAATTGTGTTTTTTAAAAAGTCAGTAGTTCAGATAAACATGGCCCAAAGTTGGAGGTTTTTAAGGATTCTAAATTCATGTGAAAGGCTTGCAAAAAAAGTAAGTTTATGAAACAGGTTTTTCTGCTAATTTTTTTATTTTTTTAATCCCAGCTGTATTCTGATCATGGAGTTCAAACACTACATCACCAGCCTTATGCCCAGAGTCACATAGCCATGCCTGCAGCTGTGAGTATCAAACCAAGAGAGTTAAAGCAAGCACTGCAGTATTACTGTCCCCTTTCTTGAAGGGGGGACAGTAAGAGAAGAGGGGTGTGGGTGAAAGTCTTTTATTAATGATAAGGAAAATTGGAAGCATTGCAGAGAAACTGAGATTTTTCTTCACCTGAAGCTTTGTTACAGAGGACATGCATGTTATTTTGGAACTACTTGGGGAAACTAAAAAGTAAAAGCATGACTGGTTATTTTAAGATTTGAGATACAAAGAAAAGTACAGATTAAAAATGTATTTTGAGAGAAAATGATCAACCTCATTCAGTTCTTTGACATATTGGTTACAAATCCTTTTCTCTGGGTCTGGACACTGAATTTCTTTCTTTCAGCCTTAGATTGAACCTTATGTTGAGGTGGGAATTTTAAATCTGGAGCATGAAAAACTGTCCCAGTTGGTCACCTCCTAGTTTTTTTTCTGTGCAGTTCTGATTTAGAGAGGCCATTTTAAAATGTGATTATTTCATGTCACCTGATGCAGGTTGTTGGATGTTTTTTGTCTCTCACCATATAGTCCTTTTATCTAAATTAATAAGGCTGTTCACTAATGTCAAAACTGATTTGCCTGATAACAGAGATCTAAAGTTATCAGTAGTTGACATTACAGCACTTACTCTTCTGTGAAAGGTGCTTATTCAGATGCAAGTGGCAGACTAAATAGGAGTGGAATAAAAGCCATGTTATACGCTGTCTTTTTTATGTATTTTTAATTTGTTTTACTTTCTCTGGAAGAATTTTTTTCAAACTCTTGTGTAACTATATATACAAAATATTTCCAGCAGAGGGGGCTGTAACATAAGTGTTGTCTGATAATAAACTGTGCTGTATTTCCTGCTCATTTTTCCTGGTTTTCTCAGAAGTCTTGTTACCTAGAATTGAAACTGTTCTGGTCTCAAGTAAATTCACAGATACAGTTAGCCTTTACAAAGACCTACTGAGTTCTTTTTTATTATTATTATTATTCATTGCAAGATGATGCCAAATAGTAATTAGTAGTTGTAAAATAAAACTCTCCCTTTTAAAGTTTCAAGTTATCTTTTCACACACCCACTCTTAATTCGAATATATTTAACGTGTAATGAATGTGATCAGCTTGTATTGTGTCTGCCATTGTGGCTGAGCTCTCAACAATGATGGCAAGAAGCAAGTGCTGGCAGCAGAGTGCTCTGTATGAGGCAGGTGGTTGTGTCATTACTCCCCAGATGTATAAGAGGGCTGCCTGGTAACTGCAGTCTTCTCAAAATACCCCAACAAATGTATCTGCTGCTTGAAAACTGCCAAATAGTGGCCATGGAGGAGAAGGCAGATGCCTAAAGGAGTGACTTCACCTTGAAGGTAATCTGCTATTGCCCCTACTGCATTAGGAATTGCACTGGGAATAAATAATGCACTTCATACTAGGAGCTGTAAGTTGTGGACTTCTCACAGCTTTCAAATGCAGCTCAAAACAGAGTTAATTTAGTGAAGTCACGAGGGTGAGCAACCAAAATGCATGAAGTACCAATTGAAGAAAATCACAAATTTTGAAGCCAGTGTTTCCATTGCTGTTACAGGTGTATAAAAAGAGAATTTGGTCCATTTGTCCTGTAAACTATGTAGCAGTTAACAAAGGAAGCTTCAGTTCTGGCAATTCTCCTAATTTTTCATTCTCTGTTCTACCACTTGAGTTACATCAAAGAAATGCTATTTTTTAGTAAAAAAACTTTAATAGTGCTAAAGGAAATTTAGAAGAAAATCTTTTAGGTTCGGATTCTGTATTTAAGATCAATTTTGAATCAAAAATACTGTTTTCCTCCCTGTGATCATATGTTTTGCTCATGACCATTTATGTTGTACTTAAACTAATTTCTTTTGGGGATGTATAGCATGTTTTGTTCATGGGCATGTGGACATGACTTCATCTATTCACATCTACACAAATGGATAAGGTTCATGTTCATGTTCATTCTCAAAGGCTGCCAGGTGACTTTTTTTTTCTTTTTAGGAAGTGTGAGGTTTTTTCATCTTTATTGGACGTTCACATGATTCTAGAGGGATATGTATGAGATCGTGTTTGGTAGTAAAAGCTGTGTAGTCTACAGCAACAGGGGAAACTAGAGGGGAAAATTGAAATTTTTGTTTTTTGGTTTCAGACCTGGAAGAAATACTTGTGAGTTAAATTTTGTTTTTTCTGGGTGATTATCTTGTTCTGAGGCACTGGCCTGGTAAAGGAGTATGAATGAGGGAGATCCTGAGGGGCTGAGCAACACAGTTGCAGTCTGCAAATAGTGAGCAGAGGTATAAAAGGTTTTGGCAGGTGGGTGGGGTTTTTGTTTCATGCTTTTGGCTTCTTACTCTTCATCACTCTGAGCTCAGTGTACCTGCTGGGGGTAGGCGTGGCTCTAGTCTGCCAGAGTTGCTGCTGTTCCCACAATCTGTATCCAACAGAATGTTCTGGCTGACATCAGCAGTACAGGATCCTACACTGTCACTTGTGTTGTAGTTCATGTATATTTGTATTCAGATCTTAATGGTGAATGATGGCCTTTGGCACCTTGGCCTTTTGGTAATGAGTGTTCTGTAACTGAACTTAGTGCACTCTGGTTTTCTCTGCAGTTAAGAGTAATAAGGTAAGACTTGTGTTCTGTGTGTGTATATATGTGATATGAGATATATGTGTGTGTATAAAGGTTTATGTGTATACACATGCAAGTAGATAAACATGTTTTTTCCTAAGAGTTTTGATGTAACCACTTGGGGGAAAAGATGAGTAATTTTATACTAGTACTGCATGCTATTGTCTGATATTCCATCTGAAACAATAAATATTACAACATATTTATAGGTAGGGTTTTTTCATTTATACATGCAGTGAAACAGAGAATAAACATTTTGTTTAAAGTTATGTTAATCTAAGAAATGTGAATATAAACTTGCAGTTGTTGTCATATGATTGCCAAGAGGCTTGTCACTGGCTGTAGCAAGGTCTGTTGCCTGTAAAACAGGTATTTTAAACTCCACCAAAACTGTATTTACTCACTTGATATGAACATGGAAGGTTGCAGGTGGCATGCTTTTCCTCATATTGTTTAATTCTGTGTTCTCTTTACAAACTCCTTTTTCCATTCTAATTGTTTGTTCTCACTTCAGTTTAGTGGGTTTGTTCTTTTGTTTTTCTCTGATCTGTGTGTTCTCTCTCTTCACTTGTCAACCCTGTGGAGCGTTCACTGTTGAAGCATTTGGGCAGCTCTGGTCTATCCATACTGATTTATTATTTTTTTCCTGTCCAGTCCTTCCTGTGTGGCTGAGATCCATCGTCAGCATACCAGCCAGCAGCTGCGAGTTGTGGAAAACTTGGGGTCAGTTGTTTCATTGCAATGGTTGCTATTTATGAATTGGTGCATAACAAACCATGCTCAGATCCAGCATAGTCTGCAGCATGACTTACTTGCTTCCTGCAGTTGGTCAGTTGCCTAATAATTCTCTTCATAAAACAAATTCTGTATAATCAGTGTAATTCACTCCTGGCTAATAATGTAGATATAAAGCCCATCATTTTATTTTTAGTTTAAGTGCCCAAGTTTATATGTTCCCTTCAACAGGGAAGGAAACTTTCAATATTTCCAACATGATTTTTGATTTCTGAAAACTGTTCTAATTCCTGTATTGATGACTTAATTTTTTCCCCTTTTCTCCCTATTTTATGCTCTTTACGGTAGTTTGTATTCATGGGGTTGTACTCTGGCAGATGCTCAATCATGCTTTTACTGTGAAAAAGCTGCCTCTCTTAGTTATTTATGCTTTTAAAAACATTAGGATTTTAATAAAAGGCAGCTAGGCAGGAATGCATATTCTGCACATTTTAAAATTAGTGTCATTTCTTATTTGACACTTCAAACAGCCCGCTGATTTGTAGCAAGGCCTTGCTATTGTTAAGGTGTGACTTCTTGTCTGTGTATGTGCCCATATGATTTATCCCCAGATGTGGCTTCTAAACAAATGTTAGCAGTTTGCCAGTGTGAAACTGAACAGTTTTCTCAGCAGAGAAAACGTGTTGGTGTTTTACATATACTGCTATAGAAGCCAAGCTCAAGAAAAAGAGAAATACTTTGGGATTGAAGTTCTGTAAGGTTAATGTAATGAAAACTAATAACCAGGGAACCTTGAAATTTTGGGAAGCAATGCACAACATGGTGCAGAGCCAGTAGATGATGGAAAGAAACTGCCATCTGGAGATGATAGTGGGCTGAATATCCTGGTAGAGGTGTATGAACTACAGCTGGTTGTGTTAGGAAGCTGTCAGAGCTAGAAGGGAGGGTGAAAAGTTTCTTTTAACAAAACAAAGACTTAGTGCTGAAAAGGCCTGAGCTAGTAAGAAGGTTACAAAACAGTTTGAGGCTGTTACGTAAATAGTTAAATGTTAATAAATGGAGAGAGTAAAAGAGTTGCACATTAGGGCTATAGAGCAGCTGAGATAAAAAGGGAGACTGCAGGAAAACTTTTATCTTTGGAAGAATAAACAGAAGAGTACAAGTATTCTAAGAACTGCTTGTGCCAGTACCTGAACAGTAGCTGTGTTTTCTGCAACTTGCTTTTTGTCAGTGCCATGCACTAACAAATTACTTAGGCACAGTCCATTGCCTGTTTGTCAGTTTACAAATAAGGCAGTTTTCAGTTCTTTAGCTCAGGTTTTATAAACGTGTTAGCTACTAAAACCTTCCTGTAAGCATTATTATAAATACCCATAGTAATGCATTGCTCTAATCTATGTTACAGAGAATGGTAATGTAAAATAAAAAAACAAGAATTGGTTAAATAGTTTTGTACTGTGACATTTTGTAAAAATTTTCCCCATCTAATTAGACAGAGGATACAGTTGCTTTAATAACTTGACATACTTGAGTAAGGCTGTATGATCAATGAACAAAACTGGGTTAATTTTTTTAGTAAAAGAATTCTGAATTCATTCTAAGATTCCATACTTGTAAATAAAGGAAGATATTTCCTGCCACTATGTACTTAATCAAGGTGCATAATGGAAATTTGTTTTCCCTTTTTGAACCAAGTTTGTCTAGCTGATGCAATATCACAGTGGACTGTAACTGTTCATTGAAGCATTATTAATTTAGTAAATGGGACACACTTTGAAATAGAAGAAACAACACAGTATTTTTCCCTCTCTTTAGGAACTGAAGTCACATTCTGTGAGAAGAAATTTTTCACATCCTTCGTCTGTGAGTCTGAAACCTCAGCATGCATGAAGTCATCATTTCATCCTGGGAAAGATCACAGAATGGAAGAGTGCATTCTTACACTATTTTCTACAGATGCTGTAAAACATTTTTTTTTTAGCCATGTACTTTGCTAACATACCTGTCACATGTAGGGAATGTTCTTCCTAACTTGTGACATTTGCCTGCAAGTGCCTCAGTTAATATACCACTCCTTTTTGTCAAGTCACAGAATGAAATTTTATGGATTGGTCAGGTAAAAACACATGAAATAACAACTTTACTCTGCACTTTTTCTTAATATAAATCCTGTTACTGGACAAAATGGTGATTTCTGATACACAGCCTACTGTATAAACTCGAATTACTAACATAGATGGAAAGCCAGCATACTTCTACTAAAGGGAAAATTTCACCTTTAATTTATAGATTACATAAACTTTAAAGATACATTACTTACAAAGAAAAAGCCATTTTGCCACATATTGACAGCGCTTTTGTGCTGGGGATTCAAATCTGTTTATTTAAATCTGTGTGCATTTCACTTCAATTTCAAAACAGTTTGTCTCGTTTAAAGTTTTCTGCAGTTAGTATTCTCTACTTTTACAAGGTATTTTACTTATGTGTCATTTTAGTGCTTGGGAATAACTTTTTTTAAAATAAAATTTGGACCATTTGTTTAATAACTATTTGTTCTCATCCTAACATTTTTCTTGCACATAGTAAGCAATATACTTGGTTTTATAGTATGTTTTTGGCTGTAGAAAAAGGCAATGCTATTTGACTACTTGCATTACAAGACTCTTTTGCTTCTTTGACCTTTTTTGTTGTCTATATGAAAATTAGGAACTCCCTGGCAATATCACAAGTGGGGATGAAATACTATTTTCTCTTCAACTTCAGGGAGATTTTTTTGTTCCCCCTCTCACCTTCTTAGGATTCCTTCTATGTATTATAAAAGCCAAATTCCTCAAAGGTTGAAAATACAGCCTCTGTAGTTAATAGGGGTGCAAGCTACGTCTTATTGCTTCTGTAGCACTGAGGTCTTTATGTAAAATATCCTTGAGCTGTTCAGGTTTTTTTTTTTTTAATCTGATTTGTAGTAATTCGGGGGGTTTCTTTTCAGATGGCTTTGTTTTGTTGGTATTTTGTTCCCTTTAATCATTCAGGGATATTACCAAGTAAGCAATGTAGTCAGTAAATAATCCATGTGTAATATGTAAATCTGTTTAAAGATGGTTCTGGTGATCAGTTGAAGTTTGTTCTGGTTTTATGCTGTTTTGAAATTGTTGTAAAAGGAGAGTCCATGTACTGTGTCTTGGTTGCAAGTTTCCTCAAGTGACCACCCGCCTTCTGCTAGGTAGAAAAATATACACAAATATAATTTTAAGAGGTTCTGTTTTAAACTTGTTACCACAGCAGCAGTGGGGGATTGTTTTACCAGTAAGTATCAAAAAAGATATACAATTTGTTGCATACATGAAGAGCTCAGCCTATTTTTGAAGGGCATCATCTGCTGTAGAGTGTCACACTTCTGCTCCAGTCTGTACCACTAAACATATCTGTCCAGTTCTGTTTCATTTTCAGATTTTAAAACTGATACAAATATATCCCAAAAACCTTGGCTCATCAAAACAGTAATTCATTTCCATGGAAAAATTTTTACATAGTAATTATTCTTTTAATGAAGCTCTCTCTGAAGGTGCCAAAGAAAGGCTGTGTGTTCCGTTGGAGCTTTATTTCTTGTCATGAAACACACATTTGATCCAGGATTCAGAAGATCTAGTCCTTATTTTTGGAATCCACAGTTTGTTTACCAAACATGACTTCCCTGTTTTTAATAATGCTTTAGAGATCCAAGAAGTAAATTTTACAGTGACTAGTAACTTAAAATAAATGCTTAGAGGGAAGTCTCTTGAACTAATGGCTTGGAAGTGTACAAATACTGTGCAGTCACTTAAAAGTCATCAGACTGTGGCTCTGTTTTAGATACTCACAAAATGTAGTTTATTTTCCCTTAATTGGTACAGATGTTAGACTGTTGATAATGAGTTGATCCCATGGCCTTTGCTTTAAAGATCACTTAGAGTATTTTTACTTGCATGTGAACTTAATTGTAAGGATGTTCAGTGTCAGGCACATAATTGTTCCCTGCTGTGCTCTACTATGGGGTCTGTGACGTCAGTCTGGAGGTGCTCTTGCTTAGGATTGTGTCTCCAACTCTTAACAGTGCTTCCTTTTGATTTAAGACCTGGAAGATACCAAGATGAAGCTCAGTGTTGGCTTTTCTCTAGGATGTGGAGGTCACTGTCGAAATAGTGAGGGTTCTTCACTGATCTTGTAGCTTATCTTTTCCTCTTAGTGCTTGCCAGGAGTGATGGTTTGACATCGGCCAGCAGTGACTGAACCTTTCAGGAGTTGAATCCTTCTGTAGACAGAACTGAGATACAACTGCCTTACCACTTGTGAATCCCTGTAATGGAATTGTATTTGCATTGAGACAGAACTACGTTTCCTCGGGTTCTTGTTACCTTGATGTTTTAGCATTCATGATTTCTTTGTTGTTGTTTTGCACTGCACAGCATTCCATAATAGGGACATTCCCATGCTGTTATACAGGAGTAATTTAGTTAACTGCAGATGTTCAAGTCAGGATTTTGGGGGTTGGAGAAAGGGCCACATTCTCTTTGGCCTTCTTCAGTTTCCCAATGGTAGTTGTAGGGCTTCACACGTGTGCCAGGAGGGAAGGTACCAGGTAAGGCATGTGCCCTGGGGACACTCAGTAACAGCAAATCATCCTCTTCATGCACTGGCTGTTTCATTCATGTATTAGCAGACTCAACCAATTTCCTGGCTTCCACCCCTTAGAATTCAGAGACCTGCTTGCTATCTTCTCTTTTCTACTGAACTAGCTGTTACAGTATTTCTAGTAAACACTCTCTATTTAATGTTAGGTTTCCATGACAAAAGATTCTCTTATTAGATAACACTGGATAAAACCCCTGTGGACAGGCAGAAAGGTACTGAAGTTCCATCTCCTGTATTTTTGTGTGTTTAGTTGACACATTTTATGTTAAGTAGAACTCTCCAGCTCGCCGGTTTTTCTGGTTCCTGCTACTTCTAATCTTACACATCAGAAGTCCAGTCATCCTCCCTGAAAAACTGTTTACACTTTTCATTTTAAATTGGCAATTCTTTGCATTCTGAAACTGATTTTTCCAACTAGTTAATATTAAGTCATTGAGTAAACTGCATTCCAACAGTAACTGAGCAGAAACTAGCAGAACACATTGCTCTCCTGAAGTGTTTTTCTCTGTTAACATAGTTTTAAAATATGTAGTTGTATGGCTGCAAAATAGCTTTTTTTGGTAAAATAGGTTTGTGTCTTTTTAATGTTGAAGGTACTACAGTAGTTTCAATTCTTTTGGTTTGGAAGCTTCTTATGCTTCCTATTGAAATAGAAAATTCATAGCTTTAAGCAGTTTTTTAAGTGTACAAAATATAACACAGTGTGTGCAGTCCTGTACACAAATCTTTATATAGCTGTTATACAGAAAATCCAAATCCAGACCATCCAGTTTCATTCTAGAATACGTGGTTTCAGCTGATGGCAAACATGGCTGTGTTTGATACTGTATTGCAGGTACAGAGGGTCTGCTTATTGCAGCCTTGAAAAGTGAGACTCTGGATGCACGTAATTAAAAGCTTAGTAAACTTGCAGATCTCATTTTAGAGAACTGTTAGCAATTTTAGAAATCAGAAGCTCTTTCTGTTGCAACTGCTTGTAATGCAGCAATAGGTTTCTGTAGTTTTGAATTTGTAGTAAAGTTCTGAGTTGGTAGCTGAAAGTTTAGCTCCAGCTGATCTGTATGTACTGTTTGGATTGTAACTTTTGTTTGTCTCATTGGTGAGTAGTTAAATACAGGTTTAGAATAATATGAAAAATGGAATTGAACTTTGATCATTAAACTATATTTTAATGACTGCAAAAGCAAACTATTGTCATCTGTGTTCATTATTTTTAGAACATTAAGTTAAAGACTGTAGCATAAAAGCTGGCTTTTATGCTCAAGTTCACATGTTTACAAGACCGTGTTCCTGTCATACTCACAAAACTATTCCTTAAAAAGAAAAAAATTTTGGGTGAAGGAAAATCAAGTTGCTGAACCCCAGAGCCTTCAGAATGGAACTTGGATACTTTCTTAGAATCTTTAAATCAACTCATTCTACAGGAAAAAAAAAAAAGTCAGTGCTTTACTGAAATTAATTGTTCTTGGGGATGGGACTGTGAAAAATACTGGATCACTGAGTTGCAGAATTCTTCTCATGGAATTTTGGCTTTTTCTGTCATTATCCTCTCCCTAGCAAAAACTTTACGTTTGCATTCAGTCATAAAACAGAGGAAGTAAGCCTGAAAATAAGTTCAGAGAGGAACTGAAGTTCAAAAATTTTGCAATTTGAGGTAATTGATATTTAGGGGGTTTAAAATGGTTTTTGAGTCCTGTAGCTGTCCTGATACCCTCAGGTTCTGGAGAAATCTGACTAATTTAGTTTGTGCTTGCAGTGTGCCCCTTTGTGTCTTGCTCATGTGTCTGTCCTCTGTTTAAAAACATTCTGTGTCAGTGATGGCTGATCTACAGGCAATAATAATGCTGATTCTTTATTTTTTTGCTTTCAATTATGCTCTTACATGCCTTTGGAGGATGAAAATATTCTACCCCAAGTAGGAAACGTTTGGTCCAAATACTTTGTTTTGACTTTGTCAGAGGAACTTAAGAGTTATCCTTTCTGTTTCCTGTTAGTTGAGTCAGTTTTGGTCCTAGTAAAATATTTATAAATAACAATGATTTATTCTTTAGGTAATTGGAGTTTTAAGGTATTTACATTTCTGATGCTCACTGCACAAACCTTGAGACTGGGAATGGATCTTGAAAGTCTGTGCAGCCTGTATTAGTGAATTTTTCCAGGTAAGTTCAACAGTTGAAATGTTTTGAGTGAATAACCTTCCTGCAAATGTACTGCCCATGGTGGCCTGACAAGCTGGGAGGTGGGTGATGTTCTCCTGGAATCTTGAGCCAGTTCTAAATCACGTGACTAAACAGGAGTTTTGTCATGGTTGTGATACCCCTTAAATTCTGTAGCCCTTTTACTGAGTCACTGATTCATCTTTTGAAATTTACAATTATAATACTCCCTCTTTTCATTATTTTTGAAGTTAATGGAGCATTTAAGCAATAGGATTCCTATTGCTTTGAACCTACTAGCTAGTATCCTAATCAGAAAGAGACAGGTAACATCTATTATGGACACTGGTATAGCTGACTGAACTGCAGATTCAGTTACTCATGATCTTGAGTTTTAGTATCCATTAATAACTAAATGATTATAAGTTCATCTCCCTGAATTTTTATTTACTATTTTTAGCTTTTATTTAGACAGTGTGCATGCAGACAAGGAAAATCTGTGTACCTGCACAGTTTTCATGATTTTCCTTATGTCTCATGATGTTAATCAACAGGAAACTGAGATGACTTGGAAAAAAAACCATACTACTGTCAGGTATTATTTCCTGTTCTTGATCTTTGAAGGTAAGTTTAAACTGGATTATTTTATTAAATGGTTTCTGCAGGTGATACTGGGTTTTGGAGAAGGCATTCTTGTAAATAGGCTTTGTATTCACATTGGTTTACCACAGATGTTTGACACCCCAAGAAGTGTTACCTTTACAGTTCTAGCAAGAGAGATTTCCTCAGAAAGGGATGCTGGTACCTCTGGTATTTGGCACCAGTGCCGTAGACAGAGAGCCTGCCTTGGATGTCAGTAGTGTTGGTAACAGCACAGAGTCAGGAACGGGGGCAAGTGTAGTTGCAAATCAGTTCCAAGCAAGGGATCATGTCCTTCCACTCAGTAAGCTTAGTCATGTAACAAAAAAGACAAAAATACCTCCCTGCAAATGTTTTCAAACCTCCCACAGGCAAGAGGGAACAAAGCACATCATGAGCAAGGGACAGGAACAACCCTGAGCTGTGGGTAGACAGCAAGGCTGTTTGTCTCACAGTCTGGTTAGAACTATTGTGCAGTACTGCTGCTGTTCTCATGCTGCACTGCCAGCAGAAGTCAGTATTCCAGTGCTGGACACATCCTGTGGGTGTGCTACTCTTCTGCAGGCTTTGTACTGCTCTTCTACTCCTGGGGGATCCTGGAAGCCTTCCACAGAAGCACAGTTCCTTTGGACTCATTGGCCCTTTGTTTGGCTACCTTTGCCTCGTTAAAAGCCTAAAAATTACATCAAGCTTCAATGAAGGAGTCACGTGCTCTTTCAGTGGGGATACTGTGACTGGAACACATGAGTGAATTGCAGAGTTTTAGGGGTTTGCTCCTCTCTGATAGCAGTTTCCAGCATGTTTGCAGTTTGCATCATTGCAAGTGGATTGTTTTGTAGTTTGTATCCACTTTGCAAAAGCAAACTACAGCTATTCAGGCAGTTCTTCAAGCAGCTCTTGAATCCAAGAATCTTGTGATCCTGCTTCTCTCCTGAGTCCTTTGGCTGCCTTGATGCAGTTCTGAACTCCTGTGAGGGATGCTCCTGGTTGTTGCTGATTTTGTTTTGTCTTTATTTTGGTGTGTGAAGTCCTCAGTTCCATTGGTTCAGTCTAGTGACAACTGTTGACTGACTTCCAACTTGGAAGCTCGTAACTCTTTATACTAATTTAGGGTTGCACAAAATAAGGACCACTGCTTTCATCTGTAACAGTGTTCTTTTGTGGTATCATAAGTTTGTTTATACTGTGGAAAATCCTGTCTTGGTGAGAAGGTTGAATTATTATGGAAGCCTTGTCACGAAGAGTTCAAAATACAGTATTCTGGCCTCATTAAAAATGTAGCTATGTTAAGTAAAATAAATAAATGAAAAGGTAGTCTGCTGGCAACTGGACTAATGCTGCAAAAAGTTGTTTGACTTACAGCTATCTTAGTCATGCCATGGCTTTTTACAAGCAGTTACAGTGGATCTTGAGGTCTGTGTGGAATGAAGCAGTGGGGCTCTCAGGGGTGAGGGGCAGTTTACATGTATGGCTGGTATAGCAACAGTTCAGGGATAACCTTTACTGAAAACTGGGAGTGATTTATATATAAGACAACATGCAGGAAGATAATTCTCTTATTTGGGATATTTTCCTAGGTTTTAATCAAGATGACAATACTCAGCAAGTTCTCTTGGTTTCAACACCCAGGAGCTTGTTTTAAAGACTGTATGTGATAATTACATCTTCAGTCCTGGGTTCTGCGCTCAGTGATCTGTAAACTTTTCCAGAGTTAGTAAATTTAAGCTATAATGCGTGTTTCAAAGGGATGTAGTCTTTAAATTTATCATTCCTCTAAGTTACTTAAATAAAAAGATCACTTTTCTTCCAGTAGAACAGAATCCCACAAATAGTTAATGCCGAACTTGCAGTGATTTTTTATAGAAGATGTTGGCATTTTAATAAGAGTAATATATTTCAGTGAGAAAGAAGAAAAGCTTTTTTAATTCAAATGTGCAGTTCCTTTAATCTAAAATGGTATTAAGAATCTTTGGCTTTCTCTAGATGCAATCTAAAAATAAAAAGGTGAATTTTCTAATAAGTCATCCTGGGAGTAACAAGGCCTTAGAAAATAAATCACTTTCCTTGTTCTCTATGCATTATCATGGTTTGCATCAGCTGTAATACAGTTACAATTGACTTGCAATAGTTAATATAGGAGTAATGAGAGCCCTTAAAATTATACTAAATTTTCAGGACCTAAAGAAAAGTTTAGATAGGAAACAGAGTTGAAAGCCTGTGGCTGTACCAACTGAGGTCACCCTAACAGAGGAGGAAAGGATTTTATTTGTTCACTGCCCATGAAAAATGGGAAACAAAGTTTTGTAACTTTTTTCATATATAATGTTGAAAAAGTCTTTCCCATTTGAAATGAGGAGTATTTCAGTGTCATTTTTTGGTGTTTTTCAAAACCAGGTACATAAGTTAATTTTAGTGATGTAGATTCATACCGATTTTTCTGGACAAGAAATTACTACATAAACTTATGTATTTACAATGTATTACATTATGTTGATGTGTTTTGTTAGGTTTTTTCCTTTGGAAGAACATTCCTGTAGAAAGGAAATAGGAGCCAAAGTCTGAAATCTAAAATAAGGACTAAACAGCTTTTCATTTGCTTTTCTACCCTTTGAGATGCCAGAAGCAATTTCCTCTTGAAGCTGACTTCCTCTCTGGAAGTGATTTTCGTCTCCAACCATGTTGAGGCTCTTTTCTCATTCTTTCATTCTGACTAACTTGCTTTTTTCCCCTCTGACTTTCTACTGCACTTGGGAACTTCTGGAGGTAAGTAATGACAGACAAGTTTCTCTCTAACTTTCTTTTTCAGTTCTTCTTCCCCCCCCCTCCCGCCCCCCCTCACCCAGTCAGTCTAGAAGGACAAACAAAGCACTATTGGTGTCCTCTGCAAGAGAGCACTGATAGGGGCTGGCTGTAAATTGACGTGGCATGGAAAATCTCTGCTAGTTTGGAGCAGCTCTAATGTTGCTGCGAAATCAAGCCTACTCTTAACCAAGTTTGTAGCTTGAAATTCACGGGCTTATGGATTCTATATTAAAAATGAATGGAAAGTACCTTCACTTTTCTGTTTGGGAACTGGATTTTTTCTCTATTTGGATTTACAGCTAATAGGAAACAAAATCAAAAGGGAATTATTTGGTTACTTTTTCTTTTTCCTGTAGTAAGAGCGACACATCTTGCTGCTCCCCCCACCTTTTCCTGCAACTTAATCATTTGCAGATCTTGCCATGGGGTGCGGACTGAGGAAGCTGGAAGACCCAGATGATAGCAGCCCTGGAAAAATCTTTTCTACACTGAAGAGACCACAAGTTGAAACAAAGACGGATTCTGCTTATGAATATGTATTGCTGGATTTTACTTTAGAAGGTATTTTTTTTATGCTGTGTGTTTACTATTGTGAGATAAGGAACGGCATTTAACTTAGCTCTGTCTTGTTTGACTTACAGTAGATCTTAGATGCTTTTAGCAAAGCCAGCCAAAATGTGAGACTCTTATTTTGAAACACGAATCATGTCGAAGGTCCTCACTTATATAAAATTACAGTGGAAACTACCGAAGTATTTTTAACAACCAAACCCTCCAAATTACACAACTGTCCTTGTTAAGGAAGCTGCCTAAAACTGTTAGAGATTTTCCTGGTTTCCTGTGAGTCAGATACTGCCGTCCGCACTCGCTTTGAATAATGGTTGTCTGAATTCAGCGTGACGGTTCAGAAAATACACAGTGCCTGAACCTTAATTGAATAACAGGTTTTTTAAATGCACTCAACTTCTGAGAACAGGCTGTCATTGTCCTTGTTACTTTATGCAGAAGTAAGTCAGTTCCTTAGTTGTATACTAGGAGTAACTTCCCCTCTCATGCCCACCCCAGACTCTCAGTAGATATTTCTGTAAGGCTCTTAGAGTTTCATCTTACTGTTTTTTTCAAGTGCTTTACTTGTAGTTTTTGAATAGTCTTTTGAAATCGTGACTGAAATGAAACAAAATCTGTATGCATAGCTGGAGGCAGACAGTGCTCTGTGGGATACTTCCTTCCTGAGGGTGTCCCGTCTCTAACAGAGCAACTCCCTGTTCCACAAAGTTGAAAACATAAACAAGCCCAGATGGCTGCCCTCGGAGAACAGAGCTCAGTTTTGCACTCACTGTATAGTAACTTGCATTTTAGAACAACTCAGTCTACTGGAAATGCTTAATAACAAGGATTTGAAGTAAATGCAGTTGCGAGAAGGGTTTGATAAAGGGAGGAAGTGTAAGTGCAGGTCTTACTGCAATTTCAGGAACTTTTTCATAAACAAAACTTGGCTTCTGCTTAGTTTTACCTCTAAATTGAAGGACTGTGGTAATAATTCTATTTAAAATATTTTCATTGAAAAACTGCAAGGTACTAATAGGAGACACATTCTACTAGGTTATAGTACTTGAAATCCAACTGGTTTTGTTGTTCTGTTTATTTACACAAAGTTTCTTCCTGGCTTGTTCCTTCTGAAGAAACAAAACTTGTAGTGGTGGCAACATGCTGGAAATAAAGCCAGGCTGCCTAATGTGTACATGGATTACCTCCTAATCTACTGGTAATAGGAAGGATAACTTTGAGACTGAAGAGCATTTAGTGTTCTTAAATAGCCTGTGTTCTGAACATTCCTGTTTTCAAGTTACAGTTTCTGACAGTGTTTTGTAAAGGATCTGTTGTAAAGGTGGTTGTGACTTTTTAAGTAAAAGCACATCAAACAACTGCAAATAAAGGTGCATCTCTGTGTTTAAATAACCTAGCAGTAGAGATTCATTTTCTCCTGTTTAAGTCTGATATTCAGAAATGCTTGACTTCAGTGGCCTACTGTGGAATTATGAATGTTAAATAAGCAAAATCTGTTTCAGATAGTTGCCTAAATCTTTTTAGGTTTCTGACTATAAGCAAGTGGATTTGTAAGCACGTTGTGTTGAATGTTTCTAGCTTTGTGTGTATGTGACCTTAAAATATTTTTTGCTTGGAGTTTCTTTCCTTTATAGAGGTAAGATAATGAATTTTAAAAACTGTGTATATACTGTCTTGGAGGCATTTATGAATTCTCATTGCTTCTGAAGTGTAGGGATTGGCTAAAGTATCGTGGAGAATATGTTGGGCTTTTTTTTATTTTTCTTCTACCTCAGTCAACTCATTCTTGTGCTTGTTGCTACTTGAACATCCTTTGGCTAAGTGAAACATCAGTGAGATCCCTTTATCACTTCAGACCAGAGTTTTGTGTTGTATCTTCATGACGTTCCTTCTTTGCCTTGCCAATTTCCAAGCAAGGTCTTCCCCTACAAACATTTCTGTTTGCCTGAATGATTTGTTGCCACTGTGTAAAACAGAAAATCAGCACTTAATAATCTTTAAGATCCTACAGAAAGCTCTGACCTGCATCAAGATAAAAGTATAGCAACCCTAAGTCAATCTGCTTTATTCTGTGCTTCATCAGGTATGTGCTTGTGAAGTGGTCATGAGCCTGCTGGAGAGACTGTCAGCAGTCCCTCATTTTCTCCTGAGCCATGATGCAGATTAGGTCAACCGTGCTGCAGTCTAAATTTGCTGGCTGGAGTCCTTGTGCATCTTAACTAGTTATTAGCAGTGCACTGAACCTTGGCTTCTCCCCTCCTGGTCCCCAAAATGTTGCCATCCGTACTGTAAAAAATTAGCTTTCAGTTTCATGGAGGATGATCTGCACCAGGAGAATCCCAAGAAAGAAAATTACAGCCAATCTTTTATATTGGTGGAATTTAAATAGTATGAAGAAAAGGGAGCAAAGCAGTGGACTGTGAAGTGTAACTTTAAATGCCTGTCAGTGATTGTAAATTCCAGGATCTCAATCATGAGACATATCTCAGTTACAAAAACAACTGCTGTTTTTTCAGGTCATTTTAACTAAAAAGTAGGGATAGTTTAAATATTCCAACTGAAGCAGAATGTTTTATGCTTTGTCCACAACCCTGCTATTAGGGAAAAGGAAGAACACTGATGCAGCCCACTAAGATGACAAACTGTGAAGTTCTTGTCACTCTGAATAACATTATGAATATGTATGAAGTAGCTGGTTTGTTGTCATCTTCAGTGTCCTGCATCAGAAGCTTATTGTGGAGCTGGCAAGTTAGCTGCAGTTCTGCTATTGGTAAAGGTGTTTTGGCTACCTGTTGATAGCACATCCAGAGGGAAACTTTAACAAAAAGGGGTTAAGACATCTGGAAAATCAGTGATGATCGTGTTGCATCATTGCTGCTTTCTTGGCTTGTGGGTTGTGGAGCAGTTATTTCTCAATATGTATGTCTCCTGGATTTATTGTGAGCAGAATCATGGGATGGAGGTGTTGCTGAGGGCAAAATATCATCCCTTTACAGAAGGGGATGAAAACTTGGGCAAATCTGTGCTGGCATAATGACTCTTCTGTTACTGTCTGTGTATGGGTATTGATTTCCTGCTCTCTGAGAGCATCTGCAATTCCAGTTGTACTTGAGAGGAACAGGAATTACTGCCCCATCAGACTGACTGCAGCAGAATATACAGTAGCAGCATGGAATTTTCTCTGTGCAAATGTTGTGGATCAGGCAATTCACAAAAGGTTCTCCAAGAAGTTTTCCCTTCATCTGTGTAGTTTTCCCCAACAGTTCCATATTACTGAGGTATTGCCTACTGATGGAAAATTCCTGCACACACTCAGGGATCCTCCATAGGAATTGGACACCACAAGCTTACTTAGGTGATGTGTACTTAGGTTTATTGGCAAAAGGAATTGGGTCTATGTAAAAATACCAACCTGCACTCCACAGATGACTTCTGAGGGGAAAAAAACCTAAGAAAAATCAGTTGTTGCAGGTTTAAATCTGTTATACAGGAACATACTTTGAGCTTAGCTCTAAGCCAGGGTTGAAGGGTACTGCATCAGTAATGTTTAAGGCTTTGGCTGGTCATAATAGTTGCTTTGTGAAGTTCAACCCTATTGTGTGTTTAGATGTTAACTCAGCTCTACGTCAGCTTGGCAAACCTAGATCAAACAGAAAATGTTGCCAAGTCTGTTAAAAATAGATCATACGGAGTTGTAAAAATAGTTACTTCAAGTGGTTGAATACTATTGAATCATCTTTGAATCTGCTTTTTCTTGTCTAAACAGAACTGTAGCTTTTTAGTAAATGCTTTGGGATGGTTTTTGTGTGGTGTACGTAAAAGAAACTCGCCTACAATGTATATGGGTGTACACAGGATCACGAGCTTCTCTTCTGCTTGCAATGCTTTAGCTTCATCAAATCCAGAAGTCATCAAGATCAGTTCTGTGGTGGATATACCATCTCAGGTGGAAGAATATTACAGCAAAGGATATGTTGTAGGAGCTGTTCATCCCATTATGCTGCCAATTGGACGTAGAAGGAGTTTCCCTGCGAGTCACATGTATCGAGTGGTGCTTTCACGATTAAAATTAAGGTAATGGTGACATTATTTGAATACACTGATCCACTGCTTAAGCCATTTGTAAGTGGATTGCTCAGCTTGCATAACTTGTTATCAGTTTGAAATGAGTGCTTCAGAGAATTGAATTAACTGTTTCTGGTCTAGAAAGGTGAGCAAGTTAATAATGTTTTTTATTCAATGCTAAGCACACAACAGGCTAGTGTTTACTTTGCCATAGTAAATGTCCAAACAAAAATCCAAGGTGTAATATCATCTGTCTTAGAACCTGCAGCAAATAAAAGATTAACCAAAACAGTAGGAGAGTAATAAGCTGCTTTAAATTACTTTATGTCTGCTTTATCTTCTTCATTTTCAAAACTTTTGTGTTTTCACTTTTCCCAGGGAAAATGATGTGTAATTTGTGAAACAGCTTGTCAGAGAGAGTTTGGGGTTTTTCTTATTAAGAAGGAGATAATCATTCTGTGATCAGAGGTCTTACAGAAGCTTGATTTTGACACTGAGGGAGATGCTGGAGTTTGTTCCAGATCCATGGTCTTGTTTATTACTCCTCTTTTCACTGCCTTATAATCACCATGTGATCATAAAGAACACAAATGTTACCATTAGTTTATTTGAATGTACCAAATATAACCTTTTGTTCTTATTTTGAAAAACTAGAAAAGTGAGGTTCTTACTGCATTAAAAGTTATGCTGCCCCTTCACTCCAGAGTCCTTATGTGAAGGGTTCTTTCATTTATTTGGAGGACTGGAAGGGTGTAAATTGGAAGCTGCCCCCTGCCACTCCAGTAAGGCTTCTGTAAAACATGTTCATTTGAGGTAACTTCTCAAACCCCTTGCTTAAACAAAACATTGTCCAGCCAGGGTATTTGCTGCTCATACAACTTAACCTTTGTAAGTTCATCTGCAAACAAGGTGGACAAAAGCTTAGGTAAAAAAGAAGCCTGAGCTCTAGAGCAAGCATTCTGCTAAGAGCTGACACTGCCAGCAGCAGCTCCCACAACTTGCCTTATCCATCCTAGGTGTGGCATCTTTTATAAAGTTGTGGTTTGAACCTTTAGGCCTTGGAATAGGTGAGTGGTGAGACCTTGTAGCCTACATGTGAATCTCTTTGCTGTAGCTTCACAGTTTGCTACACAGGTGCCATATGTACTTCTGTTGGTTTTGCTATAGGCAAATACACTTTCTCTGACTACTGTCTGGAAAATGACCTTTTATATTTCAGTGTGTCTCATTGATGTTTCTTTCTAATTCAGATGGTTATGTGAAGGAAGCATCAAATAAAATCCTATTATATTATTGATGTACACTAAATAGTACTGTCTGAGTAATAATCCAACTGGCTTTAGATAAAACATGATGAATATTATTCTATAACTTGAAATGGAAGTTAGAGCTTGTCAGCTTTTTAAATCTGAGAGATTCAAACACTGTGTAGCTCTCAGTAATTGTGCATTGTATTTCTAGTATTTGTCTGCAGTGTTTCAGACAACAGCTGCAACTCTGCCTTAGTTACAAAAACTAAGCAGCAGCACGTTGAGTGTAAAAGGAACATTTCTATTCATAGTGTTTTCTACAAAACCAAACCTGTTTTGTGCTTACTAAATTTATAGTTTAAATTTGTATTTTTTGTATTATCAGAGACTTTTGTGTTTATTATGGTAGCAGAGCTGTTTATCAGTAAAGCTCAATTTCCAAAAGATGCCTATGAGTGGCCTTCAGATGAAATTCCTGTTAAATATTAATATTCTTACCATGGCACTGTAACACATAATACCTGACACTTTGCATAAGAAACAGAACAAGACACCAAAACCCACTGAGTTCTAAAAAGTATGAAGAAGCATTGTCAGGATTTCATAACTGTTTCAAAAGAGAAGAATTCTATATGCAAGCACTTGCCCAAGTCAGCAGCAAACTCCTGACAAAGACTGCTTTCTTTCTGTGTTCTAGCCAGAAGCATGCAGCACCCAGAGGACAAAGGCACCCCAGGCTGCTGATTGAAGAATGTCCTTTAATGTATGAAACACTGACAAATGAGGTAGTGAAAGAACTGTTAGAAAAGGTAATGGAGGCTTTTTCCAACTTCCCTTCATATTTTTGATGCTATCATACATGTAAGTTATATTTAGTGGTTGCTGTGTTTTAAGTTTTGCATTTATTTCATAGAAGCTACAAAGCTTTTCTCAAATTGAAAAGAGTTCTTTTTCTTCACTAGTTAATGTTTCTAATGTAGGCCTTGTTGTTGATTGCTGTAAAGCTCTGGGAGACTGGCTGGTTACACCACTAAAAGCAGAATCAAGCCCAAACTCGATCACTCTTTATAAAATGCTTGTGTGATGTCTGAAGTTTCATGTTGTTCCAAGTAAAGTATCTAAGAAAGGTTTTTTTCATTCTTTTACAGAACTACAACATGTGCGGTAACTGTATTAAGTATTTATTTGGCACAGCTTTTGAAAACATTGCATAGTTAAAGTGAACTGAAGTTCTGCTGGAATGCAAGTTCTAGTTCTTTTTTGTTTAACTTCTTCTGCAAAACTGAAGACTTGCTGGAACAGGAAACTATTGTTATTGCAAGAGTTAATGATATCTTTTACATTAGTTGCCAAGGAAAGAAGTAGAGGAAAAAGCATATTGAAGATCTTTAAGCATCTTTGAAATTATAAAAGTTGCTTTAATTTTCTAAATGGCTTGTTTTGACTTTGGCAGGCATTTCAGTTTTAGTGTGATTCCTTTACACACTTAAATGCCTATTGCCAGGCTGGTGGTGTAGTGTACCAGACAAAGAGTAAAAGGAAAAACACAGTTGAAATGAGCAGTGATGCAGTCTTGGAAGCATATTTGGTACAGAAGCAGTATAGGAGAATAATTTGATTTTAAAGTGTTCTCAGTGTTTTAAAAACACTGAGCCATTACTCTAGGAAAGAATTACTACTGTTTTTTTTAAGGATCAGTAAGACTTTGTGGCATTTCAGGGAAAAGATTATCATATCACCTGTTTTTCTCTGTTGCTTGTTAAATTTAAAATGATTTTGATTGTGAAGCAGCAGCACAATACAATCAGTGATTGTATCATTGCTGTACATACATAGTGGTAGTGGGTAGTAACACTTCAGTCTGTTGTGGTACTGAAAAGGGATTGTTGTACCATCAGCTGTTTGATTGTTGTTCACTCTGGTGATTAACAGTTTATGTGAGTTAAATGGATAAAGATCCTTCCCTCTCTGCCCTCACTTGATAATCCAGTGCTTCTCTAGTGATTTCTTCTTTCTGGATTGGGGCTTTTGGATTAACTGGAAAAACTTTCCATCACAGGGAGCTTGTAGCACAAGATGGCAGTGGGATCACCTTCCTAAATGACAGCACTCCTTATCCCAGAACAAAAAACAACACCTCCAAGAACAGACAGATCTCACAGGTGGCACAGATGTTAATTGTAGATTGAGACTTCAGTGCAGAGAAAGACACACCACTGGCTGAAGGAGTTAAGAGGATTATTTGCTTCTAGCTCCTTCCTTTCTCTGCTCCTTCACTGTTCTCAGTAATAATGAAGTCGAGTAGCCTCCAAGGGAACTGGGGGGTGATGAATCATGGCACATGACAAAGAGATATTTCTGTAGTATTGAAGGTCAGTATTTTTAGTATGACTGGTATCACATGTTTAAAGAAATAATACTGTTTATTGCTCCATTATGCTGCTTATCTCTGTAACACACTAAAATACTTTGGTTTTGTTCTAAATGAAGGATTTTGTATGCCCTCAAGTCAGTACCAGTGCTGGCTACCTTTCTTGGCCTGACTCCAGATACATGCTGGAAAACTTCCACTTACTCTGAAGCTATCCTTCCATAGTACCTTTTATGTCTTCATGTCCTCAACAGTTCGGTTAAACAGAACATGCATATAGAGGTTTTAAAGAAGTTCCATGCAATTCTAAAATAACTCTGCAGCTAAATTTCTGTTGTATTATAGGTTAATGAAGCTGCTAAAAGAGGAAAGAAGTTTGTGGGATTTGTAACACAACATTTTCCTCAGACTAAAGCCTGTAATGGAACAAGCGCAGATGGAAGTGCAGAGCTGGAAGCAACACTGGGCAGAAGAAACAGGGAACACAGGAGAGAAAATTTTGATGAAAACTATAAAAACTGGAATGAGGGGACACTGAGTGGTCATTCATCTGAGAGTGGGATAGAGGAGGAAATGCAAGGAGAAAACAGACTATTAGAGGATTCAGACTTCCAGTTTGGAAAAGAAGGCAGCCCTTCTAAACCACGGAAAGGAGATGGTAATAAATGTTGCTTGTTTATCGCAGAAATAAAGTATTCTATTGAGCTGTTAAGGTGTTGGGAAAAACACAACACGCTGTTCTATCAAATACTGCCTTTGGATGATGCTTCTATATATGCATATATAAATGCATATGTGTTTCTAAAAAAGTTGCCAGTTAAAAAAGCAAAAGAAATATTTACCTTCTGCTTTATGTATGTGAGCTGTGGTAATGTATTAAAATGATACTTCTGTTTTCATATAGAATATTAAAAATATACTATCAAAATTCTAGTTTGTAATTTAAAGGAAAAGGGAAACCCACAAACAACTGCCCCCCAGAATTGCCTGCAGTGTAATTCTGACTTGAAAGGTGATGCAAGCAGGTAGCTTGTTTGCTTGGTATTTGTGTAACAAAAATGTGACAGTAAAAATCTTTTCTCTTAGAAGGATGCAATTGTTATAAAATCTCTTCCTAAATGCATATTGTTTTCACTTAATATTAAATCGTAAACGTTTCCAAGAATATGTTGTGATTCCAGTTGTTGTGCCTGTTTCAAAGCTGACAACAGAGAGAGCCCCTTCCAGGCAGAGCTGTGATTTTACATGCTTCTACCAACTCACATAATGTACAGCAAACAAATCCGTTCCTAATGGATTCTTTCTGCTTAACGTGCCTTCAAGAAGCCCCCTGAAAGGGATCACCTAAATTAATGCATTGACCGTGAAATCAAAGATGATAATTGCTACAAAATGAATTTACTAGGGAAAAGTAAGCATTAGAAGTACAGGAAGAGAAAGTAGAACTGAAAAATGTTGGTGCAGAGGTAGACAACTTAGTTGTAGAAGAGTCTGAGGTGCTTAGTGTAATCTGTGTGAAAGATTGCCTGACACATTAACTTTTGGTACTCAAGGGTGGAGTCCTCCAGGCTGCTGAGAGGAGAAGGTGGAAAGGAAGAAGTAATCTGAAGCATGAGAGCTAACACAAGACAGTATTGTGTGGAAAGCAGGCAGCATGAAACTTTCATGTCAGGCTGCATTTTGACATAATAGGTTCTTCCCTGATGGGCCAGACATGTTTTAATTGCTCTCAAAAGCAACCTTTTCACTTCCCTGTTAAAAGTAAAGCAGCTTCTCCAGTTTGTAGTCTGTCAGAACAATGATTCCATGCACTGAGATGATCAATGTCCTTATTTTTAACACTTCAGTAAAAGCAGTTCTCCTACAAGTGAGCCTTTATAGCATAATCTTTTAAAGCTTAACTCTTTCCTTCCAGTTTGAAATAGTGGGTTTGATATCTGTGGCAGAATAAAAGTCCCACAAGGAAAAAGTAGAAAACTGGTTCTGTTCAGGAATATTGTTTGTGCAGACTGGTGTGAGTAGGTGGATTAGCAACCAGTGCATCCCCTACGTGCAGTGCTCTCAGGGAACTTTTCAAAAAGCTTTAGAGGGGATATGCCAGGCTGCTCTATCCTAGTCAAATAGTAAAGTCACTGGAGCTCTTGAGGCAGAACTTCTGGAAGCTTAACCTTTCTTGGTATATGTTGTATATAATCATCATTTTAAAAACTACTGATGTGAATTTTGAAAGGAAAGTCTTACAAGTGTGTATGAACTGCTGTGTCAGTGTGCCAGTTCCATTTAGCTCTGCTCAAAAGAGGCAAACTATGTCCAAGTTCTAGATTTGGAGGTCATAACAGGAATTTTTACTGTTACATCACTTTTTGATTTATTCTATCAAATTTTGACTAATATATTGCTTGCAGAGGCAAACTTCTGGTAGACATGAGCAACTGAATAGTTGTATTGGGAAACAATTTTCTTTTTTGGAAGAATAAGTGACCTCACTGCGGTATATGGGAAAGGAAATTAAGAATGGTCAGGATAAATACATTTATACTAATATAACCACCTGTGCAGGGGATAAAATAAAACTGTATAGAAAGAAGAATCATTCTGACTGAAAGTTCAGAACTTTGTTCTGAATTTACCTTATTCCAGGCACCAGATGTCACTTGCAGTGGGTGTGCTAACACTTCTGAGAACAGAGGGGTTCTTCCAGATACTGATTCAGATTACTTGCGCTACAAAGCCTACATTGGAAGTCTCTCTCTGTTTCTGGAGCCCAGAGAGAATAGCTTCTTATGTGGGGTCATCTAAGCCAAGTTCCTTTGTTTTGGCACTGTGAATGTTTCCATGTTTAGAGGTTGTTTTTTATTGATTTAGGCTGCTCAGCAGTATTAGACCATCTGAGAACATTTTTGGGCAACTGCTTTGTGTTATTTCTTCACAGCAGTGAAACACAAGTGTATTTGTGGAACACATTTATAACTTGCACCAGTGATTTCCTGAAATGCTGTGGATCTGTGAATTTTAATTTCTGAATATTTTTGTAACAGCAGTGTATTAATACCTACGTATAAAATGATTTGAGGAGATGCAGGTTTTGTTTGCTTAACTTGCATGATTACCAGTAACTACTGAGAAACCCCAGCAGGCAACTGATACCAGTACTTAAATAGCCTTCAGAAAATAGTGGGTAAAAATCAGTACTGTAGAAGACATTCCTTATGTTTACAAATGTAGAAAATTGTCATTGGTTATTGTAATTTCAAATATTTGTAGCTGGAAGTTTTATGAGTGGCAGAAATGAGGCCTGTTTTCCACTGGGATCTTCTTAGCTGTTGTATATTTTCTTTATGCAAAACCCATCTACCTGAAGGGTCCAGTGGCAGCCCAAGTGTAGTGAGTTCACATTTTCCTTGTATCCCAAAGCATACTTGCCCTCACACCTTGTTCTGAGTGTTTTTAGGTCTTAAGCAGGGTACAGACACATCAGGAAGCAATTACTAAAGCTGTTGCTTAGAATTAGAAAATGACATTGAAATAAGCGATTAGTAATATTATTAATTTTGGAGCACTGTCTTTGAGAGTTTAATTCTTCCTTCTCTTTTTTCAGACAAGCTATATACAGTCTTCAATGTTTTTGATGAGGATTCCACCTGCTGGACCTATCATGAAGGTGTTTTGTCTATGAAAGTAACAAGGAAGGGGCCAGTTGTTAGTACTCTGGAAGCAGACTGGCTAGAATTAACTACATTTTATTATAAACAAGGATTGTCCTTAGTTGATTCTTTTGTACACTGGGAAACTTCTAAAGGTGAGTCCAGTCCCAAGATATAGTGAAGCTTTTACTTGTTTATGTAGAACTATATATCTTGGAAAAAATTAAGTTCATGTTTTGTTTTTTGGTATGGAGGTCAATATGTAAACATGTTCAGATAGTGTACTGTAACTCAGTAGAATCTGATACCTAAAAAGATAATAATTTGTTTTCTGGCCAATTAGAGATTTAAGCAATTGAAACTTCCGTTTTGTTTTATCAAACTGAGAATTTCCAAAGCAGGAAACCAGTGCAGTGATAAAACAAAATAAACTTTAGTTTGGTTTGAGTCTTTTGGAAGGAAAAGGTAATGGCAGGGGGGAGATCATTAGATGTTCCCGTGATGTTCTGCTGCTCTGTGGATACTGTGCTGCACTCCAAATATTTCTAATGAGACAGAAGAGCACCTTGAGTTCTCATTAACCTTATTGTACCATTAAACCCAAGTCAGACTTTCCATGTTTCTGGCTTTCTTCAACTCTCTGCTGGGCTTAAAAACTCTTTCCAGAGCACCAAACTGCATTAAAATTTGCTGTTCTGGTCAGATGTGGACACGCATAGGGAGCAGAGAAACCTGTTTCTGTCTTTGCACTCAGCTATAGGCAGATCCTCCAGGACTTGTTCACACAGCTGGGGAAGGGATCTTCCCTGGTCCCTCCTGCTTCCTGTGCTCTTCTGCAGGAATCTGCCAGCTCAGTTGACAGTCATATTGATATAACAGAGCAATTAAAATTATAGACCTCTGGACTACAGGATTTTCAAATTTACTTCATTCTGCCAGTTTCGATGAGATGCCCATTTTTATTCTGGAGAGATCCTATCAGCTATTGGAGAGTTCCAAGCCTTCACCCTCCTGATGAACAGACACAAGCCTGATGTCAGTAGTGCCACTGCTGGCCCAGGGCCCCTGCACACCCTGCTGAGCCCAAAATCCTGCCTTTTGGCAGAGCTGTGGGTCACTGCTGTACCACTGGTGACAACAGAAGAAGCTCTTTGCTGGCCAGAGTACCTAGAACTGTAAAACTGTTGCTGGTAAAATACATAATTAAGAGATTCCATTTCTATTTGAACTGATTCTGTCTGAAAGCCAGAAATTAAGTTTACAAAAAATAGTAGGAAGCTACTGTTGTGCAATTGCTTGAAAAAAAACTTGAAAAAAATGGCAGTACCTTGGTGTTGGGGGTACAGATCAAGGCAAACTGACCCGATTAATGAATTCTGAAACTATTAACTGCTATCAAACAACATTTGTTAAAATAAACCTAGACTTTATACTTCTCCAGGGTGATACTTTTGGTTGAATTTGTACATGTCCTGCTTGTACTAAGTTGCAAGTTGTTGGTGTTTCTGTATAATTAATTATGGCAGTTCAGTGTAAGCAGGCAAAATGAAGGGCTGCAGTGGAGGAAAGTCTTGTAAAATGGTGGTTAAAAGGGTTTCAGGGCCCTTAAACAGTTTTTGCAATGCTCAGATTGATTGTCAAGAGCATTAGATAATTAATTATTAAAGTCACTTTGTCTGCCTCTTATATGAATTATACAAGGAGGGCGAAATAACTTGGACTTTGAGTAGTTGTTATTTTTACTGCGTCTTACACTTTTCCGTTAATTCCGATTTAAAATACGCATTCACCATCTCCTTTGCAAGGCAGAGCTTAAATTAAAAAAGGTAAAACATAATCTTTAAAAGCTAAATGATGTGGGTTCTTCAAAAACGAAACCCTGACAACAATGGCAACTCTTCAGTTTTCAGTGCTCTCTGTAATTTTGAGTGGGAATTGCTGCATGTCTGTAGCTCTGCAATAAAGTAAATTTAGTGACTGTCTGAGGCACATAAGCTCACTGACATAGATTTACCTCAGATGGAATTTGGCAGCTAGTCCCTCTCAAACTGCATATTTTGTGCACATAAACAGTCTAATGATGCAGTTTGTAATAGTCATCTTTTTTGCTCTGAAGTTGTTATTTCTATTTATTCAAGTCAGTGGAAGAAGAATTTCCGTGGGGGGAGGAGAGGTGAGAATTTGGACTCCTGGTTTTCAATACAGTTTTTTTTAGAGCTGGAAAAGAACCCTCTGGAGATCTGTTACAGTTCACTGAGGGCTGGTTTTGGCAGCTGTTGAAATTAATCTTTGCAGCTGTTGTCCAACAAGTTTTACAATCTTCCCATTCCTCACATAGAGAAGATCTGTCTGCTCCTCTCTGTCTGAAGAACTACCCCATCTTTAATACTGGGGCAATAACGTATCTCATCCAGTATTGGAGAGGATTTAAATCAGGTATTCTGAGGATTTAGTTAAGATTCTGATGTCTAAGTTCAGTTTAAATTGAAGGTAGTCAGCTGTCAAGGTATGACTCCACAAAAGGCTTCCTGAAGGCTCTTGGGAGAAGCAAAACCAGAAAATGAACCAATATTTGATGCCCAGCTTTAGTTTGGGCCAGCTGGATCCTATTGGGCTTTGATGTGTGAGTCAGGGAGCTGGGCTCTGAAACTTCCTTCCTATCAGGAATCTTCCCACAATTACTTGTGTTTCAGGCTCTTCCTGTGGCCATTTATGTTTTCAAGTAGCAGTACTTTGGCTTTGCATTTCATGGTTCACTTATCTCCATTCCCTCCCACCACACCAGAAGCCACAGTTGTTGTCAGACAGACGATATTGAGGTTGAGTAAAGAGGGTTTGTGCCCATCCTCTGCAGGAGATATGTCAAATACAGGACACTGGAATTCAGATTGGAGCATGGAAGGGGTTAATGCTTTTGAGAAAATTAAATTGCTCAGAGTTCAATTTGTATAGGAAAAAAGGGATTTGAATATTAAGTTGACTTGCATACTCCAAGTTGTAATTAGATGCAGAAATAACCACAAATTTGAGTTTGCTAACTCCTATAATTTTATTTTAGAGAACTGTTCAGTGGGGGGCAGGGAGGAACATCCCATATGTACTTCTTGGTAGTGTATCAACCTAAAACTTTGTTTCTGTTTATGTTCACAGGGGACTATTTGCCCAAATCTTTAGAAGGATTATTTATCTATGAAGAGGAAGGTGCTGGGGTTCCAGGTTCTAGCAGGAAAGGAAATGATGCAATAGTTGTTGAACAATGGACAGTCATTGAGGTAAATTGATGATTATTTAGCAATGCTATTTCCTACTTCTGTTTTTCTTGTTTTTTCCTTCGGGTGCTTGTACCAGTATTAGATAAACGTTCAGGATGGTTTCCTGAAGCCACCTGCATAGGGTAAACTCAAGGCTTGAGTCATAAAAATGAAGTCAGGTCTGTGGCCATTGGTAAATGTACATAAAAGAATTATGCTGGAGGGATTCTGGCCTGACATTTACAAATGATCATATCAACAAATACAACCACCAAGGAAAACATTTCAGGTTTTTTGTGTGTGCTTCAGACCAATTTTAGATAGAATTCCAGCAAGTGCAAGTCACACTGACCGTGTGAAGTATTTTTAAATAAAAATGGGAAGACGATAGCTAGAACTAGAAACAGGACAAAAATGAAAATGAATTAGTTGAGTATGGTTTTCAGATGTATATTTTTATTAAAATGTTACTGTTAAATATGAAAGACTTGGATTTTCCTAATAACTATAGTAGGCTACAGCAATAAAATTATTTCTTACAATAATCCTATAACATTAAAGTATTTTATCAATGACATCTGAAATTAGTCCTTGGAGGATATTAAGGGCTTACTTTTGAAATATCCAGTCATGTTTACCAATGTGAAAAGAATCAACATAAAGCTTGTGTGTTAAAAAACCCCAAACAAAAAAACCTCACCAAAATCTAGTGCTAGGTGAGATGCTTATTCTTGATATGTGTGTGGCCAGTCTTCGCGAACGAAGATCTGGGAAAGGTCTTTTTACCTTTCAAGCCTGCGCAATGGATTTT
>JAWWLV010000183.1:29099619-29126204 GCA_035041135.1 Platyrinchus mystaceus
CATCTTAACCACTAGGCCACCAGGGGTCCCCTTCTTGATATCTGAAGTGAAAACAAATACATAATGGACTCCTAGTATGGTGTTTAAAGTTTTAACACTAATTTAGCAAAGTGACAAGCTGGACAAATGGGGTGTGCTCTGAATTGAATGTCTTGCTGAATCAGGGCTCATACCTAATGTTACTAAATTGTTTTCCTCTGTTTTTGTAGCTGTGACCTTTCAGATTGTTTTCAGTTTGAAATAGTGAATCTCTGCCAAACAATGGTTTGTCATCTCAAAGGATTGTCCCACTAAAAGTGAGAGAGGAGTTGTAGTTGTGTAGAAATGCAAATAAAATCTGTACAGAGTCTCTTTACTACTTTTTATAATTATTAATGTAGGGGTGTGAAATTAAAACAGATTATGGACCTTTATTGCACACGCTGGCTGAGTTCGGATGGCTCCTGACCTGTGTCCTGCCTACACCCATCGTACGACATGACAGGTACCCACACTGTAGATTGCAGCTTTTTTGGTGTGCATGTCTCAGAATTATCAAGTAATTTCTGACATCCTTGAATGTAAAAGGAAGGCAAATGCTAATGTTAAATGCATATAACTTGAGATGTAAGTAGAGTTATGGTCGAGTCTTCTACTATGGTGTTTTAGGTCTACTCGTTCTGGTGAGTTCGAATTCTAAACTTAAAATATATGGTAAAAATCTAAACATTAAAAGATTTTATTTACAAAACTTTTTACCACATACCCAGTCCCCTCAATGGGGTAACTCATGTGCTTCAAATTTAAACAAGTGTTGAAATGTTTCACTAATATAGGACCTTGGTGAATGACTAGTTTAGGTGATGGAAGAAGTCATGTCACAAGACAGTCATGCAGTATTTAGTGCACATTAGAGGGGGTAATGTGCTAATTCAGCAAGTTATTGGGTTGAACTGTTTCTCTTCTTTTAATATAGACATTATGGTTCACTTCAAATATTGTACCAAACTACTGGATTTCAGTTTTCTGGCTGTTATTCAGATGATTGAGGGGACTCTGTCTACCCTTTAAGAGCTAAATAGCAGACCTGGATCCCCCATAAGGTTCTAGACTTCTTTTTTTACTCCCCCCAAAAGTACTGTGCTTTCCAGCACAGTATCAAGTTAAAAAAATGGCAAATGAAGCAGTGGATTAAGGACTCTTAATGACTCTCTTCTCTCTCATCTTTTTTTTTTTAAGTTCTTCTCCCATTAGATTAAGATTGCCAATCTTTGAAAACAAACAGATGTGCTGAGGCACAGCTTAGGGCTCACTAACAACTGTGGAAAGAGTGGATGACTTGAGTAATCTTTGGATCCCAGACCTCACTGTGTTAAATCAAGACAGCATGAAAAAGATGGGAGTGAAAGGTTCTAAGAAAACTCCTGCAAGAAAGTGGGAGTTGTGTTCAAGTGATTTGACATCATTAAATCAACTCATGCATGGAGAAGGAGGCTTTTCTGGTCAGGAAATAGGTGTTGGGGTTTTTTGGCTGTTGGTTTGTTTTGTTTTTTTTTTAATACTTGATTTTAACCAACTGGTTAAATGCAAAGACAGAAGTGGTAAAACAATATGACATGTTCTTTGCTAGTTTTTGTTTTTTTTAATAAAGGTCTCTGTATGTTTTATTTTCTTCTGGAAGAAGCACTTTCCAGAATACAAACCAGAATGGTTCTCCTGTAATTTCTTCAATAATTTGCAGTCTAAGTGTATTAGCTTTGAACATGGCAACTTGTTAGAGTATGTGAACTGCTGAGCCTGGCTTTCATAAACAGCTGAAATTTTTGGCCAAATCTTAGAACTTGAGAGTAAGTCTTCACAGTCTGGATCTAATCTTTGAAGGATGTCAGTGGACAATAGGAGAGAGATTTTAGTAGTCATGGTGTGCTGTGAGTCATAGAATGAGGGACTTTTTAACCTACAAACTCTTGTGTCCCACAAGCAGTGTAACTGAACCCGTTCCTGCAGGGTTTGGACAAGCAGAGTCAGGAATGTCCTGAGCAGCTGCTGCTCAGCCACTCTTGAGTGTCAGTCTGTGCCTGCAGCAGGACAAGTGGTGCTGCTTTGTACCTCATAGATTGCAGAGCAAAGACAGGGCCCATGGAAAAAAGCCAAGTGCTAAAAGAAAAAAAAAATAGGAAAAAAGGCTAACAGATTGATTAGGCTGGACTGTTAGTATTGGAACTAGTAAAAAAATGTACCAACCAGCAAGATATATATTTAAGTAACGTTATATTTCTCAAGTAGTGTTGCATCCTAGATGTGAAACAACCAGCCCGTTAATAGCAGTGTTCATGCTAAAGGGGGTTATATCCTGGCCAAATCTGAAGCTGGATTCATTTTGTATCCACACTAGAATAATTCAGACTAATAAAAAGCACTTGTTTTTTAGCCTAAGTGGTTGGGTAGGAGTCTGCATGAAGTGTCTGATACTTGTCCCACTGTGGCTTGTGAGTTAATCTTGGAAGAAATAGGATGAATCATGTTTTGTGTGCCTGTAGTATATCTCATATACAGCTACACAATTTTCTTTAAAGAAAAAAAAAGTGAAAAAGCCCATGGAGAAGAATTCCTAATTAGGAATTGGGAATTCATGAGTCAGAAAATGAACATCTTCCTGTCTTCATGGGCTAAGTAGCAATTGATAACTACTATTTTTAGGCACTGATGTTGGCATTTAAAGAGGAGAAGAAATTCCTGGTAGTCTACTGCATGTCTGATATGAAAGATGCCATTACAGTGGTGGTGGTGGGTTATCCTAGGAATGCAAGTTAAATGTCTCAATAAAGAAGGATGCTTTATGCTGCTCAACAGCTGGCGTTTTTTGCTGGACTTGGAACTCAGTCCTCAAAACCCAGCCTGAATATAACAGGCTTCAGAAACACTGAAAAAATAAAATAAACCAACATTTTGGGATCATCTGACAAATTCATGTTTTCATATTTATTTTTAGAAAAGAATTTGAGCACAGTATTTAGATAAAATCTTCATTATCCTCATTTTTATTCACTGCAGTACTTTGCTATATTCTGCTTTTCCCTTATTTATTGCAAAACTTTCCATCACTTCAGATCCTCCATGATCTCTTCCTCGACTCTGTGCCCACTGCTTGTCTGCAGACAAAGAGTGTGACCAACTGGGGTGTGACAGGATTGCCATGCACTGATGTGTTCCTTTTCAAGCTTTTGCATGGTTAGGATTTGAAACAGTTTAAAAAAAACCACTAGGCTGTCATGTCTGTTCCTGTGTGGTTTTGTTGTTGTTTAATGTTTTTCATTTTTCACAGACATATAAATAAAAAATAAAATAAAGAAATATATAAATAAAAATAAATATAAAATGCCCAAAGTGTTAAGCTGTTGTGATAGCTGAATGTCACAGATCACTATCCTGTCTCAGGCAGGGGCAGCACTCTGTACACCTGTTTAGTCTTTCACTTCCTGCCTCAATGGCTAAATCATGTTGGATGCAGGAAACGTTTCCTTGAAAAGCTCTCTTTGCTGTTATAAAGAGTGTGTCGTTCTTGAAATGTGCACAGTGGCCATTTTGTGCAGTGTTGTGTGAAAAATAAGCACTGTTTTTTGGTCAGCACACTAGAGATGGCATGGAAGTTGCCTTCTCCTGCCATTGATTGTTTTTTTCACTCTGGGGATAGGAGAAAGCAGAGCATGAAAAAGAAAATGCATATGATGCATTAGTTGTATCCATCCCTGTCCTGGATATTTAAACTGTGCCAGCAGTCAATAAAGAAACTCTTAGACCAAAAAAAGCAGACCATAAAGGAATACCAGATAGATCCACAGTAATATCAGTGATCTAAAGAGCCCCCTGTATTGTATTCAAGTCTTACTTAATTGGTAAATGTCTTCAAGACAAGAATTTGATAGTAATTATGCCAAGTTCAGATAAATAGCAAGAATAAAATGAATAATCCTTTTATGAGTTAAGTCTAGTGAGTATCTACGAGATACTTTGCAAGTAAATTTAGTGCTCCTGCAGTTTTTATTACGGTATTATAGGAGTTTATAAAATTTCATACATGTTAGGGATTGAAAACTAGAATTATTTCTAAGGTTTTTCAAATGTTTCATTAAATGGATCCTTTAAACTTAGTATCCCAAGCTGGTGTCAGTCTCATGACCGAAAGTCTGGGTGCTGTGCAGCTGCAAAGGAGTGCAAAGCTTTGTTTTGAGAAATGAAAAAAAAACCCAAACCAAAAACTGAATAGATGAAACAAATTTATCATCTTATTCCTTTTGTTCATTTTTTAGAAAACTTTGTTTAACCTCTGTTTGAACTGCTTTGTAAACAACATGTTCATAAAAAAATGGATCTGTAAAAATCAGAGCCACTGCAGTACTACTGAGCTTCTGGCTTGATGTTTGCTTTTGGGGACTGAAATACAGACGTGTAAGAGGACAAATCTCTTTTCCCATCCAGCATCAGCAAACAAGCAAATTGCTGAAGTTTCAACAGAAGATTCTCTGTTGCTCTTCATCACTCTTGAGAGAGGAAAAAGCTTCAGCAGCCCTGACTCTGCAGTGACCTTTATTTCCCTCCAGTGATTACTGCAGTCCCTGAAAACGGGCAAGGCAGACTGTGAGCAGTGCAGTGCAAAAACACTGACTTTGGTTATTAATTTATCATGACTCACTACTTAATCAGTGTTTTCAAAATGCCCTGACTTAAGAGGCAAAGAGGGGATGTGGAGATGTGAGGGAAGCTGCGGAGCTTCCCTTGCTGTAAGCGCTTTTTCTCATTTAAATTCTGCGGAAATCCCCGTCCTTGAGTTCTTTGTGAGTTAAGCTCATAGCAGCTCTGTCGTGTGCGGCATCTTAATAAGGTCAGACTCAGAAAATTGTTAATTTTCTCATTGTCTACTCACCATCATGTCCTTTTTCTGTTCCAGTAGAATTTCTACAAGCTGTAGCTTAATGTTTGGGGTTTTTTCCTTGCCTCTGAAGGAATGCAGACACTGTTACAAAATAAGCCGTAGGCTCTTCCCCATGCCAGGGACTGTGCTCAGCCTTCTTGCTTAGAAGAGAGATTTCCCAGTTGATATTATCAAAACAGACATAATTGAGGCAGGGAAGAATACCTAGCCAAGTGGAATAAGGTTGCAGGATTGTGGATTTACTTGTAATGACGTAAAAATCTTAACATGTTTTCTTTTAATAAGTGCAAATAGTGAGGTAGAGACTCTTGGGGTAGGAAACCTCGTTAGTTTAAGGAAATGAATGAATTTGTTCTCCTGCATTCTTATTTTCTCCACTAGCTGGAGTTTAAGATAGTTCTCTTTTCTCATCCAAGGAAGACATGCAAAGATATGCCATGACCTGAGTTCAACTGGACTGACAGGAAGATTGGGTGGGGCCAAACACAGTCACAAACCCATCATCACCAGCTATTGATCTGAGTGTCTGTGTACTGAGTAGCTATCTATGCTGGGAACATTTCCTGAGCTCACAGGAACAGTTTTAGTCCCTGATTTTTCTTGGAGCAAGTCTCTAATGTTAAATAATTTCTCAGTCCCAGCCCTGTCATGAAACATGCATCAGTTACCTGAACTTGATATGTGATTGTTAACCTTGTGACATACTCACACTGAAGGAAAAGCTTGCATTGTTTTAGTAGTTCTTTCTGTAATGTTATGCATAATAATACTGATTGGTAGAATAGGTAGAATCATTAATATTTCAGATGAACTCACTACATCTCTTTGGTGTTTCTATTTTGCTACGTGTCTTTATTGCACTCTTAAATCTGAAGTCACCCTGTAATTGGAGTATTTCAGTGGTTTTCCTCTGTATGCATAAAACTCTTGCTGAATACTTCCCAGAAGCAGAAGTTGGGGAGAGAAGAGCTTATAAAAAATGTCGTATCTGATCTTTAGAAGAGCACTGGAATTTTTTAAACTCTTACTCTGGAGTTCTGGTCTTGAAATTCTTGCACTTTTTCATTGACACAGAGTTGGGCTTTGTAGTACCTATGCTATCCATGTGGTGACCTGTATTTCTGGTGGAAAGGTTATGAAAATACATCTTCTGCAAGTTTTAATGTATTTATCACTACTAAGAGTGTAATGCTTCTGAAACATATCAGTAATATCTGATTAGGTCTCGAGGAAAAACTTCACCTCGACATGTTTATTGTTCAACAAGTAGTTCCTTTTTGGGAAAAAAAAAAAGGCACTTGTGCTGATTTTTATGTGTACCATAACAGTATTAAAATCTGTAAAAGTTCCAGAACTGAAGTTGCTCTTTTCTTTTTCCTTTATTTATCTTAAAAAAGTATTCTCTAGTCATTTATCTCACTGTTGATGTAGAGCTTATTAAAACTGAGCCAAGTCCTTTTATTCATAGGTGGGGAGACAGCAAGCTTAACCCTCAGTGCCAATTAGATGTTGTGTTACAACCAGAAAACAACTTTTATTTAGCAGTAAAGAATGGTAATTCCTAAGTTTCATGCCACAAAGTATTGAGATATTTGTTGAAGCTGTGGATTTATTGAGATTGGGCCTGGTTGGTGTGGCATTAATGGGTAGTAATATGTTGCTGTATTTGACAGTGAAGATTAGGCTAAAGAAAGACTCGTGGAGGTTTGATTCTGACCTAAAGGTGCAGACTTGGATTCAAAGTAGGAACTCTGGTACTTAAACTTTCAAGAGTGTACATGTTAAATAACTCCAGTCATAGTAATACAAGTTATTGGTCTGTCCATATCTTTGTGTGCATCACCTTAACCCAGCTCTATGCTTCTATTTTTTTTTAATATGTTTACAGAACAGTTCAGGAATTAATAAACTTCTTAATGCTTTGTAGTCTGTCCTCTTCTTACTCATGGACTTACATACACACAAAGTTGACTTTAAAAGGTATGAATGTGTTAGGGACAATTATTGCCAATAAAACATTGAAACTATTTTCTTTAAATTTTAGTGAAGGAAATCTCGCTACAAAGCAAGTAATTTTTCTTCAGAGACCTGTTATGTGGAGTTCTGCTGTCCAGACACCAGAGGTGAGTAACATGTTTATGGTATTAATATAAAAAAAAATTAGTACTTCACATAATGGTAAGATACAGAAACAAACTAGACTTCTCAATAGGGAAAAAAAGTGGCAGAAGAGGATTTCACTCATTACCAGTTCAAGTTTGTGGAGGGCTTTTGCAGAACTCACATGTTATTTGTTTTCTCACCCATTATCTCTTGAGTTAAGCCATGGAGAAAAGCATAAGCATGCTAAAGACTTGTTTTGTGCTATGAGTCTCAGGTGCATGATGTTGCCTATGTTGGAAGGATTTCCTTTGGAGTCTTTAGGAAGTCTTAAATGTTCTGATTGAAATCCTATATCTGTTGACCTCCAAAATGTCTACTTTCACACTTTTAAAAGAAACAAGCGTCAGGCTGTACAGGGATACTGTAATCTGCAGGTTAACAGGGTGAAGGCTGTTGTTGCATGAAAATGTGTGACAGAGGTTTTAAAACTCTGCAGCTGAACCTCCTCACCTCCTTGTCCCTTCTGAGGGAAGCTCCCCTAATAGAGGTTGTATCAAGTGCTTTTTGAGGGTTAAGTAACTTGGTCCCCACGCCCTGCTCAGTCAGTGTCGCAGCAGTTACTGCCCCTGCACGGTGCTGCAGTAAATCCTGCTGTGCCAGCAAAGGATGAACTGCTGAGGGGGTTTTATTTGCTGCATCTTTTGATATCCCATGGTGGTTATTTCTGGATTTCAATAGCTGTTCCACCTTTCTCTATTCAACATGGCTTTCCTGTGACAGTCTTAAGCTACCGCTGTTTTCACTCACGTTCAGCACCAAACTTTACAAACTTTATATACTGTTATAAGGCAGTGATACCTCACTGCTTCTCTGTCCTTTATAAATACTTCTATGAGTCTCTAAACTTCATTCATATTTGATTCTTCTGTCTCTTTTACTTTCTGTTCAGTCTGTTACCATCATCTGTGTTTTCCTCTGTTTAGTGTTTCTAAAATATGTTCTTCCTTTTTTTGTTCTTCTCTGAGCTTTTGCTTATCTCCAGTCTAACTTCCTTCTCACTGTGTCCCCTGATAATTAGTACTTCCATGCCTGAAAGAACTGCTTTCAACATGCACGATTCAAGTCCTGTTTTATTTTTCTGTCTCAATTACCATCTAGTTCTTGAACACTGTAATTTATTTTTACATTTTCTTAACTGGAGCTTCTGCTTTTTTCTCTTCAGTGTTCTGCGTAGTCTTCCTTGCCAGTATCTTAATCTTCTTTTCCATTCATACACTCTTCTAAATTCTGCCAGGGGAATTTTTTGTCCTTTAACCATCTTCTGTGTACAAAGTATCTTCAGCTTTTAGCTTTCAGACCTTGTGCTCTCATGCCTGACTTCATAGTCTTTACTTTCCTTCCTAATGCGTTTCTGAAAGTACGTTTTGGAACACAGTTTTGATACCAGTATTGTAAAAATATTGAACATAATGTCAGTGCTTATAAAACAAAATAATGCTTTCCTATGTTTTTAACACTCTATATAATAAAGGCATGAACTCCTAATATGAGAACTCTTCCCTTGGTAAGACATAATGTTATTTCTAATATGAGTGCCTCTTAAAAGGCAGCATCATTATCTGTCACAAGTTAGAATGGTTGAGACTGGGTTCTGTCAAGAGACATAGTACAAACCAGTTGTGTAAAAACATTGTCTGAGGAACTGATGAATCTTTGAGATGTGGTTTAAATTAAAAATAGGAAGCATTATGCTGACAGTTTAAATTCTGTCACCCAGTTATGAGGTGACGAGCAGCTTTGGTTTATACAAATAAAATGATGTGTTTTGTAGTTCCTCTTTTATTTGTTGTAATAGGAAACCTTTGACTTAAGCATCAAACATACTGGAAGTAAACAAGAAATAGCTGATGTGTAGCCATTTACATCAGGATTTCTGTGTTTAAAATCTGAACAAACTTAATATCTAAATGTGCTCTTTAAGTACCAGTGAATGTTTTACTTCTCCACCAGGAAATTTCAATATGATGAGGTCATTTTAGCATGGGATAAATAGGTAACTGGGGTTGAAGCTGAAACGTTTAGCAGAGTAACATTTTTCCTTCTGTTTTGCCAATTATGTTGATTTTCCCTTAAATTTAAATCTCTTTACTTCATTGCTTTTTTACAAAACATTTGAATCGGCAAACAGCATATTACTTCAATTTCAATCTAAATTCATGGATTTGTTAGTAGTACCAAATTGATATAGAATATCATGATAGCTTTGCATTAAGTACCTAGATTTCAGGTGTAAAATAAGCTACTGAAATTTGAAACCATTCCTTTCTGCTTTAGAGACTTTTTTTGTTGTTTAAATAACTCTTAAGTAAAAGTCTCCTGGACACTGAACAGCACAGCTGTACTATTTTATTGAACCCTTGCAAACATTTTTGTAAAAATATTTAATTCCTGTGATTGTATATTGTTTGGCATGGCACTTTCCTTTTTATTTGTAGTGCGTTTCTTTTCAGTGATGTTCATATTACATTAAAGCTGTTACTAAAAAAATGTTGGTAATCACAACTTAGGATACTTTTGAAACTCAGAAATGCTTCAGATACCTACAATTTTTAAGTTAAAAAAAAATTGCATCACAACTGTTGTTTATTTAAGCACACCCTTAGCATATTTGCAGCTCAGGTACCTTGAGAAGAATGCTGCTAACAAGGCTCTTCCATTACTGAAATAAGAAAGCAGCCTCACACAGGACCTTTCAAACACAACTATCAATCCCCAGTGCCCGGTCACATCACTTTGCAGTTCTCCACAGTGCAGTTGGGTCTGGCCAGGGCAGGAGCTTTGCCCCACACACAGGTACTTGCATTCTCGAGGGTGGCAACACAGAGCATGGAGTGCTTTGTGTACTCAGGGTTATATTTGTTGATCGTTGGGTTGTAATTAGCATTGTTATTTCTAAAGGAGGTTTTGCTTCAGTAGGAATTGAGGGGAACCCTGATATTACCTGGTTTCTTCATCTGACAGGGTCTCTCTTCTGAGGATGGTATATTTTGTGTCCTCACAGCTCATCTCTGCCTTCTGGTATATTCCTGGGGTAGGGGTGTTATGACCTGGCTTATGATTTATGTAATGGTTCAAAAGCCTCTTGGGTTACAAGGGCTGTACTGTCTCAGTAGACTCTCTGTTTATCACATACCACTTGCTTTTCAGAGAAAAGAGTTCAGAAGAAGAGATGCAAGACTGAACCGTGCTTGAGGGGTTTCTGCTTGTTTTTCTTTTCTCATTTCTTCATTTATTTCCCTTAAGCAGACTTTTCCATCCTCTTGCTGTGCCATCCAGGCAAAACTTATTTCCTTTTGTTTCTCCTGAGGCAACACTGTTTCCCCTTAGCCTAATTTCCCAATGTCTCCTGTAACAGCTTCCCTACATACATTTCCTTTAGCCACATAGTCCATTGTTTTTAGTGTTTCAAAAGGGTTTGAGAAAAAAATGAGAAATGTGTAGAAGAGAGGCACAAACTTGCCAAAGCGTGGTAAAAGCAGTTGTGGCCTGGTTTTGTTTTTAAAGTGCTTACACTTGTGCAAGAGTGCTCGTGTCCTTCATGCACTGAAATGCAGCTCTGTGCTGAGGCAGGATTCCTTTGTAGCTGTTCCTTCTGTGGGCAGGGCTGTGTCCCTGGCAAGCATCTCCTGTGTTAGCAGTGCTTGTGCTGAGAGCAGAGCTCCAAGCAGGGAGTTTATCTTAGCACTTCTGCCTTCCTGACCGTGTTCCTCTGATGGGGCTCAGGGCACTGACACTGTCTCTGGAGGTGCTGCATCATCACAGATCTGAGTAACTCAGGTCGCTCCTGATGCTGAAGTGAAATAAACTTTTTATTTGTTTGTGATGCCTCAGAGGACCCTTGGCATAGTCTGGTCAGTCTCTTATTTGCAGAAATCAAAATCTGCTTACTTTCTTTTTTGACATTGGCACCCATCATCATTCAACAAGAAAGATATCAGGCAATCCCAGTACTAATGTCAGACTGTCTTTATACCAAGTTCTTCCTCTGCAAGGACTCTGTAGATCCCATTTCAGATGGCTGTACAGAACAGCCACTGACTTCTGTCTGCATAGATGCACTGTGGGAATTGAATGCAATTCTCAGGGAATGTGCCATTATCTGAGAAGGTCTTTGAAGAAGGCCACTTTTTGCAGAGTTCATTATTGATGGAGTTTAATTCTCACCTTTATGAAACACTGCACTGATGTTGGAGCTCCCAGAGAGAGCTGTGTTCAGGAATTGGGATCAACATCCGCTGACTAACCAGAATGGCTTGCTGAGGAGGGCAGTAGCCAGAGACTGTGTGTGGTGGCTTGCAGGTCTGTGAGTGGAGAAGAGTGAGTGTCTGCCTGCAGTGGGAGCTGGAGGTGGTGGAGCTCTCAGCTGTGCCTGGCACTGCCAGGCCTTCCGACCCCTCGGGGCACTGGGGCTGCTGCAGGTGACAGGCAGCTGAGGGCAGGGGCTGTGCCAGCACTCTGCCCTGCAGGGCACAAGGAAGGGCAGCACGTGCATGTCCGTGGCAGAAAGTGTCACTCAGGTTATTTTAGTCATGTATGATAGGCAGAGAAAGGATGCTTTCTTCAAAGAGCTGATTTTAGAGTGGAATAAGACTTGTGAATTGTTCTGGCTCTGCCAAGTACTGCGTAAGAATTGAGCATTGTTGAAGTGTTTTTTTTCTTAGTGTTCATTTGTGCTTTCTTGAATCTGAAGTATGTATCTTTTTTTTTCCTCTCTTGAAGTTTATTTATAGAGACCAAAAATGTATCTGTTGGAACTTTTTTCTCCGAAGGAGTTGGTACTCTAAATGAAAGTATTAAATGCTGCCTTGTGTTAAAATGCAGCTCGCATTAAATCCATGCATGACTCATTGCAATGAATTTGGCTAGGGGTTTTTTTTCCCCCTAAATAAGCTAACATTTCTCTTGTATTCCAGAGGAAATCCTTAAGACAAGTTACTGGGGAGGAAAAAGGCAAAGTGTCTAGCAGAAGTGTTGGATTAGACACAGCTACTTCTTGCCCTCTAGAAATTGGACAACCACCTGATGAGTTTCATCTATCTCCTTCTAAACAATGTTGGATCAAGGAGGGATCCTCCCAGTTTGGAGGCTTTCCAGGATTCAGTAGCAGTGATGGAGTATTAAGGGAACTGGATGATGGACAATATGACCAGGAAGATGGAGTCACTCAGGTCACATGTATGTGATAAAGTCAGTAACTGCATCAGATGGACATGTACATAAATCACACAAATGGATTTTTTTAAAAAATTATACTACTTTAAATGCATTGGTATAATCCTATGACCTTGCCCAGGCTCATTTTGTATTTTTGTCAGGTTTTGTTGTGTTAATCCTAATGTAGTAATAATACTACTACAAAATCATTTGCTTTTCTGTCTCTCTTTCACAGTAAAACTACATGACTGGGTGTTCTCTTAACTTGTTAATGCTTTTGACAAGCAAGGAAACAAAAGCTGTAAAAGAATGTCAGTTTGAATTGTGTAAGGAGAAAGGAATGAGGATGTTTATTGTTTTCCACAAACTGGAGGAATGTTTTTGGGTTTGATTGGTTGTTTTGTTGTTTGTTTTTTAAGGATGTTGTAAATATTGGTGGGGAGAGATGAACTGTCTGACTGTTAAGTTTTAATGTAATTTTCACTTTATTTGCCTTGCATAAATTCTAAAGCCTAGAGACCTGTCAAGTCTTAGCCTAGAGTGTTAGTAATTTAAGCTACATTGAGACTTGGTGTGGACAGAAACACTCGGGGTGCTGTAGGCAGACATTTGCTCCTAGAATAGTTTCACCTCTGCCGGTTATACTGAGGTTCCTTGTACGTGTAAGCCAGGCACTGTCAGAGCTTATCATTTGTGCAGTGATGTCTTTGTAACTTAGTCCTGAGTGGAAATTAAGAACCACTCATCCCCTGGAAGATAGCTGGCAGTCTGTGAGCAGGTAGTTTGAGAAGCTCAGAAGCAGCACTGACACCAGTGTGCCCAGTGAAGCTGCTAACACAGGAGGAGGACATGGGCTAAACTTAATGGGTAGTATTAGATCATGCAGTATATACAAACATGCTGATGTGTATATAAAAATGTGTCAGCTGAATGTATCTCACACTGGATAAAGTGTATTCAACTGCATCAAATACCAGACATCCTCACCATAGAGAGGAGCTGCTTGCATTAAGCGAGGGTAATGCTGGCAGGGCTGTGTGGGGAGAGGCACAAACAGGAATTATTTTTATGCTGCTGTCTGGAAACTACACTTTACAGAGGAGAAGCTGAATAAAATAATATGTCTCCAGGAAAAAAAATTGCATTTTTCATTTAGTTTTAGAAGCAAAAAAACTATAAATGCTCTTCATATTTAAGCTAGTGCAAAATGGTTTGGTCAAAGTGAGAAGTCAGAACAGAACTGAGCAATTGTATTCAAACCCCTGCTCTCCATGTTTGCAGCACAGCACACACCAGGGATTCTGAAACTGCCTCTGTGTGTTGTGCTGCAAACATGGAGAGAGATGTCATGAACACATTTACCTGCACCACTCTGCTCCCCTGGGGGGGCATCCCACCATCTGCTGTGGGAATGTGCCTGTCCACACTGGTAGGTGCTGGCTCTAAACACAGTGGGCAAATCAGTGCAGTGACAGAACACCAACAATTAACTCCAGATGAGTACCCTGGGAGATGACCAGGATAGTGGAAGTGTAGCTGCAATCTCAGAGCTGTGCAAATAACACAGGCAAAAGCTGCTTATTTCAATAAGCAAAAATGAACTCATGAAGGAAAGAAGTTACACTTGCTGTGATAAGCAAAAGAAGCATCAAGCATAGTGCTCTTTCAACTTATTTTTGTAGGGTGGGCAGGGGGCAAACCCATTCTACTGGCATAATTAGCACAGTGGGAGCCTGAAATATTGCTTTGGAGCTGCTTCCCAATTTCATTGTGAAATTCTTGTTTATTTTTCATTTTGGAAGAGGAACTCTTAACAACTATTTGTAGCAGGTTTGGGATTCTTTTTTTTCCAAAAAAAATCCACAGCTCTGGAGCTGGAGACATTCCTTCAGCTTCTTTTTCCCATGGCATGCACTGTAGGGAGCAGTGGGAGCACAGGAGTGCCTGTAATGGGAGGCATGGTCAGAAATACCTATTTCTTGCCAAGGCTTCTCTCCCAGCATCTTGAGGTCAGAAAGTAGAGACATACATGTTACATCTGCCTCTGGCAGCAAGCCAGGTAACTCTAGCATTTTAAAAATGGAGTAACAGCTGGACTTTTGAAACTTGGAATATGTTGCTCTCCTTCTAAAAGTATTTTTCATGAGTTATTCAAAACTGTGGTGCGCTTGTGATTTTAACTCCTGGTCATTCTCTGTACAAGTCAAGCCTGTAAAATGAGCAAGAATTGGTCAAAAACTTCAGCAATTCTGAATATTTCAAGTTAGAGCTTTTAAAGTACATTAAAAAAATCACCTTTTATTAAGCAGTATTCTTGCTTATGGTGGTTAACAGTAGTGAATCCTTAACACTGAACTACAACTATTTAAGTTACAAAGTATAAAATAGTAAATCTAATGCAGTTACTCTTTCTAGAATACATTACTTGGATAAAAATAATCATTTAACTTTTAACTGAGATCTTATCAGCTGTTTAGAGTGCAGAAAATTCAAATAAAATAGTATAATTTTAAGAGATTTTCCCTTTACAAGTAATGGGATGTACACAAAGGAAATCCTGTTTTGGTACTAGGGTACCACATGGATGTCCACAGTTACACTCTAGAATATCATTACTTTTAAGCAGGGCTTGTCTTAAAATGAAATAAAATCATATTCCTTTCTAGTAGTCCCCAGTTTTAACTGTGCTTTAGTTCTTGCTTGTGAATCTCACAGGTGTGGACAGTGCTGCAAACCTCTGAATTTCAGTATAAATATGTGAAGTTGTTTCCCCTGAACATACTCAGCAATTCCTTTTAAGGAACAGCTGGGTTTTTTTAATGTCATTTTTCTCACAGTGTGACAGTTGCCCCTGCTGCAGAAACATTAATCTTGTTTTCCCAGCTCTCTATTGTCTTTCACTTCACAGGGCTACATTTAGGCTCTGTGTGGAAGAAAATAAACAAAATATAATTCTTCATATGGGGGGGAAAAAAAAAGCCAACCTGACAGGAGTCAAGATGGAGATGTGGACAGTGAGTGGCACATGAGAGGGTGGCAAAGGAATGAATTCCTCAGCATTCTTTTTTTGGTACAAGAACTCAGGGCAATCGTGGCAGTGGGAAGTAGCCAGTTTGAAACAATGGTATCTGTTCAGCTGAGTGGAGAATTCCCTGCTGCAGGATGTTATGTGTAAAGCTACGTGGATTTAAAACGTGGCCAAAAAACTCCTGAAAGGAAAAGCATTATTCTCTCTGAAAGTCAGTGAACCAGAAACTGTTGCAGGCTGTGAAAACTGGTCTGACTGCACATCTCTCCTGTTCTTTCGATTATTGTGAGCACCAGGGGCTTCATCACTGGTGGCGTGTAGCTGAGTGTGACAAAACCTTTGTATGCTGTTTTGTGTGTATATTCACACACACTGCTCAGTTTCCATTTTACCAGAGAGCATTAACTTACTTTTTATCGTAAGAATTGCAGATTAAAGCATGGATGCATTCTCTGCCAGAAAAAGTAAGTACATTTTTACTCAATAACAAGGCTTCGGTCAGGAGCAGCCTGTGTGTCTGAACTGTAGTAGGAAAGCCCTGTACATGTATGTTGACAAAAGAAATGCTCTGCAGCTACCGGAACAGAGACAGAAGGCAGCCAATACTGCTCATGAACTTCTGCAAAAGAACGTTTATACTTTCTGATGCATAAATTGTTTGGAGAGGAAATAGTTTTCTAGTGTTTACGAACAGGAAGAAACTGTCCAGTGTTAAATATTTTGTACTCTGCTCATAATTGTCAGAACAGTTTATTTACATACCTGGTCAACTGCAATAAACTGTTGCTTAACTTCTGTGTTTTTGATCTGTACAGTACTGTTTTTGTAAAAGGTGAGATCTTTTCTATAGTTCAGATAGGAAGGTTCTCACCATTAAAAGCACTTACCAAATCAGTTGGTTTATTATGTTTGTCTCACACTACTGATATTAAATGGGTGAGATCAATGTATACCTTGCCTCAAGCTAGAATTACTTTCCTGCAGTCTTATCTGTACATCCAGACAGCTCACAGGGCAAAGCCTGATAGACTTAGAGCCATCTATTAAAAGCTGATTAGGCTTTCCTTGTTATTAGTCTGTTCTGCTTTTGAAGGCAAAAATGCAGGCTGCTGTCTTGACAATTCCCTATGGATTAATTTAAAGGATCATGTAAGTTAAGATTTACATTTTTCCAAGCCAAATTCCTGTATCAGAATTTGGACAAGTGTTATGAATTAAAGAATTGAACATCCCTGGCTTGAGGCCAGCACAGCTTGAAATGATGTGATGACCTGTTCTGATCTATTTAAGCAGATGAACTTTGACAACACGTGAATCAAGATCTTAAAAGGAAAGCAGGAAAATCACTGTGGCTGACATGTTGCAAGATACCCTAAGCCAAAAGTCAGGAAAAACCTCATGAAGGAAAAAGTAACTTGGAAGTTAGTTTTTGCTTACACTTGCTTTTACATTTGTGACTTGCTGTCATAATGTGCTTACTGTGTATCTGGAAGCCCCTCTTGTAGATCTGACACTTTTACTGTACAACCACTGTTTTCTGATTTGAGTGGTGTATAAATTTGAGGTCTAAGTTGCTAATGAGTATTGCACTTCTGTTCTTTTGAAAGAAGATGTACAACTTGACTTCAGCACACCTTGTAGCAGAGGGGAGAGCACTGAAGGTTCTCGTGGAAGCACACAGTTGCTGCATTCTTGGACGACGTGAAAAGTGAGAATAACTTGACTTGCCAAAATGTAGTATGGATAAAGAAACAGTTTAATTTCATCCTTTTCTTTACAATATAGTTCAAAGACAGTCTCAGTTTCCCTATTATGTAGAGTCTAAATTAAATGTGTTAATATTTATTAGACAAATCAATGGTTTGCTTAGGCTAACTGAAGTTTTATGGTACCATCCAGGCACATGTGTGTACACAGTACTCATGTAAACAATAGCAAGGGAAAATACAAGCAGTGTCTCACTTAGGCCTTATATATAAAATCAGCTTAGTATAGCAAGTCAACTTTACAGTGCAAATCTGAATGAGAATAAACAGGATCTAAACTTCCCGAGTTTTATTTTGAAGTGAAACTCTTAAAGCGTAAGAGGAAGAGGTTTAAAATTTTAATGCAGTCCTGAGCACCACATCATCTTCTTCAGTTTTGTAGAGGAAATGTAATTAGCAACACCAGTTACTTGTTTTTGCCCGTCTCAGTCACTGTGGCCACTGTACACGTGTGGAGTGACTGGACAGAGGAACCACACCATGGATGGCCCTGGAGCAGACTGTAACAAAGCTAAATACATTGGACTACCTCCAGAATGCAGTTCTCCTACCTGCAGTACAAACTTCAGGGTCTCTATCAAAATCAGGTTAACCCAGTCTATACAAGGCAAGTTACAGCTAAGTGTATAGACAGCAACTAAAGCTACTTTCACTCAGACAACATCTCATGCAATTACCCTGCAATTACAATGATAAACATGAGACAAAAAGAGCTGCTGAAGAATACAGCTGTTGAAGTACTTAAGCTTAGTCTCTCTATTTTCTCACTGTTTAAATTCCCTTTACAATCCAGGTGATACTGAGGTGTGCTTGATTCATATAAAGAAACACAGAATTTAAGGCATGTTCAGTATATTATGAAAAAAAGACAATAAAAATAGGTGGACTCCCTTCTTTCCATGTAAATATAATGTAGAAAACAAAGTGTAAGTTATTGAAACCAGCTGAGCTAGCCCATTCTGACCTGCTGAAAGAAATAAAGAGGGCTCCTGGCAACCTCAAAGAGAAACAACCAGCTAACTTCTTAAACAGCTATGCAAAATTCATTTAATATAAGAACACTGCTACTGCTTTTAGACCCTGCATTCATGTACACTTAGCAGTATTTCTGTTATATGCATCTCTAAAACATTTAGTTCTATCATTCTAGACATAACACAATTAAGCAGCACTCATGGAAATTGTCAGTTATTGCAAATCTGCAAACACAGCTTCAAATAAACATCTGACAGGGAACAGAAGCATGAATCCAAATCTTTGTCAATATAATTCAGGTGAATGAAGAGAAACAAATGTATGTTGGAAACATGATTAACTCTTCCAAAGAATGGCATTTCAGGTACTTAATGTTTTTCCTAGGAATACAAGCAAAGACCCATGCTAGTGTTATGTAGTGTAACATGAATAGTTGAGGTATAATCTGTAAGCAGTTGCTATCAATATGCACAGGCATTCTTTAGAGAGGGTGTGCACTGGAGAAGTCAGGTCTGCCTTAACAGGACAGCACCTGTCCCCTGCTGTACACAAACCCCCCCGTTAACAAAAAAACAAGTCCAGAAAGTGTGTTAGATATATATCAAGAATATATATGTTCAATAGCATAGTGACATTGTCCTTTGGGTTAATACTATAGATCCTATTAGCATTTGGATATACACATACAGCAATATGCACATCCAGGCCTAAATCTTCAAAGCCATCTTAAAAAAATAAAAGGTAAATTAGGAGTAAGCTACATTGCAAGGAGACTCTTGCAGAATTATATATTTAAGGTGATAATCTTTGAACTAAGACTTAATATAGGTACTGCATTACAAAATGGCTTGGTGTGAAATCTTCATCTCACTTTTTTCCCCACCCAATCAGACACATCTTCAGGATTGTGATTCAATGATTGTTTAGCAGCAGTTTTAGAGAACTGTAAATTCTTTTATTAACAGGCATTATAAACAGATACTACTACTTTTATTTAAAAACCATGAGTGCCACATTGATGAATATACAGCTCATGAATAACTTAAAAGTATTTCCCATATTAAAAGGCAATGCACACAGCATACAAAAAGTGTACTAAACAAAGCTATGGGGTTACGTGATTGAAGTGTCTAAAATGATATATACAGTACGTCATTAATGTTTTGTTTTTATTCAGTACAGGCTTCTGTACTGCTGGTCCCATCATGCCTCACTTTCCCCTGACACTGAATTTTGCACTTCTTCTTCCAAAATCGGTACAATCAGGTTATCCTTGGACATCAGATTATACTTCATCACAAACTTAGTGAACCGGTGACACAAGAAAGTTTCATTCTGGAGATGAAAAAAGGGGAAAGAACAGTATGTACAGAAGGATTATTTTAAACAATTAGGAAGAATTTTTAACTGCTTCTTTTGTATCTTTACTGTTTGCTTAGTTACTGCAATTAACAAAAAAGCTACTGAAGTTTAAGTCACAGCTCAATTTAAGAGCACTTAAACAAGAATATATTTAAATGTCAAATGTCTGCAGTTCCTCCTACATGTACTATTGCAAACAGAACAGGGCACAACCATTCCACTGCTGTTCCAGCAACTTTAAGAGGGATTTGGCAAAGGTTTCCTATCTATACTTTGAATCTCCTTTTTATCTATTAATTTCTAGTTTCCCATAACAAAAACAAATAAAGGTTACTGGAGGTGCACAAGCTGCCACCAGTCACTCCACTTCTTTAGTTTTACAATTAAAATCCCTTACCTTGTACAGGAAATATATATATATTATATATATACACATATTAGCAGTACAAACTACACCAAGTGCTTGAATACATTCAGAATCTTGAAAACAAGATGAATTTGAGTTCTTTGTACAAAAACTCAAATTTTGATCTTTTATGCCAAAATGAAGGGAAACTGTAATCGGGTAACTAATTACATAAATGAATTTTCATGTGAATGTATAACAGCTTTTCAGTTACTGTAAAACTGGAATCTACCATAATCAATCCTTCATTTGAATATAGATCTTCTGGCAGGACTAAGATGTCTTACACAATTGTATCACAGCTGTAACTTCAGTAAATGCCCTGCTTTCACAATGTAATTTTAAACTACTTACTTCATATTCATCAAATATCTGCCGGTGATGAAAATAAGCGTGTGAAAATATTCTGTAAATCCTTCGGCACACTGATCCTAATTTGGCTACAGAGGATTCCTTTATGCTAACCCTGTAAGCACCAGGAGAAAGGTTACATAACAGATCTAATTAGTGAGATACACACTGACACAAATTCTGATTGTTAAAACTGTACTGTATAGCTGCAGATGAAATTCAGACATAAGTACTGCAGATATCTGTGTCTGCAGTTGCTTATTTTTGGAAGGAAAGTAAAAATGTTGGTGAAAGCTCCACATTTGCAAATTGTAAATTTTTACAATTTACAAATTACAGATTGTCTACAAAAAAAGCTCTGCATGTAGTTAATCACCATCAGTTACTCTGGTGAAGGCTGGATTTCTGCTTTGCAGCACTGATGGGCAAAGAAGAAAAAGACTTTCAGTTGTACCTCCTTGTCAGTAGTGGATTCCTAAAGCAGCGTAATCTTGACTTCTCTAGGGAGGTTTCCATGATGTGAGCTGCCCATTCAATACACTCAGTCTGTCCTGTGTGGTTGTTCTGTCCCACAGTACACTCTTGGTGCCTTTTGGAAGTTTTCCTGCCATGCTGTTTTAAGTCCTTAGAGCTGCAGCATCTCTCTAAAGGCCACACTGTTATTTAGGTGGGCACTCCCATAGGGGAGCACTCCCATAGGAGCCCCATAACACTAAGAGGTATTAGTAAAACAGTTTCCACCTAGAAAGCATCTTTCAGGTCCAGTAACTGGCAAATTATTTGAATAAGCAATTATTCCTTGGCTTAAAAGTGGCAGTAGTCCCACCAGCTTGTGACAGATGCAGGATTTCTGATAGTTCCAGCCACAGTCCAGGAAAAATGCATTATGCCTTTCCATGTGTTTTGTCAGTGTTAGGTGCCACCTCCTCCCTCCCTCCTCCCAAGAGAAAGTGTTTTTACCTGCTGGGGAAATATTTATTGCTATTCAGAAGACATGCAGCTCCATCAAGTGTGTGCCTGGTGTAGTCTATAGCAGGACACTACAGAAACAGACAGTGAGTGAGCACAAGTAGGAACACATCCTCTTGTATCAGAACTGGTTTAAAAAGAAGCATTTTAATTATGTCTCCTGATGCTTTGAACTTCACTGGTCATTTTTATCCCCAGAAGTTTCACGTTGCTTCTGAAGGTATAACTACATTTCCTCCTTAAGTGAGCCATTTCTTTCCTCTGCTTCACAACCCGTGTACACTATTTCAAGAAAAAAAATTTACTATGGAAATGTAATTATGCACATGACTAAGTGCATTTTATGCATCTCTGTAAGTAAAGGTGTATAATAAGAATACATGCTGGAAGTGCACTGAAAGCAAAGATGATTGTTACCTCACAGTTCATTTGTTTCCCACATAGTCAAGCTGCCACTCTTTACAGGCTCTCAACCCAAACCTGCACCTAAATCTATCCGTGCTTTTTCCCTTGGCAAAGAAAACTAAAATCTTGAGTGAAACTACGTGTATAACAAGCCAAGCCCTGGCTCTGCAGTCAAGTACAGGAGAAGGAAGACAGTAAAGATGGACTGAGAGGCTGAGAGCAGGAACGTCTGTCTGTGTTGCTGTTCACCAGCGTCAAGAAGACTTCTCAGCTGTACGTTTGTGTCAGCAGGTGAAGGTTCCATGTGACCATTACTGGGTAGTTAGTGCTGAGGTGGAGAACAGGAGATGAGTGCTGCATGCTCACAGATAAAAAGCAGCCCAAAGCTCTCCAGTCCAGCTGAGTAAAACACTGCCAGACATGCCAATATACCAAGTGGGGGCAGGGGTTCAACGAGGGAGGGGGAAAGAAGTTGGCCTTCAGAGCTAAATCAAGACATCTCAGAAAATTAAAAGCAGAACAAAAAGGAACAAAAGCTTACAGGACAAAAAGGACCAACACCTTACTCGGGAAGATGAATACAAAGCTAAATATGACAGACTGCACTACTGCCATAAGAAATAGCAACAAACACCTTCTGAGGGCAAAGAAAAATGTATCAAGTGGTTCAACAGAAGATCTGAACAAAGTCTGAAGTAACAAGACACTGAGGGAGACGAGCTACTGCCATGCTGATAACCCCACTCAACATGAAGCATTTTTTATGACTCTACCACCTTTTAGGAGTAGCTCCCCTACGAATGTGCACATGCAGTCACTTCCTGAGTGTCAGGCTTACATTGTGGATCAAGGCCAAAGTCCAAAGAGGACAAGCTATCCTCAGCATGTACTCTTCTGCCCCTTAAGCAAAGAGCTTTTTCCCTGGAGTTTCAGGCTGGCTCAGCAAATGAGAGAAAACTGGGGAATGTGCAAAGTCACAAATACTGAGCTAAAAAGTAGTTCCTTCTTACCTCATCCTGTTCTTTTGTAAAATGCTACGGAATGGCGAAGAGGAACAGCTCAAGTGATATTCCTAACCCACATAAGCACGTGGATTGACTAGGGAGCCAGCTATCATGAACATACCAGCTGTGAAAAAAACTCCTACATCACTGGGCTCAGTGATTTAGTTTTCCAAAATACATCCATACCTCTTTGGGAGTTTTATGAGCTGCACAAAGAAAAATCCATTGTTCGGTTGCTGTCATCTGAGTACACGTGTCAGGGTGACATTCACTCTGTTAAAACAATTGCTCAGTTAAGGAAACCACCCAGCAGCAAAAATGAGCTCATCTTTTCACATCACTTCTTTGCCCTGTCCCCCACAAGAAAGGGTTATTAGCCAGAATAAAACCCTACAAAACTCTTACCTCAAGCCACTAGTTAGGTCAGTGTGTATAAATTTAGAAGAAAGCTCTGCAAACTCTGCATCTACACGATACAAGAAGTCTCCCCCCAGTACAATGTACAAGTCTCGAGAAAAGAATTACCTGAAGCTTGACAGCTAATCCATTGAGCTCAAGGCAGAACTGTCTAAAAAAAATTTGAACACAGCAGCATCAAAATCAACTATTTGTTTATTCACTGGAAATATCTCATAAAAAACAAGGTACACATTCTGATCTTCTTAACACCAGTAGATGCTTTTTTTTTAATCAGCTAAACAATTTTATTTTAATTCTTAACTGACAGTACAGGCTGAGCTTAATAAATAATTTAGTGAGTGTTTAAGATACCAGCTTTGTTATGAAAGCAAGTGCTATTTCACAAATACAGACTAAAAAAAAAAAAAAAAAAAAGACACTTCAGTAAAATTAATTCTTAACAGTGAAAGTTGAAAGTTTTAAACTCATATAGCTGGCATTCCATCCTTCTAAGATGTACTTGTAATAATTTAAGTGGCTGAAGTCTTATTGCAGATCATTGTCAAAGTGGGAGTTCTGGAAACACTGTTTTCACTGGAATGTATCTGGAAGTGCATTCTTTAACTTACAAGAACTTCCCCCTCCATCCTACAAGAAAATCTGAATATATTTTCCAAAACTGGTAAGTATTTAGTGACAAGTTACTTCTATGAATCTACCAAGCTTTTTGGTGTATATGAAAGGACAGGGGAAGTTCTTAAAATATGTCTTTTGCAATTGTGTATTAGACACTTTTTCCTTTCTTGAGGATTCTCTGTATCTATTTGAACTATTCCAGACCAGAGGAGAGAAAAAGAAAACAGGAGGCAAAAAGTCAAGGTGCATAAATCTAGGAGGAGCTTCAAACTGTTCTTATTCCTGCAAGTGTATTTGATAAAGTCAGAAGATACACTTATGAGAAACATAAAAATCAGGACATGGGTACTACTGCTTTCCCAGCTAAAGCCTGTTTTCCTGCAAGTTTCAGAAAAAGCACTGGGAGCATCTGGAAATCACATTCCCAATTAGCAGAGATGAAGAACTGATGACACTATGAGAAGGTGCTATGGAAATTCACGGCTATATTTTCATATTCAAGACATGCTGACACAACTTTTGAAGTGACTTAACGTTGTCTTAAAAAACATCAAAAGCACTAGATCAGAATGCATTATAAATCTGTAGAAAGAACAGGGAACTCAGAAAATAATACCCATACTCAATAGCAGAAAAATCAAGTTACTTTTGATCTGACACGTTCAAATAGACTCACTACCAACATGAAGAAAACAAAACTCAGAACCAAGACACAACATTGACAAAAGATGGATTCTTACCTTAAATGTTCATACTTCCATACCCCTTCATCCTGGCCTTCAGGAGGTTCAAGGATCTTATCAATGTTGGAACAGTCTGCCCTTATGTTTTGTTGAATATACTAGGAGAGGGAGGGGGAAGAAATCTAGATCTTGTTGTAATTATAGTAAGGCAGCATATCTAGGGCATTACATCTTTGAGGGACTTAGTTTTATTCTTTAAGAAGTGATTGACAGACTGAAAACTAAAAGAGTAGGTGAGCAGGGTAAGAAAATGGGTATAAAAAATTGCCAGATTCGAAAAAAGCCTTTCTTCAATTAGACAAGGTAAAAGAATGGGTAAATTTTACAGCTTTTTTACAACATTTATCTCAAAAAAACCACCAACCTTGCCAGAACTCCCACTATTTTTTAAATCTGATCTGTTTAAACCAGACATGGGAATTCTAGTTATTTCTACTAACACAGTTACAGTTTTTTAATATAAATTGCTGCTTGTGAAATTCACTGCTGTGCAGCAACACCCAAAGCAGATAAATAGGATGACCTCATTAACAACATTTCATGTAAGTAAGAATACCTGCTGAACAGCTAATGTACTATCCATTTCTTCAAAGGATTCATCAGGCCAGTTGTAGAAATCCTGTTTTAAAAAAAAAAAAAGTTTAAAGCAATTTACCAAACCTAGAGGGGGAGGAATAAAAATGCATAGCCTACAACAAGAGTGACCATGCTGGAAAATAGATGGAGTTTATACAATTCCAGGAAGCTCCATCTTAACAGAAGCAGGTCCTGGCACACAGTCCTGGCAGGAACAGGATGAAACGGGATTCCCGCTCCTCACACTGCAATAGTAGAACATCTTGAAATGAAAGTTCTGCCTGACTGGGCACGTGAACATCATCACTTCCCCACACCTTGCTGTAACACCCACTGAGCCTGGATTTCTAACCTTAAATATTGCATAGAGTGCCCATTTCACATGGTAGGCCAGGTAGGAATGGGGAAGAAAAGAGGTCTGTAGAGAGGAGCACTGTACAATGGTTATGAAACTAAAAAGCCCAGCAGTGACACAGCACCGAGAACACCTTCTCTAAGCTGAGCTGTAATGCCACAGTCCCTAGGTCAGTACCTGGATGGTCATCAGCCCTGCTAGTGACAAAACCCTCCTCAAGTTCCACCTCAGCTCCAGCTGCACTTGAGTGTTCTGCAGCAATTCCCATCTGCTGCACCTACGACCATCCCACACACAGGCATTTTCTTACTCTGCATTTTCTGTATCTAAAACGTAGTGCTGCTCCCTCACACCATCCAGAGGTGCTGCTCATCAGCATGTCCCGGCCCTCCCAGTGGGTTCAGCGACTCAGTGAAAATATCCCAACCACAAAGCTCAGCAATCTGCTCCTGAGAGAATAAGTCACCTCTGGAGCAAATACCTACAGTGAACATCCATGGCTGAAATACTGTTAACTAGCTGTATTTATACACTGAGTAGATATACCGGTGTAATAAAAAAAAGAAATCATGTCTATAAAAAAAAAATAGTCATCACTATACACAAAAGCCTTCAACCTACATGAAATTTATAATATTTGACAGAATCTATGTCCATGTCCAGCTTAGTGTTTTTCAGGATACCCCAAATTTATAAAAGGCGCACAACATTCCATCTCATTCACAGAGTAAACACCTATAGAACGAACTGATTTACACGGTTGTGTAACAGTGTTGCCTCGGTATGTCGTGACAAAGAACAGGAGGAAACACCGTGTGTCATACACCGCTCCTTTCTGACCGTGAGCTCTCCTTACAAAAGCAGAGTAAAAGTCTCACCAAGGCCTCGCAGATCACATCTCTGAAGCGATATGTGCCTTTTCCAGCTGACCGTGAGACCCCGGAAACACAGGAATTTAGTTTGGATGAAGAGGAGATGTGACACCGGCAGCTCCCCGTGCCGGGAGCGCAGTTACGTAAGGGCAGGATCACTTCCCTGTGGGATGGGCCGGCAGGTACGGCCGCTCCGGCGGTGCCACGGGCACACGGTGGGGGAGCTCCCTGCCGGGCCGTGCGCTCCGTGTTTTACTAACAGCGCCGGGAGCCGCCCCGCCCGCAGGGCCCGGGGAGCAGCGCCCGGGCCCGGCTGTCACAGTGCGCCCGGCCCGGCGAGGCCCCTGCCCGGTCCCTCACCCACCGCCCCGAGCCCCCGCCCCGAACCCGGCAGCCCCGGGAAGGAGCCGCCGCCGTCCCCGCTCCGCTCCCCCCCCGGCAGCAACAAAGCGATCCCCGCAGCGGCGCCGCCGCCGCCGCCCGCCCCAGGCCCGGCCGGCCCGGCGCGG
>JAWWLV010000183.1:29136304-29169869 GCA_035041135.1 Platyrinchus mystaceus
GGGCCTGGGCGGGCGGGCGGCGCTGACCTTGCTGCGCGCGTCCTGCGGCAGCGGCCACGTGCCCGCGGGGCCCGCACCGGCCCGGGGGCCTGGCGGGCCCGGGGCGGCCCGGCCCTCACCTCTGTGCCCTTGGCGATGGCGCCGGGCGCGGGAGCCTTCCCGGCCGCCCCCGGCACCGCCGCCCTGGGCCCTCGGAGCTGCGGGGGCGCCGCGCCGCCGGGAAGGCCCGCGGGAGGAGCGCGGAGGCCGCGCACGGGGGAGCTGCTGCAGCGCGGATCTCGCCGTGGGCAGCGGGGATCGGGGCCTGTTCGCTGCTGCTGCTTCTGTGTCTCGGTTCCAGCTAGCCGAAAAACTAAAGGCTCATCAGGGTCGCTGGCTTTACTTCCTAAATCCGTTTCCCATTTCTTTACTGTAGAAGCAACTGTGCGAAGCCATCATGCTGATTTTTTTTATCTCTGCGTTTGTTTTAATCTTTTAGACATGCTCCGTTTATCTACAGTACTCGGTCAGATCAGACCGGTGTCCAGAGCACTCGCCCCCCATCTAACACGAGCCTATGCAAAAGATGTGAAGTTCGGAGCAGACGCCAGAGCTCTGATGCTACAAGGAGTAGATCTTCTAGCAGACGCTGTAGCTGTCACCATGGGGCCAAAGGTAATGGGAGACTTAACACCGACCTGGTTGAAAACACCGTAGCATAGAAGTTTGTTAGCTTTCTCTCAGTGGAGCTGCATGATTGTATCTGCAGAACTGCAGTGTAAAGGGTGAGGGGTATGGACAGGCTGCTGAAAGCTGCAGGCAGCTGTATTTCAGTGTTTGTCACCTGAAGCGTGACAATAGTGCACGTGCTTTTCATGGTAACAAGTTAAAATCACTTGGATTCTTCTGAAAGGTGCAGTGTAGTAGTTTGAGCGGTTTGAAGGTTAAGGGTACGTTCATAATGTGTTACCACCTCAGTTGATAGACTGTAACAATGCAGTAGATAATGTAACTGCCTGTGTTGTGGGGTAGGTTAATCAGCATGTGGGGGTTTCTGTTTGTTTGTGGGGGGCAGAGGGGTTGTTCTTACAAATTACAGTTGTTAATCAGTTTTCCTTATGCTATTAATGAGGTGAAAAACACATCCAAAGTGTAATGTTGAGCGTTTGGTTGGCTTAAGTGAAATTCCATGGCAGTGGCATCCATTCATGTTACACTATATTCCATCCTGTGAGTTCTAGGGCTCTTGAAAAGCTGGCTCTGGTATCCTGCATAGTCACATAATGAGCTTTGTTTTTAAGGAAGAGACACTGATTTTCTTTGGGTTCATGTGAAAATCTGTTTCATGTAATACATGTGCACGGTAGTTCTTCTCAAGGCTGCTTGGCCTCTGTAACATAATTAGTGTATTTTCTGCATGTTTTTAGTGTTCTGTTATCTTTATTAAAAGGCAAAAATGCCATAAGCTGAGCAGATGGAGGTTAAGGAATGTGATGTCAGCAAACTGTGTCTGTTTTCCATAAAGGAACAAAGTTTAAGTGTAGTTAGTTAATTTAACTCCCGTTTTTTTGGGTTCTGCTACTTTGTGAATGCATTGGCTAAAGGGCAGTTGCTGATGCAACTTCGTGTAACCTTATGGGTTTTTTGTTCCAGTGTTCTCACTTTTTCTGCTGTTCTCCATGTGTTTGTGGAAGTTTGGGGATGGTACAGCAATGCCTGATCTCGATTCTAACATTTTTAATAAATATCAGTCTGGTGTGGAGACTTCCTTTAGGCACTGTCCTGCATTTTAAGGAATGTGGTTGTGGTCTCATACAATCTTTTGATAATGCTCCAAAGTGTTCAGCAGAACTAGTTTATGTGAGAACTGAACTTCTCAATATACGGGACTATTCCAAATGTATGTGTGTTTACTGGTGGTGTTTCCTGCTTCACGAACACAGATTTTGTCCTTTCATGTGATTGGAGAGAAGTAGGTTTTGTTGTGCCATTCTTCTCAAACCAATCATTTGGAGTTAGATTGTATCAAAATATAGAATAAAATTAAGGAAAAGTAGAGAGACTACATGAAGAACTTCGTAGTAGCAGGATCCTCCAGAGAAGAGTTTTCTTTCTCTTGAACCACTCTTAGATTCAGAAGCAGCCAGGGTATGAATTATTTGGCATAACTGTTTTATGTCACAGAGGTAGATTTACATAAGCTCTTCCCCAGGTTCAGCCTGAGTAACTGAAGCGTAACCTTTCCTCTGTAGCTGCGAGGGGTGGCTGAGCTGGGGAGCAGCCTCGTGTCTGGCAGGCAGCCACAGTCAGCTCAGTCCCTGAGGCAGATGTGCTGGGCTCGGTGCAGGAGCACAGCAGGCGCTGCAGGGGAGTCCTGGGCTGGCCTGGCAGTGATCCCAGCTCTGGGTGGAGCTGGAGCCACGCGGGGCTGTGAGCAGTCAGGGCAGGAGCCAGAGTGGTCAGCCCTGAGCTGGACCGGACCAGGTGAGAAGGCTTGTGCAGGCTCAGCTGGGAGCAGCAATGGTGAGGGGGGGCAGGTGCTCTCCCTTCCCCTTTCCAACAGCTCCAGCTGTCAGGATAGCCCCGGAGTTTCAGGGCAGCGGTGGACCAGACCTTGTGTTTTTGCTGTTTCCAGCTCAAACTGGAACGTGACTGTTTGGAGCAGCTGCTCAAGCTATTGAATTCACCTGGGAACAAGCAGTCTTCTTGTGCAGATGCATTTGCCCTGTGTTCCCTGTGTAGTTCACAGTTTCCCCTGTTAACTGTGTATGGTGGATAGAATAGTCCAGCTTTTCAGTTAAATTCAAGTGTGGGCTAGGAGAAGAAAGGCTCAGTAACTTGCAATGTTTGAGAAATCATTATGACTCATTAACACAAATTTCCTAAGTGTTCTTAGTTTTCTATGCTAGTCACCAATGATGTTTGCAAGTCTACTTTTTTTCCAGCACTTATAAGAAATTGAGCTTTGTATTACTTTTTTCCGTCACAAAAACTTTTTATCGTGATTTGATAGAAATTTTTCGAGTTTAGTTCCTTTTGTTGCCGTATATTTAATTTTGGGTTAAAATATTAGCATTAGAGGGAATCTCTTCAATTATTTTTCTCTGTAAGGCCAGTCTGTGTTTAGTTGCAGACTGTGGTATTAGGCATTATGGCCTCATTCTGTGAAACCATGAAACCTTGGAGCCATTTTTCCAGTTCTGGAGAACCTTGGTAGTGTTTGCTTGAAAAGTCCCAGCTGAAGGCTCTGTGCAAGGTGTTCAGCTGTGGCTGTTCAAAAGGATCTTCATCTTCACCTGAGCTCTTAAGAGTAAGGTTGGCTTTGATTTTTGTTCCTTGTCACCCTAGGGAAGAACAGTTATTATTGAACAAAGCTGGGGAAGCCCCAAAGTGACAAAAGATGGCGTGACAGTAGCAAAGGCAATTGACTTGAAAGACAAATACAAAAATATTGGAGCCAAGTTAGTTCAAGACGTTGCCAACAACACCAATGAAGAAGCAGGAGATGGTACCACTACTGCAACGGTACTCGCCCGTGCCATTGCCAAGGAAGGCTTTGAGAAGATCAGCAAAGGAGCCAATCCAGTAGAAATCAGGAGGGGTAATTTTTTTCCCTTGTTTTTAATGTTTAATCACAGTCATTTATTTTTCATGTCCTAAATTTGACTGAGTGATGCATAGAGAACACACTTGCTTCTGTGACCTTGCTGGCTCTGAACAATTCTTCATTTTTCTAATAATTTTTACAGTTTTATGTGCAGTTAACTTATTTGTCATAGATAAACTCCAAAAGCCATTTCTGCATTTACTTCTGTGGAAGCCAGTTTGTGACAAATTTTGATCATGACAAAGTATCTCACACCAACTCCAAAAAAGGTCACCAGATACACAAAAGACAACATAGAACTAGAACTATTTGTTTTTGAACATGCAAAATCGATGCATTTTCTAGCATGGACTTTTTTCTTTTTAATGAAACCTCTTTGGTGGGGTGGGTGGCTGCTTTGTTTTTTTCTGTGCCATATACCTTGTTTTATTTACTCACAAGTATTTTCTCCATCTTCAGGGGTGATGCTTGCAGTTGATGCTATCATAAGTGAACTGAAGAAGCTGTCTAAACCTGTTACAACTCCAGAAGAAATTGCACAGGTTAGGAAAAAAAAACCACAATAAAATTTATCCCAAGTTTACAAAGCTGTTCAGAAAGAAGTTCTGTGTGGTTGGGTTTAGTGGAGTTGGGTTGTGTGCATGTGACACCTGGGCATTTTTCCTTATACATCGAGGTTCAAGTTATGTTTCACTGAATGATCCTCATGGTTATGCTTTCCTCTTCCTATTTTAACATTCCCAGTATGCTGCCTTCAGTTACACTGGTAGAAGTTAGTTCAGAATTAGGTTGTTTTTTTCACCTTCAAGTTTCATTCCTAAGTGTGGTCTTAAAACCTAAATTTTTGTACGTGGGAAGAACTGATGAGAGCAAAGCTGTGTTTGTGGATGGGAGGTGATGGCAGAGTTCAGAGGGTGTGGCAGATCACTCAGGTTGAGGGGGGTGCCCAGCTGGGTCTTGGGCTCCAGGTGTGCTGGTCTGAGTGGGTTATTCCTGCCTGTGGCTGCAGGTTCAGATGGCCTGTGTGTGTGAGCCCAGTGCAGGGAATCTGGCCCTGTGCTGGAGCTGTCCAAGACCTGTGAGCCCTTGAATAGAGGTCTTGGGCCCTGGGGTGGGTGTGCCACAGTCAGCTGCCCTGTCTTGTTATGTTTTAATTGAAAATGGTTATTCTGATGTTCCTTATAGTGAGAAAATAAATCACTTGTATTGTGAAGTGAGATGCAATGCTTTACTGTTTCAGGTTGCCACGATATCAGCAAATGGAGACCAGGAAATTGGCAATATAATCTCTGATGCAATGAAAAAAGTTGGGCGAAAGGGTGTGATCACTGTCAAGGTAAGAACTGGCCAACATACAAAGTGCAAAGTCACTGTCCTTCCTGCAGTTAGGGCTGGTTTCTGTCTCATGTGATGTAGCTGCTGCTGTTCACACCAGCTGTATCCCACCATAATTCCTCCCCATCTCCCTTAGATCAGGCTTTGATCATTGTTCCCTCTTACATCCCTTCTATTTGGAAAGAAAGCACATGAAACTGGTGTGTGGTCCAGAGACTGTCATTCTGTTGTGCACAGGATGCTAAAATTATACTTGTGCTTTTGGTCATAAATAAGGGACTTTTTAACATAGACTTTCTTGCATCGAAACAGGATGGAAAAACTCTAAATGATGAATTGGAAATCATTGAGGGGATGAAATTTGACAGAGGCTACATCTCTCCATATTTTATTAATACAACCAAAGGTGAGTTACCAATAACCCGTGTCATCCACCTTACAGAGGCTCTTGGAAATTACCAATAACTATAAAGGCTTTACAGTCCCTTACGCTGTGTGCCACAGCAAATAGGCAGGGGGTCCTTCCCCATCAGATTTTAACTTGGTAAAACCTTGGAGTTTGGGGGGTTTGTTTTCCTGCTTGCACAAAGAGTGGACAGTGTCCAAGCTAACATCAGGCTGGTCCTGCTGCACAGCAGAACAGTGCAGGACTGAAAGTGGGGTCTTGGAGAAAAGAATTTGTCTTGTTTTTTAATGCAGTTTAAAAGTGCAGCTGTTGCTCCAAAGTAGCTGTTAAAGGAATGCTTGGTATGTTTCTGTAATGGAAGTGTTCAGATAATGCATGTTGTTTCTGCAGGGCAGAAATGTGAATTCCAGGATGCTTATGTTTTAATCAGTGAAAAGAAAATTTCTAGTGTACAGTCCATAGTTCCAGCTCTTGAAATTGCCAATGCTAACAGGAAACCTTTAGTCATTATTGCTGAAGATGTTGATGGAGAAGCTCTCAGCACTCTAGTCTTGAACAGGTGAGGCTTAAAATCCATTCTTTTAGATGTTGCTTTTTTTTCTTATTTCCATCCTTTTAAAGGGTTACCTACAAGTGTTTAATTTTTCTATGGTGTAGTGCTGTTTGTTCTCTTGTCTGTGCCAAAGAAACAGCAGCATACTTTGTGTCAACTCGGAAACTCAGTCGTGTCTTAACTACCTTTTTGAGCAAAATCAGCTCAGTTTATGAAGGTGTCTTTGTTTGACTGTTAGAGCTGTACTGAAATATTGGGTTTAGTAATTAGACTCTGAACGCATGTGGAATGTTGCTCTCTGAATTTTTCTCTTCAGGCTGAAGGTTGGCCTTCAGGTTGTTGCTGTAAAAGCACCAGGTTTTGGTGACAACAGGAAAAACCAGCTTAAGGATATGGCAATTGCTACTGGTGGTGCTGTAAGTAATGATGTTTTAAGTACCTTTTTGCTTTTAAGAAATGTTAATGATATCTAAGGAGGAAAATTAAGGTGTATTTTTAGGTCCTTGGCTTGTATTTTCTGGGCTGCAGGCTGTGTTCTGTCTTTCAGAAATGTAACAGTAACTCTAATATCAGTATTTTCCTGGTTTTTTAAAATGTAGGCACTGAAAATTGCTGTGTAATACAGCCCTGGCCAACCATGAGTGGTACATCCTTTTAACTGAAGCCACACGTGATTTCCTTGCAGGATTTAGGCTGTTAAGGGGAAGGAGGAACTGCAAGACAGTATCTTAGAAATATAGCAAAGCTTTCTTGCTGCCTTATAAAACTGATTATCTCACAATTGCCTGAACTCAAGTGTGGCAAATATAATTGTTTAAAATGTGTAGAATTAATGGAATGATTTTCTTAGTACTAAACTTTGCATGTACTTGATGTACTGATTAATGTCCCTTTGTGTGCCACTTGAAAATCATGGCATGATACTGGAACCCAAAGGAGGCCATTGAAGTAAAACTTCATATTTAAGCTAACTGCAGCACAAAGTAACCACCAAACTGTTTTAAAGTCTGTGAAGTACCAATATTTTTAACTTCTCAAAATACACAGAGGTGACTGGTGACAGGACCTGAGGAAATGCCATGAAACGGTGTCAGGGGAGGTGTAGGTTGGATATTAGGAAGAGGTTCTTCACCCAGAGGGTGGTTGGGCACTGAAACAGGCTCCCAGAGATGGGGTCACAGCACCGTGGTTCAAGAAGTGTTTGGACAGTGCTCTGGGACACATTGTTTGAGTCTTGGGTTTGTCCTGTTCAAGGCCAGGAGTTGAACTTGGATGATCCTTGTGGGCCCCTTCCAACTCAGGATATTCTATGAGGACTCTGTAACACTACTTTACTTCCCAGGCACTTTGAATCAGTTGAGCTCCACGAGTCAGGCATGAGTGAGAAGCTGCCAGTTTTCTATTCCATGAGAGTCAGTTTGTGAGGTACCTGCGTGCCTGGACTCTGTTAGGAGAAGGGAAGAGTGTTGTTTAACTGCAGTAGTGTGATTATTTTGCACCATTAGCTGTATGTGTTCATGTGCCTATAGATAAAAACCTGATGTATGGGGGAACCTGTGAATTCCAGCTTTTCACATAATTTCTTTCAGGTGTTCGGAGAAGAGGGTTTGAACCTAAATGTGGAAGATATTCAGCCTCATGACTTCGGTAAAGTGGGAGAGGTCATTGTGACCAAAGATGACACCATGCTTCTGAAGGGCAAGGGTGAAAAGGCTCAGATTGAAAAGCGCATCCAAGAAATCATCGAGCAGCTTGAGGTCACCACCAGTGAATATGAAAAAGAGAAGCTCAATGAGCGGTTGGCCAAACTCTCTGATGGAGTAGCAGTATTGAAGGTATTAAGAGATAATGAACTAAAGCTGTGTTTAGGCTTCTTGAGTGCTGAGGTATAGAGGATTGCCAGCATGGGAGAGGCTGGGTTGGCTTCCTGGCACTCGTCAGTGCTCTTGGCTGTTAATTTGGGGGCAGCAGTGTTTAGCCAGCAGTGCTCTCCCACCTGGGCTCCCAGTGCGGACCTTGACGTGGTGCTTTGCTGCTCGTAGGTTGGTGGCACGAGCGACGTTGAAGTGAACGAGAAGAAAGACAGAGTGACGGACGCCCTGAACGCGACCCGCGCTGCCGTGGAGGAGGGAATCGTCCCGGGAGGCGGCTGCGCTCTGCTCCGCTGCATTCCAGCCCTAGAGGCCTTAACTCCGGCCAACGAAGATCAGAAAATCGGTGAGGACGTTACTGGAGTGTGGGTGTGGAAGTGTTGCCAGTAGCCTTTCCCTTAGCTGATTGTGAACAGCCATTGCAGACAGATGAAAAATCTAATAATGCTTAAGAAATTGTATGGCAAATCAAATGGAAAAAGGCTTTGTGCTATGTTACACATAAAGAGTACTCCTGACTTCTACAAAATATAGTAAACTAAAATGTGTGTGAATATCCTGCAAATATTTTGTTAGTTGACAAATGTCAAGTAGCAGAGAACCTCTCCTCCTGGAACTGATACAAATAGGTCGGAGGGTGCTGTGTATTGATCTCCAGCAGCACGTGCAGGCGTGCCTTGGCAGTGGGAGCAGTGTGTGCAACACAGCTCTAACCACGCTTTTTCTTGCAGGCATTGAAATAATCAAGAGAACGCTGAAAATCCCAGCAATGACTATTGCAAAGAACGCTGGTGTCGAAGGATCGTTGATAGTTGAGAAGATCCTGCGGAGCCCGTCAGAAGTTGGCTACGATGCAATGCTTGGGGACTTTGTAAATATGGTAGAAAAAGGAATCATAGACCCAACAAAGGTAACCTAAAAGTCTGAATTCTCAGCTTTTCCTCCCACCTCCTGTGATAGCCAGCAGGCTTTAAGTTATTTCTTCCCTGTTCTTTAGGTTGTGAGAACTGCTCTGATGGACGCCGCCGGTGTGGCGTCTCTCCTCTCAACAGCAGAAGCAGTGGTGACTGAGGTTCCCAAAGAAGAGAAGGAGCCGGCGATGGGAGGAATGGGTGGCATGGGCGGAGGAATGGGAGGCGGCATGTTCTAATTCCTGGGGTAGGGATGCATCATGAGCTGTGCTGTTGAAGACTGACAGTTCTGACTTCAAAAACTTGAGCTATCAGTGTCAGAGGGTGGATAGTGACTGAAGTGAGGCTGGTGTTGAAAAATCACTGTAACCATCAGTTACTGGATTTCATTTAACACACGTGTAATTGTTTACAGTCATTGTCCATGCCTACAGATAATTTATTTTGTATTTTTTGAATAAAGACATTTGTACATTCCTGATAACTGGGTGCAAGATCCATCTACCAAGGTCCTGATTTGAACTTAATTAAGGCACTTGATATTCTACTACAGAATTTCTTGGTGCTTGCCAGTACTAGGAAGAACTTGGAAGCCACTGTGCGTGAGACTAGACAATTGTGTACAAAGTAGGCAAATAGAGTTATGTGACCTTTATGTAATAAACTGCTCAAAAGTTACAAAATGTATCACCTTCTTCATCTGCCATAGTCATGGGAGAGCCTGGACAGCCTGCCTCTAAGATTTACTAGGAATAGACACTTTATGCTTGAAAAAATGACAGGGCATTTCACGCCGAGAAACATTCCTTTGTCTAGAATGTTTCTCAGAAATGCAAGTGACTTTAATTTTGGTAAGAAATACCTAAGCTGAACTGGACTTACAGTTCTTTGAAATATTAAACAATGCTCTGAAAACAAGGCACGTGCACTGGCTTTATTTTGCCCTGTCTACGCTGGTTGTTTCGTGTGCTTGAACAGGCCCAGTGCACCTTTGACAGTTCATGGGAAGGGAAGGTCCCTGAGGGTATCAAACAGGTAAGTCTTGCCTAAGAAAGGGTTTGCGGGTTTTTGAACCTTTGCTCAGGTGTAATATGTAGTTACCTCCTCACCTTGAGCCTACCAGTCTTGTCTTCCTTTCTGGTAAGGGGTTACAGAATTCAGTTATTTTGCACTAGATGCTGTTTTACCCTTAAAAATGTTGCCTTGCCACTTACTGGGTTCTTTTACCTGACGAAGGCAATGTCAGTGATGTGTAAAGTTGTCTGCTTCCAAACTGCAGAAAATGGTGTTCCCAAACTTCTGTATGTTCTCTCTGATTGCCTCAACAAACGAAATTGCTGTACAATTTCTCAGTGCTGTTAAACTAACCTCAATCCAGCTGTCACTTTCCTCAGTGTCCTGCTCTTAATGAACTGTCCTTCACAGAGGGGACTCGTGAAATGCCAGTTGCTCTTTCTGGAAAAGTAAACGATCTGAAACTGCTTGAGGGCTGTCTTTATTCTGAAACATACCTTCCTATGTTATGTAATGTGCTCTTCTGTGGTAACCATATCGGTTCCAGACACTTTGCAGAAAGGACCAGCTTCAGCAGCTGACCTGGAGCTTCACCTAACTTCAGTAAGGAAATGGGGTAATGCAAGGCAGCACACAGGATTTAAAATCTGTTTAAACCTATTCACCTGTGTTTCTTCAGAAACTGGAAAGTATTTATCTCAGGGACAGAAGTACTGAATGTGGATTTAATCAAGACAGCGGGTGCTGTCGTAATGGGCTGATAATTAAATGGTAGTATGGTAATGAAAAACCCCTAAGAACTAAGGGGTTTAGTGCTCTTGTATGCTTTTTAATGACAGCTGGCCGTGGGTGTGCTTGGCTGCAGGGAGTGGAGGACGTCTTGTTCCCTTCTTCCAGGGAGGACAGTACTGTGGTCCCTTGCTCTCAGAGAGGTAACACTTCCTTGTTTTACAGTGTGGGAACTGTTTGCATTAGATGAGTAACTAACCATAAGTGCAACTTTAAAGGGTGAAGGAGTGGAGGGGGGAAAGCTCAGTCTGCCAAATGTACTGCACAGTGATCAGTGTCTGAAGCCCAGATGGATCCACTGGGAACCCCTGGCTATACCTGAGACTGCTGCACTCGGATTACAGTACTCCTTAGGTGTATCCCCTGCATTTAGTTCCTGACAGTTGAGGGTGTTCTATAGCAGTTGCAGATCAGTTCAGGAGCAGCTGGAGACTCCCGACTCACCTTTGCCATTCATTTGGATTAAAACCACCCACTGCTCAGTGCTTGGCAAAGTGTTCCAATTCTCTGTGAAGCCAGAATGGCAGTTTCCCTTGGCTTGGGCAGAGCTGGCTGAGTTGGTGCCGTTAAATTACATTCACGAGACTAATAACTCAAGTTTGAGTTAATATGTTACAGTGCTAAAAAAAAAAATCATGAGCTTGGATAAGGCAGAACTTGGCCCGTGATTACAGGAGCCGTCTGGCAGTTAACGGCAGCCTGAGATATCCTGGGTTACAGTAGCTGCCAGTTGCCTGTTACTGATAAGGCTTTAAGTTGCACTTGATTGCAGCTTTTGAACTTTCTATACACATCTGGCTGAGCAGGTGTGTTTGGTACAGTATAAAATCTTAACACACAGCTCAGATAAGAAATAGATGCCCCAAAGAAGGAGCCTGGCACTTTGTACAAATGAAGTGCACAAACAAGGTTATAACTGAGGTGGTTACAGTTGTCCCTTTACGTCTGATGAACTTCATGGAGCATCAGCTCCCGAGGTATGCTGGTTTCTGGGCCGTGGAGTTTGGATGCTCTTCTTTCAAAGGCAGCAACCATCTGCTTTACCACTTCATCAAAAAATAGTGTAGCGAGTTTTGAGTGTAGAAGTGAACGAAATTCAAAAGAAACCTGTTTAAGATAATAAGAGAAGAATTATTTTTCCTGTTGTCTACTGTTGTGGTAAAATGCTGTTACAAATAGACAACTCTATTAAAGAATCTCCAGTGAGGTTTGCAAGTTAAGTTGTGGGAGAAAGAAGAGTTAAAACTGAGGTAAAGGTGAGTGTGTCTGTGAAGAAAAGCTGTGTTCCTTGGTCTCAAGACTGTTCCCCTGGGCTTTTCAGTTAGAAGAATCCTTTCATTCAGCTCTCTGAAGTAATCATTTACTTAAACTGTCTTTAATAAATAACATCACAAAACAGATTTGGGAAAATGAAAAACTACTGACAAACAGTAACTGTTACTTTGTGCACAGAATCAACTTGGAGGACTAAAGTTGTCTGAAGAAAATCCTGCGTGGCAAGACAGCGGACTTACAGGTAAGCTGGAGCACACCCAAGAGACTTTACAGCAGCTTGAAATAGTTACTTATTAAATGCCAATATTTTAAATCAGTCCCTCTTGGTGGCAGTAGTTCTGGTATGTTCAAACAAGCAGTTTACTGGCTAAAACTACAGATTTGGTTTGTTTTGTATCTCCCACGTGAACAGCTCCCACTCCCAACCTCACATGGGCAGTCAGTGGAATGGATTAAGATGTAAGTATTTGTGTCATTCCTGAGAAATCAGCAGATTCAATGCCAAATGGAGCAAATACAGCTTCTCCCAAATTCCTTATAAGCAATGCACATTAACCACAAAGCAGTAGCACTGAAGTAACTAAATTACTTGGCCCAAAAGCCAAGTGTAGCTTCATTTACATTTTCTTGACCTCAAGCAACAGTAAAATTAACATACATTTTGTAAGTCAGAGAGCTGTCATTCAGGGCATGCAGAGTTCTGCAGAGCAGGGATAATGAATCTGGCATCATGCTCAGGAATTACGTAAATCCTGAGGTGTGGTACATCTACGATACATACACTTACAAAGTTTGCAGATGGTAAGAGTGGTGGCGTGTTTCAGTGTATGTACCAAATCATTTCAGAGCTGAAACCAAACTGGGAAAGTTCCCTGCTGTATGTGTATGTCTCCTGGAATCAGGCTGGCAAAACAGGATACAGCACCTTCTGGGAACCAGCATAACCCAAAACTCGAGTAACGTTTCTAAAGCAAACCAGTGTTCTTGAAATCAAAGTTTTCTCTCGACTATCTGTAATTGCACAGTGTGTTTTGAGGAGTTTGTTGTGAAATCCCTGTCTGCAGGTGCCCAAGGCAGGACCAGCAGGGCAGGAATGAGAGAGAAGGGTTCAGGCCTTAGGGAGGCAGCCCTGGCTCAGCTGCACTGGCTGCTGCTGCCTCAAAAAGGGGTGAGCAGTAAGAAGTGTTACCCCAAAACAGTAAAAATGTTCATATCCAATGCAGTTTTGACTCCCTTTACGTGACCTGAAATGTCAAAAACGTGGCTTTGGTATGGGAGGGGTGTTTGTGTGTTTCCTCACAAACTCTCTATTTAGATTATAGGTTTAAATAGTTGCTTAATTCAAGTTTTCTCAACTTGGGTTTTTATGGCTTGGTATTTAGAGCTTTGGTTAAAAGCTAGCTTATATACTGGTTAGTAGCAGGCACTGGCACTTATTTCCCTGGAGAAATTCAAATATCGTGAGCAAATAATGTGCAAACATCATGAACAAATCCTATAAGAAATATATTTTTTTGAGTGCCACTAGATTCATTTTTATTCTTGTACCTTGAGAAGTGAAATATATTAAGCTGAAAGTTTTAAACCCAAGGAGGTTAACGTGCTAGTTTCAAAATACCCCAAAAGCTTTTTCCTATTTACTGAAGATAATTTTCAAAGTAGAGTGTTCCAGTAGATGGCAGCAGGATTAACCCATCTCTGTGCAGTTTGCAGCCTGCTGTGATCCCCAGCCTATTTATGTGCTCAATGCAACTCCTACACTTTATGCTGTAAAATGCAGGAAAAAAATGTGATGACAGACTAAACAGACAACACTGAAAAGCAATAACTCGAGTGGAAAACTACTTGTCTGGGAGTAAAATCAGGGTAAATCAGATACTGGATTTGAAGAGCAATAGTTTGGGCTGCAGTGATATCCTGTCACAGATTAGAAAGATTAGACAGGAAAAATCTATTTGCCAGAAGGAAGAAGTAAGACTTAAAACACATGACAGAGTAAAACTGAAAGCCAGGAAATCAAATTGACCAAACTGCAGGCCCAACAGGACAGATGGTACTAGAAAATAGGTGCTCTCCCAACTTAGGCTGTAGAATAATTAAAGGAAACAGCAAAGTATGTTTAGCATTTCCCCCTCTGTATTTGACTGTCTAAAAACTTCAGTGTGTTTAGAACCATATGGTGAGAGGTGCCTGTCCTGAGACTGTTTTTTGATATCTGGACACCTCACAGAAGGTTCCTGTCTCTAAAGGACACTTCAGTGGTTTCCATGTGGTCAAGTTTGCAAAATACTTCTTGGATATTATCGACTAAAACTAACTTGTTTTCTGTGTATATATGTTTAACAACAAGTACCAGGCATTAAAAGAAACCCTCCCACAGTTGAAGTCAGTGTTTCTAATTAAGGCACTGCTCCTTAATTACCATACTTACTGAAAAATCCAATGTACATGTCCTTGGATATCCAGGGATACCTGGGCTCAAACGCCATACTGTTTCCAAGTGATTAAATAGCTTTCCATCTGTGCACGATGCCTAAAATAGAGTTTAAAAAGTCAAGCTGCAATTAGGCTTTCACAAATGTGGCAAACTGGTATCGCTGAAGTTTGCATTTGCATTTCTTGGGCAGTGACAGTCACAGCGAAGTTGAAACTGTTCTCACAGCACAGCCAGCAAGAGGTACCAATTGTGTCATTTATGGCAAAATAACTGAATCCCTTTTAAGGGAGGGGGGAAATTTGTGTGTTGAGCATCATGGAACAGATCTGTGGCATGATGAACATCGTGCTAGTTACGTACCAGGGTTTTGAACAACACTGCTTTAAGCAAAGGACATGGGTATTTACTGGGGTTTTAGGTAGATATACTTTATTACATGTATAGAATGTTTTAGATAATGATATATGGACTGGTGGCTTTGGGCCATAGGAATGCTTAGCCCCAAGACAAATGGGTTTGAAGACAAACTCTGAAGATCCTCTGTCACAAGATCCTATTGTGACCAGGAGCTGCCACAAAGTCAGTGAACATACACTCAAGTTCATGATCAGCTTATACACTGCCTTTTGGCTCCAGGCAAGCCCTGTGTGGCTGGTGCTTTAGGAGGGCTTGACTACAGTCCTTTAGAGCAGTGAAGTATAGTCAATAGTTGGCTTTATAACTTTCATGGCAATAGGGTCTTTATTTTCACTCATTTCCTTTTAGCACACAGAGCTGATTCTGAGTGGCTGTATTTATAAAAGAAAAAGATGGAAAGACCGGTTCTTCAAAATCATCCAAATACATAATCTCAACTGGGTTAGAATTTGGAGAGAAAATTTCTGTAACTTTTGTAATATTTTTTTTTCTTTTTTTACAAGTTCTTATTGTTACCACAAGCAGCTCTGCTCCAACAACACCACCCACGAGGAATGGGTGTTGCTTGGGTTGGAAAGCTGTGGTAAGGTGAGTCATCTCAAGGACTAATCAGCAGCACAAAAACACCTACATTTTTCTTTCTAGGAATGAAATGATGCAGGGCCTTGCTACTTCTACAACAGAAAGAAGGGAGTACAGGGAAGATTAGACACAAAGAGCTGGGCTTGCTTCCCTACTGCTGCTGGAAAAACGGGAAAACTGCCACTGTGTCCGCCTTGCTCCCAATCATATGAGTAGCAAACTCACTCCATGCTTTCCTCCTCAGCAAAGACTGCTGTTACCAGTCTGATTTTTCAATTGTTTAAGTGCTGCTGCCTTAAGCAACAGCAACAAAAAAAAACCCAAAAAAACCCCCCACACACAAAAAAAAACCCAAACACACACACACAAAAAAACCCCCATCCCATTTTGTCACCACATGCAAGGTGCCTTTGCCCAGAGTTGCTTCAGAGGAGAGTGAAATAATCCAAGCACACAGTGGCTTCTCTAGAAATGTCCTACAGTCATAGGAACATAATGTAAATCTCTAGGAACAGAAATTGCAGCAGAGAAAAAGCCAATGAGTCCAGGAGGAGAAAATCTGAACAAACAGTTTTCCTTGCTACTTCTGTGGGTTTTTTTCCTGAGACAGAAACACCTCTTTTGAGTGAATTAAGAGGGAAAAAATGTTGGTGAGCCAGTTTGGTAGCTGTGTGAAAGAAAAAAGCCTGTCTTGTCAGGGAAGAGTAGAAGAGGAAAGCTCTCAGCATGTAAAACACACATTTCCCATTGTACCCACTCAACTTTCTTAATAAAGGGAAAAAATATTTTTTTCTTTCCAGAATCAGTAAGTGCATTAAATAAAAGCACTTTGCATATTCCTTTTCCAATTTACATCTTCCCTGTACTTCAGAAACTCATTTTCTGTTAAGTGTCTCTTATTAGGAAGCCTAGAAATAGAGTATTCAAACAATTATCTTGAACAGCAACCAATTGTTGTAATTTCCACTAATTACTCCAAAACAGTCAGGATCTGCCACACAAAGGGAGAGGCAGTTTTGCTGTCAGGAATCTGTTCTGAGCCATTCTTTACCAAAACAGGTTTAAAAATATAAGGTAAGCAAATATTTAGAAGATCCAGGCATCATTTAAAATTTCTGCCTTGACCCTTTTCTACCTTTCTTTTAATTACTGAAAAGCTGAAAGGAGAAATACAACTGTTTCTCTTCTGAAAAAAATAATTGTAAAATATTGACTTTAAATCCACTCTTGCATTTTCTCATCAATGTATTGAATAACAAGCTCTTCAGCAGATCCTACACTTATGTTTAAGGCCTTTCATATTAACTAGTTAAAATTGTGAAAAGTAATGACAAATAGCAACTTGCTAAGGCATCAGAAGCTAATATTATCAAAGATAATTTTTATGTCAAAGATAACTTTAAAGTGAGTACTGACTTTGTATTTAGAGAGTCTTGGACAAAATTATAACAAAAACAAAGCAAAAGTGTTATATCTTCATTAATGGCTGCCATCTTCTCCAGCAAAGGCAAGTTAAAAAGTGATTCCTCCTTCTCCCCCATGTGGTGGGATATGTTTTAAAAGCACGTGCAAATTCTCCCCCAGTTTATATAAAATCCTTAAAGAAAAGCAATACAAGTTTTGAGCCACAGAAAAAGCTTCCAGCATCAATTTTTTTTCGAAGCAGGATGTTCTTGGAATATTTGAATGTCAACAACAAATGTTAAGGAAAGTTAGGAGAGGAAAAAAAAAAACCACAGTTACCTTAACTAAATGTGGTCTCACTAGGGTAACAACTGATGTGTACCTCTCTACTACGGGAGGGAATCCTATTTCCAGCTGTGCTTTGCAGTATCCAGAGCGCTTCGAGAGTATGTCTGACTTTTTACACCAAGGAACAAACAGTTTGTAATTCTCCACAACAGCAACAACTTCGTACATTTCCTGCATAGAATACCTGGAAACAGAAATATGAGCGTTAGGGTTACAAGGTATTTTAACTTTGATTCAGTGTCAAAGATGGTATAAATGGTGTGGGCAGGCAACTACCAATGGTTCTGGAGATTAAAAATGCAGCTTTGCCAATTAAGAGGAAAAAAAAGTAATAAATTGTTGATAGTCTTTACATAAAGAAGCAAAATAGCACACACCATCCAGCAGTAAAGTTGGTGAACAGTGACTGCTTTCTCTCTTAAGTATCATGTAAATATGCATATATTTCAAATGAAACATATTTTTTTTCAGCACAGCTCTGTCTTCATTGAGGTAGGTCTTAAACATTCCACATAAAAAAATCCACACTTCATGGCTACCAAGACAAGGTGTATCAAAACTCAAGTACTATATTTAATAAGGTTTAAACAGAGCAACACTACCTTCCTCACATCAGCCCAAATTAAAAAGCTTAATTAAAAAAATAGGTGCAATGGAAAGACCTTCCAGCGTCACAGAATGGCTGAGGTTGGAAGGGACCTCTGGAACTCTTCCAACCCCCCTGCTCAGGCAGGATATGGAAATCAGATGAAACACATAATGGCAACATTTTAGTTGATTCTACTGTAAGGTGGCAGAGTATTACTAGCTATGGGCTTTAATTTTTAGTTCTGACTCAGAAACAGATGGGCTTCAATTCTTTAAAATGAAGCATATGTTCAACAGTACTCAGCAGTGAGTACTCTTGGATAAAGGCCCTTTTTTAGTGACTGTGCAGATCTGTTGCAGTTCAAGAACTATCATGTAAAGGAATGTTAAGTAAAGTCAAATTATGCTAATAAAAAAGTAATTGATACTATTGTGGACCAGAGACTGGGGGCAGATCCCAGTATTGTTAAATGAACTGGAATTTTCCCACTAGCTCTAAGACAAACTGGATTTCAAAATCTTTTTCTATGTGTCTTAGTTTCTTCATCACACAACTAATTATTTTCCTTCTTTTAAAGAAAGCAGAAAATCTCGAGAACTACAATGTAGCGTACAGGCAAACATTAGCATGGATTTGGGACAGAATGGAACAGAGTTTTCACACTTGTTGGTTTGTTCACATTTTACCAGATGAAATTATTGCTGTATTACTCCCTTTCAAGGTTGGTTTTGTTTTGTCATGGAACAGAACAGTTATTTCTGCTCTTTCTTTCTGTGGGCCAAGGGTTTTGGGCTCCTACTTTTTTTATACTCAGTTTCAGACTGGTAAATCCTGATCTTTACAAATTCTGAAAATCAGAACTCCTTTTTACCTTCCAGTTGGGCAGAGTCGTGGGGCTGTGTCTGTAGGGGTAGGGGTTTTTAACTTCATTTGAACCTTCTAGTGTTTCAGATTAATTACAGCAAATATAAAAGCAATAAGCATTTGAAGTTTCTTTCCACAGTTTTATACAAACCCTATAATTCTTCTTTCAGAATATTCTTTTCTTTTATTTACTAGTGGTGCAGCAACGTTGAAGAAATTCCTTGAAAAAGTCTGGCTTGTTACAGGTACTTGCAGGGGAGAAGTTCTGGTCATCAGAATACCACAAGAAGCCAAGTGCCTGAAACAGTGAAAATGCTTTTAGATGTGTTTCATATCAGCAAAATAAGTAACAACACATTCAGGTGGGACAAACAACCTGTTGTATAACATTCCAGTAAACGTCAGTCAGATGGAAAAGCAAAGGCTCATAACAGTACACAAACTGTCAAGCAACATTCTTTTTCCTTAAGAGAAACTAAAAATAGCCCCCAGTCATGACCAAAGGAACTGGCAGAGTGAAATACAAAGGCCCTCATTAAACACTTGAGCACATGGCAGCCTGAGTTCATGTACAAGTCTCACATGCACTTAATTTGCAGAACAGGTTTTCCTAGTAGCAAAATCGAGGCGTAGTTTGCAATACTTATCCCTTTTGGAATACACTAAGTAGAGGAGATTTCACTTGGAGATACAAAGCTGAACTCTGGTGCCATCCTTCTCCTAAAAGGACAATTTAATTTTGAAAGTCTGTTCAGAAGGTGCATTGTTACCCAGCTTTCAAAATTTCCTTCAGAAAATATAATCAAACCCTTGGACACAGTGTTTTCATAAATAAAACTTAAATTACCTGTAAGAGGACGAGTAACCTTAAGATTGCACCTCAGTGTTCTCTGTTTGTGAACATCTACATTAAAATCCAAAAAATATTTGCTGTGATTAACAGTTCTGATTTTGCTGAGATCAGATATATCAAAATGCAAAATGCTGCCTCAAACGTTCTGATTTTTGGCTCCAGGAAATTAAAAATGCTACTCTTTGTCCTCAATGACTTTACAAACATAAGCTAAAGAGTAACCCAGGTCTTTTACTGTTCTTTCTCTAATTAAACAATCAGGACTCTGCATCTGGATTGACATAATCAGAAAGGGAACCAAACTTCCCTACTTAGCACTAGGCTTCTTTGGGGGTCTGTTTGGTTGTTTTGATGGGTTTTTAAACACAGTGAACAGATAGATGCATTAGATGCATTTTTTCCCAGCCACCAAACTAATCTAGCAAATTAGTTACCAATTTTGAACAATTAAACTGAACGTGTTCTTTAAAAAAATCAACATAGAATTCTAAAGAAATATAGTAGTAACCCATGACTGAGCACACCAACTTATGTGGTCACTGTATTAGGAGACAGGCAAATAATAAATTGGTATTGAGTTAGAGGAAAATAATCATCATTAGCAGATGGTTAGAAACAGTCTGTATAGACTTCTTTAAAACCAATTATGCAACTGTGACATGAAGCAAGATGAGTGACAAACAGAGATTGTAACCACCGCAGTTGAAAAGAAATTATTTAAGATGGGACAGAAGTACTGTGTCAAAATTAAGAAAGGATAAGTAAACTTTAAAAGCCTTTAGACAACAACTCTGCAAATGTTTGCAGCTGTATCTCAAAGGAAGTGGTCATAGTCTGTTTTGTTTCCACACAAACTGGACAAGACTTAAGGAAAAGCTTTGACAATTGCTTTGACAGGAAGCTGGAAGGGTGCCAGTAACATCGTAGCTGCCTCAGCCCAAGACACAGAAAGTGTTCAAATGTATGGACCAGACCTCATTCTGCCCAACAGATTTAAATCACTTTATCTGGGGCTATGTACAGCACACAGTCCAAACTGGTCTTGTCTCTTGGTTTTATCTCTTGGTCTGTTTTTACTGTAAGGCTGTGCCGGTCTATTGTTTCATACAGTTTTATCTAAACTTGTTTCAGCTGCAAGGCAGAAAAACAGCCCCTGCAAACAATCCCTTGGCTGCTGTAAGACAATGTCCTTTTCACCATTATTTTGCCACTCCAGGCAGACAGGGTTAAGAGGTTACAGTGCTAACAAGCATGGTGAGACTCCATCCCTCTCCTGATTTTATCTGAAGAATAACAGACGCTGTGAGAATGTGCTGGGCTTGGTCCCAGTTGAGGACAGCAGATCTCTGCAAGAAATCCCAGCAGCATGGGTTTCCATGGACTGTTTTTGTGAACCTGACCTGGGCCACAGAAGAAAAGCCAAGTCCATGCTAGAATTCAGAATCCTGCCACCTCTGTGTTTGCCCTCTGCCTGTAACAGAACCGTCCCCCCCTCACACTGCTCTTACTGCATCTTCCACTCCTGCCACTCGCTGCTTTCTCCCTAAGCATTTGGGCACTGATCACAGTATCACCTGACCTCCATGACCTGAAAAGGAAGCATTTCTGGAGTATGATGTGCACATGTAAGTAATCTATATTCAGTGATTTTTTTTTAATAGCTACACAATTTTCTAAGCCTAAAATGTATTTTTGAAAAAAAAAGGGATCTCCAATCCCTCACTGTAAAGACTGACATTAGTGCTGAGAACATGCCAAGGCAATTGTGTTTACTTTACCGAACTGATACTTCCATCAGGTTAGTGATATCTGATGGCCACTTTATGGACATGAGTTGATCCCATTCAAATTCTTTCTTGACAAAGAGTTCATATCCCAAAAAATGAGTGTACCAGCAAGTGTCCTCATTAGCATCTCAGTCTGAATAGGCAGAAGAGACTATTTACCCCTTACAGCCTGCTGCTCAGCGCAGCCAGGGTTCTGCCGAGCTGGCAGCAGGTACAGTGTGCACACCAGTGACAACTGCAAAGCCAAAGCATCCCCAGCTTCAAGGCTACAGATAACGCAGCTCCAGGTTTGACCCACCACTGGCTTTAAACCAGCTGCCAAGGCTCTCCCAGCTCACACCAGAAACATCGTCAAACTTAGTGTCCAGTTAGTTACCTAACGTGTCTCCTTATACCAAACACTCTTCCCAGCAATTGATTATGCCCTCGAGACTCAAATAAATTACTTTTTAAAACAGAACTTCTTGTTTACCAGGACTGAACTAATTTAGTATTGCAAACACATCCTTAAGATTCTACCACAAAGGATACACAGTAAGAAATGTGGCCCAAGGTTACATTATACCACTGCACGGTAACAGTGATGCCAAATGACTGCTTGAAATTTGACACCGTGAACCAACATCTATTCCACTTTCTGACAGTTTTTATGAGGATGACAGACTTTGCCAAAGAAACAGAGAAGCACTGCTATAACCTTTTTTCTTCTCCTAACATTTCAAATCACGCTCTCTCTCTCTCATCTGCTTCCTCTTTTTAATTCCAGTTACAAGATTAACTCTTCTCCAAAGCACATTCCTTTTCTCGAGTTGTGGCAGCCAGCCTTCCATGTGCTCAGGGGAGAAGGAACATGTTGCCTTTATCTGAAGCGAAAGCCACCCGGGCGTTTCACTCAGTTTTTAGTTTCTCTGCACTCGCAGCCGCCTCGGACAGGGAACAGGCGAGTTCATCACCGGGGAACCGGCCCCTCTCTTTCACCCCCGCGCTCACCGCGCCCCGCGTACCTGCCGCCGGCCCCTCCGGCCAGCGCCCTGGCGAGCGCCGCTCCGCTCCGCGACATCCCGGCCCGCCTGTCCCCTCCTGTGGCGGCGCGAGGCCGGCCCGTCCTGCCAGCGGGGCCGCGCAGTCACGGGACGGCGCGCGCGGCCGCGGCGCTCCCCGTGATTGGCCCGGCGGCGCGCGAGCCCCGCGCGCGGCCATAATTGGGCTTGTGGGCGCGGGGAGAACCCTCAGTGCCCCCCCTCCCCTGTCCCGGTCCCGTCCCGCCTCGTCCCGCCCCGCCTCCCGCAGAGCGCCTGGCCGGGGGTCCCCACCGATGGACCTCTCTCCGTGGCCCCTCAGCTGGAGCTCGTCTCGCTCCTGCTCGGTGCGGGCTCAAGGTTACGGTCACCAGCGTCATTAAAACTCAACAGTGCGGCCACAGACCCGACCGTAACCACAGAGCGTCGTTTTAACACAAGCTGAAGCAAAGAGCTCATTATTTTCTCATAGTTCACCTTTCAAATACAGCCTCCCTCAACGAAAACCTGCTTTGCAGTTACAGTGCGACTGACGAACTACTGCTTAAATGTAACTCATCACGAATTTCATAGTTTGTGTAATATGTGTTACATGTAAGTCGTTTAAAGGTAAGTCTGCAAAATCTATTTCCATAAAATAGCTTGGCTGGTTTGGGGTTTTGTGTTTTGTTTTGTTTAATTTAGTACCTGGTGGACTGGTGGCCTTCTGACTGGGAATCTTGAACTAAGTCTAGTATTTACTCACCCTGAACTTGAACAAGTGTCTGGGCTGTGTCACACTAGAAAACCAGCCTGGATGCATTGTTATCAATGTCTCTCCAGCTATGTGAAGAACCCATTCCCACCCAATTAAATGCAACTAGAACTTTAAATCCAATGAAAGCTATTTAGTCAATGCATTGAAAAGCAAGAAAATTTCTGGACAAAAATAACTGTTCCAACTATGTAAGCCCACAACAACATCCTCTTCAGAAAAGTCCTCCTTTTTTATCCCTCCTTATTTATCCCAGTGCCCTTGCCATTAGCAAAACCACTCATCATTAAACAAGAACATCACCAATTTGGGTGACTAAAACTAGTTGGAGCAGCTTTTACCACCTCAGGGCATGGTGTTCTTCAGATAAACTGTCCTGTAGCATATTCCTATTATCTTGATGTAAAACAGAAACATGTGAAAACCCATGTTCTCCTGTGCAGGTTAAAAACAAGCAGCCAATCCAGAAACACGAACAAAACCCTGATCCTAGTCTCCCACCTCGTCCTCCAATCCTTATTACTAAACTCATCTGTGTGTTTTGCAACTTCCATCAGAGCTGCTCTTATTTGCTGGTGTCTGTGTTTGCCATGGGAGTTTGTTCTGTCTCGTTGTTCTATCCTGCTCTGTGGGTGAGGAACTGCCTTTTCATCAGTGTGAGATTGATATCTTTCAGAATAACTGAAGAGTCAGGTCTTGAGAGGTCCAAGATGACAGATGTCTAAGGCATTCTGAGGGTTTTTTTGCCTTTTTTGTTTTCTCCTGTAGGCTCAGGATTGCAGTCATTAAACCTTGCTCGATACCTTTTGCTAGAGAAGAGATGTGCATTTGCTAACTTTGACAGGAGGAGGGGCCCAAATTAATACTTAACACCAGAGGGATGCAAACCATTTCCGGTACATCAGAAAGAGAAGTATTGTGTGGTCACCTAGAATTTTTTTTCTATGTGCTCTTTTTTTTAACACCACCATCATGAGCAAAGGTTAGGTTTAAACTCTGATTATGAGATTTATCCTATTATAAAACAATTAAGAGTTTTAAGGACACCTCTAAGTGGGCAGAGAAACAGTCAATCCTGGATGAGAAAGCACATCCCTGTGTAAAAGCAGGTTATTTTTACACAACTTATTCAGTTCTATTTCTACAGATTACTGAAAAGGGCAGCTGATTTAATATGTTCCTCTAAGAGGTAAAAAGTAAAGCAAAATTATAGCCATTGTACTCCTATTCATATATTAGTTTTGAATACTTGCCTTTGAAAGATCTCAAAATATCTCACAATTGTACATTTAGGCTAAGAAAGATGATCTGCAAGCATGGGTGATGATTAAGTTGCTAGTTACATGGTCTGCAAATGATGCAGCTAGGAATTAAGGGCAGATTTACTATTTCAAGTGGATTAATCAGGAGCTACAATATAAAATCACATGAATTTTCTTACATTTCACATAGCACCAGTGAACTTGTAGTAATTGAAGTATTTGGCTGTAAACCTGTTGTGTAAAGGATTAGATTTGTTAGACCTTTCTAAGATTTTGTGAGCCTGCAAATCCAAAAAAGGTTGAAATCTCAGTGGACACTTGCTCACAGCCAGTTTTGAAATCCAGCTGCTCTGTTCTTACTCTGTCCCACTTCCAAAATAGTACTGCCTGTATTTATTTAACTGCTAAGGAAGAACGTGATCCTCACTAACCCACTCAGACACGGGGCTCAGCTCTGGCAGGCTGGGGGAGGGTTGAGGGTTGCTGCTGGGGAAGGGTTGTGTCTTGGGCTTCTCCAGAGGGCTGGTGTGGCCCTTCCCCAGCTGCCCTCCCCCTGCCAGCCCTGGGTGTGTGCCAGCGGTGCCAAGGGCTCTGTGGGCCTGAAGCCTGGCTCCTCTGGAGACAGAATCTACAAAAAACATCCCTCCAGGGGTGTCCACAGGGATAACAACCCCATCCCCTCTTCCATTTCTGTTCCTCAGCACGTCCTTGCTAGCACTGACACACAAAGCAGGGGTGGTTTGTGTCCAGGTTACTCACACACCTTCAAAGTGCGTGTTTTCAACTCACTGGCTTTCCACTGACAAAAAGGATCCTCTCTACCTTATTCCTTCTTGACATTGGAAGCAAAAATGGGACTGGAAGAGATTTGATTTTGTGCTATTTTCTTTCTTGCTCATATTTTAAGTTTCTATAGAGTTGAAACATAGTTGCTGCTGTTAAATATTTCTTCACTTTGGTTTAAGAATTTTTGCTCCCACCTCTAACAGTGAACATGAACATCAGTGAACTGTCCCTGGCACATGAAGCTAAGCACAGACCTGGGGGAAAATGAAGCACTGGGAGTTTAGACCAGGTTTGTAGCTTTTCTGCATAATCTCAGCTCATTGTACAATTCTTCACAGCGTTGTGTGTGGGGAAAAAAATGAATACAAATAAGAGGGTCTTTTTGGAAGAAGCAGCAGCAGGAGGGTGTAGTCAGAAGCCTGGCTTCTTAGAGTGCAGCAGTGCCAGAAACTTCTACTGGCACAATGGATGGGGTCGATCAAGGACAGGCAAAGTGTCTGGATACTTCTTCAGCAGCAGTGCCAGCCAGAGGCAGCTTAAGCTGCCCATGAAATTGGACCTGAATCTTATGTAATGCGGGACCTCACAGGTCTGTAATTTAGGTGTGAGTCCAGATCTGCAAAGCTTATGCACTCTTAAATCCAATCTGTTTCAGATCCATACAGGAACCTCTGTGAAGTGTGTGTGCATGTGTGTGTGTGGGGGAGAGGGATGGGAACCTGGGCAGGAGAAGTAGGACTGGGAAACCACTATGTAGCAGCCCTGTCTGTATCCTGTGGAAACTGTGTGATGGAGTTGTTGTTCAGGAGGCAAAAGTCCATATTCAGGGCTCTGACAGGCAGACACAAAGAACCTGGGGCAGCACACAGAATTTGCCAGGAAAGCAGGGAAGAGGCACAAGCAGAAAGCAGTTTTCTTGTTGTTTCATCACAGCACAATTCCTGTTTGTTCTTTGTTTCCCTTTTATGTGGGAAACGGCACATTCCAAAATGACTATTTTAAAGTGTTCCTTGGGATCTCATCCCTGAGCTCAGTTCTGTTTAATAACAGAGGAAATGTAATATTTCAACTGTTCTGCTTAGCATAAGTTGGAAGTCAGGCCGAAGGAACAAGAGAAAGTTACTGCAAATTGATCTGAGTGAATCTGAGCATGTGACATTTCCTTAAAATAGTTGCATGCATTGAATTCCTGCAGTGGGGAGTTAGTGTCTGCCTCAGCCTCACTCCCACATCTCCCTGGCCAGCTCAGGAAATATCTCCTTTTGTAGACTGTGAGTATGTGCAAGTGCTTCTTTCCAGAAATGCAGAATGTGAGTTCAGTAACTCTAAAGAATCAGAAGACTCTCTGCACCTTCAAACGACAGTTGCTCTTTGGAACATTTGAGTACATGTAGTTCTGTAAAATATTACAAACAGAACTGTTCAACAGACTTCTGCAAACCAATCAATACAAAGCAGACAGATCTATAGATCAATTAGCTGATCAAATGTACATGTTAGCACAAACACATGACCTTGGCATTATTTATTTGCCTTATGACAACCCTCAAAAAGCCAAAATGTGACCTACCAACTTTAATAAGGGGAGTGATCGGTGAGGAGTCAATATGAGTTTTGCCATCATGCATTTATCACCCATTTTTGCAAATAGTTTATACACTTTACCTTACCAGAAGTTTTCAAACTGACCCAACTTCGCTTGTTGCAGCGGCTTCTGAAGAGATGAGGAACTCAGCAGTTGTACAAGAGAACTGCGTGATAGTAAATAAATATGCAAGTTTACGTATGTCACTGTGTTATGGAACGTCACTGATGTGTTGTATGAGTAAGCAGTCACGGACTTTGTCCTTAGGCTGTGCCTTGGTGTTTTACTGAGGTTTGTGCTCACTGCTGCTAAAGTTCAGAGTGGAAAAAATGAGCTCATTCACAACACTTGACTGCGAGGGGGAGTTCCCAGGGCTTTGCAGGAGGACAGAATCAGTCCCATTCAGTTACGAGGTACACGGCAGTCAGTGACGCTGAAACGTGTGTACATCACATCCACAGAACTGGGAAGAAGCTGGTAGTACCCAAATGAAACGTGGAAGTGGTGTAAGGTCAGTTAAACCATTTGTTTACATTCCCACCTGGGTCATGTGTCATAAGCTTGTGATTGTTTGTCCTACTCTCTTCCAGACTCTTTTGGGTTTGTCCATGAATTTACTGAACTGCAGAGTCCTAAAACGAACTCCATCAATGGCTTTGCCTGTGCCAAGTAAAGGGAAATGACTGCTTTCCAGGGTTTGTGTGCAATGCCACTTTTAATGGCCTACAAGTACTTCCTCTGCAGCAGCACATTGCTATGACAGACTCTGATTTGCTTTCCACGTCATCACTTTCTAAAGATTTTTACTATTTTGAATTCATATACTGACTTAAACTTCTAATATGTAGTAACTTCTGCTTTTTGTTATCAAAGTTCACCTCCTTGATCTTAAATTATTTCTCGTATGAATCAATGATTCTCAATTCCTTCTTCCACCCTCCAGTGGGTTTGGCCAGTTTGGTGTCATCTGCCAATTTTAGAAACTCACCTTCCCTTTCTCCTTCACTACAATATTGGGTAGACTTGACCTGCCTGAAAGGCCGTCACCTTGTGGCAAGTGGACACACATGCGCTTTATTCTGGTGTGTTGGTACTGGGCAGTTACCCTGCTCGGATGGAACACAAGGCCAAGCAGTTCGGCAAACAGCGCAGGGCATCCCAAGCCCCGTGGGAGAGCCCGGGATCAGCGGGAAGGAGGTACCCAGGGACCGCTGCCATGTTCAGCGGGCCCATCCCGGCCGCCCGCACCGGAAGTGCCCTCACGCCTCGCTGTATCCAATGGTGCGACGGAGGAGCCTCTCAGCGCCCGCCTCCTGCTGCTCCCTGCGCTATAATTGGTCGAGCGCGCCGTCCATCAGCCCTGGCCGAGGGGCCGGGGTGCGCGCGCGCGCGGTGCGGCGTCGGGAGCGGCGCGCGGCGGAAGCGGCGGGGCCGCGGCAGTCCCGCCTCGGCGTCGGTGGCGCTGCACAAAATGGCGAAGATCGCCAAGACCCACGAAGGTAAAACCGCCCGGGGCGGCTCCGCGGCCGCGCCCGCCGGGACCGCGCGCTCGGCATCGCCTGCCGCTTTTGCTTCTTCCCGCCTCGGCGCGGCGCCGGGCGCGGCCGGGCGAACGAGGGCCGGGCGGGCCGCGGCTCTGTGTAATGGCGGCTGCGTCGTCAACGCCGGGCCCGGGCCGGGGGGGGAGCTGGGCCGGGGAGCGCTCGCTGTGCCCGCGGGACGTTGAGCGGTCCCTGCGCTGCCGCCCCCCCGCCCGCGGAGCCCGCGGCCCGTTCTCGGGGCGAACCCCGCGGCCCCGGAGCGGGTTTCGCATCGCAAACGCCGGCGACGCGCGTTTATTGCGGCGGCCGAGCCCTTTGGCCTTGGCCCGCGGGGAACGGCGGCCGGAGCGGCGGGGGAAGGGGTGGTGCCGCCGGGGCCGGAGCGGCCCGGGCCGATCCGGGGCCGCTGCTGGATGAGAAAAGCGCCCCGGAGGAGGTGAAGTTGCTCAAGGGCCGCGGCGTGTCAGCTGCCATTTTACACGGGTTTCCTGCCTGTTTGTGTGGGAAAACTACCCCGAGTGGTGTGGGCAGCGAGGGCTTCACAGGCCGTGCGTTATTCCCGAAGGCGGCGGAGCACGCTGCTCCTTCCAGCCTCTCGTAGCGGGAATGGAAGCTGTCCTTGTGGACGTTGACCGTGGCTTGCCCCGCTCTTAAGTATATTCAGGCAATGGAGAATAATTTTCAGAATTGTACCGCTTCTGTGTTTCTGCTTTCGGGTTTTTTACTCGTGTTTCTGTGTACGATAGGCGATCTGCTGTATTTTGTCTTAATTGATCGAAAGCCTCCTCCGGGCGGCGGTTGTGCACTGGGGGGTAGGCGGGGCGCCCACGTGGTCACTGACTTTTGGGGGTGCGGTTTCTAGTTTACAGTTTTGCACTTAAACTTTTCAAATGGACAGCCATCATCTCCCGTGGAAGTGAGGTTAATGTAGTCTTTAACACTGCAGACCTAATCTGAGTTTAAGGATGAAGAAAAGCTTAAATTGCTGTCCTCACCTTTTTTTATTATTTGCTTTCATTTTTTTTTTTTTTGAGAACTCTTGGACATTTCTACAGAATGACAGAAGCTGCCGTTTGTTTATATGCTGTGACCTGCATAAGGGTTTGTGAGAGTATTACACGTCACTGGGCTCTGCCTCTCATATTACCTGGAGAGGTTTTCGTAATAAAAGAGTAGAATTGTTGTAGGATTTTTTTTTTAACTTAAATTGCTTATTTATTGGAGTAAATGGTGGGCTGTTGACTTCATTGAAAACATTGACATGCTTCCTGCTGCACGTTTTGATTAGTGTTAGAACATATTTTAATCAGGGATTAGTTCAATAAAGATATGTATACCAGGGTATGATCATGTAATGCTCTTTCCTAGCTGAACAGGCTTATTATTTTTCTAATGAGCTCTGTTCCTTTTTTTTTTTTCAGTTCCTGACTAATTTTCCAAATCGAGTTGTTTGTTACTAAATCATCTTAGAAGATTTTTCATGTATTTGTACTGTTTTTTTAATTAGTTATTGGTTGATGTGTTCAAGACCCAACTTGAAAAATGCATCAAAACAGTTGGAGATTGTGTCAGCTACATAGTTTAAGGGGGAACTCTGTGTTTTAGACTGAAAAGTAAAGTTTTAAATGACAGCTTATAAAGCCTCAATAAATGATTGAGCTTTGAATTCTGCTGGAATTAGCTTTTAATTTATTTTTTTTTCTTGCTCAGAAAAGAGCGAAGAGATCTCCAAACATAATAGAGAGATCTAACGTGTATAAGAGTTCTAAGGTAGTTAGAAATAAATCTGCACAGGGCAAGCTAAATGTGCAAAATTGTGATAAGGCATGAGAACATAGAAACTGTTTGTAAAGTACTACTTCAGTATAGGGTTTGGTTCTGCTTTCTTTTTTTTATGTTGCAAGTAGAACTATGTGTGTGGTAACGGAGTACATATTTTGAGGAAGGCTCTGAGCTGCCTGAGATAGGTGTTCACTGACTTACAATTCAAATGTGTTGACTTTCATAATATTCAGCATTTATAGAATGCTTCAACCAGCTGTGCATGTTAAAGTTATTTTTTTTTAAATACCAAAATATGTTTGAGTAAAATACAGAAAATGTATGAGCAGTAGGATGTTATCCCCCTCTTCCTTTTTCCCTCTTAACTCCTACTCCCTTTGCTGTTTCTCTGTTGTGACTGAAGTTTCTGTTAGTATCCTGGTTAACCAAATCATCAAATGAATACTTTGCTTTGCACAATGTGTTTTTAAGCTCTGTGATTACTCTTCCTTAATTTGATTAGTATTAAAGTGCTTTGTTAAATAGAGTGTGAGCTTTTTCAGGGCAGTGCCACTTAGCTCAAGGAAGGTAAACACATCTTGAATGTCAAAATAGCGTTTTCCAGCTAAATATGTGCTGCTTTCCAAAGGGGCCACCGGGCAGCCTGTTGTGGAGACCTCCTGGTTCAGAGGTTTTGGTGCATGTCAGATGGGTGTTCTCTTGGAGTGCTCCATTTGAATTGGCACCCAGGAACTGTGTGGCATGAGGTGAAAGTTATGGTGACCATGATTGGGTGTGTTGACTCTGTCCTGTGCAGACTTTGCTAGGTGTAGATAACCCAGCAGGCTTTGCTGTAAGGAAATGAGAATACTCCTTGGTCTTCTAATAGATGTAATCCCTGTAAATTTAAAGGAGAAGGCCAACGATAAATGAGACCTGTACCCTTTTTGGTAAATAAAGCTGTTTAAAAATAAGAGAACAAGGCTTTAGTATGCTAAGTGTTGGTAAAAACTGTTAATGAGAAAATATCTTTGCATTAATGCTATTGCTGCAGAAATCCCAGGATTGTTTGAATAGACTCTCTAGGGAGAGTCCATGCACAAGCAAATCTCTGTGGCCCATCCTGCGGGGCAGGAGCTTGTGTTTGGCTGAGTTATGTGTTCAGGTTGATTCAGTGAGCAGGTGATGGAAAGACAGGATGATCCTGCGGTGTAGGGAAAATCTGTAGACTTTTTTTGTGTGTGTTCAAGTTGATTACAGCTGTGGATGTTCAGTCAGGACTTACTGTGCTACTAAGGAGGCAGAGCATTATTCCAGTAACTGCTCTTTAGAAATAAGAAACAGTGTTATTGTTCTCTAAAATCACTCAGCGCCAATAATGTTGTCCTTGGGAGAGAAGGAAGCTTCGGGTATTCCCTTTCACCCCAGAGCTGCATTGCTCCAGGCTGCAGAAGGAATCGGGGACTTGATCTGCCCTCTGGAAGAAACAGAAAGAACTAAAAAAATCTGTGAGGAGAGTATTTGATTTGCACTGGCTCCACAAGCATGCCATAGGATGACTTCACCCAGGTGGAATACCTTAAGATGACAGGGGTGAGCAGGATAGCTGTGTCTCCAGAGGTGATCAGAGACCCTGAGGGCAAGAGAGAGATCCCTGATTCCTTAGTAGTTTCTTTCTGCTGCTTCTCCAGGAAATAACATATTGGGAAGCAATGTGCCTCAAGTTCTGGACTCACTGGAATGCCCTGTGCTCTGCAGGATTTTAGTGGGAGCTGGATGTACCTGCAGGCAGGAACCAGCAGGTGCTCACAGCCAGAAAATAAGGCTTTTGTCAGGTTTCAGCTTCTCATGAGCTGAGTTTCTGTAACATAGAGGTGGCTGTCCAAATTATTCTGCTCTAGATACCTGCAGAAGGTTGATGGAAACCCTTAAGTGGCTGGAGCAAGATTTTAGTCAGCCTCTATGGTATATATTCTGTGGGTGGGACTCCTGCTGAGTTTAGAAGCGTTATTTCTGCTGTTTTCCCACCAGACCACTGCAGGAATTGCTGATTTGCTGTCAGGTGTACTGTGCTTCATGTGAAGTCGGTGTTCCTCACTGCCAGCTCCTGCAGGCTGTGTGTGAACATAGTCCTGCTGTTCTCATTCAGCTCTATGGCAAAGATTTCTCAGGTAAAACTGTGTGTTCAGGTACCTCTCTAGAAAATGTGCCTTTGTACAGGAGGCATAATTTGGCTTACAGTGGTGTGTGGTTTGTTTGTTTGCTTGCTTTTTTTTTTTTGGTTCGTGGCAGTCTGATAAGAAAAGATAAGAAAAGAACCCAGCCCTGACTTTAACTAAAAACTTTAAGTTTACAGTTTGAACTTTTAAACTAAACAATTCTGATCCAATAATTTGCATTAGCAATAATCTTACCTTTAGAAAAAAAGTATTTTAATTTTATTTTTTGTCAGATTTCTTAGCAGATCTTGTGGTATAGTGTCTTTTGCAAGCTGACTTGGTGGGAAAATGTTATGAAATTCTTTTCATCCTGAAAAAGAAAAATGAACAACAGTAGTAAACAACTAGGGAATAGTCAAGATTTAAGATTATTTATGAACAGAATTTCCTGTAGCTTTTTTTGTAAATTGGCAAATTTTCCTTAAGTTAATGTAGCAGGCAGTACCATTTCAGGTGGGAGAGGGTCAGTCACAGAATCACTGGTGTTGGAAGGGTCTTTTGAGACCTTCCTCTCAAGCACGATCCTTTTTATTGCTGCAGCCATGAAATGCAACTCTTGGGTATGTTTTTGGCCACAAAAGTAATTGTTTGATTTGTTGAAGATTACATTATATGGATAATTGTCTTTGCATATCTGTTGACTCAAAATTCATATGGAAACAGTAGTAATTTTATGGAGTTAGTTGTGCCTTAGTATACCTGCATCACAGTTATATTTGTTGAGGACAGTTGGATTACTGCAGTTTATTTCCTCATTGCATTACAACAGATAGAGGAAGGCCTGGTTTAATTTGGTTCCTGGTTTTGTGGATTAACAAGTTAGTGTTCTTTCAGAAAGTACCAGATTTCTAAGGTCAAAGATGGCCACCAGAGTTGATTAGAGTAAAAGAATGGCAGAGCTCCCATTTGTCCTGTTTGAAGGGTGTTTTGTTTTCCAGAATAGTAGACTCTGAAGAGATGGTGGTGCAGGCAGGAATAATGAGTAAATAACATCTGATCTGCCAAAGTGAAACGAAACTGGTCCTAAGTTTGGGATTTTTTTTTTTTGTTAAGTTGGTACCCAGTGGCATATTAGTTGGGTATTTTAATTTATTTATTCAAAGACAATACAGCTTTGTAATGTTAGAAAACACAGTGTTGTTTCATTAAATCTCAGCTTTTAGAACTTTCGCAGTAGCTCTTTTGAACAGGTTTGTTTAAATTAGCAAAATTGGTGATAACATTGTGGAAGGCTTTTTTTAATGAGAGGATTACATTTGTTGGTAAAGTGTTTTGTTAGTGTAGTGTTGAGAAATGTTGCTGTGGTGTAAATTACCTTCTCTCCTATCTCTGGAAGATGAGATAGTTTGATTAGTTTGCTTTAGGCCACACAATTCAAGTAGTCTGTGCTGGATAATATCACAACTTCAGGAAAAGCTGCTTATAAATAGAATATAGTTTATAGTATTTATTTATCATTTAAAGCATTATAGGTTATGGTACCTTATAGTTTTGTGTGTCATGTATGTTTATTTCTTTGGGGACCCCTGGTGGTCTAGCGGTTAAGATGCTGCGCTCTCAGCGCCAAGGTCGCAGGTTCAATTCCCAGTCCTGCTTCAGGGTCCCCCGGGTAGATGG
>JAWWLV010000183.1:29169969-29207986 GCA_035041135.1 Platyrinchus mystaceus
GCACAGGCTTGAAAGGTAAAAAAGACCTTTCCCAGATCTTCGTTCGCGAAGACTGGCCACACACACATGTTTATTTCTTTAGTGATAATCTTTGAGGTTGGGCAAAAAATTCTCTTTGCTGTACACAGTAACATGAGTATTACATTTTGTGTGTATGTGTAAAAAGACTTTTTTTTTTGTTTTTGTATCTTTACCCTAGATATTGAAGCACAAATTCGAGAAATTCAAGGAAAAAAGCCTGCTCTTGATGAAGCACAAGGAGTAGGCCTTGATTCCACAGGATATTATGATCAAGAAATTTATGGTGGCAGTGACAGCAGGTTTGCTGGATACGTCACTTCTATTGCAGCAACTGAATTGGAAGATGTAAGTGATTTCATGTATTTGTTGTTTAGGGCATGCAATCCAAGTATTTTTAAATCAATTTTGAGTAATTTTTAATAGCAATTGTTTGTAGTAAAAACAGTTGTTGTCAGTAAAGCCATATTGGACCAAATATGTCTTATCTGGGAAGCTTATTATAATCATCGAATAGTTTGTGTTGGAAGGGATTTCAAAGATCATCTCGTTCTAACCCCCCTGCCATGGGCAGGGACACCTTTCACCAGACCAGGTTGCTCAGAGCCCCATCTAACCTGGCCTTCAACACTTCCAGGGATGGAACAGATACTCTGGGCAACCTGTTCGAGGGCCTCACCACCCTCCCAGTGAAGATTTTTTTTTCCCTAATATCCAGTCTAAACCAGCTCTTTTTCAGTTAGAAGCCATTCCTCCTTGTCCTGTCACCACATGGCACTACATGCCTACATCACTTCAGATGTTAGCAGGTCACGGTTAAGTCTTCTCTCAGCTGAACAAACCCAACTCAGCCTTTCCTCATGGGAGAGGTGCTCCATCCCTCTGATCACCTTGGTGGCCTCCTCTGGACCTGCTCCATCAGGTCCATGTCCTTCCTGTGCTGAGGACCCCAAAGCTGGGGGTGCAGCACTCCGGGTGGGATCTCACCAGAGCAGAGCAGAGGGGCAGAATCCCCTCCCTCTCCTGCTGGCCACTCTGCTCTGGATGCAGCCCAGGACACAGTTGGCTTTCTGGGCTGCCAGAGCACAGGGCCAGGTCAAGTCCAGCCTTTCATCCACCTGCAACCCTGAGTCCTTCTTGGGAGAGCTGCATTTTAAGCCTGGCTTGTACTTCATGAATTGCACTTTGAGAGCCTTGTAGGCCCAAGCAAAAGGCAAAAAATTGTGGCCTGGTACTTAATCAGTGTCAGCCTTGCCTGGAGTTAATTAACTTGGTTCTGTTGTTGCTGCCAAGATTAAAAATTACAGTAAAAAATTCTAGTAAATCTTTGTCCAACAAACTTTAGTGACTATTCTAGGATTTCTATTTCTACTTACTTTCAAATTTGAGACCAGTTTTTTTGAGAATTGGCTTTGTCACTGTATTATGTTCTCCTTATGTGTCCTGCTTGTAAGATTACTTTATGTTAATTTCCAATTTAAACATTTGACCACATTTTCAGTTGCAGGAGCAGTCAGAAACTGCAGTTCTACTCATAAATATGTAGGCAACTACATATTACACTGAGTGAATTATATTTTTATGAGTGAAGAAGATTATGTTCAGTTTAGTACTCATGGATACGTTGGTTTTTTTGTGTTTTTTTTTGGTTTTTTTTTGTTGGTTTTTGTTTGTTTGTTTGTTTTTGTTTTGTTTTGTTTTGTTGTTTTTTTTTAGTGTCATCCATAAACTTCTAAGAATCCCTTAATTAAAAATTTCTGTTAGTCTGGAACTCTCTGAAAAGTTTCCTAGTTTTAAGAGCAGTTTTCTTTTTGGGTTGCTGTAAGTTACTGCCTAGAAACTGACTACTAATTTGAAGAAATAGATAGCAAAAGTGAGTGCTCCTTATTGCCATTATGATTAAGTATAATAAACTAGCAAAATATATCTCTGAATTTTTCACTGTTTCTGAAGCTTTTTTTATAGGGTTATTTACTCAAGTTTTGTTCTGTATAGCTGACTTCTATGAGAAATAGTTTGATTATCAGTGCACCAGTTTTCATATGCCAACTAAGGAGCTATATCAGAAGTGATAATATGAAATACAGATGTTTTGTCTAACTGTTGTAGATAAACACAAGCATACTTGATAAAAGGTAGCATATTGCAGAATACTTGAGCCTTGTAGAGAACAAGACACCTTTTTAGTGGTATGGGCGTAATAATAAAAGCTATATGAGAAACCTTGCTAAAATTTGGAATTAACATGTCCATTTCCATCTTTCCTATGGCCACAGCATGTTGATTTGATGTTAGTTTACCTAAAGATAATATCAGCATGACAAATTTGCCATGTGTTTTTCCTGCCAGGATGATGATGACTACCCTTCCACCAGTTTGCTGGGGCAGAAGAAGCCGGGGTACCACGCTCCGGTGGCACTGCTCAATGACATACCACAGTCCACTGAACAGGTACGTCTGAACACTGCTTGAGGTGTTAGGGGAAAGGAGTGTTAAACTTTGTCCATAGCACACCTTGGCTGCTGGAAATACCAGATGTATGTAAAGGGCTGTGGTTCTTTAATTTTGCTGTAAGCCTGTTACTGCTTTAGCTTGGAATTTCACAGGGTAATAAACATTGACACTTACGCATGTAAAGCCGATGTGGCCATATAAACTAAACTATTGACTTTTTTTTTAAATTGAAAGTCACATGCTTCAGAAATTAAAATAACTGGAAGTCTCAATGGCCTTTGTACTTCTGGTTTTTTGAGCAAAATGTAATCACGTAAGTTTTATATTCCTGGAGAATTTTTCTGTGAAATTTAAAAACATTTGAAGTAGAATTAAGTCACACTACGGAAAGAAGGGGAAAGCTTGACAGCACAAAATGCTTTGGTAACATGGGAATAACCTCTTAAAATAGAAGATTTTTATCAGAAGTGATTCTATAAGAAGCTGTGTTTAAAAAAGTGAAATTCTAGTTACAGAAGTAAAATTTATGTTAGAATGATGTTTTGACATTCCCGCATAGTCGAGATAGAAAACAATCTACGTCTTTTTAGTAATACCTGAAAATGAATAAGTGCCAGACAGTTTTCATATTGCTCCCCATACATATGTGACTAACAGGCTTTTTTATTTTTTGTTTTTAGTATGATCCTTTTGCAGAACACCGTCCTCAAAAGATTGCAGATCGGGAAGATGAGTACAAAAAGCACAGGCGGATGATGATAATTTCCCCTGAGCGTCTTGATCCTTTTGCAGATGGTAATTTATTTTGACTTTTCTATACCCTGTATGAAATTTTTGTCTTTAATTGTCTTTAGCCCTTTGATTTCTGTTGGCATGCTTATAAACTTAGTTTTGTTTTTAAACATCCCCTTTTCATAGAGATTTGGTTGAAAATCTAGATGCCATATACTTCATCTTTATAATATGAGTTTTCTTTCCAGGTAGAAGGACAAGAAAATTGTCAATGAGCCATTGCCATAGAAACACAAAGGGTTAAAGGTTTCTCTTTTCTTTTGTTTTGGGTTGTGCGTTGTACTTTGAACAACTTGTGTATTGAGTGCTCAGATTCATTCAGTACCTTGAAAGTTTTCATTCCAAGTCATAGATTTACAGGGTTACTGCTTTTGAAATGCTAGTTCTCAAACAGAGCACCTAATTCTTACCATCCTATGTAAACCTTAGGTGGTATAGCTAAAAGAAACAAAAGCATATATAAGACTTTGATACTACTAGTAGTTCAAGTCTGTTCTGATAATTTGAGAGTGCAAGTCAGGAAAAGGGGTGTTAGTGGGTCTGACAGAAATTTTCTTCAGGTGAGTGAGTTTCACGTGTGGCAATAAGATGCCTGTTGGCTTTAAATTAGTAGCTATTTTGCAGGTTTTACAATTGAGAATTTCAGCCTGCATGAATTAATAGGGATATTAATTATTTTACTTGCTTAATTGTAATTGATATAAACATGTATTGTCAGAATTCACAGGCCCATACTAACTGTCCTTAATTTCTTTCCTACAGCAGTACTGCTATATGCCAGTCCTGTCTGCATTCTTAAGGGTGCAGTTCAACACATCCTGTGTAGATTATGGTGAAAAAGTATTCCAAAGGAAAGTCCTATCAAAGCTAGTGTCAGAAAGACACAGCCAATTGGGCAGTGATCTTCAGCATAGAAATGTTTAAGAAGTTTATTTTTTCCCTAAAGTATTATGCTATACCACTTGTATAGCAAGTCCCCACATTTTTCTTAAAGAAAAGTGTTTGTCTTGACAAGTCTCATTTCTATAAAGTTGGGCTTCTTTTAAAGTATTAAAAAATTTAATTAATGCAAGATACGCAGCATAAAACAACATATGGTGTACAAAACCCATTTCCTGTGAGTATTGTTGTGGTGGTGTATGTACTGTATTGCATTCAGCTCCCAATCACGATTGTACCTTGAAAAGAGAAGAGGGGGAAAGTGTCATCAAATGGTTTTGTGGGGTTTTTTGTTTTGTTTTATTTTTATTTTTTAATGAAGCCCAGTTACAATATGACACTAGAAGGTCTGTGAGACATGTCCAGATTTGTCAAACCTTATAAATGGGTCTTTATGATAAAACAGTTTAAACATTACTTAGGTATGCAATAGTTATTTATAGTCAGATAACAAGTAGGATTTAACAGCTTACACAAGGTAATGTTTTGATTATAAATATCTTTCCAAAGTGTTACTAATGGTAAAGAGATAATTTTCTAGGCTTCTATTCTGCTGCTTGAAGTCAGAACTGCTGATGGAGACAAAGGCACGAAAGTGTACGTATTCTGGATTAGCAACCCAGGAACCCATCACTTCTGAAGACTCTTAACTGTGTTGTCATTTTATCATTTTTATCGGCTTTAAAATATTTGTTTGAAACTGCAGTAGTTATGTTTGTGTTCAAACAGGTTAAATTGATCAGCAAACTGAATAAACGTAAGATACATGTAATTTTTAAAATTTTCGATCAAAAAGTAAAATTAAATGATCATGGAATAATTTAATACTAGAGCAGGACAGTAGAAGTCAATAGTTTCTGCTTATCCTGTACTCATTGTGCTCCATTCCTGTTGCTGTTCTCTTCCACAGGAGGGAAGACTCCAGATCCTAAAATGAATGCCAGAACATACATGGATGTTATGCGTGAACAGCATTTAACAAAAGAAGAGGTGTGTTTGAGGGAGGGTTTTCCACTTGAACTGAGTTTCAATTTACAGCCTTTGAAAGCATGTTAAGAGAGTGGGAACATAAATTCTGTTGACTTTGTCTTGACTCAAAAGTCCTTTTCCTTGGAAAATCCTATTCTTCACATATTGAAAGTCAACAGAATTTAAAGATGAAAGTTTTGAAAAACATCTGTTCTACATAATAACTAAGCAATGCAGGGAGAAATATATTGAGACTATTTTCATCTGGATTTTTTTATAGCACTTGGGCTTGTTTATTTTCTTACAGAGGATGAGAGACAAATTCTTAACCGTGACTGAGAGTATTCAGTGTCAGATGTTTGTTTTTGTGAGCTCTGTGTAAAAAGAATCCAGGGAGGTTTTAAAAGGCTTTTGTTAAAGTACTTACAACAGGTGTTGCAGTACTAAGATGCAATATAAGGTCGATATTTGGTTTTAAATCTTCAGAAAAAAGAAAAGAAAAAAAAAGATAAAGTAGATACTTTACTCTTGGCTATTAAAAATTCATTTTAGTAGGTAAAAAGATATTGTTAATAAATCAGATTTCGTGTGTAAAACCTACAGTGCCATCTTGTTAATTGGAGCAAGACCTTGCAGTTCTAGTGACTTATGACATTAATTTATCATACTTGTCTTATGCTAATATAGGAATTAGTTCATAATTTTGACAGTCTTACTGCTTATGGATCCATTGTTAAGTGCAGAACAGTCTGGGTTCGTGTGCTGTTTCACCAGTATCATTATAGAATTTTAAAGAAGAATCCCAGGGCTTTATGTCATGGGATGTAGCAGCTCACATGAACATATTTTCTAAATCATGCACCTTTAATTTACTGAAGTAGAAGTTGTTTGAAACAGATGGGTAATGATTTTAAGGTGTACATATGGGTGACAGAAACTGATAGCTTTCGGAATTCTGCTGTAAGAATGGCTTTTATAGAAAAATCAATTTAAAACCAGCCCCTCTAAACACATACCTGCTCTGTCAATATAGAAGAATTTGAAAAATTAGTGACCTTGAAATGAAAGCAGTAGCTAATTGCATGTTATTCGAGCAAAACCTCAAAAAACAGCATAGAAAGATACGGTAGAGCTGAAAAAAACTCTTTTAAAGGTATAATCTGAAGAGACCTTCTTAAGAAATGTGTTTCTTATGTTTATATTTTTGTGCTTTTGAACAGAGGGAAATTAGGCAACAACTAGCTGAAAAAGCTAAAGCTGGAGAGCTTAAAGTCGTCAATGGAGCCGCATCTCAGCCACCTTCAAAACGCAAACGGCGTTGGGATCAGACGGCTGATCAGACCCCTGGTGCTACACCTAAAAAATTGTCCAGTTGGGATCAAGCAGAGGTAATAATCCTAGAGCTCATCAGCTGTCTAAAAAGACATTATTAATGCTAATCTTCTTGAATGTCAGAAGTTTCTTACTCTATTTAAATAGAGCAACTGGCAGCCTTTTACTGTGTAGTGTGAGTGATACTGATACTTGTGGTCTTGTCTTGTACAGACTCCTGGCCATACACCATCTCTGCGATGGGATGAGACTCCAGGCCGTGCAAAGGGCAGTGAAACTCCTGGTGCCACCCCAGGCTCGAAAATATGGGATCCAACTCCCAGTCACACACCAGCAGGAGCAGCAACACCCGGCCGGGACACGCCTGGTCACGCAACACCGGGCCATGGAGGTGCCACTTCCAGTGCCCGTAAAAATCGATGGGATGAAACACCAAAAACAGAAAGAGGTACTGATGGCAAACTGGAACGTACATCATAAGTTTTGAATGGTTAATTGTGTTGGATTTTTTCACTTTAAGTTAACAGTGGGTTCAGAAGTCGGCCAAGAAGTAATTATGCTGACATCTAGTGGTTGATGTGGGACGTTGTTGTTGTTGGAGTTTGTAGCGTTGAGTTCTGCCTGTGAGCTTCAATCACACCTGTGAAAGTATCTCGGCTCAAAAATTGAATCAAAGTTCGGTGTGTATCCAGTGACTGCTGCAGGGTGGGATTTTCATGTGTAGAGGACATAGTGAGGGAGCTCACATTGAATTGCTTTTCATGATACGTTTGTGTGTGTTGGTTCTGAATATGCTTTTATCAAGGGAGTACATGGAGTAATTTGTTCAGTTTCTGGATATCTGAGTAGTTCTGGTTTTTTTTAGAATTTTATCTTTTAATGCTAAGAGTCAACAAGATGACACTTTTTTTTTTTCCTAAAAGGAAGTTCTCTGTTGTATGTCTTTAGTGTAATGGCTGTAATTTTTTTTCAATATTTACCAAAGTAGTCTTTAGTTTTTTGTGTACTCTTTCTTTATTTGATATTTTTAATTTGTGTAGAAATGAAGATGATACTGAAAATGAGTCTGGATGTTGATGCTATAGTTGGAGTATGTACTGTTCAGCTTTCTGCAAAAATTGTTTTGTTTTTCCTTAGACACCCCGGGCCACGGCAGTGGATGGGCTGAGACACCTCGTACAGACAGAGGCGGTGACTCCATTGGTGAGACACCAACCCCAGGAGCCAGTAAGAGAAAATCCCGCTGGGATGAGACACCTGCAAGCCAGATGGGTGGCAGCACTCCTGTTTTGACACCTGGCAAAACACCCATTGGGACACCAGCTATGAACATGGCAACACCTACACCAGGTAAGCTCAGTCTCTTGGCTAAGGCTTCACTTTGTTTTGTGGGAATGAAGGTTTACCTCTGTGTTGTAGCTTGAGATGGACTGCTGGCTAACATGCTGTCCTGCTTGTATGAAGCATTCAGTGTAGGCTCAGTTTACTGTTTTCAATGTCCACAGCAACTCAGTTCTGGAGGGGAATTGAGACTTAAGTTACGTGTCTGTTGCTGCTCAGTAAAAAACTGATAAAAGGCTCTCTAAAAGTCTGACAGTTAAAAGCTAAGTAAACAAGTGATCTCCTTCTGCATACAAAAGATTTTTTTAAAAATACCTTTTTTTTTTTTAAATTTGAATACAGGTCATATCATGAGCATGACTCCTGAACAGCTGCAGGCTTGGCGTTGGGAAAGGGAAATTGATGAGAGAAACAGACCACTTTCAGATGAGGAATTGGATGCTATGTTTCCAGAAGGATATAAGGTAATTCACCTGGGTTAAAATACAGCAGACCATGATGGGGTTCTTTTTTGGTTTGGTTTTTTTTTTTCCCCTCCCAGAAGTGTTTCATAATGACTATTGGTTATTGATAGTAGATGCTTGTTTGATTTGGTTGCTGATTTTATTGTGAATCCATTAGAGAGGAAGATCTAAAGGTAATCTGAAAGACTGGTCATTGTTCTGCTTCTCAGCGTTGGGAATGCCTGTCAGGGCCTGAAATGAGCTCTGAATGGACTGATAAAAATATTAAGTCCAGGTGTAGAAAACATAGAAGAGAGTAAGAAGCAAGTTACTGTGTTGATGCAGAAGTTGAAGTGTTTCTTTAATAATTGGAGACTTCAAATTTTATTATCCAAGCTCTCAGCAGTGGAAGTGAGCTTTCTTCTGGAATCTTATCAATACAGGATAAGCGCAAATAAAAACTGTCGTAGAGAATTTGTGTTGATGTGAATGTGGGATCTGGTGTAGGCAATAACACTTGTACAAATCCCCAAACAAATAAAATGAAAGCTAGAACTGTATTTGTTGCCTTCCTCTTTTTATGTCGGTTGCATTAAATTAAATTTTGTTCTTTCCCCCGTAGGTTCTTCCCCCACCGGCTGGTTACGTTCCTATTCGCACTCCAGCTCGGAAACTTACAGCAACTCCCACACCTTTGGGAGGGATGACTGGATTCCACATGCAGACAGAAGACCGGACTATGAAGAGTGTTAATGACCAGCCATCTGGAAATCTGCCATTCCTAAAGCCGGATGATATCCAGTACTTTGATAAACTACTGGTAAATGAGGTTTCACTTACGCTGATGTAGCTTTCCTGTTTTCATCTGAATATGTAACAATGCCCATTTATTTGTCTGGATTTATTTTTAGGTTGATGTTGATGAATCAACTCTGAGTCCTGAGGAACAGAAGGAGAGAAAAATAATGAAATTACTTCTGAAAATAAAGAATGGCACACCTCCCATGCGAAAGGTAAGATGAATTGTCAGGTGCATGTATGTAATTCTTTTTCAAAAATTGACACTTGTTTTCAGGTTTAGCTTCAGTTGTCCATGGGATTCTCTTTAAGATAATCTTTTAAACTTTGATATCTGTTGTGGTTTAACATCAACTGCCAACTAAGCCCCACACAGCTGCTTGCTTCTCCCCACTTCATGCCCCATGGGAGGGAGGAGACAATCAGAAGAGTAATAGTGAGAAGACTTGTGGGTTGAGATGAGAACAATTTAATAATAATAATAATAACAACAACAATAATAATGATATTAATAAAGGAAAATAAAAAAAAAAGAGAAATAAACCCCAGGAAAACATGTGCTGCAAATGGAAACCAGTTGTTTATCACCAACTGATGCCCAGCCAGTCCCTGAGCAGCGGCCCTTGGCCAGCGTTCCCCTTGGTTTGTATGCTGAGCATGATGCCATATGGTGTGGAATATCTCTGTGGTCACTTGGGGTCAGCTGTCCTGGCTGTGTCCCCTCCCAGCTTCTTGTGCCCCTCAGCCCCCTCGCTGGTGGGGTGGGATGAGGAACAGAAAAGGCCTTTACTCTGTGTAAGCCCTGATCAGCAGTAATTAAAGATCCTGTGTTATCAGCACTGTTTGCAGCACAAATCCAAACCGCAGCTTCATCCTGTGAGCCTCAACCTCAGCAACTGTGAGGAGAATTAACTGTCTCAGCCAAAACAGCACATCTGTTTAGTGCTTTCTTCCTCTTCTATATCTCTGTAGCTTTTTGTTTGTCATTCAATGTAGTTTAGTATTGTTGCTCTTTCTACAGTAATGTCAGTCACTAAATGTTTTATGGGTTAATTTTTTTTTTTTTTTAATTATAAGAAACTAGATTTATAGTTCTTTTTGCTGACAGGGCTTGTAATTTTCTGGATTTTACTTCCTACACTTAAATTAGCAGTGTAGCTCTAGTTAAGTTTTGGCCTTAAATGTTAGACAACACAGTAGCAGTCTTTTCTGCACAGGTTTGCTCTAAATTTACCATAGCACCAAGCTGCCTAGATGCAAGTAAGTGCTGTGAAGCTGCTTTTCAGATGGAGTCAATATTAGACCAGAAGCAGGCTTTTCTTGAAAACTGAACACCTAGGAGTCAACTATACAGTGTTTGTCATCACCCATTTGTGTTCAAACAGATCAGCATAAATTTGTTTGAAGTAGAGTTTTGCCGTGGTAGGGGTAAGTATTTTTAAGCCTGTGGTTACAGTCAGTTACATTTTAACTTGATTAGTATCTGCTTTATAATTGTTCACTGTTGTTTCCTTAGTTTAACTGGCAGGCTTTTTGCTTTTGTTTAGGCTGCGCTGCGACAGATCACTGATAAAGCTCGAGAGTTTGGAGCAGGGCCGTTGTTCAATCAGATTCTGCCTCTGCTGATGTCACCAACACTTGAGGATCAGGAGCGTCACTTACTTGTCAAAGTCATTGACAGAATTCTCTACAAATTGGATGACTTGGTCCGACCATATGTACACAAGGTCTGTTGCAGTTTAGTATTTCATCTCTGATTTGCCTTTTCTGCATTTTGTGTGCATATTGGAAGAGGATGATACCATGGTTTTTTTAACATAATTGGCTTTCATATTTCTTAAGCCAAACTTTTAAGTTTTTATAGTGTGATTGTGAAGTGTAGGCTTTATAGTATTAAGGCATGATGTAAATATTATATATATCATGCATCATATTGAAGGTGGGAAGGGGATCTTACCTGATCTAGGTAGTATCTCTGGACCAGGTCCTTTAGAAACAAAAAGCTGTAAAAACAACATAGATTTATTTTTTTTCTGATCATAATAAAATTTTAAGCTTGGATCCATGGAATCATCTTTGTTTCATGGACTCTAGTAGGGCCAGAAATACTATTAAAAGTTTTAATGAAGGGCAGTATTAATTTGTTCATCTTTTCAGATCCTTGTCGTCATTGAACCACTGCTGATTGATGAAGACTACTATGCTAGAGTGGAAGGCAGAGAAATTATTTCAAACTTGGCTAAGGTAAAATTCCATCCTTCATCAAAGCACTGAGTTAGCTTACATATAGCTGCATGTTTATAGGTGTAGCAGAAGAATTAACTGTGCTGTTCATAAATCCAATTGGTATGTTTGCTGTTTTTTCCTTCAGGCTGCTGGTTTGGCAACAATGATCTCCACAATGCGACCTGATATCGATAACATGGATGAATATGTCCGGAATACAACAGCTCGAGCCTTTGCTGTCGTTGCCTCTGCTCTGGGCATTCCTTCTCTGTTACCCTTCTTGAAAGCTGTCTGTAAAAGCAAAAAATCCTGGCAGGCTAGGCACACTGGCATCAAGATTGTGCAGCAGATTGCTATTCTTATGGGTTGTGCTATCTTGCCTCATCTTAGGAGCTTGGTTGAAATTATTGAACATGGTAAGTTCTGCTTTTCCAGGCTAAATTTTTTGTACTCACTTTATATCTGGAAAATTATTCATATCCTCAGTAAGGCACATTTACAATAAGGTCCTGGTTTTGTTCTTCTGACACTGAGAAGCATTGCAGCTGACTTTGAAAGAGGAATAGTGGTTCAGTGTTCCTGAAAATAAATTGATTAATTAATATAAATAAATTAATTCCTCTTAAACTGCCCCTGTTTTCGCTGTTTTGAACTTACTACACAACAAGTACAAGAAGTGCCACTAAACACTCCTGTCTTGCAGGGCTGGTGGATGAGCAGCAGAAAGTTCGCACCATCAGTGCTTTGGCCATTGCTGCTTTGGCTGAGGCAGCAACTCCCTACGGTATTGAGTCATTTGATTCTGTCCTGAAGCCTTTGTGGAAGGGTATTCGTCAACACAGAGGAAAGGTATATCTAAAATACTTCCTGTAGTTTGAACTGAAATGGATGTGTAGCCTCTGGAACTAATTAGAGACATATTTCTGCCTTTTAATAGGGTTTGGCTGCCTTTTTGAAGGCTATTGGTTACCTGATTCCACTCATGGATGCTGAGTATGCAAACTATTATACCAGAGAAGTCATGCTAATCCTTATCAGAGAGTTCCAGTCTCCTGATGAAGAGATGAAAAAAATTGTGTTGAAGGTATGTCAGAATGATGGTTTAGCATTAATATTGATTATGTATGTATTTCTTTTTCTTAAACAAAAAAACCCCAACCCCAAACCAACCAAATAAAAAAACCTTCACCTCAAAACTCACACCCTAGGGAATTAAAATTGTTGGATGTTTGTTTCCTGCTAGGTGGTAAAGCAGTGTTGTGGTACGGATGGTGTTGAAGCAAACTACATTAAAACAGAAATCTTGCCACCTTTTTTCAAGCACTTCTGGCAGCACAGAATGGCATTGGACAGAAGGAATTACAGACAGGTATTTTGCTGGGTTTTTTTTCCTTGGAAAATTATTTACAGTAGAATAAAATTCATATTAGAATGTTCATTCAGGCTAGATACTTAAATTTGCCTGTGTCCTGAAACTGATTTTTGTTTGTGCTAGTGATTTAGAAGTTGTGCAGCTAAGAAGGCTCACAGGCTCTTAGGAGTTTATAAAGACATTTTACATCTGTGTATGTGAGTCTACCTCAGTTGTAAGGTGGGGTAGGTTGCCCCATTTGTGTTAAAAACATTGGATGACTTCCAAAGGTAAAAACAGTTGTTTGTAGTGGACTTCATGTGCATGGTGCTGTTTCTCTTCAGACAAGGGAAATTATTTTCAAGATGGAGAAAGTAGATTTTAATAATGCATGCTTACCTAACATTTGTGTGTTGCAGTTGGTTGATACAACTGTGGAGCTGGCAAACAAAGTGGGAGCAGCAGAAATCATTTCTAGAATTGTGGATGATCTGAAAGATGAGGCTGAGCAGTACAGAAAAATGGTCATGGAAACAATTGAGAAGATAATGGGAAATCTGGGGGCAGCAGACATCGATCATAAACTGGAAGAACAACTTATTGATGGTATCTTGTACGCCTTCCAGGAACAGACAACAGAGGTATGGCCAAGGGTGTTCAGTGTGTGGTTTATTTCAGTTGTAAGCCAGTTCACTGTTAGCAATACAGAAATGTATGTTTCTAAGGTAGATTTTTTTTTTTTTTTTTAGAATCACTTTTTAGATGTCACTACTCTAATCAATGAAACCCAGAAGCCATCTTTGGAGTGTTAGCATTTTAATGGCAATTTTAGATGGTGTCAACTTTAGTTCAAATGTAGTGTTGCTGTCGGTCTGATTTTCCTTTGTTGTTTTTACACTCAGGATTCTGTGATGCTGAATGGTTTTGGAACAGTGGTTAATGCTCTTGGCAAAAGAGTCAAACCCTACTTGCCACAGATCTGTGGTACAGTCCTGTGGCGTTTGAACAACAAATCAGCTAAAGTCAGGCAGCAGGCTGCTGACCTGATCTCTCGTACTGCAGTGGTCATGAAGACTTGTCAAGAGGTATTGTATGGACTTCTCCTACAAAATTTGCTCTAGCATGTCACAGTAATGAGAGGAGAGAAAATTAACTTCTCAATCCTTTTACTTTGTTGCAGGAAAAACTGATGGGACACTTGGGTGTTGTTTTGTATGAGTACCTGGGTGAAGAATATCCTGAAGTCCTGGGCAGCATTCTCGGAGCGCTTAAGGCTATTGTGAACGTTATAGGTATGTTTTTGTGTTAATTACGTGGCTGTTCAAGAGAAAAATGAACAGGCATTATAAAACTAAATGTGTCTCTTGGAATTCAACAGGTATGCACAAGATGACGCCACCCATCAAAGATCTGCTGCCACGTCTCACACCTATTTTGAAGAACAGACATGAAAAAGTGCAGGAAAATTGTATTGATCTTGTTGGGCGCATTGCAGACAGGTAAGTAATGGTGAAATACCTGACCTTCTCTGCAGCAAAAGTTCCAGCTGAGTACTGGATTTGGCATCTGGGTATTTTCATATCTCTTGATATTTCTGAAGTTGTACGTAAAGCTTAAGATGGGATATTTAGCAGGTTTGTTGAACATATTGTAATTATACACTTCATAAGAATTATGTTGTCCACTTATGCAACCTTAGAATGCACACAATATAATAAATTCTGAGTACACCCTTGACTGGGGAACGTCTAATGTTAACAGATAACATTACAACAGATTACATTATAACAGATAATTAACAAAAGGGTTAAACAGTATCCCTCTGATAGCAAATGAATAGGTGCTGCAGTTTGTGTGGTTTTATTTAAGAAATTCTGACATCACTGAAGAGGTGACTCACTTCATTGTCTTTCAGAGGCGCAGAGTATGTTTCTGCAAGAGAATGGATGAGGATCTGCTTTGAACTGCTTGAATTACTGAAAGCTCACAAGAAAGCCATCAGAAGAGCCACAGTGAACACGTTTGGTTATATTGCAAAAGCTATTGGGTAAGTTGATTTAACACCCGCTTCTACACACAGTTACCAAACATAGTGATGATTGACAGTTTTCTTCTGAGAAATAATCAAACTTCTCTACATTTTAGATGTGCAAACTTGGTTTTACTTATTTTATAGAGGAATACAGCCACCTATTCTTCATTAACATAGGGTGCTGCACTTCTGAACAAAATGTATAGACTAGCAAGGTTCAAGTGTAATTTGGTAGTAAAAGCTGTTTGTGTCATGAATTTTTGGTACTGTGATGTGCATTCAGACCCTCTTTGTATTATTTCATAGGCTCTTCTTTAAACAATCTTTCTTATTTTGTTTTTTTGTTTTCCCAAATCAATACTTCTGTTGATTTGCAAAGGATTTTTTGCCACTAAGGTAATACTGCAAGTCAGCAAATTGTGGAATGAAGCACAGTTCCCATCTTTATGCATAGACTTAAGTGACACATTACTTAATGCAGATAGAGCAAGCAACTGTAACTACATTATCTATGCAGACATAACCTGTCTCTGTCAATGTGTATAGTTTTATACGAGTTTGTAATTGCCTGTGGGATCAGAGTAATAGTGGGAATGCTGTGCTACCCTCCAGAGTTTACACAAGGCAGAACAGAAGGCAGGGAAAAAACTAAGTCTAGAGAAAGTAAAAGATGTTGGTTATGAAAATAAATTGCTTCAGCTGTTTTGAATTTAGTGGTTTATGTTTTTTCCCAGTTCTCTAAACACTTTTTAAGGGCTGAGCTGTGCTTCTCTGCCACTTGCAGTTTGAAACTCAACCTACTTGATCCAAATCCTCACTGAATGTATTGCCATGGATGCCCATGTTATCTCTTTCAGACCTCACGATGTATTGGCGACACTGCTAAATAACCTGAAAGTCCAGGAAAGGCAGAACAGAGTATGTACTACAGTAGCAATTGCTATTGTGGCTGAAACCTGCTCACCTTTCACAGTGCTGCCTGCACTCATGAATGAATACAGAGTTCCAGAACTGAATGTCCAGAATGGTGTGTTAAAATCTCTTTCTTTCCTGTTTGAATACATTGGAGAGATGGGAAAAGATTACATTTATGCTGTTACACCATTGCTTGAAGATGCTTTAATGGACAGGTGAGTACACTTCTGTGGTACTTACACATACTCATATTTTAAGTATATACCTGGTTCTTAACGGTAGCAAATATACGTATTATTCTTGTTTGCTTAAGGTTTTAAGTAACCAGCATAATTTGCAAGCTGTTATTTGCAAATAATTCAGATTATATGCTCCAATTTTATTGATGCTTTTGAAAATTAAAATTATACAAGTGTCTTAAATAAGTCAAGATTTCTTACATTAAAGCTGCTTTTGATAATTTATGTTGTTGGTGCTTTTGCTGTGGAATTAATGTGGATTAATTTGTCAGAAAATTACCCATCTTTTTTCACTTCACTGATTTTTGATACTCTGCCTCTTGCTGTCAGTAAGTGAGGGATAAAGGTGTTATTAGTGCTTTTTAAAAAAGCATTATTGAAAAGAAATGCTGTGCTTGTCCAACCATGTTGCTTCTTAGTATAGTTCATTAATAGAGCATTGTTCTCTTTGCAGGGATCTTGTGCACAGACAAACAGCCAGTGCCGTGGTGCAGCACATGTCTCTTGGTGTTTATGGGTTTGGCTGTGAAGATTCTCTTAATCATTTGTTAAATTACGTGTGGCCCAACGTGTTTGAAACCTCTCCTCACGTCATTCAGGCAGTCATGGGGGCTCTGGAGGGCCTCAGAGTTGCTATTGGTCCCTGCAGAATGTTGCAGTACTGTTTACAGGTATGTGCCTGTGTGTGCTGGGGTAGCAGAGACAGCAGTTAACTTTTTTGTCTCCTGGAAAGTCCTTGCCTGACAACTGAAGGTGATTTCCAGCAAATTAAAACTGTGGCTTTTTGTCTCTTTGAAGTTTTCTTTAAACGTGGCATTGTGTACTAAGGATGTGAATAACTGAAATATGCAGTAAGCAGAGATTTTGTTATAGTGAGATAGTTGATTACGTTGCAGAACTTGTGTGGAAATAGCAGATGACCTAGAATATAAATTGACTGAAATAGCCTGGCACTTTAATTTGTAAATTGGAAGCATCTTACAAATTTTGAGTGCGTGAACTAATGACTGGGGAATAAATTAGTCACGTAAGAGCTTAAGAGAACAAGTAACCAGTGAGATAAATAAACAAAATAAGTTAACATATTGGCTTAATATTAAGTCAATACGATTTGTTGTTAGCCAAGAAAAGCAGTAAGACTTAAAACTGTAAGAGTGAAGCACGAGAAAACAGTGCTTTGATTAGAATTTATACTCTTAGATCGATACACATTTACAGTTGATGAACTGACTGGTATGTGCTGGTAAAATCTGAAGGTTCCTTTTCTGTGTAATTGCATGTAACAGTTCTTGCTGTGTTGGCTGCAGAACCTAAATTCACCTTACAGATGGGGAGCAAGGATTAGTGTAATGCAGATCAATGTAGAGAAGGTGTGACAGCATTTTATCAGGTATTTACAGATTAGAAATTTCAGAGTGGGGACCTCAGCTCAGCATAAAGATTCTGACATCAGTAGGAAGATGAGAAAAGTCCCTTGCAGTGTATATTTTTTGCAAGTACTACTTGAATGTTCCATTATATAGAGCTGTCCTTTTCCTGGAGCTTTTGCATTCTGCCCATTTATTAAGTGCTTATTTTGTAAGGCTTGATTAAATTCAATGAAAGACATTGGGACCTTAAGGTTTTAATAAATTTTGTTCCATTCTGTTTTCTAGGGTTTGTTTCACCCTGCCAGAAAAGTCAGAGACGTTTATTGGAAGATCTATAATTCAATCTACATTGGCTCACAGGATGCTCTGATAGCACATTATCCAAGGATCTATAATGATGAAAAGAACACCTATATTCGTTATGAACTTGATTACATCTTATAATCTACTTGTTCAGTTGTTTGTGTTTAATGCACAGCTGTTGTTCAATTAAATGCTTCAGATTTGACGATGTAAAATTTTAAAATTTGGAGATCAGCGTAGGGCTGGTCAGAGGCAGAGCTAGGTATCCAGTAGCATGATTTTTTAAATATGTCCTTGTTTTTTGATGTTAAACAGTTAAAGCCAGTAGTGACCAACAAAACAGTGATTACAATGTACTGGAGGGGTTTCGTTTTGGATCCATCTTTCTGAAGTTTTAGATTTCATTCCTTGTGTTTAAAGGGGAAGTTTATTTGAGAAATAAACATTTGTGTATAAAAACTAATTTGTGTGTGGTTTTTGGACAGAGGGGCTTGTAAAATGAGGCCCTTTGGATTAAGTATTTGTTCATGTAATAAATAGGTGGTATAAAACATTTTAACCCTTTTTGTCATCCACTAGCTTTTGAATAAATAAGAAAAATGTACCAACTGTAGTTAATGTGTGTCTCTTTGTCATGCAGTAATGTAGCTGTAGCCTGGCTGATGGTTGTAGTAGTAGCAGTTTATTCTCATGGAAAAAGTAGTGTTTAATTGCTTGTTGATACTGCTTCATCTGCAGTATGAAGGTGGGCATGGATTAGCTTGGTAAATTTTCAGAAGTTAAGCAGTTTTATTGTGTATGGTATGTGTTAAATCAGTTGTGAAAATTACACATCTTGATCACATTCTGTGTTTTTTAGCATTTATGGCTGTATGAAAAGCCAAATAATATTTATAGGCTGTGCTGTGATCCTGTTAAAGCTTTAGGAAAGTTGTGTCCCCAGCCCCTTAGATGAGGCAGTTTCTAAGAAAAGCGTTCTATTTCCTTTTGCTGTTTGCCTTCTGTGCACATACTACAAAGGAAAAGGTCTTGATATATGATAGTAAAGCACATAAAACACAAGGTTAAATAATTCTGGTAGTATTAATGTTACCACATTTGTAAGGTAACAGAAGACAGTAGCTGCCTATCAGGCGTGGTGTTCTGTGAGTCCTTCATTCAAGCTGAGCTATTAATTTCCATCTTATCAAGTTCAGTGCAGTGTAGTTAGCTGAGTCCTCCCTGCTGTTCAGCATATAAGAAAATTTCACCCTTCCTTTCAAGGCCTGACTTTTTGTTAGGGACTTGGGACCCTTGTGTTAATGAAGGTACTAATTTGTTAGGAAAGGAAGAAGACTTTATTTAGCAGTGAGCTTTATTCTAAATTTTGTTAAGTGAAAACAGCTGGAACTTCTTGAAGTCTTTATTGCTGAGCTGTTCCCTTGGAGAGTAACATGCATGTTCTGGTGTGTTTCTGGTGCTTTGTCATTGAACAGTAGTGTCTGTGTTACAGATGGCCCGTCATCTTCATTGCTTCAGGAGTTGTGCAAGATAGAACCAAGCAAGTGCCAATAGAGAGGGAGGAGGGCTGAAAAAAACCCACTGAGTTTTGAGAGACTGGCCAAAAGAGAGCTCTGAAACAGGTAGGAATTGAGGATGGGTCGTGACTTAAAGATGCATCTCAGCAAATTTGTTATAAAAACTAAAAAGTTTCTCATGAGGTGGAGGGGAGCAACTTGAAATTGTACTTGGTTTTTTTTTTTTTCCAAGCTCATCACTTTTACTTCTCAAAATCATTTCTATAAATCTTGAGGAAGATAGAATCTGTTTTTCTTTCCTGGGAAAGGGGAAGGAGAGCTGTTTGATGAAAAAGAATTGTACATAAAACTGTGGTGTTCATCTTTTGTCTTATTGCTTTCCCAAATATCTGTTATGAAATTGGGTTTGAAACAGCAGTTCTTCATACACAGTGTCATCAGTGAGCCTTTTTATCCCTCTCAAGACTTTTGTGGATCTGTGGAACTCTAACCATCTGTGGGTCACAAAGTGCTTTACGTGACTTTCTAGGAGCCAAAAGCAGCTCTTAAAGGATTTACCTTTGTTGTTTAGCAACCACACTGAGTTTAATTCGACACAGGAAGATTAATTAGCAATATCTAAGAATGCTGACTTACATTTTTGTTCCTCCTGAGGCGAAAAAAATGTGGGGGAAATAAGTATCTAGATATGATATCTATCCATCTGTAGACAAGCATGTTTCTTTTCCAGGACAAACTTAAGTCATTAATGAATGAGGAAGTTTTACTCTCAGGTGATGGCTGGTGCTCACCTATGTATTTGAGGTTCTGGACAGCAAAGGACAAAGTTTAAATTAGTGGAAAGATTGGGTCACTACTGTTTAAGTTCCATTAATGGGTAGTTAATTGTGCCATTAATGCAGAAAACTAGGCAGAGTGAACAAAAGATCTGTTTTGCTGCTTGTTTGTAAAATGGGAGACACACAGTAGTTTGGCAACTGAGAATTTACTGTGCTACAGAGTCTGTGTGGTGTTCGGTAAGTGCAGGTACAAGCATAAAATCCAAAGGTCCAGAGTGTCCTTCAACTTCCTAATTCAGGTTTCTTTGTAAAAGGAACCAAAGCCTTCTGAACAGGTTCATCCAATGTACAGAAAGATGTGGAGGGACCTATAGGGAAAAAAAAAAAGGTATGTGATTTTTTTCTTTTTAATATATTTTTTAAAATCAGTTACAATTATGCATTTGGAAAGAGGCAGTGGATTAGGAGAGTGTAAGCCATACTGCAGTAAGCAATACTGCCTTCATCTTTTCCTAGTTTTGAATATTTAATTTTACAATTTAATGTGGTTTTTGATTGTAGGTCATTTTTTTTGTTTGCCCTTTTTAAAGGAAAAAAGGATGCAACATTTGTATATACCTGCATTTTCTCAATTTTATGTGCACTTGTAGTTTCGTTTTCTTGCTTCTATACTTCTGTGTGTCTTCTGGTATGATTTCATGCACCTGTGCCTCCTTCCCTCTTACTATTCTGATTCAATTGTACTCATTTTGCTTACACCTCATTTTTCCATGGCATCTGTCTAATCTGCATCTCTCACCTCCTTCTCTGCACCAGAAGCCGCACATTTCCCCGGGTGTCAGTGTCTGACTTCACCCTGCACGTCTTGGCACAGCAGCTGTGGTGGCAGTGAGAGCACTGAAAGAGATTCTCCCGGCCTCTTTGTTGCACTTGCAACTCCAGGAGTTCCTGGATGTGTGGATAATCAGTCACTGCTGGAAAATTCTCACTCTGATTCTGCTGCTCAGCCTGTAGCATGCCAGGTACAGGGGGTCTTGAAGAATATAATTGCCAAATTCTAGACTGTTTTGGAAAATAGTAGGGAGTACAGTGTGCATGTGTAGCTACACTGCCAAGGTTGATACTGGTCTTTCTTGCCCAGCCCTGGGCTGCTCCTCTGCCAAGCAAAATAAAGATGGAGTGTGTTCAGTGGCTTTTTACATTCAGTGTCTTGATCCCATAGTGGAGTCATTGTAGGAATGAGATGGTGTTTGTGGAGTATTCCTGTCTGGACAAGGAATCAGGAGTGTCAGGTTACCGAAATGCTACATTTTGCAATGTTCTTTTCTGTGTACCTCCGGAGGGAACATTGGGAAGCTTATTTCCAAGCACAGCAGAACTTCAAGCCCGAGCTGCTGCTTGAGGCAGGGTTGATGAGTTCAAATTCATTAATAAAGCTTTGCGAGTAACCCTGAATGCATTGGAATTGTTGTTACAGACATAAGGTCAAGTTTAATTTACCTTTTTTCAGAGACCCTGAGATGGCTTAAGGGAGTGGCAGTTGTATTCAGAAGAGCAGAAGTTTGATACCCAACATAAGGTTTTGAGGTTCTTTGACAGAATTTCAAAGAACTGTGCAGCAAAGTATTGAAATGTGATGATACTTAAGTAAAATTGTAAGTCCTCAACAATTAGCTAAACTGACTTCCAGCATTTTGTTCTTGTCAATAAAGTAATTCTGCTCTCTGAGAAATGGTTGACTGTGAAGTAGCTTCTAGCATGTTAAGAAGGGTTGGAAGTTGGTATGGTTGTAATAAACAGGACGATCATAACAATAAATGCTAGGAGTTATTAGGAGTGTTTGTTGTGACTGTGGCATACATTCTGTTCACCAACTTTACAGGCAAACCAGACCCAAGTGTTTTCCTTATCAGTTTTACATCCATGTGAGTCCCAGAGATTACGTGGTACAAGTTTTTTACTTGGTTACTTTTCACAAGTTTGTCTCTCAAGACCACTTTCTTAAACCTTTTGATGCAATGACTGTTGTGAAATCAAGTTTCAGCCAGTGTTGCATCACACTGATTATTCTACATGTTTTTCTCCAAGCTAAGCAACATATTTTCCCTCAATTTTAGCTGCTGTAATGAATACCCTCATTACTAATAGACTGGGGTGGGATGGGAAACAGGTTTCAAATTTGTGCTTCTTCACTAAATATGGGAAGTGTTGATATGCAAGTAAAGTGATTGCCTGTTGTTGAATGTACATCTGCGAACCAACTGCAAACTCTCACTCCTTGTCAGAGTAATAAAAATGGAAGAGGTAAATAAATGTGAGACTCTCTGTGACCCAGCATGTAAATTCGTTCATCAGTGGGATGTCACATGCTGGAGAGTCTCACCAGTGGTAACTGAAACTTCTGCTCCCCCTGGCCTCCAGTGCTGCTTGTCCTCTGCCCCGGGTGGTTTAAACTTCATCCCTCCCTGCACTCCCCTCCCAGCTCTACCTCTCAAAACCACTGTGGGGCATGTCAAGGCTGCCCAGAGGTCTGGGTAAGAGATCCAGCACACTACTGGGTGAGGAGTGCCTCTTCCTTATCCAGTTACTCGCAGTCACTCCTAACAGAAGCCCCAGAACAAATGCTCTGCAAGTTATGAATAAGCTGTTTCATTTGCAGGCTAAACAGCAATAAATGTTTTATGAATTGTGAATAAATGAAGAGGGAGTAAATTAATGGACTTGATCCATTTATTCCAAGACCATGTCAGATGGGTCTCAAGTCAATTACTGTGTCCCTCTTGATAGTGATCCTAATTAGAATTTAAGGTTTTCTGAAAACTTGCTTTCTTGGTGAAAAAAGATGTTGGTTGCTTGCTTGCTTGTGTTTAAGATCTTCTCCAGAACCTACATCCATTTGTTTCTTCACTCTAAGTCTCCGGTCCCTTCACACATAGGAGACCTTTTGGTCACCTTGATGGCTGAATGTTTCTTTGTTCTATTAGCAATCATCTTCTGCACTGAGCTGGCTAATAAATTTATTCAATGACCTGTACAAGTTGTTCCCCTCCTGCCCCATTTCCTCTGAGGGCCTGCATTTCTCACTGAAGGCCATCTTTCACAGGTTCTGATGCTCTGAACCAGTTTCTTTATGTTAAAGCCCTACATGATCCAAGCCCAGGGACCAGGCTTGCCCTCTGTTTTTCTTTACTGGCTTTTGATTGAGAGCAGATGTGACAGCTGTTAACCCCATAGGGTGACAAAGGGTCTGAGGTGACTTATTTCTAGACTTTTCTTAGGTAACTTTAGAAACAGTGACCTTCAATCCCTGCCTGTCACCCAAAACAGTAGAACAGAACTGTGTTCAAATACAGTGATTTTTGCTTTCAAAGCCATAGGTTTTTGTCTCTGTTGAATGCTAAGTCTCCAAGGGTCTGCAGATCTTGAGCCCAGCTGATAGAAGGAATGGAACTGGCCATTTATTATTTTAGCTAATAAAAGAGGATATTGTATATTAACTTTTTCACATTCCAAGGCACTAACAACAGAATGAAGGTTAAAGGCGTCTTGATATTCACAATTAAAGAATGGAGCCTTTGTTTTCAGCACAGTATGCAGCTGAGACAGAAGGAATATGGCAGGAAATGAAAACCAGGTGGCTTAAGTTTCAATTTTTAAGACCAAAGAAACGACTTTCAAAAAAAGCTATTTCCTCACTTAATAAAAATAGGTTAAATGTACACAAAATCAGTTAATTATTCTCTACATTAGTTTGCAGATGTTTATGTATGTGTATCTTATATTTTCACAGACCTAGCACAATGATGTGTAGATTGGTCTTAAAAACCCTGCTGAGAGAGAGCTAAAGATTTCTGTAACACTAGGCTCTAAGTTTATTTTGACAAGATTGGAAAGTACATAATATTCAGTGAGAGCAGGCGTTTTTTTCTCTCCAGTATATATTAGCCATTTGTCTGCATACAAACATTAGTGTTAATGTTGCTGTAATACTACTACCAGTTACAGGGTACTACCAATCTTCACAGGATCATAGAATGGACCTTAGTGATCATCCAGTTCCAACAACCCTGGTCTAGATCAGGTTGCTCAAAGCACTATCCAACCTGGCCTTGAACACTTCCAGGGACTTCTCTGGCCAAGTTGTTCCACTGTGTCACCACCCTCATAGGTGCCCTCTTGCAGTTTAAAACCATTCCCCCTTGTCCTGTCACTCCATGCCTTTGTAAAAAGTCCTTCTGCAGCTTAACACTCCCTCTCCAGCTTTCATCAGTACCTTCATAAAACCCACAAACACCATGATATTAAAAAAAAAAAAAATCAAGGGCATAATTGTTTCTCGGTCCCTCCTGTTTAGTGTTATATTTATTGTAAAATATCTGACCATGATAACTTAAAATTAGCATAGGGCATATCTGCAAAATAAAATGTCAAATCATCATTTAATGCAATTACAATTTTTTTCAGGTACAGGTTTTATTTAAAGTTTAGGAAGTTAGAGACAGCACACTTTGCAAATCAGCTTGGTTTTGTTCTCTTGAAAATGCTGAACAAGATTTCCTGGTGGCAAGCTGTAGGATCTCTTTGTTACCCATACAGCAGTACAGTTGTAATTGCTATTAGAGCTCCAAATTCTGTATTGGAAAACTCAAAACACTCTGTATGGCAGCTGCAGTCTCCTACAGGAGGAAGGAGGCTGGATCACAGAGCCTTTGCTGTTTGCCCAGGTGGTGCTGAAGAAGTGTGTTGGAATGCAGGTGTAAAGCTACTTCTGCAGTCCAGGCCCTTTTGCCACATGCAAGAGAGTCCCTCGCATGTTGTGACTCAAAGAGCGCTCTCAGGTGGTCGCTGAGAAGCTTCTTTGCAGCATTTTCATCCTAGAAACTGGGCTTTCTGCTCAGTCTCTGAACTGAGGCTAGAGAGGCCTGTTGATATGGGTGGTTTTGCCTGTACAAACTGACACATTGTTAGACACGTTCTGCAACTTGGTGGTGTTAGGGCAAAGTATGCTTTTCTTCAAGAAGTTGATTCAAAGCCTGGTGTATCTTAATTAGGTAGTTCCAAAAACTGTTTTTCTTGTCTGTGGTTATTCTGTGCTTCAGGATGATGTTTAAAATTTTCTGCCATCTCTACACAGAGTGTGATAGGCCTGGGACAGCAACTGGCCAAGATTCCTGCATCAACCTTATTTTCCTAAGCTTTTTGCTGACTCTGGTATTCTCCTGAAGAGGCAAATGGGCTTCTTGACTTGCTAAGTTTAATGAGCAGGTCTGTCTTTCTCCAGAGTGTTTCCCTGATAGTCATCACCACCCTATGGTTTTTTGATTTTGCTCTGCTGTATGTAAGATTTTAGTGGGACATTTCTGCAGAGTTTGCAGAGACAAAGATGCTTTATTATTAAATGCTGTCATGCATATTGTTTGCTTACTATTTGTAGAAGTTACAGTTAGTTGTATAAGCATTCGCATGGTTTATGTATATTAAGATCTTTCTCTGACTCACTGTCTGAAAATGGGAATAACTTTCCAGTTATTCTCCTATCTTCCCATGTTAATATATATTTACCTGCCCATATGCAAATTAAAAAAATGCATATATACTCCTAGGTGCAGCTTCTTTTTCTCTTATGACCAGTTACAGTTTCTTTGCTTCTTTGTGTCGAGGTAGCTTTTGGGCATTTTAGTCACTGGAGACAGACCTGCAGTACAAATTTCTTGAAGCTATTATGTTTTCATACTTTGATTATTCTGTTGGTGTTAGAAAAGCAAGTCTGCTGTTCATGTCAGCTGCCAGCTTGGCTTCCTTCATGCTGTTGTAATGCCATGTACCACAGACATCCACCGTTCAAAGATCTTATTTCTCATGTAGCATAGGATATGCAGGGAAGTAAAGAAAAAAGACAAAACCAAACCGAAACACAAAATCCAACCACCACCACATTTGAATTTCAGCATGTATCACTAGCTGCTTGGATTGTGTCCATTTTCTTATTTTTTGAATCACTTTCCAAGGAAGGCTTACAAAGAATTCTCCAATGTCAGCAAAGAGGCCCCCAGTAAGGATCCTTGCTGGCACTTCTTGGAAGGATGCCTGTGTGATACAGATACTGCCATTTGGGAGATGTTTTGAGAATTCTTGTGCAGTCTGGGTATCAAAGAACTTCCTGACACATCTGTTAAAGGTTTTGCCTCTTCTTGCTTCCTTTTGAGTTTTTGGTGCCTTATTGTTACCTACCTCTGGAGTTTTGCTGTTGTGGATTGTAATTTTTCCTCCCAAAGGAGCTAACGTGCATCTGATTGTAATACTGCTGTTACACTGCTTGCAGAACATCTCTCCACAAGCACCCCTATCATTTATTCTCCTCTATTTCAAGAATGTGGGTCTTGCCATTGATAAACACAAGTAGTAGTGCTCAACCCTGCTCAGTTCCTCTCTTTAACATCTCAACTGATGAGCAATTACTTTTCACGTTTTGTTACAAACATGTTTCATCTGTTGAATCTTTATATTGTTTTACTCATATGGTTTTCCTCTTTAACTGGATCATTTTCTTTTTATATCCCATCCATTTTATATGGCTTAAAGCCAAAATAAAACTTCAGGTATCCTAATCAAGTACCTGCTACCACTATGTTTAGCTGAAGTCCTTTCTTGTTTACCCCTGAATGTATTTCCTGAGGATGGAGAGTTAAGGTCTATATTGTTGGTCCAGTGTTGTGTAGAATAAGGGTCTTAACAAGCAAACAGTTTTGCTTTGCTCTTTTAATTTAGGTTTAAATGTGGAATTGTCTGGTACACCTTGTGTTGTCTTGTCAAAAGTTTGATTTACATGCTTAAAACTGGGCAAGTGTGGGCATAAAGAAGGAGCAGTGCCTAGTGATTAAAGCACAGTAGTGGATACTGGGACTTCCTGTTCTGCCAAAGGATTTGCTCAGTGTCTCTATTGATAAACTTTTCTGGGTAGCAGAAACAGTCACAGTATTAGTTCTTGGAAACCATCCTGAGGGGAGTCAAAGGGGTCTTTCAGTAAATCAGAGGACACGTGACTTCCTTCCAAAGAGAAAAATCTACTTAGCATGCAAATTATGAATTTTATCTGCTATTCTCTTGTACTTTGTGTACACATTGTATGTAGGTAGTTCTCTGTTTCATTTTAACTGTGATGTATCGATGAAGGTTGACCCTTTAGCTCCAGTTTTTATCAGGATATACCTGTGGAAAAAAAGGCATTTATCCTTGGGAAACAATGGGCTTAGTACTAATTTTAGGGCCTGCAGAACTGAGTGTCAGGATCTGACCTCTGAGGAGAACAGGAGATGCAGATCTGCAAGGCACGACTGAGCCAGTAAATCCACTCTAAACCCTGAGAGAGTCACTTAAGGCCACACTGTTCCCTGGGCTCAAACACCTGGGCTGTGTACAGCCAGGGATGCTGGGCCAGCTATGTTTGCAGTCCCCTCTTATTCCTTCCAGAGATATTGAAGCAGATGAATCTGTTTTATTCACTCTCATATTTCAACAGTCTAAGTAATACCTAAAATTAGTAACTGTTGAAAATTTAACCACTTACTTCTATCTGGGGTAAATTATTGCAAGGCATGTTTAGAGTGTGAATTCTGCCCAGCAGTCTGCCTGGAGAAAGCCTCTGAGAGCCCAGCTGATGCTGTTCACCATGGCAGAACAATGCTTTGTGTCCTTCAGGAGGCAGGTTCCCTTCCCTTTCCAGGGCTTGGCTGCGTCTCATTGCTGTGATAACGATGCTTCTTAGTGTTTCCTTTTTCATAGCAGCTAAATTGAGTTGCTGGAGTGAACTCAGGCCATCTGTCCTGATGCTGGAAAGGGAGAGTACAGCCTGCTGTCAGCTATCTTAAGCTGCTGGCAAATCAACACTGTGACATGGGGGACCTAGGAAGGAGTCTCACGCTGAATTGCAGACCATGGTGATTAAAGGCAGTCTGCCCTACTTGGCATACTGGTTCAAGATGTTGCTGTTAGTGGGGAGTGTCCTGGTAATACAGACGTAGCTTTTCCTGCCTCCCTGACTGTGTTCTCCTCCCCACTTCCACATCAGCGGGTTTGAATCCATAGCATACTGTTTGGAAAATTAGTTTCCTGCGTGGTCAACACAAAAAGTCATGGAATCACTGAAATGCTGTACTGAAACATGTTTCCTGTGCTAAAGGAACTGCAAAACCTGCCAGGAAGTGCTGTGTGATAGGAGTATGATTTGTAATGTTATTTATTGTAAGTAGTCACTAATTCTGCCATGGCTGGACAGCAGAGTTAAGATGTTAATGCACTATTAAATCATTAGTACTAGTATACAAGCATAAATTTGTTCTTAATGTGAAGTATAAATCAAAAAAGTTATATCCCAATACATTCACAGAGTTTTGCTTTGAGAAAGAACTAGAATGAACTCTCACCTTGCCATTCCCCAGAGATGTAGGTCTGACATTTTTGAACTCTGACATTCATCTCCCATATCTGAACACTGGCTGCTTTATGGCACTGTTTTTCTACCAGCAAGGTGTTTTTTCATTCTCACTGTCCTCTGGGATTTAGGGAATTAGAGGGGGAAAAGGCAGCTGTACCATAAGCTTAGAAGCTCATTTCTGACCTGCTTTAGTCTTGTAGCTGTATCTGTGATTATGTCTGGAAATGTTAATAGTGACATTATCTGGAGCACAGCCATTGACCCAATCTTCGGATCTTGCGAGAGGATCAGGGAAGACATCTGCACTCATGCAGAATCTTAAAAATGTGCTTGAGGCTTCCTGCAAGTGCAGGGCCCATCCATGTGGGTTGAATCCATAGATTTTTATCCAGGGACCAGGCACATGTGCTGAGCGTTATTTACTCTACATTGCTAAGTCAAAATATTGTGCCAAGCACATGTTTAAGAATATACAATGCCAAAAGAACTTTAACTATTGTATTCTGCTTACATAAAGGGTACTTCACATTCTTTTTTTTAAACATATAGCACATACCTTGTATGAGCTCTAAAAGTCTTCTACAGTGAAAGACAAATCCATTTAAAAGGGAATCAAATAGACTGCAACAGAGGTACTCAATCTTGGATTCATGGCTTTCCTGTCAGATCCCTTGTTCCAACTCACATAAATAGAGGGTGCAATCCTCATATCTTAGAGGGAAAGTAGGGTTTAGTTGGAAATCCTGAATCTCTTTCATTTATTGATGACTTTCAGCAGTTCTGACCTGCAGAGGCAGGGTTTTGATAAACAATGTGCAAGATGAACTGATGTAGATGTCTTTAAGTCAGAGCGAGATTATGGGCTGTGCAGAAATCCAGTACAAATAAAACCAATCAACCGGCGGCTCTTCCTATCTGTGGCACTTTCTGCGAGGGCTTTGCCAGCGTGCTGGGGACTTCCCATGGATGTGGAGTGCAGGCAGTATGGCTAGCAGAACTGCACCAGTGTCATGGCAGTTAAGGATGGATTCCTGGCTCCCTACCCTGTTCCTCTCCAGTTGTGATAAGGTTTTAAGAGACACTCATGATCTAGAAAAATTATTTTTTCCCTCCCAGGAACACAATAAGCCCCTGTCGAAACAATCAGTTGTTTAGTCTGATGAATGTGTGTGATTATTAAAAACAGAACAACCTCTTGGAGAAATGGAACTTCCATCAAAACCTTACAAATTGCTCCTTCCATTACCTTGTTTGGAAATGAAAAGGAGTTGGGGTAGAGAATTCTTTGTTTTCTTTTTCTTTGGAAACATCCTTATTTGGCATCTGTAAAGCATTTACATTCCCTAGTTCTGGATCAAAGTCCTTTCATGGCTCATGTTACTTATTTCCTTCTTTAACTGAAGCACAAAAAGAAAAATGGATTTTTTCCTCCCTCAGGCTTACAGTATAAACCATTGTGAAAAGTCAAATCCCAGTTTTTAGCTGGGAAGTAGTGAGTATGGGGAATACGACATCTCAAAATGTGTAATCTGAAGAACCAGCACCACCCCCTTCAGAATGAACTCAGTCAGTAAATGCAAGTCCCTGTAGCAGTTAGAAAGCATGTAAGGTAAAATTTAGTAAAACTAAACTAAGTTAACTGTGTTGCTGTATTTCCTTAATTCCTCAGGTTCCGAAGGTTTGTGTTCTTCAGGGGAGGAACTTTGTGCTCCTCAGCCTGTGTTGGGGCTAGTATTGGGATACAAACTGCAGTTGGACCAGGCACTAGAAACATTAAAAGCAAAACACTATTTTCTTTGTTTGCATGAGTGGCAGGATGAAATTTGGAGTTGGCAGAATTATTTTCTGATAGAAGAACAAGAAACTCCTGTGAATCAGCTATGACACATTATCTTGTTCTAAATTTGCAAGAAAGTGTAGAGAGTTTTGTTTCTGAATGCAAAACAAACTCTTTTCCAAGTCTGCCCCTCCCACTGGTCCTGTGCCCCAAAGAGCTTGGTGTTCCTACTTATTTTCAGAGCTGTGCTGGCTGTTCTGCTGGCTCTCTGCCTTCTGTACACACATGGAGATGAGCCCCATCACCCTTTTCAGTCTGCAGACAAGCTTCTAAGCTGTGCCCTGTCACCATGAATATTAGCTCTCTGCTGTTTCCAAGTATTAATACAGCAAAAGTGTATATAATGACTGGTTTTATCTTCTAGGAAGAATTTGGACATATATCAGTTTCAGCATGGCCTGTAATGATCTGACTCGTGGTGAGCTGATACCATAGTATGTGTACCCTTTGTTCTCCTGGAAACAAATCATAAATTCTCATGTCTATTTTAGTGTGTTCAGATATTTAAATTGGTTTACTTCACAGATCTTCATTCTGCAAAGTTCTAGTCTAGTGTTTCCTTGTTATAAGGGAGTGTATAGTACTATGTAGTATGTTTTATATTTAACCATAAAGCAAGTTGGACTACAGGCTGTTGGGCTGATTTGTTTCCATTAGCTTGCATCCAGCAGATCTGAACTTAATCCAGACTTCCAGCATTCCTCCAAAAATAACATTACTGATACCCTCTGTCACATCATTCTCCCCACAGAGCTCTTAGGCACATAACTTCTCTGATGGAGGGGAAAAAGCTCCTCCCTTTGGATTATGAGTTAAACCTTAACAGCAGAGAAAACTGCCACAATACTGCTCCCTCCTTGCCGGCAACCCCATGTTAGTTGCTGCGTGCTTCCATGCTCCTTCTAATTAAATGCAACTTCAGGAATGGGTTTTCATTCTTTGTGTGACCTGATAATGAAATCTTTTGTTCATTTTTGGGCCCTGTGAAAAATATAGATGGATTTGGGGAAGGAATTTGCTATCAGAACATTCCCAAATCTTACCTGGGTCTTAAGAGCTGGTGTTGAACTCTTTAGGTCCCGGCAGAGGCCCAGGCATAGGGTGCTTTCTTCTTCTCTGCACACTGAGAAGGGATTAATATGGTTTCTTATGTAATTTAGCTTGTGCAGTGCTCCTCATTCTCAAGACTGTGACCTTGGACAACTGACCCAGTGGTTTCATTCCAGAATTATTCTGTTTCAGCTGATAGATACCAACATTGCTGGCATGCATCCATTGGTGTCCCACTGGCTATCCCTAATACCAAAAAGAAATGAAGACTATGCAGGTACTGTGAAGTGAATAGACCAAGGACATGAAATCTTCTTATATTAAAATAATGATGATTTCCCGATGCAACTGAGATTAAAATTGGCATTTTATGTTAGTGTGACAGTTCAGTGAATTTAATCTTGAGGATGAAAGTAAAAAAGATACTTCGAAAGTATGGATTATAAATAACTAATTGCTATGGGTTATTTGGGTGAAGTGAGTGTGTAAAGAGAAGCTGGTGTAGTGTCCATTTGAACTGTCAATTATATCTTTCTAATGAGTGTGAGTCATTAGATAAATACAGTTTATACATTACCTGATGTTGCACTTGCAGGGGTACACAGGATGCTTCAATGTAACAGGAATCCTACCCCCTGGAGACCATTTGCTGAATTCTTTAAAGGTCAGGCATACTTGAAGATGCAAGTCAGTGGAAAATGAGGAGTTAGATTAAAAAAAGAATACTTCAAAGCAGGTGAATCACTTCAGACCATGAGCACCAGAAGATACTGCATTTAAAGTCCAAAAAGTGTTGTCCTCGGGGGCATGCAGTGGGTAGGATTGGAATACTTTAAGCTCCTATGTACTTACACTGTGGACAAAGAAGCCCTAAACATACTTTTTTAATGTCTTCTGCTCTCTCTCCATGTTTCCTCTAGAAGATTAATGACACAGAAGATTTAAGATATTTTGTGTAGCCATAAATGGAATAGGGCCGAGAATAGAAAATTTAAATACTCAACTTTCCTCTTGCTAATCTGGTTTTGCTCATCCTTTTTTCCCCCTCAGTTCTTTTTCCTCTTTTTTTCCAGTACCATAGCATGAGCTGGTATAGAGTGTCTATTTTGGTACAGAGTCCAGACTCCACAGCCGAGCCAGCAGCTCCCCAGTGTAATGATGTGTCTAACGTGTTGGTGTTTTTTTGTTGTGTATTGGAACTTTTTGGTTGTTTTTATATTTTGTGGGTTATTTTTTATCTGTTGGAAAGCTTAAAACAGAATCAGATAACCTAGTGTTTCCCAGGAAAGAAGGACAGGAGATAAAAGTAAAAACCTCAAACAGCAAAATAACACAGATCTCTCTGGGCCTTTTTATGTGATACAAGGAAGCAAAAAGTATAGGCTTTTTCTTCCCCTTGTCCTGTCCCCTTGCATCATGTGAAGCCTTGTGCAAAGTCCCTGGAAATCAATGTGTCTCTACTGTCTTACCTGAATTCTTGCAGTGGGCTATGTGACAAATGGCTGAAAATTTTGTTGCAGTGTCTTGTCAGGGATTGTAAAGTTGGATATACAATTGCACAGGCCACTAACACCTTGCTTTAAGACCTGAAGTGAGACTAGTGCTCTCCGCTGTCAGTGAAATCTTTCTCTTTTGCAGAGATGCTTTTCTAGACTGGCGTAACCAGAAAGGAGTTGACCTAGTTTGGCCTGTTTAGTTGTCATCTGCCTTAATTCCTCCCCTGTTTGCAATATCTACTACTAATTACACGGACATCTGCAAGAGAGGTGCTAGCTAAGACCAACTGTAAGAACACCTCAATGTATGGGGGAGTTTTTATTCCTTTTTGGTTAGCACAGCAGAAGGCTGCAACAACTCTAATTCCAGCTTTAAATTCACAGTTTCCAATTGTATCATATGTCTAAGCCTCTCTGTGCATTTGTCTACATGGCTGCAGAATTGTAATTTAAAAGTATTTGAAATGAGAGAAAGCCTGTGTCTGGGTAAGAGGAGGTGCTTCTAAGGTCTCCTCTTTGCCCCTCTTTGCCCTTGTCAGTGGATTGATTCACTTGATTCCCCCTGCCCCCATGTCCCATGTAAATATTAAACAAGTGGATCTAGGAGGAAAAATAGCCTAATGAGATAAAATAAATAACCCTTGGGAAAAATTAATAGATTAAATTTCACCTTGTGAAAACAAAATTGTAGTAAAGCAGATGGGAGAAGACCATGAGAGGGCAATGACAGGCAGCTTGAAGCATCTTCTGAGCTGGCTGCCCCCCTCCCACTCCAGTCACCCTGTGCAGTGCAGGAGGGAAAGATGTGACAGCAATAATTAGTTACCATCTCTGGTGTTTCGCTGACCAGTCCCCTGCTGTGGCTGGAGTTTGCCCTTTGGTTTGAACTTCACGCAGCTCTGTGTGTTTGTGCTTGTGTCCCCCACTGCAGTCTCACAATGATGCTTATCCATCACTTTAATCTGACTCCCACAAGGGGGAAGAGCACGCAGCAGGATGTTCACGTGCCGCTGTTAGAGAATAGGCAGCAGGTAGAGGCCAGAGCCATGCCAGGTACCTGAAATCTTTAGAAATGGTTAGAGATAACAGATATATCTTCTGATCAGTTCTGTCATCCGTGCTCCACAGTGGCAAATAAACACTGCTAAGGAATATGCTGATTGTGTTTACTTGAGCTTTCTTCATGAGGCAGGAGCCAAACACATGTCTAGGAACAACTGAACCCTCCATCTGTGAGTGATCATCCTGCTTAAATACAGCGGCAGACCTGACTTTGGAGCGCAAAACAGAGCTGAGCCCTTCCCCTGGCTCTGCTGCTCAGCTGTGCAGGCAGAGCAGGAGTAGGGAGGAGGGTGGCAGTGCAGACTTTTGGCTGCCTTAAAGCGACCACATCCTGTTAGGCTGGGGAAACATCAGACTAATGCAGACATCTGTCTGTCTGAGATGCAGGAGGGCAGATAATTTGCAGACACATTTGTATTGCTGCAGGAGGAACAGCAGCACAGGGAGAACTCCTGACCTTGCTCTTGTGTGTAGGCTGTTCACCCACTTCCCACCCACGTCCCAGTTCTCTGTTGCTTGTAGGTACAGATTTAAGTTAGATATTAGAAAAAGGTTCTTTACCCAGAGGGTGGTTGAGCACTGGAACAGGCACCCCAGGGAAGTGGTCACAGCACCAAGCCTGACAGAATTCAAGGAGCACTTGGACAATACTCTCAGGCACATGGTGTGACTCTTGGGGTGCCCTGTGCAGTACTAAGAGTTGGACTTGATGATGCCTGCGAGTCCGTTCCAACTCAGCATATTTGGTCATTCTGTGAAATTGATTTGTTCAATGAGATTACTTTCTTTTCTTATGGTGCAGCTCCCAAATACTGTTTTCCTGATGCTGCACGGGAAGACTAACAGTGAGTCTGTGGAGGCAAAGTGATGCTCAGAGCAGTAGCTGGTGGCCTGAGATCCCTCCCCAGCTGTGTCAGAGTGCTCACCTCACAAGGTAGGAGAACTTCCTTGTACAAGCAGCGAGCCAAGCACCATGAGGAACAAGGACCATGCAGGAACACTGTGGCATGAGAGAGAATTTATAGTGAGTCTCTCAAGTTCTAAGGCAGTACCCAAAACAAGACTTGTACCATCATCCCACATGGAAGTGACATGTGAGATCTTAATCAAGGGCAGATAGTTCATGATAATGATGAAGTTCTGTTGAAGTCACATGCTTAAATCTAAGTGTGTCTGGGAGTTTTGTTGAGCTCACGTGGGTATAAGAATTCTGAGGCTTTCCTGGCACAAAATCTAAATGAGGAAGTGTCCCATGCATTTGGGACTGCTAATAGCAAATGGTGTTCATCAGTTTCAGATGGAACTGGGGCAACTTTGGTTTTGCTGGGGACAAAATAAAAAGATAAAGAAATAAAAAAGGCCTGTGATATTGGGCCAGTATACTACAGAACTTTACTGTGTTGTGGCCAGAAGATCACAAAATCTAAGTGTGGGCAACTGCAGAATATTTGGGGCAGTTCTGTTCTTCCTTGCTGTTGGCTAGAAATTGCTTAAGTGCTGAAGTTCAATCTTGCATGTTCCTATTATGCTCTTTAAAGTATGTAATATGGGGTTGTGTTTCACAAAAGAGTTCAACTGGATGCACAGAATCCTTTTAGGGTTGGACACGGATCAGTAAGGAACTAATGCACCAGCCATTCTTAGAGAGTTTCTTTCCACTTCCCTGTCAGAGGCCCAGTATAGCCCTAGGGCTTTTTCCTTTTCAAATACAGCTTTAATCCAAAATGACAATATCTGTCAAGCTCTAGTGTATTCTCATTAAGGGTGCTGTACACCTCTTTTGATGATACTTGTTAATATCTCAGTATGGAAAGTCAACATAGTGCTAAAGGTTTGAGAGTTGCAGGTATGACCATTACTTGAAAAGTTAGCTTGTGGCTTTGGGACTCTTCCTCTCCCAAAAAGGCAGCTGAGCATATGGCATCATTTCACATGAAAATGTGCTATGGAATTACTGTTATGTACCAGCCAGGGCTAAGAAATTGTTGAGTTAAATAGCTCAGAAGACCTACTGTTGACTGAGCATGCTAAGTCAGAAGCCTGGAACGCAGTAGTTTGTGCTATTTTGTGAACAGGAGGGGAGGACATTGTACTTTCAGAGAAATCTTGGACTCCTTTACTGTGGGGGTAATGACTGTAGCACTGTGACTGCTCTAGGCAGTTCATGCAAATTACACTTTAAACAGATAATGTAAATAAAATTGTAAGGACCTCTCTAAATGGAGTGCTGCCCTGTTAAAGGAGCTGCAAACCCTTTCTACTGTCTTGCATGCCCCTGGGGGACCTTCCCAAGGAGTGCCATTGTAGGTGGTTAGTCCTCCCCCATACCATCCTGGGAAAGAGGAGCTGGCACAAGACTGCTTGTTGGGAACAGAAAAACTGGAGAAAAATATTTTAACACTAGCTTGCATCTAGCCCAGTTATTGATTCCCAAGGAACTGGGCTCCTACTGCATCAGCAGATCTCTCAGATGGCTTAGCTCCCTGACAGGACGTTGTTGGAGGTCCCAAAGAAGGTACAAGGATTTGTACTAGACTCCTAGTTTGGAAAGTGAGGGGAGCACAGAAACAGATCTGAAAAATCATTTTCCCTATGTATCCACCAAGTTTAACTGCAGGGAGAAGGCTGTGGCGAATGATAAGTCCTTGGAAATAGGCCTTTACAGTGGAAAACAACAAAACAGACCTTTCCTTATTAGTGCTGGAAGTTCCCTCCATTTTCCCTCTTCCTTTTTTCACTTGCTCTCAGCTGGAAGGTCACTTCTGCTTACGTCTGACCTCTGTGTGGTGAGCCTGTGTGTCAGCAGAGCCTGGGAGCAGACTGTCAAAGCAGAATTTCTGGTCTGAATCAACGGGATACAGAAAGGCTCCTGTCCCTGGCACACGGCTGCCAACTGCCCTTCTCAGTGTGTGGTTTGACACAGAGCAAGCCTGCTGATGCAAGCAGAATGTGTCTAGGTGTTGTGGCATGATGAAGACCATAAGGGGTGAAGATATTAAACAGAAAACCTGCCACAGTTCATGCATTCTTAACAGGTAGCACATTGTCTCACTGCTTTTTTTTCCCTTTAAAAGACTGATATAAATTAACAATGTTTTTCTGTTAAGACCCCTTGAAAATAGTTGGAGTCAAAATGTGTTGTAACTTGTATGTTATTTTCAATCTCCGTTTATAATGATGCCTCAGAAGTCTGAAACCAATGTTCACTTCCTTCTTGGATTCGTTTTCTTCCACAGAAGACACTTCTTTTTTTTTTTTTTTTTTTTAAGTACTTAAATCCCATTCTTTAATTGAGGGTTGAAAAGTTATAAATCACTGTCATATCTGATGTGTTGCAGGCTACGGGAGCTCCTTACTGTAGAATCTAACTTGTGGGGAAATACCTGGCCTTTGTGCAACACGGAGGAGGGAAAGAGGGAATCTTCAATCCTCTGCTCTTCACTTAGATGTCCTTGGAAAAAATGTACTTAACCTCGTTATGTTCAGTGTGTTTGTAACTCCTGTTGCTGTCCATTGTGCCAACGATTTTAATCAAATCACATGCTTCAGGGATTCAGCCTGTCAACTCTGAGGGGTAAGAAAGAATTTAAATTTACCCCTTCATGCTTTTTTTTCTTCTCCTCCTGCCCCTTACATGCTTGTCTGTGCAATGTTGCTCTTGTGCTCTAGTCACACTGACAGCCAGATCTGAGGGTGGAACTGAGGTCTCCTGCAGGTCAGCTCAACAGGAACATTGGATGATGCTCCTTTTCCTCTGCAGCATGAGGCAGGGACCGTGTGACTTGTTTGTTTGCATGTCAAACTGTACTTCTTTTTATTTAGTGTGCTAGTCCCTGAAAAGTGAAATAATGTATTGAGTGTGAAAAGACTTGGGTTGTCAGGAGTTACTAGATTCTCGCAAGACAGCTATTAAAAATGTATACTCCAAAAAGAGGTAAAAAACGCCCCAGAAGACTCCTGTCAAACAGCTGTGCGCGTTTGATGGGATTTGACAAACGCATATGCAGGCACACATGGAAAAAAGGTAAAGGTTGAGGCCTCGGCTTCTTCTACACAGGCTTGGGATAGCATGTTCCCTGCTTTCCCTCAGCGCGGCGGGGACCAGAGCGGGCCTGAGGCGCTCGGTGCTCAGGAGTGAAGCCCTGCGGCGGACACGGGGGTGCCGCCGCTCCGAGGGTCCGCCGGCTGTCAGCGCTCCGCAGGTGTCCCGGGGACCCCCGCCCGGGGCGCGGGGCGGGTCCGAGCGGCGGGTCCCGCCCGGTCCGGCGGCGCCGCCCCCCGCGCTGCCCTGCGGGGCGGGGGCGCCCAGAGCCGCGGGCG
>JAWWLV010000183.1:29208079-29223434 GCA_035041135.1 Platyrinchus mystaceus
CGCCCGCCCCTGCTTCCTGGGCCGGACCAGCCGAGGCGGCCGCCGCGCCCCCGCCCCGCCGCCCAGCGGAGCCGCAGCCGCCGCAGCCGCGCCGGTGTCGGGGCGCGCTCGCCGCCCGCCGCGGGAGCTGCATGTGCGGGGGAGCCGCGGCCGAGGATGGCGGTGCTCAAGCTCGCCGACCAGGTGGGCGCCGCGGGGCGGGCGGGAGCGAGGCGGCGGGCTCGGGCTCGGGCTCCGCCGCAGCCCCCGCGGCGGTGCGGGGCGGCCCTTCTCCTCAGCCGCGGATCCCTCCTTCCCTGGGGGCGCCGTGCGGTGCCGGCTCCCCCCGCCCACCGGGCCGCCGCCGGTGCGCTGCCCCTCGCCTGCCGGCGGACGGTGTCTGTGCGCGCCGGGCCGGGGCTCGGGGCCGGGCAGGGCGCAGCTCCCGGGCTCGCAGCAGCAGCAGCAGCAGCAGCAGCAGCAGCAGCAGCAGCAGCAGCAGCCGGTCCCGGCCGCGGGTGCTCCCCCGTCCCCGCCGCGCTGCCGCCTCGGTGAAACCCTGACATCTCCCGTCGGCAGGGCGGGATGGAAGCGGATGCCGGCTCGTTTCGAAAGGCCTCTCGGCTCTGCTTATCCTTCCTTTGGGTTTCTCCCTCGTTCCATTGCTGTGCCGTGTGTTAGAAATTATTTTTCCTGTCGCCTTTTTGCTTAGGAAGTGCCTCTTCGGATTAGCTGTCGCCGTTGTTCACAGGCTGCTAGGAAGACCTGTAGTATTAAACCCTTGGATCGTGTTAAATTTAGCAATGGGCAGACAGCTGTAATGAGTATAAAAGTATTTCTAATAATTGGTAGTTTAAAGCATTTAAAAATATTTAGTAAATTGATATTATGGCTCCCACATCCTAATTTATCGACATACTCTACCAACTGTTACACGCTTTGCATGCTTTAATCAGCTATTTTTAATTTAACTTAGTGTGCCTGTGATCTGCAGCGTGGGTGTCCTTTGAGCGTTAGACCCTTCCTGTGGGGTTCAGGACTGCCTGCAGCCAGCCCCTCTCCAAATACCCATACTCAGACATCACAAGCCTCACTCACAGTCTAATTATGCTTTTCCAATACAATCTTCCACACGCACAAAGCCGCTGCATAGCACATTGAGAAGAGTTTTGAAAGGAGAAAATGATAAAGCTGCCTCTAAAGTAAAAGCTATACTGTGGGACCAGACTATAGCGTGTTTTTGTGTGTAACAGAAGGCAGTATTTAAGGGCTGTCTCCTGACGTGTCTCTTGAATAGCCACATCTTTAGATATTTGCTTATGACTGGTAAAGAAAATGTTTCACACTGTGAGGCTTCACTACCCCATGGTGCACAGACTGAGTCTCATAAATAAGGAGATTCGAGTTGGATGTGTATGTTACAAATCTAAACAGCAAGCATTAATGTTAAAAATACATGTTGCAAAGGACCAAAATTGTACCATTTCAGCGCTTTTTACATCTTTAATGAACCCCTTGACTTTACTGCCTTTAGCATTTTTAAACCTTTGCTGGAATCTTGCAGTGAGGATTTTGCTTCAGCAGTAGAAGTCAAAGGAGATTTAAGTCAACTAGATCACATCCTGATGAAGTGTGTAATGCTGCAGAAAAATGACAGGCAGTTGTCTAAGGGTTTTCCTTCTTCTCTGACAACCCTCAAAGCTCATGGCTGAGGCTCCTTAGAGCTGCTCTTAATGCCCCTGCAGTGTGCCTACTTTGGGGCCTCTCAGAATTTTGGTTGATGCTCATCATTGTTCGTGATCAGGCTGTGGCCTGGGGCATGATAAGACAGGCTGATAGTTTTTCTGCGTTGATATGTGTCTCCTGTTGTTTACAAAGGGATATGTTGGTCTACTTGTAGTCATCCTACTGGATCTCTTTTTATTTCTTTTCAGTTTCTTCTCCAGACCTTTTCCTTTCACTTCTGAGAGGCTGGAGGAGGGGGAGGATACATTCAAAGCTGGCTGTGGTGCTTCCTCTTAAACCGAGAGCAGAAGTTTGTGTGCCTGTTTCTGTGTACTTGGAGCTGTTGCTGGCAGAGCCTTTCCACTGTGCAGCCTGAGCAGTGTCACCAGGGCACTGGGGCTGCACAGCCTGTCTCAGCAGCTCTCTGTGCACCAGGCCAAGCTGGACTTGTCATCCACATCAGCTTTGAGGAGTACTGTCCCTGGACTGGCCCACCTTCAGCTAAGAGAGACACAATAGCAGCAGCCCCATGTGTTTATAGACAGACCCAGGCAAAACAAAGGTGAATCTGGGACAGAGAATGGTGTGCCTGGGAAGATTTGCATTCCTATAACAACTGTGTGTGCTCGGACTCGCTGGGGTTGGGGGAGCAGGCTCCTTCTGCATTTCTTCCTGCTCTTGAGGATTGAGGGCAACTGTCACAGCCATAACTTGCAGCGATTCAGGAAACCGTTCGCTTTTCCTTAAACACCAGAGGCCACAGCTGTCCCTGTGCTCACAGTGTCCTGCAGTGAGAATTGGAGGATGCAGGACACTGCATACACCTGCAGCAGGTGGGACCTGGGCTGCTGGGAGAGGGGGCTGCTCTTTGTGCACTGGGTGTGAGGTTTGGTTCGGGTCTCAGTTGTTCAGGGAAGGTTGACTTTGCAACCAAGAGCTCTCTGCCTGTCGCTGGGGTTTCTGTAGCACAGGCTTTCTTCTGGATCCATGACTTCCTTGACCAGTGATGAGAGCTCATGTAGGAGATGACTAGAGAACCTCTCCTCCGTTCTCAGCTTCTCTTACCAACTGCATCTAACAACACATGCAGCATTCAGACACATGAGAAATTAATCACACCATTTCTCATATGGGCTTTGAAGGCAGACAGATGTTAATTATTGCTTTTTTGATATAGCTGAAAGGTGCTAAGGTGTTGCTATGCTTAATCCTTAAGAGATTATCAGTAGTTTTGTCTGCGTTCTCTCCTTAGGCAGGAGAGCTTTATTTAAGAGTTTAGCATTAGTGTAGGTTATTTGAATTTGCTTCCAGTGATGGCAATTTTTAGCTCATCAGTTGGGCCTTGAGAAACCTGTATGTCATTTAAGCACAGGAAGTGTATTCTACCATCATTTGTTTCCACATGAATTTTTTTCAAGCCTTGCTTTTTTTCTGTAACTGCACCTAGTCGCTTTTGAATGACTAAATGTTAAGCTGAAAACAAGCTAAGATAATTCATAAAACTTAAATTAATTCTTAGGATGATAGTCTTTGTGCATAGTGGTGTGTCTGTGCACTTGTAAACATTCTGATGTTCTAAATATTTCAGTTGTCACATACAAATATTGCAAAACTTGCTCTAAATCTTAATACCTTTATCCAGTCCTTTTTTTTACCATCTCTGCAGTGAATGTTGATTACAGCAAGCATGCAAATTGGTTTAGGGACTGAAAAAAACACATTTTTTTCCCCCGGTTCTAAGAGTTACTGCTTATTGTTCCCCATCCAAGTCATTAGTTGTACCGTTTTCATTTTGATAAGTGTTAGTATTTTATATTATGTGAAGGTGGAGTTGTATATGATAAAAGCCTTTGCAATTAAGCTGGAGTTCAGAAGGAGCAGAAGACAAGTGCTTCAACAAGGGAGCAGCCAGGGGCTGTCAGGTGTGAGTCTCACTGACACAGCTTGAGTCTGGCTGTGTGTATATGACAGGGCACAGAAACCTTTGCTGTGCCCCTCCAGTGCTGTTTGAGGAGACCTCCTTACTGCAGCTCCTCATTCCTTCCTGTATTTTGAGTTGCCATTCCCTCCTCCTCATGAGTGTCCTCCTTTCCCTTTTGCCAAAGCTCTCAAAGGGTGAAGGTACTGATTAGTTTTTTAGTTTAGTGGCTGCTTTTTGAGCAGCCGTTGTTGCCTGGGCCCACCTCTCTTATCCTCCAAGTAACCAGCAGATTCAGGGTTCTTCCTGTTGCTGCTCTCCCTGCTTGCTGTCTGCAGTTTTTTACAGAGCTTATTCTTCATATTTGCACCAAGTTACTTGTTTTTCGAGAGCTGTTTGTTTGCCACTTGCAGAGAAAGCCTGTTAGTTGAGATCCTGCTGAGTGTGCTTTTGATCTTCAGGTTTTCCATTGATGGTTCTGGACAGAAATCAGACAATTGCTCCTGTCAGAGCTCTGTGAAAGGGTAAAATATCTTAAAATAATTCTATATGTAAACTTCTGTGAGTTAGCTTTTGGAAAATTATTTTGGAAGAATCTAAGTTTCTGTAGTGTCTCCATCTCATTTTCAGTCTTGCCAGCTGAGGCTCTGGTTGCAGGATTGCCAGCAGTGCCCACAGGCCTGCAGGTTGTTTCTGTAGCTATCTCCATCCTCTTCTCTCTGTTTAAAGCCAGAAAAAGTCACTCTGTGCATGGCTGTGTTTGATTTGGGGTGTCAGCTCTCTGCCTCTGCAGGCCAGGTTGCCTTCCCTGCCTTGGCACAAGCGCGCCCGTTGTGCCGAGGAGGCAGCGATGGTCGGAGCAGCTTGTGCGTGGGGACATCCTGCTTGTTGATGTCTGTCAGAGGCTGATGAAAGCTCTCCCCTGCCTAGCTGTTGGTTATAGTTGTGCATGTTTACAGGGGAAATGTATGGTTCTGTCTTTGAAAGACACTGAGAATGTTTTGTATAAACAAAAATAAAATGGGAAGTTACCTAGGAACAGAGCCTGTGTAGCTACTTTGAAGAGACATAGTGCTCAGTGGTTTCTTGCCCACACTGCCAAACTCGGTGAGAAGCTTGTTGTAAATCTGAGACAGACACAGGCTCTGTCTAGTCTTGAGCCAGTTCACCTGGAGGGTCAAAGTGTGACTTCAGTGTCACAGGTCCAGGCCCTGCATGTACAAAGCAACAGAGTTGTTTTTAGGCTGCCTTTGCAAGCATGCGTATGCATGCACAAGGGAAATGAAGCCCAGATAAATGGTTAGTGTGTGTACTTAGGCTGCTATTAAGTGCAAAACCTCATCCTGTCTCCTGGTATTTTGCCTGTTGTCCTTGATTGCTGAGAGTAATGCAGTGTGACTGGAACTGAAAGGACCATTTCTCTCCCTTTCCCAAATGTTTTCCTGTGTTTGACGGTTCTTTGCTGACCACCAGGATCCTTTTTATTATGGTCACAGGGAAACAGCTTTAAACAGATGTTTAAATAATTTTGAACAGATGTCAAAGATCATAAAAATAAGCTGGGCAAAGGCTGGGCTTGTGTCTGAATACACTTAAAACCAAAATGGATACAACAGTAATAAATAGTCTCCTTACAAAACCAATTACATTTCTAAGTGGTAGTGTATCTTTAACTTATTTCAGAATCATTCAATGGATGTGACTGACTGTCTGTGTATCCTTTCTCTCTGGCAAGTAAAAGCATCTGAGAAAATGCCCCTGAATTTGGTGTATAAAATAGGAGCAATGAACCTGTGCCCAGTGGCCACAGCCAGCCTGCGAGTTAATTTTGCTTGACATGAGATCCCACGATTCCTCCCCGCCTCATATAATTGCTAGATAATACTAAGGTGTGTATGTTAATTTGCATGTTGCCAAGTGGTTTTTAAAGGGCTCGCAGCAAGAAAGAGGTAATCCATTTTAGTACAAAATACCCAGGTAGCCACAAAACTAAGGTAACTGTGGGGAAGGAAGAGGGAGGAATTTACCCACAGGAGTGTGTCTCTATTATTTCCTGTGGAATGAAAATGTGGTTGGACCAAAATAACTGCAGTGTGGAAGCCGTTGGCTTTCTAGAGCCATGATGTTCCTGGGCATGCCATGCATATGGGACTCTATGCATTTTAAAATAAAAGAGAAACTTTGGAAAAAATGGGATGTTCCCGCATTCCTGTACTTGTTCAGACCTATAGGAATGATGGTTGCTGCCATCTGGTATAGATGGTACCCAGACTCTGGCACAGAGAATCATTGAATTGTTTAGGTTGGAAAAGACCTTTAAGGTAATAGAGTTCAACCATAAATCTAACATTGCCAAGTCCACTACTAAACTGTGTCCCTACACATCTTTTAAATGCCTCCAGGGATGCTCCTGTTCAGAGGAGGTGGTGGGGAAAGCTTCGGGTCACCAAAGAGAGCAAAAAAGAGACTTGAAAAGGAAGCTGCTTTGCTTTTTCTTTTTTTCCCCCCTCCTCATGGCTTCTGCAATGTTTCACTTCCTGATGATTTTGTAACTTGTTTCAAGGTAAAAAAGAAGCACTTTAATAAGGAGAATTTCTGCTGTGGTATAGTGTGCTCAAGTCTATCATAGATATTTCTTAAGCAGATAAACCCTCCTGAAATTTGCTGTTTGGTAATGCTGTAAAGGTTGTGCCTGGATGCCTGTCTGTTTTGAGGGGGTGTGTGCCTGTCATGTCGAGGTGTTAGATTTCTTGAATTGCAGATGGCATCCAGCAAAACTTAACCCTCCTGTACGCACTTGAGGTGTGGTATTTTATCCCTGCCTGACAAGTGCCTCCTGACCTCTTCCTGCTCGTTTCTGAAATGAAGATGTAGTTGTCATGACTACATTTAGTCGAGAAATAAACGTTCCTCCCAGCTTGAGCACTTGTGTAATGGCTTGGTTCTGGCAAGGTGGTGCTTTCAAATGGATCCTTGCTCGAGGGTGGACAGATGTTTTCTTGACCTGGGAGTAAAAGTGCCCAAGCCGGAGCTTGCTGGTCACTGAACTCAGTGGCTGCACGTGCTGCAGCTCTCCTGGGGCACAATTCCAAGCCTGTGCCACTCTGTCAGCAGCACCGTGCAGTGCTGTTGGTCACACAGTGGTCTTGGGGACAAATTCCTGAAAGCCAGCAAAGAAAACTCTTAAAGGTTGTTTCTGGAGGTCTGGATGTAGCTGATCCTGCTCATTTGTTGCCAGAAAGGCTGAGGCTCTGGGATGAGTTGGTGATGTGTTGGTTTCCCCGTGCTGGTGTGGTGATTTGCAGTGTGTTCACCCAGAGGAGCCAGGCCAAGTGCCTTCTCTTCTGTAAGATGTCCTTCCACCAGCAGATCTTCGTTTGCTTGAGAAAGGAACAGCTTACTCTTTAGGAGCTACAGCTTCAGGCTGTCTGCGGGCTTGAATAATACCTATACAAAATAACTAATGCTTCAACATATTATTTTTTTAGGCTTCTTTTTAATTTCTGTTGGCCAGAATTTTTTTCTTTCAGTGGTACTAATACAGTTTCTAGTGTCATCAGATGCCTACAGGAGCCAGGCATAAGCCTATTAGGCAAATGTTTCAAAGTATGTTATTATTATAACATTGACCACTTCTTCTGGGTTTTATTCCTGCTTTTCTTGAATGCCCTGCTTCAACATGCTGCCTGTGTATGTTGCAGAACATACAGATGAGCTAAACTTGCTGACAGAATACCTTTAGTGCATTTAGTGCATTTTTTTTGGCTGTTTCCATAGTTAAATTAGCAGTTTGTTGGTTTTTTCCTTTTTTTTTTCCTTTTTTTTTCTTTTTTCTGTTTTTCCCCTCTTCAGAAGTATGTATCAGTCATTTGTAACTTTCTTTTTTGTTAGCTGGAAAGCTTGGGCTGGAAAGTTCCCACAGCTGCTGTCTGTGGCTTCAGCTTTTTTTATTTTTTTTTATTTGCTGCCCTAGGAACATGTAGCAGCATGCTGTTGGAGCCCTTCAGCCTGGTGATGGGTGGGAATCAAAGCATTACAAAATCACATTTAAAAGGGAGAAATTACTTTGCAGTTTTAACCAAGGGTTTGAGGTCATTCTTGAAGATTGCAAGGAGTTGGTCAACAAATTACAGCATTTAGTTGTGGCTGGGTAATTGTGACATTCTGAAAAAGCGTGTGCTTTTTGATGACAGACATTTGCATGTGTTTTGCTTTTGGGGGAAGAAAAATCTTTCCTGGCTGCAGATGTAGAACCAAAAATGGAGGCTGTTCAGTACATTTCTGCCATGCAGGGCTGAACCTCTTAGCCTACAGGCTTGTCTGCTTGATGTTTGTTCTCCGTGTTATGAGCTGGTTTTTATGTATGGATGTGCATTTTTGTGCTGGAATTGTTTGTAAAGGCTTTGCCCTTTTATTTTTAAAAGGGTACTTGGGGAGAACGCCCTCACAAAGCCCCACTTCTTCCTCACAGCTGCTACTGTGAGGAAGTAGGCAAAACCACAATGGTTGACTCCTGCATACAGTCATAACTGATGTACCTGATGGCATCTATTTACTGAGCTAAGGCTTCAGCTCTTTTCCATAAAAGAGTTGGTTTCTTATGAAAAACCCTTGCGCTGTTGAATTATGTATGTGTAGGATTGCTTCAAGGGCCACGTGTTGATATCCTTAATGACACAGGAAGTCTGCAAATAATCACCAGTGATGAATAATTTGCTGTTTAAGCATTAGCATTTTTATTCTGGCATACTTTGTGATCTCATTACATGACCATCTTGCAGCCTTTGTAATTTTACAGACTTGTTGCTTGAACAAATGTCTTTTGTCCACACAAAAGCTTCAGCAAAATAGTTGTTTGGTGCCTACTTAGCTGCATACCTCTAACTTTGTCTCTGTAAATGAGGTATTACCAGCAGTAAAGAGCATGTAATTTAAAGAAATGTAATGGGGAAAATATAAAAATCAAGTATTGCTATGTATCAGCTGAAGAGAAAACAGCAGTCAACTGCACCATCAGGTGCACGAGCTTTCACATTCTAAATGTGATCAGATAATTTCTGGGAAAGGAAATGAGTGTGAACGTTAATGAGCTTTTATATGCTTTTTGTCATGAATAATGTAGATAGTACCATTCAGATGGAGAACATAACCCATTTCATCATAACATCACTTTAACATGATGGGCTCCTTGCCTTTCCAAGGTGAAAGGGCCACAGATTGCCTTCTGAAATCTCATCCTCGGATGAAGTTTTGCTTTCATCTCTATTGAATCTAGACCAGCTTTGCAGGAATATGGGGAAACTGCTTTGTATTTATAGTAACACACTGGTAGCAGCACCTGCCATGCTGTGCTTCTATGTACAAAGTTAATTTTTTCCATACTTCCAATAACCAGAGGTGGACGTCATGTCCTTTTCACTGGTATTTTCATTCTCACCTCTCTGGGTGTTTTTTTTTTAATAAAGGTTATGTCTTTTGTCTTCTGTGGAGTAAAGGCAGCACAACAAAGCTGTGTCTGTGCTGTTGAGCCTTGTAGGCAGTAGTAGGTGGGTCCACAGGCCACCAAGCTGGGCTGGTGTCCCTGCTGGAGCCAGCCTGCTGCTGGGGGAGCTGGTGCCAGCAGGGAGCCTGGGATCTCGGAAGCTACAATCCCACAGTATTATCTGCTAAAACACTGATTTGCTCACTGTGGTCTTTAGTTGTTTAACATGCCAAGGGTAAAAAATGAGAAAACAAAGGCCTAAAGTACCTCATATTGTCTTTGTGCTTCCAGCTGCTTTAATGTGCTTGCCAACACGACATGCAGCATTTATCTCCAATTTAAAATCAAGAGAGAGACTTATTTAGTTATTGACTCCAGGAACATTTCCAGTGTTCTAGCAATCAAGTAAATGTGGTGTGCCAGGTCCTGCAACTGCTGCCTCTGTTTGAGAGGAGCTGGCCTAGGTGAGTGATCTCGCTGCATCTTACTTGACGTGAATCAAGACTAGTATGAGGAATAAACAAGCCTTGATCCTTTAGCTATGTGCATAATCCTGCCTTTCTTTGGGAGATATGGCCCTGCTCCTGGTGGGATTTTCTGCAGGTGGAGCCTGTGCCTCGGATAACCTTGGCTAGACACAAATCTGAATTTTTTTTTTTTTTAATTTTTATTTTTTTTAAGGAGATGCCAAGATTGCTTTACAGGTAGGAGAGAGGGAGGTGGAAGGAGAAGAGCTGCCCTGTGGAGTCGAGGCAGAGAGCACAAGGGATGCTAGGAGGAGGCAGAGGAGAAGGCAGGCAGGTGTAGCTGGAGGCACAGTGCTGCTGCCTGATGGCACTGCCGGGACAAGGTGGTCATCACCCAGTTTCTCAGGCGGAGAACTGGGATGCAGAGAAACTCTGTGACCGAGGTCAGGCTGAGAAGGGAGCAGGTGGCAGAGCAAGGGCCAAATCCTGTTTTACCTCTTTCAGTGGCTGATTCACAGCGATGCCCTTCCTCCCTGGAAGTTGTTTTAACACTGTTAACCGTGTGGGCTGATGTCAATCTCGTGATGTTCCAAGATGAGAAATGAACAGTGGCAAGAAGAGGCATAGCACAGTGTTAAATTCAGTGAACATCTCAGTCTTTTAGATATTTGTTCTATAAAGTGTAAAATCAGCATTGGTGCTGCTTAAGAGCAAGTGCTGTGTTAGGAAATGGTTTCTAGGTCACCTGGTAGGTAAAGGCTTATTCTGGCAGATTGCTGTGGGTGGCTGTCTTTGGTCATTAATCCTGTGTCATACGCTTAGTGTTGTCTTCTGGCAGTGCAAATGGTAAAAGTGAGATTAGCCTGTTGTGCATCCATCAATGCTGCTTGTTTAGCCTAAATGTCCTAATAATCCAGGACTGTGTGACTGCCATGGAGCACACACAGGAAGCTGGGTCGTTCAGAAAAATGGAGATAGCCTCTAAAATCTGGAAACTTACTGTCAGTGGATTAGATGGTGCCCTTTGGGTACGTTCACACAAGGTCTGTTTCATGTCAGGCTTAAACTGACCAGTCTTAGAACCACAGAATGATTTGTGTAGAAAAGACCCTCAAGATCATTGAGTTCAGCTGCTGAAAACAATTTAAACAACCCCTGCAGCTGACACACTGTACAAGCTGATCAGGATACAGCACAGGCTTTCAACATAAATGTTTGCAGTGTAGCATAACACTGTCTGATCCCCAGGTATACAATATTCAAGTCACTTGGATATCTCCTTAAGTAGGGATCAATACATTTAAATTCAATTCTAACACAGGTAATCCACTTGAATACAAAGCAGGCATTTTAAACCCATTCAGAAACCCCACACATGTCTTCTCAGTAAGTTTTGTTTATTACTTGTAAATATTTACAGATGTATAGTTAGTTTCTAATTAGAACAAGGTGCTCCTTTTAGAACCATTTTCATGAAGACTGGCAAATTTGTGCATCACCCCTGCTACCCAGAGGAGTGTTATTTCTTTTCTTCAGAGGAGAGCAAATGGAGCTGAACAGATTTGTCCTCTTCCACAGAGAAGGGTAAGACTGGCTAAACGAGCTGCATAGCCTGTGTAGCTCAGAGAGTGAATTGTCTGGACCCGAGTTCTCCGAGGATGTGCCTGCTGTTCGTGGGGAGATCACACAGCCCAGGAGCACCTGCATTCCCCAGCTTGGCAGGTGCAATCACCTGGGGTAGCTGGTTACAGCAAGCCTTGCATTTATCCTCTTTCTACAGTCGTAGGCACAGCTTTCACATTAATCAGGGATTACATTTAGGATCTCCTGGTTCCTGTTCCTGGGTAGAGTTTGCATATTTTTAATGGATTTTTATGCCTCTTCATGCCCTCCAAGGCAGGTATGTGATTCACCAGAGAGCTCTCTGGAAAAGGAGAGACAAATGATGGCAAACCACATAGCAGGCACATGATCTTCAGCACTTCTTGTTCCCGCAGGGCCAGCTGAAGACAGCTCCAAACAACTGTCTGAAAACCCGTGTGTGACTCCTCAGGGATGACTCTGTGCAGACACATGGTCTCCAGCCCTTTAAAAGAGGTCTTTAAAGACCTGCACACTTTCAGACATCTGTCTGGAGAATTCTTCGAGTGACTCTGTGGTAGGTACAAAAATTAAAGGGAGGTGGACAAGCAGGAGTAATTCAGTGCCTTAAGCCTCCAAAAAGCTCTAGCATGGAGCAAGCTCTCACCTGGGGCTTGTGCACAGCTGCCTGTCCAGCAAAAAGGGAAGGCTCTGACCCACAGAAGTAACAAAATCTCTTTATGTGTTTTCTTTCCCTGTGAGACTGTTGAGCTGTTCAGAGTCTGCTGGATTGAATTGCACTGCTGCTTGCTGCGATATTGGAGCATCAAAAAAGAAAAGTGCTGTAAAAATAACTGCTTCACCTATGTGGATGTAATCCCAACAATAACGTTGCGTTTGAGACAGAGTGATTGTTTAATTCCTGACGCTGCTTCTGTTGGTGTATTTTATTTGCTTTCTAGCAGTGGGCTTGGAGAGAAAACTCCAGATTTTTGCCTGTTTTTAGCAAAGTGTTCAGCTAATACCTTGAACACATACAGCAATAATTTTAAGCCACAATAGATGTTTCACCAATAAGGTGATTTTCTCTGCAGAGGGATAAACAGTTTGCTCAGCCAGAAGAAAGGTTGCTTGCTCGTGCCTTACTGCATAAGTTCATGCATATTGTATTCCCTGTGCAGTTGTTCTGATCCCTGGTGTTCGTAGCATGGCAAGTGGAATCAATGTAAAATCATCTCTCTGCCAATGTCTGCCTCAAACAAGCTAAAAAGCCAGTCAGACCTAGTTTATATTGCCCATGCCCCTTTTTTGGGAAACAAATGTGGTTGAAGACAAGGGTTGTGTCATCAAAGATCCCTTAGAATGTAGTAAAACCGCCTGTAGAAATATCAGTAGAAGGGACTTTGCTTGGCTGGGGGCAAAGGTGAGGCTGCAGGAGCAAGGATCTGTTCCTTGCTGGACCTCTGGGTGCTGATGCTCTCCCTACCTGCGTGGCAGTGTCAGGCTTGGGATGCTCTCTCTGGTTTCTCACCCTACCACCAGGCAGGCCTGTGCTCTGACTTGCCTTGAGATGCCAGGGCTTGGCTAAAGCCAGTGTAGCTTTATTGACAGTGACTGCCCAGGTCCTTGCTTCTGGGAAGGGGACATGTGTGTGCATTTGTTTCCCTGTCCTTAAGATTAGGGATCCAACCTGTGGGCTTCTTTCTTTCACTGTGGGGGTCTGCTTTGTTATGCTGCCAGGCTTTTCCCTAAATAGAGGCTAATCCTGGATTTAAAGATCCCAGAAGGGACAAAGGAGTTCAAGTGTCTTTTTGATCTTTGTTGCTACCCTGAGGCAAAGTTAGATCATTTGCTCTGAGCTGATCTCAGTTGTGCTTGGAAATTTACTGAAACAGCTACTCAGAAATAACTATTCTGAATAGATATTTTGGTGTGGGCGCTTGTGTTCTTGCATGAGACCGTTTTCTGCTCTGTCTTAATGCACTCAGAATAACTGCTGACTAAATACTCGAGAATAGCTCTACTGGTAATTGCCTGAGCACAGAAAAGCCCACTACAAAGAACAAAGACGCCCCCCATCCCACCCTGATTCAAAAGAGGAGGTTCTTCCCGAGGTATTTAAATAGTTCTGTTCATTCATGTCTGTTTAGAAAAGAGCAGTGGTAAGTGTTATGGTGCGTGGCTTAAAATATTTCATATTAATTAACAAACAAGTACCAATTAATTTTACATTACGATGCTTAAGGGGTAGGCTGCAAGGAATGGTATTTAGCTGTGGCTGTTTGGCAATTATGACCTTGTATATAATAACAGACTCAGTAAATTCTTGATGTGAGAGAGCACCATTAATCAACACAGAGTTAATTAACTGTGTTGCTTATACAGGAAGTGCTGTGCAGAACTGTCTGGATCTGTGCAGTGCTACAGGCTGAAAATGTTTGATTTGTCTGATACCTGCCTCATTCCCACAGAAATTTCCCTCAAAGCTGGTGCTGAAGAGGGAGCAACACATCCTTTAGGTGTCTGAGTTCCACACTGGTCCCACAGGTCATTTCCTCCTGTGTCTCTGACTCTCTGGCAGCCCTGAGCTGTGTCACTGTGTCACTTAGGCCATCACCCCCAGGTAGAAGGTGGAAGTCCTTGGATGAGTGCTGCAGTACTGGTAATAGAAAGGGCTCTTGCAATAATGATTTTGGTCCAGTTAATCCTATAGAAGTGCCCAAGAAATTAGGAATCAGTGTGATAATTAAGAGTTATGCTCATCAGATCTAATTTAGACTTTATACAGAATGGGTTTTTTCTTGTGTGTTTCTTTTATAATTTGAAAGGTAATCCGAAGAGGGGAAAAGTGAACAAGGTTCAGCACACCTGCAGAGAGAAAAGCATTCCATCTCTGTACCACTTGCCCCTTCATACCCCAAATAGATTTTGTCATTTTCCTGAGTATGTGATGCTCGTAGGTATGAAATTGGCTTGGCCTTTCGGAGTGGCAATAACCATTTTGTTGGCTCAGTGTGCATGTTAATGTGAAGGATGAATTTCTAACCTGGCATTGTACATTTTTAATCATCTATCTTGCCTGCTTTTTTGATGTCCTTTGAACCACTACCTTTTCTGGGGCTACTGTATGCTGTCTCACAGAAGAATTCAAAGGTCTGAGCCATGGGAATGCTTTAAGCTTTCCAACAGTAGTGCCCAGTAACAACCAGTTTGGAGAGTTTGAGTGACTCCAATATGAGAGAAATGAGAGAAAGGAACTGTTTTTTTTTACTGCTGATATGTAAAACCTCCTGAGTTACAAGAATTCATATGCCCTGTTTTTATTCTTGAATTTAATTCAACTTAGAGGTATAGCACAAACACTCTTCCAGTCTTTTTTAGTAAGTGCAGTTAAGTGTAATCCCTTCTTTCCTCTCTCTGTCACCTGGGCTATTAGTCTTAATTAGAGTCCTATTTAGTAAATCACTAATACAAGAGTAGCTTTTAAAATACCAGAAGATATGGTGACCAAATAGGGCCAGAAATAGATGAGCAAAACCTGTATAGTCAGAAATTGTAGTGGAATGCTCTTAACTTCACTGTTTGTAATGGTGAAATAATTATAGGAGCCTTAGAGTGGGGAAGGGGGCAGAGGGGAAGAAATTTTCCCTTTAGATCTCAAGGCAGAGGAAAGTGATGGTTCAGCTAATCTCTCCTCTGCAGATGAGATTTTTGTGCCACAGCCACACCGCTTCTGTATTTGATACAAAGGGAGGCAGTAATTCTTACACTATAGAAAAACAACTGTTCTTTTTTTATTTATTTTTTTTTAACTACCCACTCTGGGAAACAGAAGTCAACTGACACTTCTCCTTATTAACCCCAAAGTGTAGGTAGTGGTTATGGCCTGGCGTTCCTACTTTTCCACCCTCCCATCCAGCTCCCTCTTTAAGGGGCTGGCGTGACTCTGACTGACTCTGGCGGCTCATCCTGTGCTCCAGCTGCTGTCCAGGCAGCACACTTAGAAATGCTGCCTCAGGGAGGTGTGTAACACTTTCTCAAATTCAGGCTTGTGCCTTGTGTTCCACGAGCCGCAGGGGATTCCATCCAGTGAATGGGCAATACTGTATTAAACTAATATTAATGAGGGGACCCCTGGTGGTCTAGCGGTTAAGATGCTGCGCTCTCAGCGCCAAGGTCGCAGGTTCAATTCCCGATCCTGCT
>JAWWLV010000183.1:29223534-29241904 GCA_035041135.1 Platyrinchus mystaceus
AAAAATCCATTGCGCAGGCTTGAAAGGTAAAAAGACCTTTCCCAGATCTTCGTTCGCGAAGACTGGCCACGTAATATTAATGACAACTACTCCGTTTCAGTACTATGGCCAATGGCAGCACATACACATGTTTAAAGATGTGCACTACACAGTGCATGTATAGATCCTTAACATATATTTTCTGTATTTCTGAGTTGCCTCGACCATGGTTTCCTTTAGGGCCATGTACGTTATTCCCTGTTTTGAGAAGCCATTTCTCTTTTGCTAGCACAGCTTTTCCTTCCTCACACCTCCCGTCTTTTCAGAGTGTGTGATGGAAGATGGTCTGTGCTTTCCCCTGTCCCCAGTTTGTGTCACAGAGTTCACATGTTGGACTTCCTTCCCTTTTATGTTTTCATCACAGTCTCTTTTCTTCCTTTTTTGCCAACTGCCACAGTACCTGTTAAAGCAGTTAAAGCTCCCTTTGCAGCAGTCCTTCCCTTGGGTGTGCCCGTAGAAATCCCTTGGATATCTGCTGAGGTTTCATCATCCCCTTCATTCTTAGCTTCAGAAGACCCAGGATTGTTTTCTTCTAACACCAGCAAAAGACTGGAGCTGTGGCAGTACAAGCAGGAGTCATCAGTTCTCAAACAGTTTTAGGTATCTTTTGTCATTGTGGTTCATAATTTCGTGATGATTTCATGTAAAGATTTTCATCCATTCACTTTGGCCTTATAAACAGCCCATATTTTTTCTCTTAATACAAAACACAAATGGTCTTATAAATAATATAAATATACTAGATGTAAGTTGAAGACAATGATAATTGATATTAAAGGTCTGTTATTTGATGTGGAAGGTAAGTTGAAGACAATGATAAATGATATTATATGATATTAAAGGTCTGTATATGATGTGGAAGGTAAGTTGAAGACAATGATAAATGATATTATATGATATTAAAGGTCTGTTATATGATGTGGAAGGTATACAAGTAATGGCTGCAATCAGAAAAGACTGAATAATTAAAATGTAAAACAGCCATAACAATGTGAAATTTTATACAAATTATTTTTGAGTTTGTGATGGATAGGGAAAATACAAGACTGGAGATAAGCAAATGTTATGCCTTTTTTAAAAGTAGGGAAGTGAGGAGCCAGGGAATTATTCAGTGTAATGCCAGCATTGTGAAGTACACAAAGCAAATTTTTGGACAGCCGATTTATAGGCATGTAGAGGATGTTAAGGTAATTAAAGAAAACTACAATAAAGCATGGAAACAAAAGTTCATTCTAATGAAGGGCCCATATCTTTAGTTTTTTCTTGCAAAGACTCAGAGAGATGGGAAGGCTGGTGTTATTTCAGATTTGGAAACTACAATACCATTTGTTTAGTTGATTCATGTTTAAAAAGCTGTAAGTATGGTGAGTTGCATCCTGGTCCCCCAGATTTCAGCAGCATTTGAACTTCCCTGTTTTTAATGGCATCCAGCCTATTTGATAGCCTAAGAGAAGAAGGAGGATTGTGATGTTGAAAAGTCATAAAGTGTCTTGTTTCCAGGTGTCTCTAACATGACAGAATTTCTGGAGATTCTCAAAATCTCAGGATTTCTGAGAAGTGAAATCTCTGCTGTTGATTTTTCTACTCTGTTCAGGGAAGTGGGACTTCTGTGCACTCTTTTTGAAATTTGCATTCACAGCACCAGCAGGAACCACCCTGTAAAGTCCCCGGACTTTTATTCTAGCTGTGAGAGGGAATAATAAGGAACAGTAAATGCTGGGCTTGTTCTTATGAGTGTGATGAGATAGGCTGACACCTGGGCAATTTTCAACTTTCTATTTTGGGAAGCTGATAAAAGAACCCACTGTATCTTCACTACTTGCTTTTTGTGACTGTTTTCTATGCAAGACCCTCAGAAGGGTACTCTTCACTTTCTGCCAGTGATGCAGCTTTCTGATCAAGCTTTTGCTGTGGCTGCAGCAAACTTGGTCAGTGATACAGAAAGACAGGCACTTTTGGCATGAATAGAAATTACAGGACTTCTTGTTGCCAAGGCAAGCAATTCCAGTTTCAGCATACAAAGGGGAAAAATATGCCATTGTCTACTTCAGGGAAAGCTGTAAAACTGAGGGAAATGTGCTCTAAAATATGTAAGGAATATAATAGTGTCTGAATCTACCCAGCATTATAAGGTAGCAATGGTTTGTAGATACTGACTCTTCTCTTCAGAAGCATTTTTAATCCTTAAATGGTGCACTATAGTTGCTTTCTTGCATTCCAGTACAAATATTTCCAGCATGTTATAAGACAGATGAATGAATGGAAGGCAGAGAGATAAAGTGATGTTTTCTGATCAGAAGATTTCTTCTTAATAGTTCTAGAAGAGCTGTCTGTTCAGGGTGTTTTGGTTCTGTTGGTATAGCTGAAGGATGATTGAACAGAAATTTTAATGTTAGGGGGTGACATAGGTCTGTATAAGAATTGTTGCTTGTAAAAGGCTCTTTTATTAACGGCTTGCCAGATGAAGGAGTTAATATTTTATAATATTTTTTAAATATTCAGAATTTTGAATATTTTCTTCTTCTGGCTGCAACTAGACAAACCAGAATTTCTGCTGCTTGTATGGATTTTAGTGGTTTAATATATTTGGCTTCCTTTTAACTTTATAATAAATGCCATCTGAAAGGAATAACGATTTAAGAGATTTAAGAGAACAGATATCTATACACAGCAGACTTGAGAGTACATTTACCTGTTTCTCATGATTGTAGAACACATACTGTAATTCCTTGAGAGGCCTTCAAGGTGAAGAGAATTAAATCTAATCTTGAAAACAAATGGACAAGTTAAATGAGGAGAGTAACAGCAGGGAATGTGATTTCCGTATACCTTAAATACCTGGGCAGGTTATTTTGTGATTTGAGAAGCCCTTGTGGTAAGGCAGGAGCTCTCTGTGGCTGATGCCAGTTCTTTCTTTGAAGTCTGTGCTCTCAAACCACATTGTAAATACTACCTTTACCTTGGCAGGCTGGCTGGGTCTCACAGATATATTTAATGCATTCTTGAAAGCATTTGAGCTTGTTGGGATGCTTCCCACTCCACTCAGTTCCTCATGAAACCACTGCAGTTGCTTGTTCCAGAGGGAGCTCTCGCGGGGGACTGGCATGGAGAACAGGAATGATACACTGCTGGGTTTCCATTGGGAAGAAGCAATGAAGACATCACACTTATAGCATTTCCTTGTGCAAATGTTAGGAAAATTGTCTTTTGAGAGACTGCTGCCCCAGAATTGGGGCTTGGGCATTGCTTTTCATCCTCCCCATGAATGTGGAAGGAATGTCCCATCTGGTTTTGTAAAGGTGTAGGTTTGCACATAACCAGCCACGCTTCCCTAATGTTTAAGGAGGGCCTGACCTCACAGAGAGCTTACATTACAGCTGAGACCCCTGTGTTTGCAGTTCTGGGACTGGATAGCTTAGGTAAATCCAGGGTTACTACCACTGTATTCCTCCAGAACTTGTTAAAGTCAGTACACACCGTTTGGAGCTGTTGTCTTTGTGTTGCCAGTGCTTGAATCTTTCATAAAAACTTAACACCATCTTTCCCACCTCATCCTGGCTCCAAATGGTTATTAAATTCAGCACATTGATCCCCTGTGACATTTCTCTCCTTGTTATCAGAATAGCTGACACCCTTTGGCTGCCTTTCCTTTTCCCTTCTTGAACTTTGTCTTGCTTCCTTTTAAGCCACCCAAAGACTTGTCTCTGAAATTGTCTTATAATTATTTTCATCTGCTTACTTGCTTTGAATTTTTCTCCTGCTGTATTCTTGTCTTCTGGAACTATTTTTCGCTGTTTTTTCTGCCAGCTGTGATTTTGCTTGCCTTATGCTCCCAGCAGCATTGCTGCCTTGCAGGGTTTCTGTAGGGAGAAGAGGCCTCTGCAGATAGCCTGTGGACAAGCTGCTGTGACGAGGGGGATCCACTCAACATGTGTCCTTAAAACCAGCACCCAGATGGTAGGGCTGGTGAGGCTAAGCCAGGGATTTCAGTTTCCTGGCAAAGCCAGGATTCTTCAGTTAACTGAAGAATGCTTTGTGTGACTGCACACACACGTGCCAGTGATGATTTTATACCCAAATACTTTGTGAACAATGAAACTTTTAGATAGTTTTCCCCTGTTTCCTGGTTGAAACCATTTCAGACAAAAATTCCTCTTTGAAAGTCATTCTCTATCACAGGGCCGTAAGATATTGTGCCTTGTTTTGTATACTGTCTGGCTTTGAACTGCCTGGTTCTAAAATGTGTGTGAAGCACTGTCATGGTATTAGAAGGTATCTACTTTCGTAGCTGCAATTTGGTTTCTAAAAATGTTGACTTTTTTATTAAAAAATTTCTTCTGATGTGTGGCTTCCTGTAGCTTCATGCTTAAAACATCAATAAAGCCATATGCTGTCTCCAAAAGGTAAGTGTTATTGAATCTTCAGGAATGCGTTCAATATACAGTTATAAATTTAAAATTCAGTCCCTGAATACTGTAATAAAAAAGTTAGGACTAAAATAGTGATAGGCTTGTGGGTTTCATTGTGTCACGGCAGGAATTTCCGTGAGCAGTGCGTAAAAGACCTGGATTCTCTGAAACAGGCTGCCCAAAACCAGGCAGGGCTCCTGCTCCCTGGTGCCAGGGCAGTGATGATCTGTTCCCTCTGCTGGCCCAAGCACTGCCTGCCAAAGGAACTCACAAAACTGAGTGATGCTCCAACATAGCTGCTTTAGCAAGGTGCCTTACAGCTGTGTAATGGCACTTTAATTGGTCCTATCTGTTTTATTTCTGATGTCTGTCTTATCTCTCCTTGAAGTCACCATTATTTTCCCCCGAAGACTGTGTTGAAAGGGTGATAGTATTTTAGTTTGCATAGTAACCTTCAGATGCTTGTATGTAAAATGTAAGCTTGATTGTGAACCTGACAGCCAACAAAGCAAACAGCTCAGAGGGCAGCATGGATGCCTTGCTGCCAGCCCCTCTCCCAGGCTGTGCACACCTCAGCACTGATGCTGCATCCTGAACTGCTTATGTGCCTTGGGCTAAAGTGCTCCAGGGAATAATTTGTGCCTTCCCATGTGCCGTTCTGGTACAGGCCTGGGATTTCTGAGACCAGCTGGCCTGGCTCACTATCAAACGATACAGACACCCTTTTATTTGGAGGAACAAATTCTGGGGAATATTGATCTTCTGAAAGACATTCATTGCTCCTTGTCTTTCATTCCTGCTTCACCTTTCAAGGTGAGGATAACACGGCAGGACAAAGTAATTGCTTGGAGGGCTGTCCGGGGCTTGTGGGGCCATCTGTTTTGCAGGCTTGGTATAAACTCCCTGCATATGTGTTGTTACTCTGCAATATGTTTATACAGTATGTGCAGGTTCAGAAGAAATGGGCAGCTAGCAGAAGAAATGCATTTATCTTCTGCTGGCAGAGGCAGCAGCCCTGTAGCACTAACATATAGTTGTTTGCTTGTGGGATAAGTAGAAACCTGTCATCTCGGATTGTTAACCAATTTCTTCAAATGTCACTTGCTTTTTACAATTAACAAAATACCTTACCGAAACCTTTCTGGCATTTTTTAACTCCTAGGTTTCTGGGTTTATGTTAGTGGTCTATAACAATAATGGTAAATATATTGCCATTCAGGAACTTCTTTTTAGATGTGCAGATATAAAAGCTTGGTTCCACCAAAATTTATGGGTGTGTTGCCATTACCTTGAGTGGGTCTAGCATTTCCCCCTTGGATATTGGCTCCTGATGCTGGCAGTGCTCGAGAGACAGCCTTGTTTGCATTTTGTATGTGTCTGTTGGCATGAGCTCTTTGGGCTGGAATTGCAGCGCTTGTGAAGCATCTCTTGGAGCTTTCATACCGAAGTATTAATTCAGAGGAGTAATTGGGGCTAAATTAGTAGGAATTCTCAGGTTGTATTTAGAATTTTGGGAGATGACTGCTAATTTCTATCTTTGTCTTTAATTTAGGTGTTAATCTTGGAATTACTGAAACTGACTGTGTAGCCCTTGAGCCTGCATGGTGACAGCACAGACAGATCTTGCCCTTGGTTTTAACTTAGGCCTCATAATTTTCTGAGTGCCCTGAGCTCTTGCCCTGGCTGTGGCACTGGCTCAGTCCAGTGACTGACCTCAACTGTGACCCCACTGTGGTGGCCACCACATTGCAGGACCTCCAGGAGATCCCGCTGCCCTCAGAGGTGTCTGGCACCTGCTGCTGGCACTCTGCCAGAGGCACATTTTGGCACAGCACCCGTGGCTACTGCCTTGATGTGTTCCTCTGTGCCTGCATACTGAGGGGGTGTCCATCCTTCCCAAGCCACGGGCGTTGTGCTGCCTGTGCACAAGGTATTTCTGCTGTGGTGCTGTGGCTACAGTCAAGGTGTCCTCCAGTGCTGTGCCAAGTGGCTTCTGCTGGGCCATTGCATCAGCTTTTTCCCTGGCCAGAAGGAGAAAATAAACTCTGAACACAATATTTCACTTGTGGTTGGGTTTGTCTTTTTTTTTTTTTTTTTTTGTGGCTGCTGAAAGAGCCTGCAACTGGAGTGGTTTTAAGGATGTTGCTGGAAGGAATGGAGTGGAAAATCATGGGGGTGTGTCACATGGCACAGGCTCAGGAATTGGGAATTGTCTGGCACCTCTTGCTTTGAAGTGATGAGCTTTGCTGCATTTGTTATCCTCCTGGTGACTCCATGCATTGGGCACTTGGGAGGACAGGAGGAAAAGGTGTTACTTTGGTTAATGTTGTGTGTGGGAAATATACTTATTTTCTGTCTAATCTTTTGTGGGGATGGCAGTGCTGTTAGTTTCTGAATAAGTACTTCAGATTTTCTTGATACTCACTTTCTGTCCTAACCTCTTTAGTGGTGTTCTCAGCTGTTACACAGGTGTCCTTTTTTGCACCCAACCATGGTTAAAGTCCCTGTGCAGAGCTTTATTCTGGTACCTGTATATTTGACAGCCATCACAAATAAACACCAGTCATTCCTGAAGAACAGGACTGGAACTGACATACACTGTCCTTACCCTTCTGTACACCTGGTTAAAAGCTAGGAAATTTTCCTTTTTTTATATGATAATAAGATTTAGTTTAATTTGTTACTGTCACTCTTTTCCTCCCAACAAGGTTTGTACCTGCAAGAATCCACTCCAGTAATCTGAAAATGAAATTATTTAAATCTAAATATTATAAGAAAGGGGAGAACTGATATAGCTGCCACATAGTTATTTGTTAACCATAATGTTTTAGACACTAAAGAATGTTTTACTGATTTTTGTAATTAGCTAAAATACAGTTTCTTTGTGTCTTGTTGTTCATGATGTTAGCTGCAAGTTTAAATGAATCTCTGCTGTCTTCAGTTACACATAAGCTACATATCACTTTGCTGCCCTTAACAGCAAGGACATTCAGTAATTGCTCTGCATTGTGACAGACAATTTTATATGCATATTTTTTTTTTCCATGATCATTCCTAGTATCCAAGGATCAGTGGTCCATGAAATCAGACCTGTGTGATTATTCCTGGTGTATTTTCACTACCTAATTTTCTGTGACAAACTTGGGAAGCATAATATGGTGGAGGGTTTTGGTTGCCTTTGTTCTTCTGGAAATGCCCTTAGTTTTATGTTAACTCGACACTCTGTGTGACATCCTGGCGTGGTTGCCTAGATGTGCAAATAACTTACTTGATAAGGTGACAACTGCCTGTTTCTCCAGATGGACAGGCAGTAATTCAGTCTGGGTAGACCGAGAGAAGAGGGAGTAAGACTACAGTGTGAGGAAAGAGACTAAATCACGAAATCTCTCTCTTGGCTCAATGACTTCCTTTCTGTGTACACTTTATGGTGTTATGATATGGAAACTTATGTCTGTGCTGGTGTATTTGTGGTTTGCGTAGCTGATCTGGGGCTCCTAAATTCTTGTATACACAAATTGTGGTGAAGGCAATGCCAGAGGAAGACAAGAGCAGAGATGCAAGAAAAGAAGGGTCTGATTCTTGAAACCTTTTCCTGATGTCATCCCATTTTGCAAGTCACTCTTTGTGATTGCAGCAGGTGTAAGGCAACTGTATGGGAGTATGGCTGAGAACTGAGGTTCAGCCTGGAATTTACCATGCACTGAACAATGAAAGGAATCCTGGAGTCAGTAGGTACAAGGGAATACTCAGTGGATAAACCTTCACAGCTCCGCATGGCAGAGGTGGGAGCTTTTGGACTGTCCCACAGCTTTAGCTCTTTTGATCAGTGCTGGTTTAGGCCCATCCTCTACAGCTCATCACTTGCTTGAAGCTGCAATTCTGCTGAAAATCCTAGAGCCTTTAGAAAAATGCAACTGTTTTGTTGTTTCTTTAAGCACGGAGGATCCACCTCTCGTGTATACTTAATAAATAAATAATTCCATTTAAAAATAAAAGCAGGTTTATTTTTAAAAGAAAATAATTACATGTTCTTAAAAATACAGTTAACTGCATGTTTAGGTCTCACGATATTCAAGAGATATAAATGTGTTATTAATTATTAATTATATAAATGAAAAGGTACATGTTTATATTGTGTTAGCTAGGTAGTTATAAAAGAACTGGAGGCAGATTTGTGCATGTATTGACCAATAATAATTTTACGGTTTGTAGTGCAGTCTGTGCAAAATTGAAATATAGCACACAAACATGGGTACCTGGGGCAACAGATAATGTTATCTTTAGAATGAGGGGTATTGCAAGCAGCATGTGCACTTACATGAAATATTATTAAGCTGGGAGTAAGCTTTTCCCAAACAGATACAGTTTAAGAGGTACAAAAGTGTAATGTTGTGTTGTGCTTCTGCTGGGAATGGAAAGCTTTTCAAGCTGCTTGCAAAATGCAGTGTTTAATATGAAGCTATGTATGTCAAAATACAACTGGAGTAATGCCAGGACTAGTACAGTAAAAGACAGAACAGAAAGAGACTGGGAATTTTCTACAGAGAACAATAGTGTGAGTAAGTTGTCACACATCAAAGTATGTATAGAAGCTTAATCTTCCCTTCTTTCTAAGGTTGTATGGTATTTCTGATTTGGAAACAATATTACAACATCTTAAATCAACTTTTATCTGATCTGTCTCACTAGTTCTTATTGTTTCTGTGCCTGTTGGTATAAACTCAAGGGAAAGTCTTAGACAGACTTGGTGGAATGTGTTCATCACTAAACTGCAGATCAGGAGTGGGTTGGGGGGCCCTGCTTCCCTACCCACTGCCACCAATGCTCCTTGCCCTCTCTTGTGAGCAAACATCATGTTATTTCTAGTCAGTGGGATGTTCCCACCAGCAGTCCAAGAAACTCAGGAGTGGAACAGACCTTGCTGGTCACACCCTGAAACAACTAGGCGTGATGTTATGAGCTACAAAAGTTTGTTCTCAAATATGCCATTAGGTCAAAGCAAACAGTGTTGAGAAGGCAGGAAGGGTTTGTGTTCAAGGTGCAAGGTTGACTGCTGTGCTTTCTCACAAGACAGTGGGGAGGTTTTAGAAATTTTCTGTACAAAGGCAAACAAACCATGTGGGCAGCAGTCAGGGCCCCAAAGATAAGGCAGCAGAGCAGAGTTTGTGCCATGATTTCTTTTGCTGTACTTCATTAATAATGAAAGAACTGAATAATATAATGTGGGCTAATGTCTGGCAGTAGAAGCAGTGGCCTGGATTTGACATGTAGTTGGTAAATGTGAGAGAGGCTCTCTGCTTCTCCCCCCTGCCATTGTTATTCTAGTTGAATTGAAAACTACTTTTACTGTCTCCTGCTGTCTCCTCTTCTGTCAATCAGATGGGAGTCTCAAACTAAGCTGCACAAGTTGAGAGTTTTTTTCTGGAAAACACACCTTCAGAAAATTCATGAATGCTCTGTTCAATTGTTGAGCTTTTTTTGTTGTGTCCTTCTGACTTGCTTGTTCCAAAGCCTGTTTTGAGATCCCACCTTTGATTTGACTGATTTCTGATAGTGTGATTCATCTTGCCAGGTAGAAGCTGACCTTTGTCTTCTGGATTGAGGATGGGAGTCAGTCTAGGTTTCAGGCACTGTTACGGAATTGTGATGGTATAGCATAGCTTTCACATAGCTGTTTCCCAGCTGTTTTCGCTGAGAGAAATTCTTGAAACTACTACTTTAGCCCAAAACCAATTTCAACTGTGTTCAGTGTGTGCATTTTCCCTTCTAAAACTTCTCAGCTTTCTCTTTTTTTCCTGTGTTATGTAGCATGTTCAGAGGATGCTTACAATATGGGGTTTGGAAAATTGGTGATACTTTTTTGTCTGTGTGAAGACTTTTCAGTCACAGATGTCCTGCCTGCATTTTCTGTATGCACTTGCAGTTTGTATTACTTGAGGTTTACCAAGTGATGAAGTCTCTAAGCTCAGGTAAAATGAATTGGATCCTATAAACATCCTACTTCCCTTCTTCCATGCCTTAATGATGAACTCATTCCTCTCTGCAGTGAAATTTAGGATTGTTATAAACAGGAAGCATTATCAAAACAAATTGGCTGCAGCCACCCTTAGGACTTCAATTATATTTCAAGATCTTGCTTGAACAAAATAGGCTACATTTGTGCAAAACGGTGGAGCTCTGATTATATCATTATATTAAAAAAGGGATTGCAATATTATGGGAGAAAAATCATGACTTCCATAAGAAAGACTGGAAGACATCTAGTTCTAAACTTGGCAGGGTTAGTTAGATAATTGGAGGACTGGGAGGTCAGTCTGTTCCATGCTACAGTCTAACAATTATATAATTAAACTGCTTCCTCCTCCTTTCTCCCAAATATATCTTGAAAAATGCTGTTCTCTCTTTATCATGGGGAATAATAGAAAGTATTGACTATGACTATGAATTACCTGCTGAACTCTGCAGAAGCAAGGAGGATACCATTTTTGTGAGTCTCTTATCCGGATTTATTAGGGCTCATTATATAAGAATGATACTGCCCAATTATTGTTTATACTGAAGTGTGCTTGTGGGTTCATTTCCAGGAGGAATAGGGATTAAAAAAAATAAACAAACACAAAAAACTACCAAAAAAACCCTCCCCAACCAACTTCTGGTAGCTTTTGAAAACAGAATTTCAGGCTAGGTTGTAGCTGCAAATGTATTTTAATTTCTTATAGCAGTTTGCATATCTACAGATTGCTCTTACCTGGGGACAGTGGCTCCAGCTGGCTCCTTTGAAGGTTGTCCCTTCTGTGCCTGGATGGGCTGCATGCTTGCATGGCCACTGCCTGCACTGAGTCACGGGGTTGGTGGTTGTGGTCCTTGTACCTTTGCACCCTTTTTTATTTTGTGCCTGTGTGGTAGGTCATGAGGAAAACTTTTTGTTGTTCTTACATCTTTTATACCGATGCACTTCTGCACAAACCTATCTGTCTGGTCCTTTTTGAGCCAAGCAAAAGCACAGCTAGTACAAGCAGGTAATTTTCAGTGTGAGGGCTGAGTGCTGCCCTGAGCAGACTCAGGCATGAGGAACTAGAGGTGATGATGCAGAAAGCAGATGGATGAGCTGTGGTGGGGAAAGGTTGGAGGCTGCTGACCAGAAGCTTAGGCAGGGTCTGATGCAGACATCAAAGCTGTTCATTTGATTTTACCTTGTTTGTTTGATATTTGCTATTGTTAAGCTGCCTGGCTGTTGTGGCTGGAAGCTCTTCTAGTTTCTGTTTTTGAAGGATGAGCAAGAAGCCTGTAGGTGAATCAGAAACCTCAATGAGATGATCTTGTTTTGCTCCACTTCCCAATAATGTTTTTTTCCCTTTTCTTGTGCTAAAGAGAGCTTTTGGGTCGATTGAGGGGAAAGGTAGAGGAGCAGGGTTGATCTGGTGTAGGTAGTGGATGCACACAGGGTAGGTGGTGCTGGCCCCAGGGCGCTGATGTGCGCAGGCCCTCCCTGCCCGTGCCGCTCACCTCGGCTGTAATTACAGCAGGAGATGTCTGGGCAGAGGAAGTTGTTTGTAACCCTGCTGCTGCATGTCAGTGCTGTTCTGTTGTTACTCATCCAGGCTGTTGTTGGAGATCCAGTACAGCAGGGAGCTCAGGAAGTTCTGGGGTCAAGTGCCCTGCAACGCAGGCATCCAGCCAAACCAGGTGGTTTGCATTTCTGTCACTCCTTTTTAGAGCAAGCTGGACTTGCTCTAAAAGATGGTTATTAAAGATATCAAAGAAAAAATAGCACAGTTCCTCTCTCTCTCCTGGTGCATCCCAATGAATGTATTCATTCATGTTAGTCATACCACTCTCTTAAGTCTTTATATGTGCATTAGCAAGACTCAACTTGTCATTGAAGTTCAGCAGGTGCATAGTTGTTAAAAGCTCTCTGTCTTTTGTAATTTTTTTCCTGATCTAGCAATTTGGCCTTTACCAATAGCCTTAGGTTTAAACAGCACAGGATATAAAAAGGAGTTAGTTATGCTGCTATGCTTGTTTTAAAAATAATTATAAGAAGTGCCTTTGGGTTTCTGGGAACACATGTTAGCAGAAGTTGCATTTCAGTGGCTTTGCATGGTACCTGACTTCTGCAATTGCTGAGCTGCTGTTCTGAGAAAAAAACCCTTAGCAGGGGATTTATGGTAGTGTGGTGGATTTTGCTGGTGTTTGGACTTCCCCATGTCAGCCTCGAGAGAGTCTGCTGCTGGGTGTCTGAAGAAATACTGGTCAGGGAGCTTTCACATCTTTAAAAAGGCATATAAAACCTGAGTCTGCTTTTAGGGAAGGGCAGCCCTAAGGACCAATCTGTTGATCTTGCCCTGTAACCAGTGAGGGCAGGGAGTGTCTGTGCAGAACTGGCTGCTCGGGACTGAGGGGGGAGCCTGAGTGCCTAAAGCACCTGCAGAGCTGCTCCTCCCAGCCTGATGAACAGCAGCACTGGTACACACTGGAGCAGCCCCAGCTAGTTTTTCTGGCATGGTCATGGTATGTTGTGCCAGTGATGTAGTGAAACTACAGTATATAATTTTCCCTTGAATAATGTATACTATATATACACTGTACAGTGCTATCCTTGCTCTGTGGTGATACAACAGACATGCAGAGTGATGGGATCCCTAATTCACTACTAGATGTTATGGTAGAACACTATCTTGTTACTTTGAATACTTGTTGTAAAACAGTACTTTTTATGCAGAAAAACGGTGTCTATTATTTTATTGTACAGTAAGATATTTATTGGGAATAGTTCACTGCAGCTATGTTTTCCACTGTGGTTTAAGTATCAGAAAGATACAGTGCTCAGCTGAAATGTGTTTCGCCTGTTGACTGATCAAATTTGAATACTGGACAGCCCTTGTTTTAATAGAGTCCTAAAAATGGCATATGAATGGTAAACACAGCTGTTTGCTTGTTTTCACAGAATCAGATCACTGGTTTCTCTGGTCAGAAAAATAGAGTTTTCTACTTCAATTGCCTTTTTCTACCACTTAAAACATGACAGTGCTTATACCTCAGATTCTCCCTTCAGCCATCCTTACCCCTTTTGTGGGACACCGAGTTCCAGAAGAGACTTGGCAGAAGAAACCCCAAACATCCTGTCCTCAGCAAACTGCCCCTGCTCCTCCCTGAAAAAACCCTTGTGGATGAAAGAGTGTAAGAAGCCTCTGATGAAGTTGGATCCACTTCTAATCCATTGTCCCATTCCTACTTATGGTCAGCTTCCCAAACTGTCAGAAAGGTGCAAGGATGCTGGGGGCTGATCTCTCCATCCACAAAGGTTTTCTCATATGCTGCTATTGCTTGAGTTGGATTAAGGCCTGAAATCTTAACTTGGGAGATATTTTTCAAAATATGCTTGTTGTGTATCATATAATGTGTGTATGTACATGTGTATATATATAATGTGTGTGTTTATGAAATATTGCATATGTTATGTATAAGTTTTGACTTCTAGATACAACAAATTTCTTGACCTAAAAAAGCACAGTGAAAGGATCCCAGTAATTACTGGCAGTGTTCAAAACTGTCTGCCTCTGTCCATGCCGAAAGAGAAGCTGAGTCGTCCACCCCAGCAGAAAGTTACAGGGTAAACTCTGCTTGGCATAACTTCTTAGTGACTAAGAAATTCATAATTGGCTCTGTGTGGGCAGAGGATCTGTCTGTGGTGAAGCGAGAGCTGCATAGCAGACACGGAAAGTGTATTGGAATGACTAGGTAGGATATGAGATAAAACATTTGCACAGGTGCTTTGTGCTCTGGGGTGTTAACTGTGGCTCCTCAGAAGCCCTGTCCGGTTTGGGAAGGGTTTATTTTTTTAATCCCTCCTCATTGTGCTAAGAGGACAAGGGTTACTGTGGATGGTAAAGGTTAACATACTTCCTGAGAGGCAGATACTTCACTGTTTCTTTCTTATATGAATTCAATTGACAGTGAACTCTAAGCAACATTCAGTAGAATTGGCTAGTTTCAAGTGCCTTCAAAATAGTTAGCCAAAGCTGAAATAAATAATAATAATTTTAAAAAGCCAAACCTAATAAATAAGCCAACTCCAAATTTTGCAGGTAAATCTTAGTCATTGTTACCTGATATTGTAATTCTTGAGGCTACTGTGTTATTACTACTTTGATAGTGTTTTACTTATATATGTTAAGCTGAGGTGTTGCCTTTCTATGCCAGCCTCAGAGCTCTTTGGCTTAAATACAAGAAAATGACAAACAAGTTCTGCCCAATCTTGTTTAAGTGCCAACCAGTACCATTAATGTCATAGCTGTTGTTGTGAGCCTAGTATTACAGGGCTTATGTGAGCATTTATTCATATTTTAAAAAATATTGATCCTTTTTTCATTGCAAAAGGGAAACAGCATGACTTCCAGAACAAAAGTTGACTTCTTTATGCATGTTTACTTTCCTTTAACTCTGAAAAACTCAAGCCTTTCATTTGAGACTTTGAAGATGTTTTCCGTCTGTGTTGTAAACTCAGTGCTTGCTTCAAAGCACACATGCGATTTGTAGACTTGTATTGCCTAGGGAATTGTTGGGAGCCCTTGCTTGCTGTGTCGAGATGAATGCACACAGAAGTTCAAATACTTCCTCTAATTTTTAATTTCACCATAACCAAGGGTTTGTTTTTTTTTTTTCCCCTGCAAACAGAACCTGAGCCCTCACTTCTCTATCCCTTCCTTTCTTCTCTTCTCCCCTCTGTATCAGACTTGATTCCTGTTTCTCCTTAAAGTGCTAGTGAGTAAAACCACAGTGGTAAGTAAATGGCCATTACAGTTGCAATGGCATTAATCTTTCATCAGGTAGAAAGCTCCTCATCCTGGTTGTCATGGTGAACGTGCCACTGGCCCTCCCCGGGCTGTGGTGCCGATGCTCCGTCTCTCCTGCACTGTGAAGGTCACTGGTGGCCAGAGGTGTCCTCTGCGGGTGCCCAGGGCTGTTGGTGTTCACGGCCTGCTCTCCGTGCAGACACAGACTGCATGGAAACAGGCAAAACTACTGAGCTGTTACCAAGCTTTTTCTTCCAAATGTTAATGAAAACCAGCTCAACCAGCAAGGTATTAGATACGTAATTCATTTTATAAGTATTTCCATCTTCAGCTTAACAGGCGAGTGCTTATTAGCTAAAAACGTTGCCAATGCCTGAAGGAGCAGTCTGAGGGAGCAGATTTTAAGGTGCTGAATGAAGCCCAATTTCAAGGCATCAACTAAATGAAGCTGCCTAAGTACCAGAGGTGAAGGAAGAGAGCTGTGTGGAGGCATTTCTTTCAATAACCAAAGGATAAAACCTGTGCCATATGTTGGTTTCTATCAGCCTCCTGAAAGGGAGAATCTTCTGGTTTGTTTTTGTTGTTTTTTTTAAACTCTCCTGTGTTTACATTGGTTGGGAGAACTGACACCCAGACCTTTGGGTCGCTGTGTTCCCATGCCTTTCACTTGTGACATGGTGGAAGCTCAGCAGACCTGCCAGCTTGTCACCACATGTGTCCTGGCATGGCTTCTCAGGCTGGACTTATCCTGGGATGGAGGCAGTGCTGAATGTAGCTGTGCACACATCCTTCCCACAGCCAGTGTCGGCCACGGTGAAAGGGGGAGGAAGTGGAAAAAACCAACCTAGCAGTGTGTTTGCAGTCCCCAGTTTGAAACATCTACCCTGTTAGATAACCCACCATTGCTTGCATGGGAATTGGGTGCTGTCTCTTCTCTTGGCGACATCTTGGTGAAATGCAGAATTATTTTTGGCCCTGCCATATAATGGAAAACATTAAAACGTGAACTCACAGTTCAGCTCTTCCCAGTGCTCCTGATGACACGCAGTTGTCCTTCACATCCATTGTTTCCCTGTTGTGCAGTAGGGGTAGGAGTGAGTGTAGATATCATTGAGACAGTCTGTGCACAATGTTCGGAACAGGAACTGGTGGAAACTGTAGCATGAGATTTTTGCTATGATTAAACTTTATGGAGAAGTTTAATGAATGTAGTTATATCTTGACACATTATTTGTTATTAGATTGAAACTCTTCTATTTTTGCCAGAACACGTTGCAACGACAGAATGCTGTTTTAAGGACTTATTTGGAGATTGCTGCTGGGATGTAAAGCTCCTGTGTGTGTTGGGAGATGGTAAAGACTAAAGTGTAAACCCAAGCACATTCATCTGCAAAGGCTACAAAGCTGCATTTTCTTAAAATACATTTTTTTTTTTAGGTTTATCTTGAAACAGTGATTAATGCTTATTTTTTAACAGAATAATTCAAGGACTTACAAATTTTAGAGCAACTATTTCTTTTTGCTCAGATTTTATCTCAAAAAACATGAAACATTTGTTATGTGAAGTGGTCATAGAAGATTTTGGTATTTGTGTTAAAAAAAAATTAGTCTTTTTCCAGACAGCTTCATACTGTCAAATAGCTTATCCATGTAGGCTATGATAGTATCAGAGTGCTTTATTTTTGCCTCCTTCATGACCTCCAAAAGGAAGGAACTGAAGAATATTAACCTTTTCCTATGTACATGTTTGAAATTATAAACTTAAAAATCCACGAATGTGCTTCTGTAAAAATCTCTTCCCAGCTGGGTTCGCACAGTCCAACTCATTACACTGTTGTCTTTTGGTAGCGCAAAAACACTCTTGCTATTTACGATGCATTTTTTGGCTAGTTGCCATTGCTTGTTTATCAGCATGCCTGATGTTTTTGGTAGAGGAAATACCCATGGTTTTTTACTACATGTAATCAAGTTAAGCATAGCTTAATTTACTCCTTTTTTGCTTTGTTTTGTTTTGTTTTTGATGGTGGAGACCTGCAGACATTTGTTTGGTGTGCTGAATCTGCTGAGGGAATTTGCGAACGTGTCTTTTGTATTCCCTGGTTACTGTCTTACTGAGCTGGAATCTACCCTGGCATTACTCAATGAAATTTTAAAATTTAAGAGCAGCTATTTTTTTCTTCATGTGTGTTAACTGAAAGAGATACAGAGATTGAAATTCTCCCGAGATTTCAGTTTCTCAAGGAAAACAGAACAAATGTATGTGATTGAGTGATGCAGTGGTAGGGCTTAATTTATTAAAAAATTGGTTTAGCAAGCTTTCAGGGATAGTTTACTTTGTGTATAACATACTCTATATGCTCCGAATAGTTTTTTCAAAATAGTGATTGTTAAATTCTTAAAAAAACCCTACTTCATCTGGCAAAATGAAGGATACTTTTTTCATGTGTCTGAAGTAGGTTAGAGATCCAGACAGCAAATGGTGGCTTCTGTAAACTGCCTGACTTGATTATCTTGTTTTAAGTCTCTTGATGAATGTGTCTCTCATCCATAAATATTTTATGGTTGTCTAATGTACAAGTCAAATCATCTATTTTTCTAGGCCTCCTTAGGACTGTGAGGGTTTTTAGTAGGATATCTAACAGAGTTAAAAAATACTTGAAAAACTATTTTGTACCTTTTCCTGGTCCATTTCTGTAGTTGGGACTGAAAGTAAGTAAGCTATGATGTGTGAAAATATTTGTTAAAGACTTTTTCAATGTCTGAAGAAAGCTCTGATCTAAGTTTCTCTTCAAGCTGGGCTGAAATACAAGGATTGCTTGTAAGGATTTTAGGAGTTTACCTTATAAGTTGGTAGTGTTCATGCAGGTTTTGGATGTGAGCTGCCCTAAAATAATGTGAATGTCAGTCTTGTCATTTCACACACACAAACCATGATCTTTCTTTTCTCACATCCTAGTACAGCATCACGATGTCTTTGGGGTGGGGCTACCTAACATGTAGTTTGTAATGGAAATTCTCATCCTCCCCTTGCCACCCCTTAGATAATTTTTCACCTCCTCCCTCCACCCAAGATGTTTTGCTAATATTTTGAAGCAAACAGATAATTGCAAATTGATGTGACTATAT
>JAWWLV010000183.1:29251512-29326734 GCA_035041135.1 Platyrinchus mystaceus
TACGTCCTGAGGACCTCACTGCCATTGTCCAAGCCTGCTTGGCCCGGCAGATGAACCTTAGGATTAAAGGGTGGGCTGAGTTCAGGGGAGGCTGTGTCTCACCTTAAAAATCCATTGCGCAGGCTTGAAAGGTAAAAACACCTTTCCCAGACCTTCGTTCGCAAAGACTGGCCACGATGACATAGAAGAGTTTGGGTTCATGAAGAATTGTAATTTTTGTGCTGGAACAGCAAAGACTGTACTTCTCTGACCCAGTGCACGAATGATGGGGCCAGGTAGTGGTTCTGTTGCTGCCATTATGTGGACTGTTGATTCTGCCTCCAAACATGGCACATAATTTAGACAGTCACTGATATCACATGGGTGAAGTTGGGATGTGTTGAACTTAAATTTATTATATTGCTTTTATTGCATCTTATTAAAGCATGAATGACTCCCTGATACTCTCTAAAAGGTATGATGGTTTCATCTTCTGGTTGTTAAGTTTTACCACTACATAGCTCATTTTCTCCTTGAGGGCTTATTACTGAGTTCTTCATTCAGTGACATTGTTGCCCTGTTTTAATCAACATCCTAGAATTTAACATACAATGTTGCTTATAAGGATGAGAACATTATTACTTCATTCTTTTCACTCTAGTAATTTTTACATTACAGTGACCACCCTTATTTAACATTTATCTGGAAAAGGCCATGATGAAAAGAAAATGTAATTAAATATAGGAACTAAATATTGAACTCCTGACTTGAGGCTGAACTGATAAATGAAATTAAATTTGCATGGGGGGGAAAAAAGCATTGTAAAACTCATTCAGTATTGCATTTTAATGTGTTATTCAGCTAGCTCTACAAAGCAAGCTGTATATATCAACTACAGGAACTGATAATTTTTAAATGTCTTATTTAGAATCCACTTATTGTAATTGTGTAATACTGAAGTTCCTGGCTCTTTGGAAAAAGAAAACCAAAATAATCATCTGCATTTGAAATTCCAGCAGCACTGATGCAGAAGAGTTGGGAATGGCACAGTTTGGTTTTCCTAGACAGATTTAAAAAACAAAGCAAACAAAATAAGCAAAGCATTATACTTTATAAACAAGATTACTAAAGACAAATCAGCCTGTGTCACTCATGTAAATTCAGGTTTTGGAGCAGGCTTGCTTTTGAAGGCTCTGTGTTTCTGCCCTCCCTGCATGTGTGTTCAGACTTTTTGGCAGTCGCTGTCACTGAATCAGGAAGACAGAACTGACTTTCCTGTCGGGCTAATTATAGTTCTTTAAAGAGATTAATTAACCCTTCTTTTCCAACAGAGGGACTTTATCAGTGAATCCCATGTCAGAGGGAGGCTGCAGAGAGTACCTGCCGCTTAGGATTGCATTCATGGCTCAGAGTGGCAGTGCAATGATGCTTACAGCCAGAGTCTCGTGTCGGGCAGATGTCTTGGTGGTCAAACTGTTTGTACAATGTAGTGCTTCCAGAATTACACTCTGAGCCTGGAAATATTGCTGAATCTATGGCTGGCAGTGGATTTTAACAGCTCTGTGAGACAGAGTTGCAAAAAACAACCTATTTGTTTTAGGTTAAAAAGTTTTGGAAATTAAAATCGATGTATATTTCTTTGGTTTTGTATTTTCCACCTGTACCTGTAGCACAGTAAAATTACCTATTCCTTTCCTTCCTTCCTTCCTTGCTTCCTTCCTTCCTTCCTTCATGTGTTCTGTGGGTCTGAAAAATGGTTGGTTATTTCTCTGATGTGGTGCTGTCTGAGTAGATATGGGGTATGTATTGTCCTCTGGGAATGCTGGGCAGCTGACTGACAGCTGTGGTAATCAGTACCTGAGTGGTAGACCCTGTGCAGTGTGGGTGTTAGGGATGCAGAGCACCTTGCTGCTCTGCTGAGATTTCTGAACCAGTCCCATGGGGACAAGGGGCAGGAAGACAGTTTTCCCCCAGCAGTATGTTAATTGTTGGGCCATCAGTGTGACTGAGGGCACTGGAGGGATTTTTGGTGTGATACAAGACAGTAGTGTGCTAGAAAGGGAACAATCAAGGGCTGGCTGCTTAGGAGGGAAGGGAAGACAAGTCCTTGTGCCTCTCAGCTTTCCCTCAGGCTGGGTTTTCAAAGCACAGGCTGGTGTGGAAATGAGCAGTGGTGCCTAAGGACTCCAGATGAAGGTAACAGAAATAAAGTGTTGTTGTGGCAGTAGGAACCAAGTGTGCATAAAATTTCCCTAAAGCAATTCATCTTTAATGCTTCCTCAGTGCCTGGGTCTTCTGCCCTGGCTTTTGATTAGCCGTGATTAACTGGGCACTCGACTCCCACAAGTTCCTCTGACGTAACCGGGGTGCTGTATCACATACAAGGGATGAATCTTTTTCAAGTGATGTTGCTGTGGAAAGGTGGAATCAGTATCTTTGAGACTGTAGCCGGGGGGAAGCTGCAGAGGACACTGGTGGTGGTCATCATGGAGCTTGTTTGGTTCAATATGTGCAAACTCTCAGGCTTGTAGCAAATATCCTGAATACAGGATATATTCCTCTTTACTTTCCAATGTTTGCCTCTGATTTATCTTTAGCAGCATTGATTCTTTCCTGCAAAACCATAGCTCTCTGGGCCTCTTCCTCTCCCGTGCTATTCTGGCCTTCAGAAACCATAGCAGGAATGATCAGTTTGACATCCAGTGAAGTGATTCCTGACAGTGAGGGTGGTGAGGCACTGGAACAGGTTGCCAAGAGAAGCTGTGGATGCCCCATCCCTGGGAGTGTTACAAGGCCAAGTTGAATGGGTCTGTAAGCAACCTGGTCTAGTGGAAGGTGTCCCTGCCTATGGCAGAGGGATTGGAAGGCGATGGTCTTTAAGGTCCCTTCCAGCCCAAACCATTCTATGTTTCTACATTAATTGCTGGGAGAGAAGGAGAAAGGAGCCGAAGTCGGTCAATAAGAAAGGCTTAGCAGGTTGTGAAGATGGAAAAATGTAGGATTTGCACAGCAAAGGATATTTTGGCTTGGGATTGAAGGTAACTGCACATATCCAGCGTGAGTTGAGTGTGGCTGGAGGCTGATCAATGACGTCCAACTGTGATTTACTTCCCCCCTTATCTCTGCTAAACAGTGCTTAGCAAACTCAGAGTGCATTGCAGCCGACTTACGCTCTCTTAATACAGAAAGCTGAATGAAAGCTGGACTCAGATAGCACTCCAGTGGAAAACTGCAAAAAGGCTGGCATGTTATCAGTTGTTACTTCCTACAAGAGCAAGCTGTATTGTGTGGTTCCATTATCTGAAACCGAGTGGGCTGGTGGGGTTGGGTACAGACATTTAAAAATGTGATTTGTGTTTTTCTTTCTTCACAGAATCCAGCCTAAAGTATTTCCTGGGGCTTTTCTCAGAATCTGTGTCAGTGCAGCAAGTTAACTAGTGGCAGCTCTGTATCAGAGAGTAGAAATTTAGCATGGTGACACTGTAATATCTTTATAAGATGACCTAGATTAGAAATGTCTTGTTCTTGGTTTGTAGAATACTGTTCAAATATTTAATATGACTAGGAGCTGAGTTTTTCCTTTTTCTTCCCACAGAGACAGAAATAAAATTCAAGGCATAAATACTTAAAATGCTTTCAGGACTCAAACAGTTTCAGGCATGAGAGGAACTGGAGTTAGATTAGAATACATCAGAAACATACAGTCTGCCCCCATGGTCTCCATAAAGCTATGGCATGGATAGGGATGAGAGATTTCCTGTGTTTCACTCAGCTGCTTATGGCTTTATGGATTTCACCATCTGAATTTTACAAGATATCCAGCTTACAAGTTAAAGTGTGAATTAGGTTGTAAATGAGATTGCTGGAAATGTCCTACTGAAGGTATGTATCAAGAGAGCTTCTTCCTGCTGAAGCTTGGAGGGGCAGGACCAGTGCAGTCCCAGTTTTGATCCGAAGTCTAGACCACAGAGCTGGCTAATCCAAAGCAGGAGGTGCCATGGGTGGCTTGTCCCCACCAGGAAGAATTTGCTGCTTTTCCCTCCCCTCACTGGTTACTTCCTTGAGATTCTGCCTGTGTTTAATGAGCCTGAAATAATCCATACAGGCATATCACCGGGATGGAGAAGGGTATATCCACATTTTCTGTTAACATCACCATGTTCCCATGGCTTAAAGCTCTCTGCCAACCATAGTTTTAGCTCAGTGCCTCGAGCCTGAATTCCCCTTGGGCAGGTCTCGTTTACACTGTAGTTTCAGTTGGTCTGTGAGACTTTGCAGATAGCACCGAAAACTGTCATCTCCTCATCTCACCCCAGAGGAGAAAGGGTTCTGGACCCTACATAAAGAGGCTGCAAACAGGACTTCCCTATGCAAAACTCTCAGTGAAAGCAGTTCGGCAGGTTTTTGGGAACAGGCTACTTCCTTTTTTAGTTTCCTTTTTATTTTTTATTTTTTTTTAAACTCCTTGCAATCATGGTGAATTAAGATGGTGAGATGGCAGAGCCTTTCCCACCCTTCTGAAAACTTTTCCATCCCTCTGAAAGATGATGCAGCTTCCTGGGCTTGGGGTTTTTAAAAGCACCAAACATTGCTATAGGTCTCTTAGCTTCAGTCAAAATTTTTTGCCATTGACTTAAATGCAAACAGTGTTAGGTGGCCCTTAAATGCATTTGTTTGTCTTGTTCTGAAAAATTGAAGGTCTGTGGCACAGCAAGGGTCTGTTTTTCCACACACTGTTCTGAAGTGTTTGGCAGCCAGCGAGTGGTGAGCTACATGCACCAGTGTAAATAAGACATCAGAGAAAGAGACGAGCAGGTCTTGAATTAGGGTCATCTCTGCAAAAAGCAGGCAAAAGCTTTTCAAGGACTAAGAGAAGGAGGCTGTGAGATGCAGAGAGATTGGCTCTGTTTAGCAGATCAGGGAGGTAGGGTAGCCTGAGAACGGATAAACCAGGCAGAAAAATAAGACAGTGGTTTACCAAACCAGTTTCTTGAAAATGGGTTGAGCAAGTGAAGAGCTAAGCCTGGGCCTAGCTTAGATGCTCTCAGATCTCACTAGTTTCTGATGCATTACTTGAGTCACTTGTAATTAAAATGGACGGAGATCCATTTAGATCCTAATTTAGTTCCACAGACCCGTTTGTCATTTACATGGGATTTAGAAGGTCAATACCTGCTTCTTCTTGGAGTCATGTATGGGGTTCTTTTCCCCTAGCATGATCCTAGAAAGACATCTCATTTTCAAAGAAGCTATCTGGGATAAGTAGTGGCAGTGCAGACATATTCCCTGTGCTCTTCCTCAATCATCCTCTTCTCTGATGGGCAAAACCACTTGATGAGCTCTCTGTTAAAAGGAAGTGTTCAAATACCACAGGCATCCACGGTGTGGCCAAAGTGGGTGGCCAAGGAATCGTAAAATTTCAGTCAGACTGGCTTGGGAAATCCTCTGGTTTGTTTTGGCTTTCTCATTTAGCTAGGTTACTGTAATTCAGCTTTCCGGATCTCATTAGGCAGTTGATCAAGCTGTCACCAGCTCTTTCTGCTGTTGTTGTGAGAGAGAGGTAGAGAATAATGCCCTGCTTAACAGCACAGACAAAAATGAGTGTTAAGCACATTGCCACTGCCTTGACAACAAGTAGTTACATGCTTCAGCTGATTAAGTGGTTGTGGTTTGCTTTTTATTTTGTAGTAAGGTTGCATATTTACTGGGATAAATTTGACAAGACTAATGCAGGAATATTCATGAAGGAGCTGGAGGGGACATCATGAGTGGTACTGTTTAGAGACTCAAGATATGGAGGTTTTGTTTTTTAATATGAAAAACCCAACTAATTATTTTTTGTCAAGCTTGAAAGTTTTCTTTTTGCAAGCGTTCCTTTTGGTATCAGACTCATGGTGCATGACAACAACACCGAATAGTAAGCTTTTCACTACTAAAGTGGAGTTGTTCACAAACAAGGAATGAGAGGCTGAAGTGTAAGCTATGCAAGTCTAATTAACTTTCAGCTTTAGTGAGCTATGGCCTCTGTAGCAAAATTAACAGTGGGGTTTGGATTAGGGATGGCACCTGCAGTTTGGGTCTAAAAAGGAGTTTGTAAAAACTATACTTTCCCCCCCCCCCCTCTTTGTGGCTTTTCTGAACACCTTGTTTTGCAGAAGGGCATCTGAAGTAGACTGCACTCCCTCCCCCTCTTGTATTCGTTTTTGTTCACTGGATGATTTTTTTGCCCTCCTCTGTTACAAAGAGGCTCTAATGAGACTATTCAAGAATGAGTGGGGCTTGCCTTGACTTTGCCAGGATGGTCACTCCATGGCTGAGCACCCCCACGCCAAGCCCTTGTCTCTAGAAGAGGAAGAGCTGTTTGGGCAACAATTACCCCAGACCAGAGGGGATCAGTGTGTCTAGATGAGATATAGACAGAGAGAAGGTCCTAACATAGCTGGGCTGTGTCTGACTGCCAACATTACTGCTTGATTTGTATAATAGGAACTGGAAGTAACAGAGAAGAGACAGCTGCTTGTACAAAATCAGTCTGTGTTGGGAGCTGGGGTGCTGAGCCTCTGTCTTGCCTCCCTTCTCAATACTGAAGGGTTTCAGCACGAGATTGGGACTGAGGCTGGAAGCTGCTCGAGAAGAAATAGAATGAAGAAGATTTGTATCCTACTTCCTCATCTGGCAAGAATGCAAATGCTTACCCTTCTGGCTGATGCTTTGCATTCAAGGTTAACTTTTCCCAGATACAGAGATATAATTAATGCACGGGGTTGTCTCAGAGGCATCTTGCAGGCAATCCAGAGGGTATCCAGGCAAAGCTGCTCAGAACTAGTAATGGTAACTTGTTGGAAGAAAGACTGTAATACCTCATTATAATTCTCAGGCTCATCTTTCTGTTTAATTTGTGCCTGTATAAAGTAATTTTGAAGCTGCTGGATTTGTCACAGTCAGATGCATCACGTTAAGAAGATACTGAACTGTTTTCTGAAGTGAAGACAATTCTGAAACCTTTTTAAATTTCAATTTCATTTCCTTGGCCTGGCTGCCTGGCACTGCATTCATCAGCAAAGCTTGATTTTTTTTTTTTTTTCCTGTCAACTTCAATAGTTTGGTTGAAGTTGAGTACAAGGATATTATCAGGATATGTTGAATCAAGCTAACTTTGTTAATCTGTTACAGATTCAAAATAGAGGTAAAACATCTGCTCTGGTTGTTGAGCAGAGCTCCATGCCAACTGTAGAGTGCCTAATGTAAAGAAAGAGATGAAATGCTGTTATGAACTGATCTTCATGTTCACACATAGTTACTCTGCTATTAATGGAAGTAGCACTGTCATCAGCCTCAGTAGTTAAACATATTTAATATGAATTTTGTACTAGCTATGCAAAAAACAAATACCAGCAACTAAAATCTGCAAAGGATTTTAGTGTTTTATGAAAACAGTAATAACTGACTGTGGTGCTCTTCAAGAGCAGTGTGAAATCCGTGACCCTGTAAGAGAATCAAGAAACATCAACATTAGTCTTTAATGTCTTTTAAAGTATATTTGACATTGTCTATTTAAGAGAAAGTGATGTGAGAGGTTTTCTGAGTTTTTCTGGAGCTGGCAGGGGGGACATGAGCATGGAATGAGCTGCACTGTAGTGTTTAGGAGACAGGCAGTAGTGGGGCTCTGTGTGTGATGTGCAACACAAGGGGAAGTTACTTGAACCCAAGCAAGGTCCACTTGTAATATAATGGTAATGGTACAATGTTTTAGGTCATGCTCAAGTTGCTAAAATGTCTTGTCCCTCTCTTATGTTGTTTTCATAACCCTGGAGGTTTGCTGTTGTCTGAGGCTTGGTTTAGACAACCATGACAACAGGGACTTGGAAGGGTTGCAGACCACTGCTAAGAGGAAGATGAGGTTCAAGAACATGTGAGATTGTGAGTGCAAAATATAAGTCCTTAATATCTGTGTATGAGCACATGTGAAAAAAAACCCCATAGCTGTAATTGCCTTCTGATGAGTGAATGAGATGGGATCTGAAGTTCTGCTGGAATCATGCCAGGTGTGTTTCTACCCAAAGGCATTAGACTCCTCTTGAACTTTGGGGAAAAAAAAAAAAAAATTATTGATTTCTGTTCTAGCTTATCCTTTTTGCATTAACCTTCATATTTATGTAAGTGTGGTGTGAATTTTCACCTCTTTTACTTTCATAGGTTCAATCTCTTGCCTACTGTAGAAAAGAATACCTTTGACTTTCAATGATTGTTGGACTAGATCTATTTTTAAAATATGGTCTTCTACAGTTCACAGTTTGTAACTCAGCCAAACTGGTAATCAGTGCCCTGGTCTGTGTTGCCCTTAATGGAGCAGAAACTCATCCTCCTTGTGTGTAGCCTTTCAAGCTCTGTATGCCTTGGATGCGGAAAACACATGATTTCTTTTAGTAACAACCTTTTATGTATTGCGAATTGTTCTCATGTTTCCTTTGCATTTTCTTTTGTGTATGCTGACCAGCTCCAATCTGTTTAGATTTTCCCTGTAAATCATGTTTTAGGGCTCTGTTTTAGTCTTCAAGTCAAGTGGTGCCCCAGACTAAATGTCTTCCTTCAGTCACAGCCTAAGCAGTACTGAGCCGTGTGTCAGGACTACTGTGTGTTTTGCAAGTCTTAATCCTATTTTAAGTCTCTTCCTCTTTCATAATGTTGTTCAGTTATGTTCAGTTGGTAAACTGCAGTCCCAAATTCTTTCTTACCCAGAACTGCTGTGTAACAACTCTGGATTTCTCACTAACAGGCACGCTGTGTTCTCCTCCATACTGAACAGTGTCCTACTCTTCCTCCAGCCTAGTTGTTTGTACAATTTATCAAGGTGCTTATAAATTCTGATCTTGCCCTCCAACATCCTTGTGTTGTCTCTTGTAGTTCAGAAGTATCTGCAAATTTACTATGGCACTCTCTGTTTCACAGCTGCCTTCTCTCTGTGTACAGTAACATAAAACTGACCCCGCTAACCACCGGAAGTTCTGATCGTACCGAGTAAGATGTTACAGGATCAGATGCCACTTTGTAGTTCTCTAAATCAGGACTAATTTTCTAAAAATGAAAGGATGTTTATTAGAGCATGTGATGAGTATCAATGTGTGCTGCATATATCAGATAAAGCACTTAATTACAGTAGAGTAAGAGATAGACTGGACTACTTCTCTGTGCTGTTGAGTGTCCAGGCTGCCAGATGACAGGCAGGTCTCGCTGTGTTACTGCACTGAAGGAGGAATATGGAAAGGTTGCTTAAACCAGCTGCAGTGTGTGTAGCAGTCCCTGCACACGCTTGCCTCTCAAGGAAGAGGAGTAAGTCATGGTTTCACAAGTGATAAACTAAAGGAAGATAAACTTGCAGCATTTCCGTTTCTTTTTCTCTTTTTCTGCTTGGTTGCCGTTGCTGCTGGTAGGGTTGGGTAAAGGCAGGATATCAGCGGTCTCCAGAGGATGTGAGGGCCACTGAATGGAGGAGATGTCTCAGGTTGGGTTTGACAGCTGCAGCCAGCATGAACCTGTTTGTCCCCCCTGCACACAGAATCAGTTTTGGTAATTTCTTTTTTTTCTGTGTGTGGAATTTAACACCTAAGCAATTGGTTAAAAAAAAAAATTAAAAAATAATTGCTGGTGTGCTTGAAATGTGTTTGAAGATAACTGAGCAGGAAATGAAGCTTTTGGCAGAGTTGATGTTTTGGGGTTTTTTTTAAGTTCTCCCCTGACTGCTTTATTCTTAAATGTCTAGCAAGGAGCAGACCTGTCGCTGGGGTTGCTGTTACTCTGTTCTGATGCTGAATGTTATATTTCTCTTGAGGTTCATAACCTTGTGCTGCCTGGCCACCTCTCAGCTGTGCTTCTGGTGGGGAGAAAATACAGGGCTCTTTGGAAGGCAGGTGGTGTATCATGGCATAGGCATCTCACTTGGGAGTTCTCTTGAGCTGATTTACACCAGCTGGAATTTATGCCCCCAGAGATTTTACTCTCTGCTATGCTCTTGTTCAGAAACGCTGCCTTGGTGCCAGAACTCCTTCCCTGCTTCTGCCTAAATGATTGGATTATGGGGGAGGGGGAAAAAAAAAGACAAAACCTCTGTGAGACAAAATACAGGTATGACAAGAAGCACTCAAATGGATAAGTAGTGCAGCACTCACTGCTGAGAATGCATAAAAAGAACTGGATCCTTTTTTTTGTAGTGCCATTATAATCCAGACTATTATTTAATGGTGTCACTGATACACAACACAATACTGTTACACAAGACATAGTTTGTATCAAGACAGAACCCCAAGAAACTTTGAACAAATTCAAGAGGACAGGAAAAATTCAGGGTACCACTAGATCGATTATCCTCAATCTTTGTAGGTGTTCCAAGAAACCTTATTATGCTGTCTGTGTTAGACTTTTCTTCACTAGAACAGGTGACAAATGGTGGTGAATATAGCAAATGTTATGCCATTATGTTTATTTTTGTCTCATTTGAAAAAGCTTTCTTATTTTAACTAGTCTGCATCATGCTGAGTCTCTCTCCACTTGATTAATGTAGGACAGTATTTATTATCTTATTTTCTGATCTGATCTGGGGGCACTTAAAAAAACCCCACCAACCCCAACCCCAAATGCCAAAACTAAAACAAAACCCCACCACTTAAATCAAGACTGATAAGAATGAAGGGGAAGGACACTGGGCATGCTGAATTAAAGAGTCTTAGCTCTTTTCCTTTTTAGAACTGATCTAAATTTAACAGGCCAGGAGTTATTTTGGTGCCTTTAACTGATAAGTTTAACAAAACATAGGCAACATGCAGTGCTTTTGGTGTGTAGAGGAATTTCAGGATTCCAGGAAGGGCAGGATGTAACCTTTGCTTCACCTGGAAACATAAGCAATTCTTGGGGCAGTTGATAGGCTTCATAATGAAAAATGGGAGGCAGCCAAAACCTGGAGCCAAACTAACAGCCAGAAATAGATCTGCCGAGAGGCTTGTTTTGCACCACACAGAATGGCATATCAGAAATTCTGTGAACAGAAATACCAGGCTTGATCCAGCATTGCACAAGCAGGGTCAATCCTGACTATTTTCCTTTTTAAGTATCATGAAGGCTTGACTTTAGTAAATGTTGTGCTGAAGTTTCAGCTCTCTCAATTTTTGTTTTCTTTCTTTCTCTCTCTTGAAATACAGGTGTGTGTTTGATAGTGCGTATTTGCAATTAAAGGTGTTCAAGTGTGCTTCACCCAAGAACTTCAGCTCCCCTGCTCCAGCAGCATGGAAATGGGGCAGCAAAGACAGAGGCCAAGGTGTGAGCCTCTTGGAGAAGATGAGAAGAAGAGAGGAAAGGGCTGGGCACAGAGAGGACCAGAACAGGAGGGCACAGGGGGTGGTGGGGAGGCAGGGGTGTGAAGCTAGTTTATTCTCGTTACTTCACAAGGAGTGTGTTGATGGGAAAGTGTACTGAAGTATAGTCTGGTTTGCACATCACTTACTAAATGATCATTTGTGATTATGTGTAATTATAGAATCAGACCTATTGTCTTCTCTGTCTGGCCAGAGACACAGAGTTTTGTGGGTGGGGTGTAAGCAAAAGCCATCAGGGCCCTGCTGAGAGGGATCAGAGAGCCAGAAGGCTGTGGGAGTACAGCCTGGGTTTCCAGTCTCAAGCCCGGTTTTCATTGCAAAGGCTTAACTGGTATTGCAGGAGAAATCATTTAAAAGCATGTGATGCAGGATGTGTCATGACAGCCCTGCTCCCTTTTCAGGGTTGAGCCATGATCTAAGCAGTTCAGGCTGTTCTTTTCCAAACCTAGTGTAAGCAATGTTCAAAACAAGATCCTTAATGGAAGGTGTTTGTCAGCTTATCATCAAACAATCTTGTTTCAAACATCTTTACTGTTACTACTTACTTTAACCCTTTGCCAGTGATTATACCTTTCCCTTCCCCTAATGATGTATAATATCCGTAATGAAGGAGAACTTGGGGTTTTGGAAAGTATACTTGTTCAGCTAAAGCTGGTGATGTGACCTTTCCCTTCACAAGATGCAAAAGGGTGTTTTTGGTAGGCTGTACTTTCAGCCTCTGAACCTGATCAGTACTGGATACCAGGCACTGGGCTGAATTCAGCTGGAGTGGTGGGAGTCCTCCCAGGATGCAGGTCCTCTCCTGGACCATGCTGCCCCGAGGCTTTGCAGCCTGCACAAGCTGCCTGGCTATCCAGCAGATTAAAGTTGGAGCTGCTCTATTTCTGTAGCTGTTTATTTGTGATTGTCATGCAATTAGCAATGTATGCCAGTGATTAAACTCACATATGTAATGTCACCAACAATGGCAATATCTGATGATCATGTTAGAATTGCTGTATTCCAACTAATTTTGCACCAAGTATTTCTCCAAATATTCAAGTCTTCATTTTCAAAGCCACTGTGGGAAAGGCTGAGTGCATACCTAAGTGGAAACTGCCTATGGACCATGTTAGCATTGTATGAATTATTCAGACATTGGTGAAAAATTACTTAGGAACCACTTCTGCATTACTGAGCATTTGACTAATCTTGAGGGGAAGGGAGAAAGCACTGAACACAAACTCACACTGCTGTCCTTGCAGATATCCTCTCCTGATGCCATTGGTGCTGCTCAGTACATGTCCCTCAGGGTTAGACCATACTGGGAGCCACAGGTTTGCACTGGGGTATTTTCCATTTGGTCACTGAGTATTGTTTTGCATTTTGATGAAGTTGCCATTCATCATTTGAATCAAATCATTGGAGGGACAGGCTTTCAGCACCGAGGCTGTGGGCAGGTTCAGGATCCTGTGTTGTCCAGGCAAATGCAGATAGCCCCCTCCAGCTCCTCTTTCTTTAAAAAGTTTAGGTACAAAGTTGCTCTTGAAGCTAAACATATGCTCTAGTTACAGCTTATATGTAAGTTTTTTCCTAATCTCAAGAGAGCATAACAGCAAATGAAGCAGTGATTGATTCTCCACCGCTCCTGTGTGCCTGTGCCATTGGTGCTGAAGTTCTTACGATCTGAGGGATGAAAGCAGCCTGAGGTTTTGGAGAAGCTGTTAGAAATGACATGAAGAGAAATGGGGGACCATTACAGGAAAAACTAACACTTCTTGCAGTGAAACTTAAATGCCCGTTACATTCCTCTAAACAACCTAGAGCACAGCATGGCAGCAAGTTAAAAAGTCATTGGTCCAGGGAAAGTGTCAGAGCACAGTCATGTTCTTTAAATGCCAGCCTAAAAACAACAGCATGAAGATCTCTGTTTCTAAGTGCTATCTGCACAGTTTTTCTTACCTTGGGGAGTGTTGACTTGTGTTCTGTTGAATACCTCTGTGTGTCATGTAAGTTTGTTGGTCCTTGAGCATTGAAACAGGGTGGAACAAATTGAAATAAGTAGCCACGCGTAGGCACACATGCTGTCCTTTTTGGAGTGGATTGATGTGCAATCCTTAAATCATTTGGCTAGTCTGCAAAACGTGGAAGGACACAAGAAGATAGAATTAAATGAAATATTTTTTTTCCTGCCGTATTTGAAATGTTGCAGTGTACAGGGTATTTATTGGCCTGCTCAGTATAAATGTCCCAGGTAAGTACATTCACTCACTTAACAATGCTGTCAGTTTGCCAAGGTGCTTCCAGAGAACCAGGATACCCTATTTACACATTTGATTCTCTCTGCTGGCCTTTCAGGAGCTTGGACAAGTCGCTCTGTGAAAATCTGTAATTTCTCTGAAACACCCCTTAGCAACCATCCAAGGGCATTGTTCTCCAGATACCAGCTCTGTGAAAGTACTGTGCTGTCAGAAGTCAGTGTACAGAAATTCCAATAACAGAAAGGCACTCTTTGAAATAACAAATAAAGAGCAAACTTCTTTTTGTCTTTACCCAGCAATTAATTCCCAAAACACAGTAAAAGGCTAACCCGTGATGCAAATGAAATAGACCAAAAGTCCTGTTAAAAATAGTTAGTATTGAGTAATTTCTGTACATGGATCTGTATAAATACTGAGCATCAGGGAAATGCACTCTGAAAATGAAATCTAGTTAATGACTGTTCACTAATACAGACTTGTAAGTTAAAACAGTATTTCAGATATTCATGTGCTGTATGCTCAGAGGGAGAAAGTCCTAAACTAAAATTAGGAAGAGTAGTCTGCTGTGACCAGTGGAAGGAAATATATGTACGTGATGTGACGCTGCAGACAACCTTGTAATCTTGATTAATGGGAGTACCTACTGAAAAAGGTGTTTGGCAAAACATTGTCAAAATCAATACCACTTTGAAATGATTGTGTGTCTTGCTACACTGCCTTGCTAGTTAAAGAGAAATGAATACATATACAAGTGTTTAGTTCAGGAACTCGATGTAATGCAATTAGAACTAGTAAAGGATCAATATATAACTTCTCTTCACTCACAAGACCAAGTGACAGTATATTATATCAAATTGGCATGGCAATCGATCCTCCTTTCCCTATCTACCTTCAGCTCCTGTCAAACAAAAATCTGGCTTAAATAAGTCATTGTTAGTAAGTCAGGATGTCGAAAGTTAAGGTAAAATATTTAATATATGTTAATTATTTGTTACTCAACAGAAATACTAACTGGTTTGCTAGGAGATTCAGCACCTACTTTGGACATAGTAATTAAAATTATAGTTGAGACAGTCCCCTTAAATACTGCATCTCATCTGGAGTTCAGAGACTTGCCAATGCTACTTGATAACAGTCTCTGCTTTCCCCTGTGCTGTCAGATCTCAGGAGGAGAATTTCCCAGTGCTGGACTCTTTCTGTCAGTGTGGCTTGGCTCTGTGGACACCAGCTGAGCCACAGGACATTCTTCCATGTGGGTTTAAGTTCTCTGTTGCTGAAATAATTGTTGTTCCTTCAGTTCAACAAGTTAATTTTCCCTGGTGGATTAAAGTCCTTGTGATAGCCCCATATGCCTTAAAGGTAGGGATATGTTGCAACATTGGAAGATGTCTCCAGGTAAAGTTTTATTTTTACTAAAATGCTTATTACAGCACAAAGTAAAAAAACAGTCTAATAAAGCTTGTTGATGAATTGCGTACTTATCATAATAACTCTGTAGAAAAAGTAACATGGAAAGCTGCTGGAGTATATTTTCAGAAAAAAATGTGAACACTCCCAGCTGAAACTCTCTTTAAGAATTTGGAAGCTCCAGAGAGCTGAGATGATGAAACAGTTGTTCATCATTCCAAACCCCTGCACCCTTGCTTAATTCTAATAATAGTTTTATATAACCTGCTCTGTGCTTGCACTTTTTAATTCATTATGAGTGTTTAAGAACTTCTTAATTTGAAGAATTTTAAAGCAAAATATTTCTGTAAATTAAATGACCCATTAATAGTGTCACAGGTTTTAGAAATTATTTCCAAAGATATACCTTATCTTTCTTTGATAATTAGGAAGGGTCATTATCTACCCGTCGGGAATTAAAAAAAAATAAAAGATATTTGAAGTCACTCATGCATGAATATGGTTATCAGTGAAGATCAAAGAAGTAATCTGTCCAGGTCATTGGACATCCATCATCAGTGTGTATGTAACTGCACAAGCTCCATTCCGTCACTGTCAGCTGCTGAATGGAGCACTACTTTTTCCACCGTGCTGATGCATGTGGATGACCTCAGATTGCAGCAACAACACTGCAACAGACTTCTGACATATTTTTCCTAAACAGGGCATTATACTTGACAGAGCATCTTACCTAGAAACATGTCTTAATGTGTAATAAAATTTCCTTGACAATAATGTGTCTCCCTTCAAAACTAATACCTTGGAAAATGAAGTGGAATAATGTTGTAGTAAATTAGGAAAATGGCCAATTGGAGGCTGCACAGCAGTGACTCAAGATGGTTATTAACCTGTTTCCAATGGCAGGCTCTGATTGTTCCCCATTGTCTCTGTCTCTTGCTGTTACAATTAGCTGTGAAATATTCTATTGTAATTAATTTATAAAAGGTAAATCTTATGGGGAAAAAGGGTCTAAGGCCTTTGTAATGGGTATATGGCAACTTTCTCCTGTCAGCAAAGGTTATGTATATCAGTGGTGTGAGACTTATAACCAGTTTCAGAGGCACAATAAATACTGGGGTCTGATATAAGGAACTGCAGGTAGATATAACCATGGTGTGGTGGACAAAAATTGAGATGAGGATCTTATAAGTGTTACAAGTCTGAAGAACGGTGGCATTATCAATCTGTTCTCTGTGTTAAGTAGCTGGTGCTAATTAAAAGGTCAAACATTTCCTGTAAACCCAAGTGTCTGATTCAGATTTCTGGCAAACGGATGAAGGGTCAAAGTGTCTTATTGTGGATCTTCCTCTCTTTTTTAATGTAACAATGCACAGTACTTTACTCTTTCCCTTTTAAAAGAAAAATGTCACTTGCAACAGCATTTGAACTTTTTTTTAAAAAAAATCCAATAGATTTGTAATTTGAGGTTTTTTTCTTTTTTTTCTCTTACCTCTCTCTGAGGTCTCAGCTGAAATGCCATCAGAACCTGGCTGGTATCTTTTGTTGGATGCTGGGCATACTTGCAGATGAGTTCAGAGAGTAATCCAAGCTTCTGGGGGTATTTGTTGCTTGGCCACTGGGTTGTTTTGCCATTCAGCTTGAAATTGAGGAGTTCTCTGCTTTCCTCTTATTTTTTTTTTTAAATTTAAATATTACAATAAATGTATATGAAAGGAAAATATTTTGATGTAAGCATTGTAATTTCATAACCATTCACTGATTCTTCGTGGCTGTTAGTGTTAGGAGAGAAGGGAACAAACTCTGAGCTTCCTTCAGTGGGGAATAGTCTCTGGCCATTCTGACATGGGCTGGGAAGGCAGCATGCTAAATGGGTCAAGTGAAATGCTGGTTTTTTTCTTTCTTTCTTTTTCAAACATCCCCAGCAACCCATAAGACTGCAGACAGTTGTGATAAGAGATGCTGCTTTAGTCCTTTTTCTGTTGGAGGAGTGGCAAGAATTAAATTCCAGTGTGAATGTTTCTCAAGGACATAAGGGATTAATATGTCTTAAAATAGACATCATTAACTTAGAAATGTATTTTCCACATTTGAACATGATGAATTTTGCAGTGAAAACACAGGGAGAACATGGTATTTTCTTTTTTTTTTCAGCTTGTTTGTGAATTTTGAGAGAACCTGTTTACAAGAGAGTTAAATTCTGCGGAGTCTCAAGAACTGTTGTGGTTTTATGTGCTTAAGTAGGCATGCATGCTTCCATTTTGCAGGGTTATTTTAACTTCTGGTGATTGCATGGTACCACAAACTCTATTTTTGCCAGTAGGACCATGAGACAACCTGGAGGTGGGCAGCGAGACTGGGGGGGGGGGGGCACACGCTGCCTTCAGGAGGGGTCATGGTGGAAGTGGGGCCATCTCCTGTTTCAGCTACTGCTTCAGGGGATAGGGGATCTCTGTAATTTGTCCCCTTCTTTTTCTGATCTCCAGCAGCAAGATTTTTATTGTTTCACTTCAGCAGATCATGTCTTGCCAGCTTGGTTAATAACTCAAATGTTTGCTGCTGGGGGTCCAGAGCAAACTTAGTCAGAAGGACTGGAATTGCCAGCTCTGGACGTGTAACAAGGCAGTTGAGCATATGCATCTCCCTCCCACTTATGGGTGAAACCAGCACTGCCAGAGGAATGAGCGTGGCATATTGTTTCTCCTGTATGCCCGATTATTTATTTATGCATTCCGATCCATAATAGCATAATAACAGACTTGGAACAATAAGATAATTATTTTGCTTCTTGGGCGGTTAAAATTAACTGTGCTCGTTGCATATTTATTCAGTAAAAAAAAAAAAAAAAACAAAACCACAAGATGTTTAATAATTGCCCAGAAATTCATTATCTGCATAATGTTCTGTTTCTAAATGTGTGTTGCATGACCATTAATCTGTGCCAACAGCAAACATGCAGCAATATCTGATGTAATTAGTTTTCTCCTTACATGCCAAGGAGAACATCTGGGCTAATTGCATGTTGTTGACAAAAGTTGCCATTCTAATGGGGGTCCCTGTTTGTGCACACACACACTCATTATATGTGCAAACATGCCATGATTTCCGTTTATCCTCAAGCAAACTGATAGTTCTTACTGATGAGATACTCTGGGTGATTTGTTGCTGGGCTCATAAAATGTCTGTGGGCAGCATTAATAAGTGTTAGCAGGAATAATATGCTCTCCTCTTAAGCAGAAAATAAACAAACCTGTAATGCTGCTTCTTCTGTTTTATTTTTCCAGCCTCCACTGGTCCAAGCGATTTTCAGTGGTGATCCAGAAGAGATCCGGATGTTGATCTACAAAACTGAGGATGTCAACGCCTTGGTATGTGACTTGGCATGTTATGTGCCTCTGATACATAAGCACCGTGCTTATGGACTGTCACAGTGGAAGTATGAAAAATGTCCTTAGTAATTAACACATAACAGAATGGAAATGATTTGGAAGTAAGAAATTTGGGGCTTCGGTGGAATCCTAATTAGTAGTCTGAAATATAATTGTCTCCAACAGATGACTTTAAATTTTCTTAGTGTATGGTCATTCCAAATATGCAGGTCAGTCAGGGACACTTTTTTCTCTTACTGAGAAAATGAATGAAAACAGCTGAAAACTGCATATTTTTACTCTCTGTAGAGTTTCCTTTTATGAAGAGTCTTTGCAGATCAGGAACTGTTATTCAGCATTTGTCTGTGCTTGATTTAAAGCTTCACATTGGTCTCAGCAGTGAGAGTAAGGAAGCAGAACCTTGGCCACAATTTGGCCGCAAAGGAATTACTGTTCTGGAGATTGGCTTACTCTAGCCAGAATGGTAAGCAGCTGTAAACAAGTAGGGTTTAAGTACTTTGGTAATGAAGAAAAATATCTCCATTTGAACTTGGTCTTATTGCAGAAGTTGGGATGTATTTTTTCCCTCTCTTCAATTTTAACTTAAATCCGTACTGTTAGAAATTACTCCTGTCAGTCCTGACTACAACCTGTGGCCTCTGAAAGTGGTGAGAATATAAAGCAGAAGCAGAATGATGATTTCCAGGTGTTTCCTGGACATTTGAATCAACCCTCCTTTTCTTCATGTCTTTCTCTGACATAAAGTCATCAGTTTATTTATAGCTAACTCCAGCACTTGGTCTGGTGTAGCCTTGGCACTGAAACTTTTGCAGGTAGTGGGGTCCAACCTGTTGGTTCAGAGCTGCTGAAAGGAACTGGAGAAGTGATCCTACAGATCTGGTTGACTGGGCTTCCACTCTGTTTGCTATCAAGGACTAAAAGACCTGCTTATGTTTTAAATTGGGAATCTGATCCAAGACCTTGACGTTAGGATTTCCCTGTGATTGCTAGTACCTGGTTGTTTTGTTAAAAATTCCTAAAAGTGCTTCCTTAAAGAATCACCTCCCTTGAGTTCCTATTTCATTTGCTTTCATTTGCTTTTGCAAATGTGTTGGTTTTAAAAAAAATGTGTTGGTTTTAAAAAAAAAACCAAAACCAAAACAAAAACCCCATACAAATTATTAAAAACTCCCAAACTAACCAAACAAAAACCCCACAACAAGCTAAGTGAATGTCATAGTTCCTCTGCATTTCATGTTGTTTTTTAAAATAGCATTTCCTGCACAAGGTTATTGCCTGCTTCTCAAATGTTTTTATCCTTTGGCTGCAAGTGTGTAGTGATGGTTGCCAGGGAGATGCTCTCAGCTGTCAGGTGTGATATAGATGAAGAATACGTATTTTGCAGATGAGTACCGTGGTATTTAATAGAAAAGTCATTGAACTTGAATGGTCTGCCCAGAACACTATTTACAATACTCAAAATCCATCCAAGAGTGCTTTGCCTGAACAACTATTTTGTCAGGAGCAAAACACAAACCTTTTTTTTGTGTAATTAGAAAAATACTGGTCAACATGAAACCTGAAGATTGTGTTCTGAACAGTGACTGCAGACAAGTGTTAATTGCTTAAAATGTCATTAAAGAAAGACCAAAAGATTTCCCTCCCTTGTGCTGTGAGCTGGCAATTTGCATTGCGTGCTTGTGTTTCTATTTTAAGGGTGTTTTTAATTACTTCCATGTTAGTGTTTGGTTGCTCACGTGAGAGGAAACTCTGACACTGTTTGGCAGCGATTTGTCCTTTGTAGATCATTTTGGTTGGCTCTATTAACACTGGAATAGTTTAAATATAGGTAGGACAGGGATAAAAAATAAAAGGCTGGTTTGTAACTGGGAATTTCTAGAGTTTTAAAAATTGTTTTCTTCGACATGTGCAGCAAGAGAAGTATTTGAAAGACAGAACAAAAAGCACATAGAGAAACTCCACAAAATTAGGAACGCGTGTGCATACTTCCTAAGAGAAAATCTCAGGAAAGACTTTGGAGGAAGTCTTGGAGGAGGAAATCAGAAGTTTAGTATGTTACTACTTTTTTTTTTTTGGTCTGGTAAAATAACTATTATCTTTCCAAGCTGGGAAGTGTATGTTGATAGAAATGTCTACATCCTGGATGCTGCTATAATTACGACTTCTATGTTGCAACAAAGTGAAAGCTGTAACTGTTTGGCTTCCAAGTGTGGTTTTAGTTCATTCTGCCACCATAATTGTCACTGTGACCTCTCCAGTCCCCAGCTGTGCTTTGGGAGAGCATGTGCACCCTGAGGGCATGGACACTGGTATCCTTAGCTGTTATACTCAGTGAGCAGCTCCCTACCACTGGGTACCAAATGCACCCTGTTTCCTTGGGAAATGTGGTCTGCCTATGGGCAGGGTTCAGCAGCCTGTTTTCCCAGGACATTTGCAATATTGGTTGGACTATCCAGACTGCCAGACGAGTTTCAGGTAGACATCATCTACATTTGCTGTTTGGTACATTTAGAAATAGCAGGGTGATCATGCTCTGTGTGTGTAGGTGGGGATATTTTGGGGTGCTATTTTTACTTTATGAAGAGAGGTAGAGGATGACTCCAAGAATCCAGGGACTATTCTGGATCCAGTTGTAACCCCTTGTTATTTGGGATTTGTAATACATGAAGCTGTGCAGCACCCTACGTCTGCAAAGTCCAGTTCTTATGTGTGATGTTATAAACCAAAATTTTCCTGTAGAATTTCCATTTTCATCTTACTCTTCCAGTTTCTCCTCAAAATATCTAAAGCCAAACAAAAAAAGTCAAAAACCCTTCTAGTATTCTTCCCTATAACTAATGTGATGCTTGCAAGCCAAACCAGACATTTAATTCCCTCTGGTTTTATTTTTCATCCCCTAATCCTGTGTTTTCTCTTGCATAGAACCCTTAAAACAAAAATATATGCAAAACTTTGTCTCCACAATATCTTCTATTGCATTTGTATTTTTGGGAAAGTAAACAGTGTGCCACCCCACTCCACCAGTGAGACTGTTGAAGGCAACATTTGCTTTCCCAAAACATAGGTGCTTCTCTTTCTGCTGCTGGGGCACAGTTGCTGGTATGGCTTTTTGGGCTTGATCCTTGCAGCCTCTTAGCTCGATGCTCTGCAAGCTGGAGAAGCTGCAGATGCTTCTTGCTGCTCATCAGCATCAAGAGATGATTGTGTGAATGTTTATTATGGGATAAGGAGGGCAAGAAGGATCTCACTATGGAGAGACATGTATGTATGTGTGTATGTGTGCTGTTTATTACTGCTTTTACACATTTTTCTGCTTGGTAAGGCATAGATTTGCAGGACTGCCTTTGTCAGGAGGATTCAGGCTTCATCCAGGTCTTCACAGACACACAAAAGTTATATATATATATTTCTGTAATATTGCTAAGCATATTTTTGGAGGTGGTATGAATGCTTGAGGGTACAAGTGCACACGTGTTTAGGATTGTGAGTCTGAAAGGCTCTGCATGCTTGGGATAGCTAAAGTGAAACCCAGCCTGTCAGTCAGTTTAGAGTTGGGACATTTGACTTGGGACTTAAGAGAGACTGTAATGTGGTATTTTGGTTACTTTGGGATACCAGACCCTCATCTCTGCTCTCATCCAAGGAATCATGATTTTCTTTTTGGCTCTGTGGAGCCTTGCAGGAGAATATTACAGCTATCCTGGAATTAAATGCTCCTCTTTGAAATGTAGTTATGCTGTGCTGGAATGTCTTCTAGAGGATTTAGTTAAGAACTTGGAAAGCCTTCTGCTTTGACACAGTATGACAGTTTGGTGCTAGGTAGTAGCTGTGTTTCCAGTGGTAGCCTCTAGTAGTGCTGTTTGATATCCTGTTTATTTAAGTGGAAAGTGATAGAAACAAATTTTTCCACAGATATTATGAACAGTTCTCAATTATGTAAGGAAATTGAATATGAAATTACATTGATGTTTGCAATGCCAGGTAACTAGCAGGACTTATTTAGATTAAATTTTTTTTGTTTAGAATTTTTTTTCTTTATATTTTATAAAGAAAATTTTTGAACTGTGAAAAAGATTCTGCTGGAGAGACTGAGACTCTGAAATCTTCTGGGTTGCTTTGCAACAGCATGTTGGTATACTAGTGGTTACTACGTTATATATATCTGTGCTGGTGACTCATGTTATCAGTGTCTCCCCAAACATTTGAGACACTTAAGGATGTATAGGCCATCAAAGTCTCATGGCAGGGTTTGGCTGTACCTGCATTATTTTCTTCCAAGGCAGCAATATCAGCCTGAAACACTTGAATTTTCTAAATCTTTTCCCATCCATTCACGGGTGATGTAGGTTCCCATGCCTTCAGCCTTTCCCCCCAGCTCCCCCAAAAGTTAATATTGTGTTTATAAAAGTGGAGGAGTTATTTAAGTCCATCTTTCGGGTCTTACACTGAATATTCATAAACGTTAGAACATTTGCATTCATTAGGATAACAGTTCCTGCAGTCTCAATATAGGATTAGTAATTAATTGTTAAAGTTATCTTTTTCTTGTGTGAAACCCACCATCAGCCTTAGAGAAGGCAAGTGTTAGATGAGGGGAAAAAGGGCAGATAATTTTTCTTGTCTCTAGGAGATCAAAGTATTTGCCTTTTCTACCTCATGGGCAATTAAACACTCACTCCAGAAAAATATTCGTTTCTGAGGCCAAACCGAAGACTGTGAGGATGAGAGGTGTTGGAACCAGGATCTGCATGTTCAGATGGGAATTCCTCTACTTGGTTATTACCAAGCAGAAGAAAGAGCACGAAATGTAAGTTACACAGCTTGACTTTCCCCTTCCAGCTAGTGCTCACAGTTAAACATTTCAATTTGCTCTGTGAATTACAGGCTTTAATAAAAGAATGTAAGAGTAGGAAGACATCCTCAAAGCAGCAGATATTTTCTTGGTACACCATCAACTTTTTTGGCTCTGAATGGTTCTAAATAGCCCACAAAGTAGGTGCTCATATGCTTTTAGGTAGGTGCTCATATGCTTTCAGCCTCTTCATTAGTTCTTAACAGTTGCCAATATTTAATATTTCTGAAGTTGTATCTAAATGTTTGGGTTTTTTAATGGTTATGCTATTTAAATTTAGGTGTACTCAGATGTAACAACTGTAAACAGAGTGAATGAGCAGGAAGTTTGTTTTCTGTTATTATTCTGGTTAGACTTTATCAGTGGAAGTTGTAGCCATTCATGTGCCTTACTCTGCCACCCAGGCACATCTCTGGCAGCTTGAAGGTGGTGGGAATCCAAAGACTCCATTAACTGGGTTTCTGGGGTGCATTAAAGTCCTTCTGTAAACTCCAGCTATTCCTGTTAGCTGCTCAGTCAGTTTGGTGACAAAGGAAGGATACATACATTTATTTTCTGCAGCAGTTGCACTTACATGTTAATAGTAAGTAACTCTGTCCTAAGCATCACTTGATCTGAGCAGCTGCAGTTGATCTCAAAATTCATATCCATTATCTCCTTTGAGATGTAGACTGTGTTGAGGAGGAAATGTAGGCCCTTTTCTGAATGTGCCTGCATATTTTACATGTGCTGATATGATTCATTCAGTTCACTGTTCTGCTAATCTTCATGTACCCCAAGGCTCTGATCCAATAAAGCACTTAAGGACTAGTCTAACTTTAAGCCTGTGAAGGGTCTTATCAGTGTCACTGTGATTACTTGAACAGTTTAAGCATGTGTTGAGTGTTTTTCATGCTGAGGCCTTCTGTTCCCAATTTCCTGTTTGTTAGAGTCCTAATTTCTTTTCTCTGTACTTAAAACAAACAAACAAAAGCATACGGATAATGTTAGCATGCAGCAGCATCTTTTCTGTGAACTAATGTAGGTTGCTAAAACAGTTTCCATAGAATCATAGAATGGTTTGGGTGGGAAGTGATCTTAAAGATCATCTAGTTCCAACCCCCTGCCATGGGCAGGGACACCTGCTCAGAGCTCCATCCAACCTGGCCTTGAACACTTCCAGGGTCTGGGGCATCCCCATTTTCTCTGGGCAACCTGTTCCAGTGCCTCACCACCCTCACAGTCAAGAATTTATTCTAAGTATCTAATCTAAACCTGCCCTCTTTCCATTTGAAGCCATTCCCCCTTGTCCTATCACCACACTCCCTTGTAAAAAGTCCCTCTTGAGCTCTCTCATAGGCCCCCTTTAAGTACTGGAAAGAGTGTTTATCTCATCTCAGCATGATTTTCTAGCCATTGTTTATAGCTTATCTACTGTCTCTTACTGACCTTCTGTTCCTCTGAGAACTGCTCTTGAAGCAGGTCTGATTATTTGTCTTAATGCTTTTTGTAACCCTGTTATCATCTCTTCCCCCCCACTTACTTTCCTTGATAATGTATGTTGAGGTTTGGGGTTCTGCCAAGCCTTTCCCTGAAAGGACAGATTTTAGTCCTTTCTCTCTGTTTGTAGACTTCAGTCTTTAGATCATTACAGTTTTGCTTTTATAATCCTATTCCTACCATCATGTGACAAATATGTCTACAGCTGAAAAGACGTCAGAGCATGGGCCAGATGCAAAGGCAGTGGGTGATGTGAGTCTCGCTGCAGTGGCACACAGCTTTGAGGAGGATGCAGTGAGTGTGGCTGGACAGATAGGGAGATGCCTCAGTTCCTCTGCTTCTGTATCGGTCCCGTGCAGAGTCTAAACAGGAACTTGAGGATGTTCCTCCGTTGAGTTTCTCAACTTCATGCTTGGCTGCGGGTGTAGTGTGTGGACTTCTCCCTGCCAAACTCCACAAAATGTTTCCTGTAGGGCTCTCTGTGAAACTGAGCTCTGATTTGTTCCTGCTTGTGTTAAATGGAGAAGTTTTAGGGTTTTTTTCCTCTTGGAGAAATGAAGCTTAAATTCAGTTTCATGACTAAACCCAACTTTCCCTGGAAACTTGATTCTTGCTTAATATGATGGGACTTTGCAGTGATTTTAAAAAGTGAAAGCTGAGAAAGCTTACAAAGAGTTATTCCTGTTACAGAAGGATAAAAATTCTAGTTTTCTGTTTCATGTCATTTCCTCTCTCAGTTATCAAATTTCCATCAGATTTACAGTTTAGTACATAATATCTTTATAATCAATAAAGTGCTGAGTAGCCTTGGTTCCTTGATACAGAAAATTGCTTGGTCTTGTATCATTAGCATTTGACTTCAAACTACTCTGCTCTGTTGCCAAACTTGGCTGTGTTGCAAGAAGCTGTCACAGAACTTGTCACTGACAGGTACGATGGCTATTACAAATATTGCATTGTATAAAGAGAGCTCTGTGCATTAAAATGAACAAACTGAAACCCCAAATAAAACTGATTCTATTTTTGTATAAGTTTGATCAGTCTCAGCATATTTTTTGCCATGGGTAGCCTTAGGACAGGTAATATGAAGAGTATTTATGGTAGGCCTCATTATGCACTTGTGCCTGTAAGAGCTGTTCTGTGGGGGATTAGGTGCTAAGAACTGAGCACATGAGAGAATCCAGCTTGTTATTTTGGTTTCTGAGAGGACACTGCTGGATGGACACTGCTTAACATTCATTTAATTGTCTATCATGTGAGGAGGTGAAGTTCTGTAAGATACCTTCCTCTCTGACCCGTGACAGCCAGGGTTTTATGTAATCTGTCTTCTGAGTGTTTTATGTGCATGCCCAGTATGAAAGATCAAAACGCAGTGCAGCAGACTTTGAGGACTGCATGCATTATATATATTTAAAAAAACATAAAAATATAAAAATTAAATTATTCTGGTTGATCAGTGGCTCTGTGCCTTTCAGTGTTGGAAACAGTTTTCAACACTCAAATGACAAATGGTTCTGCTGCACTGATTTGTCCACCTTTATAGCATACTTCAAAGGTATTCCAAAAGAGCTTATGGTTGATGACTTCTTGGCCATGTTAAAAGTGATATTTTATGTGACAGGCTTAGAGATCTGCTTCAGGAACAGAGTGTAAATACTGGTGGGCTTTCTCTGTTGGAATGGTTTGCAGGAAGTGTTGAATTTGTTACCAGCCTACAATATTTAATGCTAGTAAGTTGCAATAAGTCTCATTGATAAGGTCTCGTAGAACCTATTTTTGTGGTTAAGAAACCAAAATGGAATTCATTTAGGACTGGAAACAGGGATCAAATAGCACGATGAGCAATATTAGCAGTTCTTGTGATTGTTGTTGCCCATATTATAATGTTTTAGCAGTATCTTTAAAGACCTAGGTTCTGCAATCACCTGAATAAAGCAATAAAAGACAGGGGTTTTTTAAATACTATATTTATACCCCGTGAAGTTAGAAAAGAAAATCTTGAAAATGGACTCCTTAATGTGGAAAATTACAGAAATCAAATAAAAGTAGAGGTATTTCAGAAGTTATATATATGATAATTAGCAATTCTTGTAAGTTTAAAGACACAGATTCGACTGGTAGTTTTTTCTTCTTCTATGTTTAAAGGATCAAGCTGCACATGCCCATTTTGGGCTGCTGTGTGGATAACCAGGCTGAATGGTATACAAAGACCTTTGTAGACTAAGAGGATTGCATCTTGACCTTGGGTGTGGTTCCTAACCATTCTCCCAAGGTATCCTTCCGAAGACTCTGTGTGTCTTGTTGTCTTGTTGGTGCAAACTGCATTACAAACTCTGATATCCAGAAGCATTGCTGTGATACTTAAGGGTGGGAAAGAGACCCATGGATGATGCCTTTTCCTCATTTTAGATTTTGTTTGATCTACCTGTGAACAGGCTATCAGAGCAAAGACAGTGTCTCTGCAAGGTGTGATGGAAACAAGGGATAAAAACAGTTGAGGATTATTGGGAGAAAGTGTGTTGTTGAGATCTTGAATTTTTTTCTTTCACTGAGATTGCATTTCTAATTATAAACAGAAATGCACACAGCAAATAAATATGTACAAATGCATTGCTCTTTAACATGAATGTTTTCACTTACTTGTGGTTTTGTAGGATGCCGAGAAACGAACTCCTCTTCATGTCGCGTCATTCCTGGGGGATGCAGACATCATTGAGCTTCTCATTTTGTCAGGTAAGGTAGTGTCCCTCACTGTTATTAACTGGTAAATTAGCTGATTTTAAAGCTACAAGGAATACCCAGCAAAGCATATGAAAGTGAATTTTGGGCAGTGCCTGTGTATTCTGAGTTTCACAGAGCTGGTTATGTATGTTGCAAGCTTAGAAAATATATTTAAATTTAGTGATACAATTATAAAATGTGCACAGTGACTGAGCAGAATTAATAAACAAAGTAGCTAGTTTTTAACAACTTCTGAAGCATTCAAACTGATGGTATTTTTGCTTCAGAAACTTACTGAAGTACATATTTGAAATGTGGATTCACATCCTGGAGTACAAGCCAAGAATTTCTGTTAAGCAAAAATTATTATGGAATAATAGCAAAAAAGTTATAAATTAGTTTAAATGAGTTTTAAGTGGTATTTAGGGTTAGAAATATGATTCTAAGTGTCAGAAAGTTTACTTGGATGTTAAAAACGGTGCAGTAGGATGTATCTGAACAACAACTACAACAAAAAATCAAAACATGTTTCTCAACTGTTGTAGTGACAAAAAACGTGATCAAAATATGTCAGAACAAAGCATAAAGCAGACAAGAAGTGCACATAATTCATGGCAAACTCCTGGATGTGCTTGCAAATTTCAAAGGCAGTGTTTTTCTAAACTGGAAAACTGTAAGAATAAAGCTTATTTGGTGTAAGAATTTGGGATTGAAAGGAACCTTACGGTACAAATGTCAAACCCCTTGCAAGCAACCCTGCTATATAATTGGTTTCACAAATTGTTGGGCTGCTTCTTCAAATGAGTTGTGTTTTTTTTTAAAGTGATTTCAGAATTATCAGTCCCGTGACTGCAAGACACCTTCTGATTTCCAACCTTGAATCCTAGAATAATTCGGGCTGGACAGGATTTCTAGAGATGACCTGATCCAGCCTCCTGCTTAGAGCACCAGCCAATTTCAAAGTTAGATCAGGCCATGATGGGTGCATGCAGACCACACAAACATATATCTTTGGTTTACCAGTCTAACCACACCTGGAGAAAGCAGAAAATGAGAATTGAGTTTACTGTAGCTGTGTGTTTCCTCTGTTCATTTTGGGGGAAATTTTGGGTTGCCTAATTGTTTAATGAAGGTAACTGGCTGGACATGCATCACCCATCAGACCTTTCTGCTCTAACCCTGATGCCAGCAGAATGGTTGGAAAGAATGTTGCTCCACTGGCAGGTTATGCTTGGGTGGGTTTTCAATGTGCTAAATGCAAACATGATTTTCTACATTGGGAGGTAAGAATCAATAAGTTTCATCTGTACATGTGTTCTTGCAGTGTGTGTTGTCACATTCCATTGTGGTATGAGAAGATTTGAACAAATAATGTCTTATTGGAGAAAAAAAAAAAAAGTTTGCACAGGCAACATCCTCATAAAGAGATAGGGGAAGCCCTTTTGCCCATTTGTCCCTTGACTCCAAATAGCATCCATAAATGTCCTGGTGAATGTTGTTGGTTTTGATCACATTCCTAGCAAGGGAAGGAGGCTTTCTAGTGTTCTACTGGGGCACTTAGTTTCAACACCTGACTGCCAAAATGTCATCCAAGGGCTGCAGGGTTTGTCTGGTCAACAGCATAAAATGTAGGTGATATATCTTGGGGTTTTTTATATATCCTAGTGAGTGTGAAAAACTTGTAAGTGGCTTTTAAAAATTGAACTTTTTGTCAGTGGGACTGTGCTGGGGTACAGTCTGCAGGAATTGTGTGGATCTTTCCCGATTAGCTCAGCATGAGTCAAAATTAGTTTTGTGTTGCATATTCTACCTATTCATTGCTCTTTAATATCTGAAGTACCATTATTTGATAGTACTTGTATCCAAGAGCAAGTTTGGAGGTTTCTGGGGTTGGGATGAGGAGGTTGAATTGTTATAAACACTCCTTGTGACTGTGATCTCTCCATGAACTGGGCTGCAAAGACAACTGCAGCATCTTCCTTTGCTTCACCTCTTCATTCAGTAAACTGTATTAGTAAAAGTGTAGAATAAAAGATTAAGCTGAACATAAAATTTAGTTACATAAACAGAAAAACTTTCTTGTCTGATTTAAAATGAGATGGTGTTTTCACAGAGCACAAAAATGCTTGCTGTTATTGTCAAGCAATAGTCTCAGCATGAGTAGAAACTAGGAGGAGTATCAATGTACTGCATTTTGTACAGGGCTCAGGAGAGAAATGAAATGAAATGTGCACGCTCTGATATTTGTAGCCTGTGAACTGGTGGCAGCACAAATAAATGTAGTGTCTAATGAATAAAATTTCTGCTCAGGTTGTTGGAGGCAGACCAGAAAAGGCTTTCTAGGTAGCCACTGAAATGGAGTCTGAAATTCATACAGCAGAGTGCCAGGTCCCTCAACTGGTATGAGTCACCCCAGCCTGTTAAATGTCAGAGCCAGATAGATTTACACCAGCCCAAAGGTCTGATTCAAAATCATATGGTTCAAACTGGGGAAATATGCTGTCATTTTGTTTTTCCAGCCTACATGAAAGCAGGGAGCTTTGAGCACTTCTTCACCTCCTTTCTGTCAAAAAGGAGAAGGACTGGGGTCATCATCTCACATAAATGAAGCTCTGTATGGTGACATAGTCATGGATGTGCAAGAACAGCTGTCTGGGCAAACCCAAGCTCCATTCTCATCTGTGCCGGGGTCTCCTCCTATCCTGGGCTCTGAGCTGGTGCCTGAGGGACTAATGTTTGTGCTCAGTCCCTTACCCCTTGTTACCTGCCCAGGCACTTGCCATCTTGGAAATATTACCATGCCTTACTATTCCAGAAATCTCTGAGCTTCTTGGTAAGAGGTTATGGCAGCTGTCCTTACATTTGTGAGGGCCTATTGCTGTGTCTCATAGCAGGAGCTGGAAAGGTGCACATAAATGATGACATTAATAGATTGAAGAGTAGAGTTTTCTTCCTTCATTGACCATCCCTAATTTGGGTATTTAGACTGTGGAATCTAGGTTTATTAGTGACATGTGGATTTGGCAGATGTGCCGTATGGAAAATTGTACTTTGGTTATGGTAAAAAGATGTTGACTTTATTCCTTAAAGCCACCATCGAGTTATTTCAGATCTCATAAGAATCAGAAGGCCATTTCAGATTTATTTTCTCTTTTGGCATAAAAATTTGAGAGTGAAGGATGGCAAAGATTACAAACCAGGCCTAGTAAAGAAAAGGGGAACACAGAAAATTTCCTCTCTGTTGATTTTATCTGTAACACTATATGTTATGTTGTCTACTTCAGCCTCCCAGAGCAAATCCCTACAGCTAAGCCTTTCCTTCAGGCTCAGGGGTATGAGCCCTCCCAACAGCAAAGTGCAGAAGATGGGGCTGAGAAAAGGCTTTTTTTTCTGAAGAGTTTTTGTGAAGTGGATATTTTATGGGGTGGATGGGTGCTCTGGCTACATGAAAGGATTTTAAGTGAAATCTTTAAAGCAACTTATATTTTCAAGGAAGACTGTACTATGAAGGGCACAATATACACCAAGCTATCTTTGTGCTTATAAACACACAGATTAATTCACAAAGTATTGTAGGAAGTGCATTGAAATATGGTTAAGGTACTTGGTCCAGAGTGAAGAGAGGGACACTCAATCTGTGGGTGACTTTGAGGAAGTGTTGTGGGATAGACTTGAAAATTTAAGCTTCTGTTTTTTTTACAGAGCTCATTTTATAGGTGCATTAGCACGTTCTAGAACACTTCACTCAGTGCTTTCAAAGAGCTGCCCCTGGGCTGTCACAGGATGAACACTCAAGTTCCTGAAGTGTACAGGACACCCTTGAAAACATGAGCATTGTTCACTGGCTGCCTCTGCTTGATCTCCCTTAAAATGTCAGGTATTTTCTCTCCCCAAAGGAGTGCATCAGTGCTGGTGAAATTTTCATTGTCATTAACCACTGACTGGAAGGAACCGCTGGGAACCTAAAAGCTGAATTTTGGTGAAGGAAATGGGCTGTACAGGGGGAAATGTTTTGAAACATCTCTTCAGGAAATGTGCACCCTCAGTAAATGGACAACAGCAGCTCCTGTAACAGGCAACGGCTGAATTTTGCAGCTCCTTAAAAACAGAAATCAGAAACATGTTCAAGTGATGCATTGAATTAGATATGTAAGAGCAATTTCACTGTTTCACGGAAAGAAAATTGGAAAACAGCTGAGAAAGAAAAGGCTGATAGCAGCATGCTGGGTATTATTTTATTTATACTGATATTGTTTTCCTTTTAGTATTTTCTTTAGCTGCTTTCTTAGCAACTATTTCAGTTTCTCAAAGGGTAAGCGGATCAGTGAATAACTACTGATGGAGACACTTCTCTAGGTTTTCTAATCATCTTCATAGCAATGCCACTGGAGTTCTTAAATACTGAGGAATAATATATTTGTCACACTTTGTTACTCCACAGATAAGCCTTTCTTATTTGCAACCATCTGCTTCTAGGAATTAGTGAATCAGTAGAAATAAAGCAAAAGAAACCTTAGTTAAGAACATGAGGCAAAACCCCAAGGCAAATACAAAATAAATTTCTAAACCCAAAAAGAGGTATTTGGTGGCAATCACTAGGAATTCATCTAGGCAGTCTGCATCCCCAAGGCCCCTACCAGGCCAAGTCAGGATAATCAAAGGTGCCTTGAAGTCAGGTGTCAGCTTCCTGATGGTAGAGAAGGTTGTTGCCTTTCATATCTCTAGTGTAGGAAAAAGGCAGGATACTAATGTGTATTAACTGTAATGGCCTTCTCAGGAAGATAAAATAAGCTAATAGCTTCCTTGCTTAGACAGATTAATTAGAAAACTCTTTAAAACTGCTGTCTTTTCTAAAGGGTGTTTTCCCAGAGGGCAGGTTGTACCACCAGGTACCGGGTTCTGAGGTGAGTTTGGAGGATTGCCTCTAATTGTTGCAATAGTTATGGAGGTGGCTTTCTCTTTCTTGCAGCCAAAAAGTTGCATCCTGACTTGTGGAAATATGCAAGAACTTGTTTCTTCTCTGATTATCTAGCACAATTCCCAATAAACACTGTGATTCAGAGGCAAGCATCTTAATATCCCTGAGAATCAGCTCTCAGAAAGTGATTCTGATTCAGAGAGTGGGATTTATTAATTACAGGCTTTTGTATGCACTTAAGTTATGGTTCAAAATGAAACTTAAGGATCCCTTTGTTCACGAAGTTCAGAGGCTCATCCAGTCTATGTGCATTACACTTGTGCTTCTCTATGTTTTTTTTTTCTGCATGTGCTACTCTTCTCAGAATACTGCTGCTACCTGCAGACCTGAAAGGTACAATATTTTCAGGTTAAGCCCTTTTTAAAATTAGTTTCTGTAGTCCTTATCAGTGAATTTCCTTTCTGTGGTGTCACATCAGTGAATAGCTTTAATAGTTTTTTTTCCTGCAAACAAATCTGTTTTATTACACAAATGTAGAGGATCTTTTTTTTTTTTTTTTTTTTTTTTTTTTACTCCCTTTGGTCTGCAGTCAGCAAGAACCACTGTAGTTAAATATTCTTCCTTTATCCTTTTTCTCTGGCAAGCCAACCCAAACCCATCCTCTTGTGCAGCTGCCTTTGTCAGAGTGCCCATGAGCACTGAACTGCACAGAAGGCAAACAGGTGGTCTCCTTCATCCCTCCCCTTATGATGTTTTCTGAGTAACACTCACAGAACCTGATGTAATAAGTGCTCAGTTTCATCCCCAACCTGACCATTTCCTGATCATGTTTTCCTGATCCCATCAAGATTTGCAAAGCAGGGAAGTGGTCATTTTTTAGTGTTCTGTCTGATGCAGCTGAAGGCATGAGGCAGTTCAGGCTAGTTCCCTTCCTTCTGCCTTCACACAGCAGCAGAGCTCTGAGCAAAGGGCTGCTTTCTTTCACTTTGTATCAGTAGATCTGAAAAAATGTGTATATGTAGAGGCACATGTAGGTACATACATAATTCCTTGCAACAAATCTTGCTTCTTCAGTGTCCTGTAAACAAAGCAATTCATAAAAATAGTCCTACCTATCCATTCCCTTTCTTTCTGAATCACACTTCAGCTCCTATCTATCAGACATCTGGAAATGCATTTCCAAGGTGAACAGGGTGCCAGGAGGGTCCTGGGGAGCACTGAGAGTACAGCTCAGCTCTTGTTACTAGGGCAAGGCTTTTGGTGTCTCACCCAAGGAGCGGATGTAACCTCTGCTGTTTATTTGCAGGCGCTCGTGTTAATGCCAAGGACAATATGTGGCTGACTCCTCTCCATCGAGCAGTTGCTTCAAGGAGTGAAGTGAGTAAGATTTGATTACCCTGCTTTTGCACATAAACTGCATGCTAGGGGGAAAAGCAAACCCTTGAGAGCCATAGTAGGTGGCTTGGTGAGGCAGATGGGGAAAGCATTCTCTGCGTGCAGGGCCTGTAGCACTGCAGCTGGAGGCCAGCTTTTACAAGTTAGTTATAGCTGCTTTTGAGCCTTAATGTGGATGATTTTCACCTTGCTTTACATTACTGTAGCAAGTCATACTGAGCAACCAGCAGCTGGAGTAGGTGACCAGGATTGGCGTGGGATAGAGTCCACCGTGGTCTACAGTGCCCACATCATCTTCAAGTGGTGAAATAAAGAGGAATAAATCCATGTGGATGTGTGCATGCTGTGCATGTGCCAGAAGGGAGTGGATGTGATCCAACACACATTACATAGTTTGTTTTGGTTAATTGCATTTCAAGGCATCCATTAGGTTTTCTGTTAATGCATTTGATTAATTCATGAGGGAGAGTTTGCCCCTTTTTCTTCTACTGGACAAATAAAAATCTTCTGGCATCATGTTGTACCTCTTCTGTTGCTGTGTTAAGAAGGAGCAGCAATAACTATCAGGAATGCAGGTCAGGCATGACTGTGTTTTCAACTGCACCATTATTCTCGGCTTTCCATTGTAGACCTCCCTGTCTACTCTTATCCTCCTAATACTTAGTTAACAGTGAGCCCAACTGCAGCCTGAATTGGCTGCTGGGGACGAGGGGAGGGGTTGTAAAAGAGACAGTGGGTGGCTGTCTTCCAGAGACTGATGGACTCGAATCACCTCCGTAACAGTCCCAGTGCTTGCCAAGCCTGGAGGCAGGAATCCTGGGCTCGCTTCTGAACTTGGACATTGTTTGGCTGCTGGCTGAGCTTCCCAGCTGCTGGCATCCACTGAAACCCTCTGAAAGGAATATCTGATAGAGTATGAATGCTGTAATGAAGCAAAATACAAAAAGCCATGCTGGAAAACAAAGATCAGACTTAAACCTGGAAAAACAGCCAGTCTTTCTGATGCGGGAATTGCAGCGTGCTTGGTTTCTTCCCTTGGATGTGTCAGAGTATATGATTTTTATTGTCAGTGACAGTCCTAACAGAAAATGTATGTCTTTCTGTGGGTTTGAGTCTCATTTTTAACTCTTTGTCAGCTGAAGCACAGTGAGAAAGTGTGCTGGCAGTTGTGGTACCTCACAGTGAGTACCCAGGTGCATTAGTGAGGCAGCAGGGAAGGGCCTTTGATGCCTTTTCGTGGTCTGCTCTATATTTTATAAACACATGTAACTTTCTTCTCCTGGCCTTTTTTCTTTGTTATTTATATTATAACTGCTATTTTGTTAATAATTTTGAAACAGGATTTAGCATTTTTGAGGCTCTTTCAGTTCTGTTTTTTATTTTCTTACACAAGCAAACAAATGTTCAGCTTCAATAGTGATAGAAGTAGATAGCAGTGGTAGTAGATAGCTCACATTGACAGTAGGAGGTGAATTAATGGTCCAGGAGTTGACCAGTAGGACTTGGTGGAGTTTTAGAAGTTCTTGTGAACACAGTTGCTTTCAGAATGATCACCAAGAAATTTTAAGTTTTATTATCAATCTTTCACTGTGAAGCTTTCACAGGATTCAGAATCTGTTTTCTTGAACCCTTTTTATATGTTAAAAGCATGAACATATTTACTTATATCTTAATGATTTTTCAAGTGGGCTTTAGGGATTTAAATGTTTATTTACAAATCAACAATGCTCAGGTGTGACTGTGTAGGATTGTTAATGGATGTTATCAGCTTTCAGCCTTATATAGTTGGAAAAGTAAAGATATTTCACTGTGATAACTTGGGATAGCTACAGACACTGACTGCAGAGGCTTACACCATAGCTGTGCACTACATGCATATGTAGAAACTGTATTAATAAAAGGGGAAAGCTCATGCTCTCAAAAGCAATAGAATTAAAAGTTGTCCATAAGGACTCTTCACTTTTAATCCTAAATCTGATAGAGCAGTAGATTGTAACAGATGTAAACAAAAATGTGTAAATGTTTTTTTTTTGTTTTATTTTTAAAAAGTCTAAATATTTTTAGTTTAGGCTTTTCAGTCCTTATTACTTGCTTTTAAAAATTCTCCTTAACATCTCCTTTATTTCATTAAGAGTAAAAGTGCATGAATTTTCCTGCTGACTTCATGTCCCAGCTGGGTAGGTCTCCAGTGAATTACATTTAAATGACTTTTAAAATAGTAGGCCTGTAATTTAAAAAGCAAAATGCTGTTGAGACATCAACAGCCATATATCATTACTGATGCTGTAAGGGCTGCAATGTCACTAACTGAAAAAATCTGTTAGAGAACAGTTTGTGAGATGGCTGTAGAAAATGAAATTGCTGAGATCATTTGAGGACAAAGAAATACTCCTAGTAATGTATGTGCTGTTGATACAGACTGCAGGTGCTCTCCTGGACCCTTCTAGATATAAAAGTACTATTTAAACATACTCTGTGCATTTGTTATTCATTAATAAAATTTTGGCTGGGCTTACCAGAAAACCTTTCAGTTTATGGAAAAAGAATAAGGTGCTGTGTAGGATTAGGGCTCTCCCACTTACCAGATGTGAGTTGTATTTAGCAGACAAGGCTACTTGAATGCTACTGTGTCCCCAGTGGTTCCTTCATATTTTTTTGTTTGTGGAGGAAAAAAGGAAGAAGAAATGAAGTGTAATTTTGAGAAAAACTTGTTTTTTCCCCTGACTTGCTTAATGGCAGATGCATGAGCAGAAGCAGAAAAGAACTGGTTGTGAATTCTCCAGTGAGACAGACTCTCAAGAGAGAACAACACATTTTCTCACTGGGAACTATTCATTTTTAACCAACAAAATTAACCTTAAAAGATGTTGTTTGGTCTCAGGCTGACAGAATAGATACTGCAATGAAGATTCTTGGCCTATGCTTAGCCCTTAGGGAGGAAAGGAATGCTAGTGCTAACTTGGGGACACCAGCATTCTCATGTTTTTGCAAAGCTAAAACTATGTTTTCACATATTCTTCATTGTCTCATTTTTCCTGTTTATAAACACAACTATCAGCAATTTGCTGTTATTGTACTGTCCAAAATGACACGCTTTTTGGTTTATAAGTGATTCCTGTGACAGTATGTATTGGGTTTGCATGTCAGGGTTCTGGCAGTGGGAGGCTGTAGGGGTGTCATCTGTGAGAAGCTGCTGGAAGCTTCCCCCATGTCCGACAGAGCCATTACCAGGCAGCTCCAGGATGGCCCCGCTGCTGCCCAAGGCTGAGCCCACCAGCAGTGGTAGCAATGACTCAAATAACTACATTCATTTCTTCACTGAGAGCACAGTTCTGGTGACTGTGGTACTGAAGGTTAATCAACTGGACAGGCTGGGCTCTCTTCATAGGCAGCTTTGGACATCCTCAAATCCAACTGCGAAATTTGAACTGTGAGGCCACTGCTCTAAATGGCAGCAGCGGTAATGTGTACTCTGACATTTGAATGAACAATGCCATTTCAGCACCCTGGGAGGTTGTTTTGATAAATGTTGTTCTCCCTCCCTCCTCCTGGCCACGTGTGCTGTGCACAGGCAATGCACACAGGCGTTGTGACTGAGCTGGCCTTTATTCCGGCCGCTGGGTTATGCTGTGGCTGTGCTGCCGTTGCAGGAGGCAGTGCAGGTGCTGATCAAACACTCAGCCGACGTCAATGCCCGGGACAAGAACTGGCAGACGCCGCTGCACGTGGCAGCTGCCAACAAGGCGGTGAAGTGCGCGGAGATCATCATCCCCCTGCTCAGCAGCGTCAATGTGTCGGACCGCGGGGGCCGCACGGCGCTGCACCACGCGGCGCTGAACGGCCACATCGAGGTGAGCTGCTCCACAGCCTGACTGATCACAGGCTTGCTGATTTGTTTGCTCGTTTCATGCACTTGACCTGCTCTTGTGACCCCCACGATTCCTGCCACTCAGCTGCTTTCCAAACTCAGTGACAGGTTTCCTACCTGCGGAAACAGGGCAGTGGATGGAGGGCACCTGTGTAGAACCAGCGTGCAAGGGAGGTGTGCGTGTGGACATGGAGAGCTGGCTGTGCCACTGCTTCCAGCTGCTCCAAGAGCTACCTTGGCTCTTTTGAACTGGACTGCCTGTGCAAATAAGAGTGGCAGAGTAGAAAGAATGGAAAACTGGTGGATTCATTTCAGACTGAAGAAATGTGCAGCTGTGTGAGATCTAGTCACTCAGCTTTTCTAATTAGTCTTCTAGAAAATGTGCTTCTGTTTTTCTATTTATACAAACAAACCCTTCTAGTATTATTACTGTTTTAACTATATGAGAAAAACTACAGTTTTGTAAATAAAGCCCCTATATAAAGGATTTTGCTAGAATCTTTAGATCTGGGTACCATGATCCTCATTTCACCATTTCACACCTGAAGATCAAGATATTGAAGAAAAAACTCTTAGACTGGAGCAGTAGGCTTCTGTCAGTGAAAGTTGAACTGTAATTAAAAGAAGGAAGAGGAATCTAAAATGATGGTGTTTGGCCTTTAAAATACTGTACTGTAGAAAAAAGGCAGTAATGTTTGTGTCTAACCATCATAATCTAAAGCTCCTGAGCTTTTGGATACAGAATATCAGAAATGTGGACAGAATATATGCTATTATTTTCTGTGGCAAAACAGTGTAAGAGAGGAAGACAATCACCTGTAGTTTATGATTTTAGAATGTTTTGCTGAAAAATAGAGTTGTTGTGATTTCCATTCTTTTTTTAATTTTTGTCATCCTCCCCCTGGCCCTGATTCAACATTTCGTGTTGAATGATTGGCAGTGGGGAAAGCAGCTTTTCACCTTTTAGCTGTGCTGTCTGAAAGGCCAGCATTGTACAGGAAGCAGCCTGGTGCTGTCCACACCACTGTAGGCACATGGGAACTTAGTGAAAATCACCATGGTGTGGCAAGAGATAGACATTCCTTGAGGAAAGATCAAGCAGATCTTAGGGTTTGTTATGACGCAGTCTGGAGGAGTCTTGTCCCGGTCCACAAGGAAACTGCTTAAATTGGTCTTAACAGTAAAATTAAGAGCAAAGTTTTACTTCCAGGCCTCTTTCTCTTCCAGGTAGTTTGCCAAGCTGGATTTGCAGCACACTGCAGTAGTAGCATCCTCCATGCTCTCAGCCCCCTCAGTGGACACAGAACTTGTCCTGATTCCTTGTGACTGTCACTGGTGCTTGTGGTTAATGCACACGGCTTTGAACACTGTTTGTGTCATTCACAAATTTATCATTCAAATGCAGCATCTTGTGGCCCCAAGTTTATTGGTAGATTGATTTGTTATAACCTGTTGTATGTGGTCTGTAGGGTTGGTTTACTTGCTGTTGTTACTTCTAGATGGTGAACTTGCTCTTGGCCAAGGGGGCAAACATCAATGCTTTTGACAAAAAGGACAGAAGAGCTCTTCACTGGGCAGCATACATGGGTAAGGCTTGGGCTGTTGCTCCTGCTTTTTAACTTCCTATTCACAAACAAATGGCATGTTTCAAAATGGACAAGAACAGATCTGGCCATGGAAAGTGAGTGTTGTAATTACCCTGAAGAGGGAAGGGTTCAGCGGATCTAAATAAACTCTGGTCATTTGTGGGATTGCAGCTAGTGAGATCTTGGCTGTGATTTCCCTTTTAATTGTGGGCTTTTTGTGTTGCTTTTTCAGTTTGGTCTTTTTATCCTGACTCTAGTTCCAGCCTGAACTATATTTGGGCTTGAAAAACTCCAGGTTATATTTCAGGTTTTGCTAAAGACTACTGTATATAAAATGCAGATAACTACGGTCATAAATCCAAGTTTATAAGTAGCTAAATTATGATGTTCTTAGGAAATGCTTCACAGGTGATTTCTTCCTGTTAGGAGCAAATTGTCATCTCTTATTCCAGAGTGGACAAGAGCAACCAATTTGTCTGTTCAAAACATCAGTGGTGTTACCAAATACTTCTTAGTTAAATCAATTGATCTCATTATTCCTTTCAAGTTAAAGGAAAATTTTTTACAGTGAGGCATTATAATTTAAAACTACTAGAAAGAGGTTGCTTGTGATAGTGGTCATGCTTGTTCAAGAGCTTTTGTTGGCCAAGCAGTTTATATTTCAGATTGCAATTTGTCGGGAGGTGTGTGCCCTCTGCCAGGAACTCTTTCATTTGGCCTGTCGAAAACCTTGATTTAAATCGTGGCACTTTTGGAAGTGAGATAATAGGAGATTTCAAACTGTGAGAAAAGCATATTGTGTGGTTTTTTGATACACACAGACAGATGGAAAGGCTCTTGCCAACAACTGTGATGTGGCTTTTGAGCTAGAGAGCTTTGAACTCCACTGTGTAGATGTGAAAGGCTTTTCCACTGTGCTGTACAATTCCACGTCTCTTCTGCACTTAAATATTTTCAGAAATTCATGATATACTTTAAAAAGTATTTAGATGACATCTAAGGCCTAAATTAGCAATGGAATTTAGGAGCCTGTACTGCAATTTAAATGGCATTTAGGAGTCTGTGGTGCAATTTAGACGGAATTTAGATAATGAGACCTGAACATCTTATCCTGTAATCCCTTACATAGTTTATTGAATGATTAATTATCTTTGCACACTTGGAATTTATCTGTACAGTTTCTTAGGTCCTGCACTTGAAATTTAGTTTTCTATGTCCTCAATGGTGCTAGCAAAGAGGATACCTCCATTTTATAATTTATTAAGGTTATTTTTTTATCACTAACAAAAAACACAAGAAGTGTTAATAGGTGTGTTTGCAGATCAATAGGATGCTGGTTTGGGAGACTTTTTTTGCCGTGCTCCTGTGCTCACTGTTATTTCTATAACAGGGAGATTAAAACACAAACTGTTAGATAAATAAATGGAAAAGATTTGTGGTTTTGTTCTTTTAGTGACTGGAAAACTAAGTCAGTAAAGAGAAATTTGACACATCTGGGGAAGATGAATGCATGGATTTCTTGACAAAGCCTGGAGCCTAGGATTAGGAACATTTATGAAAATGCCTTTTTTTTTTCCCCTTGTAAAACTGTGTGAGCATTTTAAAATAGCAGTGAAAGGGCAGTGCATTAGCAAGACAGCAGTAATTTAGGAGAAGCGATGCTGTAGGGTGATGTATTATTGATAACTGTCTTTCATCTTTCGAAGGTCACCTGGAAGTTGTTGCCTTACTGATTAATCATGGTGCAGAAGTGACTTGTAAAGACAAGAAGGGTTACACCCCACTTCATGCAGCTGCATCCAATGGGCAGATTAATATTGTGAAACAACTCCTTAACCTGGGGGTGGAGGTATGTGGTAATGGGCACTTTTGTAGCGTCCATGTTTCTCCATATTTAGAGACAGTCTTTTCTTTTTTTCTTAAGGATGCTGCTAAAGACATTGGCAGAGCTTTTAAACAAAAGAGGTCCCATTTTCTGGACCACCTCATGCTTCACGTAGTTTATTAGTTAAAGAGTCAGGAAACATACTGTATTAAAGGAAGTCTGATATGGACAGTAAATTCCAGGCCCCTTGCTGAAGAAATCAGGAAATATATGCTGTTCCTGCAGAAGAAGATGGACTAATGAAATTTTCCTTGATTCAGCATTTCCTTTTATATGATGTGTGGTGATTCTTAACATATACACTACATATTTTACCTAAACAGGGTGTTTCAGTTTAGGGAACCACATTTCCTCTGTAGCTGGTGGAGGGAAGGATAAGGATTATTTTCACTCTGGAAAATAACTTTTTTTCAGGGCACAGACTTCTCTTTATTGCCAACTCCTCAGAGCAGTGGTGAGATGACCAGAAGATCATGCACTAATCAGACAGTTAATCAGTGATGGCAAATAAAGCCATTGCATTTGCCATTTCATCTTCACTTCACTTCATTTCACTTGATATGCCAAAAAATTGTCAGAAGTACGTGTTCACAGGCTGTTGGCTGAGAAGGGGAAGGGGAATAGGTGTTACCTGTTATTAGGTAGTTACTAGCATAGCACTGCTTTAACTTTCACATTCTCCACCATTGGGGATATGATCTTTGAGACACCTGGATTTCATGGAAGGCTGTTCACGCGGTCTCTGAGTTTTGAACAATCTGTCTTGTCCTATTTTAGAGAACAGCAGTTGAATACTAAGTTGGTCATCAAGAAGTAACATAATCTTAATTACATCTTTATAGTACTTGCTTTTACACTTACATGTAAAAACTTTCCAGCTTGTTAGGACTTTTTCATCATCGTCATTTCATAGTCCTGCTATCAGCTTTAAGCTTCATACTGGCTTTTAGAAATTGCCAGAAGGATAGAAAGTTAATAATAGTAAAGGTAAAGCATTCCAAGTTAAGCTGTCTGGGAGTGTATTTTGTCAATGAAATTTGCTGGTGAGAAATATGCCCTATGACAGTTCAAGCCTGCAGCTATTTCCATTTGTGGTGTATGATGCATTATGTAAAATGCTAAGCTGATGTCTGTAATTTTAACTATGTCTCCTTGTCTCATTTTAGATTGATGAAATGAACATCTACGGAAATACTGCACTTCACATTGCCTGTTACAATGGTCAGGATTCTGTTGTTAATGAGCTGATTGACTATGGTGCTAATGTAAATCAGCCTAATAATAATGGATTCACTCCCTTGCATTTTGCTGCTGCCTCCACTCACGGAGCACTGTGTCTTGAACTACTAGTGAATAACGGGGCAGATGTTAATATTCAGGTAAAACTTGCATTCCAGCTCTACAGTTTTACTTTATCCTATTTGCATACCTCAGGAAGAAACTGTAATAATGAGTACAGCATGGCTTTAAAATCCTTGATGGAATTAGAGTGATGCTGAGAATGTTGATCATTAAACTGTTTGGATGAGATTACTCCCAGCAGAGGAGCTCTCAGTGCCTTGATAAATGTAATGGCAGCTCTAAACTCTAAGCCAGCCACTTTCTTAAATGCACAAACCAGTTCTAAAAAAATAGTCCCGGGAGCTCTGTCAAAATGTTAGCTCAGGGGATGGTGGTAAATCAAGGAACTTATTCCTTTCTGGTGTTCTCCATCCCCCTGTAATGTGGATATAATTAAACCTGCTTCTAAATGGCTCCTTTTGACTTATCAGAGAATAAGAACTGAAGTTTGATTGTTACCTACTTTAGAGCCCAAGTTTACGAAGTCTGATTCTGCTTAGGATATCTGAATGTTCTTGAGGCACAATTGTACATCTTGATGAAGCTGAAAGGGACTTGCTGTAGTCCAATAGAGGGTACTGGTATAGGTACCAGAAGACTTGAGGTCTCTGAGTTCGTATAAGATTTTGACTACTTTAGTTTAAACTCTGTGTTTCAGTTTCCCATCTATAAAACTAGCATTTAGTTCCTGACATTTAACACCTCTGGCAAGTCTCTCGAGATCAGTGAATAGTCTGTGCACTATTTAAACTCAGAATTATTAAAATGAAATTGGGGACTGTGCTTGCCAACAAAGGTGAAACCCCTTCCCCATAAACATGTGAGTAGTGAGGCTGGTACCATGCCTGTGTTATTTCTCATTCCTCAGCTTCCCCAGTCTGTTTCTTTCTCTAGAACCCACAACATTGTTCCCTACTCATTGAACCTTTCCTTTCATAAGCCTTCCCTCTTTTCTACTTGTTTTTTGTAGACATCCTGTTTTTGATTGTGTAGAAATTTATTAACAACAATTTTTTAGTATGGTGGGTTTTATTCTTGGATTGTCTATAAAGTACAGATTGATAAACAGGAAATCTCTCACGGACTGCTCTCCTACTTAGCTTTATGATTCCTTTGCTGTTCTTAACTTTTGCAACAAGGGGAATAAAGGAAAATGACTGAATGGGATGTGTTACTTAAAAACAACATCAAAGAATAATATGTCATATATCTGTGGGTTTTTAGCAAGTATTGTGTACTGCCAGGCTGTAAGGACAGGCTCCACTCCAGCCCATTTCCTGCTCATTGCTGAGGAACTGTTTTACCTGTGTGCTTACACCGTCTGCATTTGCCGTCATCTATAGGTTCAGTCCTACCAACTTTTGAAGTCAGCAGAGTTTTTACCTGAAGAATAGCTGTAGGATGTTGAGCTGAGAGACTTCAAATTGTTACCACTGCTTTACATGTTAAATGGTTGGGTTTCTGTTTTGTTTCTGTTAGAGTAAGGACGGGAAGAGCCCACTGCACATGACAGCTGTCCATGGGAGGTTCACACGGTCGCAGACCCTCATTCAGAATGGTGAGTTTCTGTGCTTGTTTAATGATTCTCCAAAAGATTAGGCATTTCCAACGTTGCAATTTTCAGTTGTTCTGACCCAGAGTGCCAAAGGACTGCTCTGAGGGCTGCTCCATCGACTTCTGGCTTTGAGCTGCACTGAGAGCTCTCATTCCATCATGTCATCACAAGCTGAGATTTTGGTTGTTAACAAAATCCCATAGTCTTCCAGCTGACAGTGGTCCAGCTGATCTGTTCAGATTCTTAATCTGAAAACAAGAGTCGAAAGTTGTATTTAGGTCTTTTTTCTGCCAAGCAGCAAGTGCAATTTTCTTTCTCAAATTATTTCAAAACTAAAACTAAAACAACAAAAAAAAATAATCCAAACCAAAAACACCCCCAGTAAAACTTTCTAGTTCTCCTTCCTTGGGAGCTCTGGTGTTCTTAAAGCTCAGACCATTTTCTCTACCCTGCACTCAGCAGCTGTACTTCTTTCACCTCCCTGAGTTCATCCCACATCACTGTTTTCATGAAATGTTGAATAAATACTCTGGAGGGAGGAGCAGCACTACCATGCTTGTTCTGACATAACCAGGATACCTCATTTTCAGTCATTTATCAGGCATCTTTTTTGTCCAAGAACACTACTGTGTGTAACAATTATTATTGTTGGAGGAGAAACAGGCAGAGGCCTGTTTCTGATTGACAGATGTTGCTATTGCTGATTCTTTACTTAAGCTTCCCAGTTTTGGCCACTACACCAGACAGGATGGTCTGGGGTTTGTTCATTGTTTGGGGATTTTTATTGTTTTCCCAAATCTCAAACTTGGAACTGTGAGATCTTGAAGATGGCTGAACAGTTATGCTGTAAATGTAAAAACACATTTAAACAAGATTGTATTTTAAAATGGAGGTGCACTAGGAGGTGCTTCTTTCAGGTTATCATGCAAATCGTTGCCATATCTTTCCTGGGATAAATAAAACAGTAATAATAAAAGGGAGCTGAGGCAAACTGGAAGAAACTGTGATTTCATGCAGTTTTTAGTTGTTTGGTCTAATATGCTTTTTGACTTAGAGCCATTGTTTGCTTGCTGTTGGATTTGTGTGTGGAAGGACTGGCAGTTCTTCACCTGTCCTTCTCACATCTCTGCTCTTCTTCAACTTACTTGGGTTTCACTTCTTTCTTTCTTTCTTTCTTCATTTTTTGCCCCTCTAATTTTAGTATTGTACATAGATCTGATTGCAAGTGACCTTATGCCTCATTGCCATGGGACATGTGGAAGAAAGAAATGTCAATGATTTAAAGTAATGGAGTTTCATTCTGCAGTACTTAATGAGTTGGCTAAATATGTCTCAATTTCTTGTTGCTGTCTCTAGCAACTTGTAGGGGAAGAATGGATTACTTTAAAACTGAAAAACTGCAAATGTGATACCTATCTTTAAAAATGGGTGGAAAGAAATGCTGGAGAATTTTACATAGGTCAGCCAAAATGAGCAATATCTTGCATAGATTTCTCAAGAGTGAAAGAAGTCAAAATATCACAGTTCTCTTCTACAGTATTTTAATAGGCTTTGTGAACACAGTACAGTCCCCTGACTTTTCTGTGAGTAGGTAATGTTTGTAGAGACCTCCACTGGTGGAGGCTCCATCCAGGAAACTTGTTGAAGCACTTCACTGACCTTTATTTACTATTAGAAAATCACAGTGGCCTGGGTTGTAAGGGACCTTAAATATCCTCTCATTCCATCTCTCCTGCCATGGGCAGGGACACCTTCCACTAGACCAGGTTGCTCAGAGCCCCATCCAGCCTGGCCTTGAACACTTCCAGGGATGGGGCATCCACAATTTTTCCGAGGATACTATATAGTGCTTTACTAGAACTTTTCTTATTGCAGTTATGGCCTGTTATCTCCAGTGAATAGTGGACATGTAGTAAATATACTGATGTTAGAAAGACTTTTAACGTGCTTTCATAAAGTATTCTCACAGCAAACTAGCCTAAAGTATTATAGTGTTGGTGCATAACTGGTTGAAAAACCGCACTAAGAGATTAGTGATAAATGGTTTGTTGTTGAAATGCAAGGTGAGTGAGGGAGTTTTCAGTTTCCTTTCTGGGTCTGGAACTATCCTGTATTTTCATTAAAAGCTCGGATAGTGGAATAGAAAATGTGCTTTTAACATTTGGAGAAAAAAAATCAATTTGGGAGAGACTGTTAGTTTGGCAGAAGATGGAGTCAGAACCAAAAGAGATCCTATAAAACTGGAGACAGAAGTTAAATTCAAGTGAAGCAAAAGAAAGATCACACACAGAGACAGGAGTAGCATTTGGACAAGTTCACATTGTCAACAGCCAGGTGGGTGGCAGTCCTTAAGAAAGGATCTGTGGTTTGTAGAGAATCAGAAGGTTGTTGACCATAAGTCAACAGTGTCATGGTGCTTTAAAAAATGCTCCTTGATGTCCATGTGCTGTGCAGAGTACAGGAGTGCATAGACAGGAGTGTAGCCAGCAGGCATGAAGTAATTCTTTTTGCTCAGCTCAGCACTGGGAGACATCAGCTGTAGTACTGGTTTTGGCTTTTGACATTTTACTTCCAGAAGGATGCAGGCCAGCTGGAAGGATGAGAATAGTTGGAGTACAGTAAACCTGGGTTTCAAGGAGAGACTAAAAAATTTACAGTTCTCAGTCCAAAAAGAAAACAGAGATTTGACCATAGTCTATTTAAAGAAATAACCTATTTCTCCTGCTTGTGAAGATAAAATACAAGATGCCAGGCTTAAATTACAAGGAAAAGTTCTACTGAAGCACTGTTTGGTTGTTCTTTGGTAAGACACAGAAAAAGCACACAGCACTCTTGTTTGTTGTGTGTTCCTGATGGCTTACTGAGCAAAATCCAATTAACATTGTTGTCTTATAGGTAAGGTTGAGTGGCAGTGCCTTTAAGAATAAGGGCATAGTTTATTCAGCAGTTTATTTCCTTATTTTAATTCAAGGCATCCATTTGTACCTTAAATGGCCAGCGTGTCTGAATGATGTACTTGACCCTTGTATATCATCGTGTTCACCATTCCCAGCACTTTCTTCCACTTTCCCCCACCACTGCAGAGGTAAAAATGCTGCTGCCAGACTACATTCAGCACCAGTGGCTGACAGCTTGCTGTGTGCTGGTTCTTGGTCTCTCAAATTTAGTGTCTCTGTGCCTGGATTGGTTATGCTGCATTCGCTAGAGAGAAATAACTCTTGTGGTCACTGGTTCAGACTAAACCTTTCAGTGTTAAACTGTATGAAAATGTCTTTTGCAGGAGGGGAAATCGACTGTGTTGATAAGGATGGTAACACCCCTCTGCACGTGGCTGCAAGATACGGACATGAGCTTTTGATTAACACTCTCATAACCAGCGGAGCCGATACTGCCAAGTAGGTGCTGAAGTGGAGCTGTTTCTAGTGATCAAGTGTTATATCCAATGCCTGGAAACACTATTGCTCCTCAGGTTCTGTCTGAAGTGGGAAAGTAAAAATGGATAAGCATGTTTGTACTGTACTTCAGTGGGGGACGTGGAACTAAAATATGAACAAGTGGAAAGTGTAGAGGAGAAGAAAACTCTGTTAAGTTCTTAGTGTGCCCAGTTACACTGTTAGAAGTAGTGCAAGTACTGCTTCTTTTTCCTGAAGCATTGATGTGGCACAATGGTATTAATGTACATGAAGTACATATACATATATGTGTGTGTATATATATATATATATATATATATAAAGTGCATCCTGATCACAGTTCTTCCAGGAAGACCATAGTAATGAGTTTAAATAATAGGGCTGCTTTTATCTGAATTGGCAAATTTGACAGTCTTTTTCAAATAGAAGGACAAGGAGTAGAAATTAGACACAATTGTAAATGTTGTTATTGCTTTCTGCTTCAATTCATTTTTTTCTGGTTTTTTTTTTTTCCTCTTTCTCTTGCACGTGTGTCAAGACTGCACCCAAAATAAGATTGGTGTTGTCAACTCAAATATTGGCAGGTGCTTGATTATTAATGTTTGAGTATTGTTTAGTTATGTTCAGGTTTTTACAGTCTGTCTAAAGAAAATAGCAAACCTGAACATAAACATAGGGGTATGAGATGAGGGTAATGCAATGCCCTGAGGGGTATCGGTACCAGGTGTTTATTAGCAGCATCTGATTTCATGAATGTAAGGTTTTGGCAATTACTCTTCCTGTCTCAAAAATATAATTTATCTTCTACCTAGAACCTGCCATAGAAATCTCTGACATCTCTTGACTTACCCAGTTAGGAAAACCTGCTTTCAAATGCAAATGAGCTGCTTTTAATTTTGAGGATACTTGTGGCTCTCAGTGTTTTGCTTGTTGGCTTGATGGCATTTAAGAAAGTGACACATTTGCCCATACTCCTCTGTCAAGTACAACTGTCTCCATGCAAACTCAGAAGGTGGAACAGATCTTCAACTGGCATGGATAATGAAATTCCACAGGCTTTAGCTAACGTCACTGGATTTTATTATTATAGCCAGCATGAAGATCTCAGTGTCTAAATAGATGTGTATGTTTTTCCTATCTCTTTCTCCAGTAAGTCTGTCTCAGTCTTTATATTGAGGGTTTAAGGGAAAACGAGATGCAGTGGGATAGCCCACTCTTGGAATCAGGGTTATCCAGTTAGAAATTTCTGTTTCACAGTTGAATGACTAGAACATTGATCAAATAAAATACTTTTTCCAGCAGCAGAAATAAGTGAAATAAGAAGTTGGCTCAGAGATACCAGGAAGATCAAAACGATGCTACTGCCTGTGCTAAATGTGCTTCCATATGTGCTGCATGTAAATAAATCTGACTGAGCTCCTTGAACGGGCTTAGTAAAGAAAATTCTGCGGTGCTGTTAGCAACAACTGCAGACAGCTCAGTCGGTCTTTGAGGCCACTGCATTTGGAGGAGAAAGTGTATAAGTGATGGGAGGAACCAGTGGGAACAGCACTGTAGAAGTGGGACACTGGTTAGCAGATGTGCAGACAGTGTATTTTGATGGAAACCACCCAAAATGTGCAGGGTGGAAATCTTGACCTAAAAAAAGACTAATATTGTGTTAGATAACTAGGTGGAGGAGGAGATGGAGGGAAATGGGTGTAGGAAGAAGCACAGCAACACAGAATGTCTAATATTACCTTATGTAAATGAATCTACAGCTAGAAAATGCAACCTGTTGGTACAGATGTAGCACCTTGGTGAAGCTTGCACTGTTTTCTTCAAAGACCAGGCTGTCAGGTTGTCTCTTAATAGATTTACTCTAAGATATAGGTGCTGACTCTAGCAAAATTACAATTTGTACAGCACCACAGGTCACTCCTCAGTGTAGTGAAGCAGCAAGGAGGACACATTTAATGTGAAGTCCAAGGAAGGAGAGGCCTGTGGATTCTGGAAAGAATAAGGTTTTTAAAAAGAAACCAAAATTAGTTAAATACATTTCTGGATAGAATGTTGGAGAGAACAAACTATAAACTTCCACATTAATTTTTGTTTAAAGCTTCATAAGTAATTATGCTTAATGGTGGGTCTTGCAGAAAGACAAGTTCCTTGTTTTTGGGTCTGTATCTGAAATCCTCTTCCATGAGGTGATCATACTCTCCCATCCACCAATTGTCTTGCAGAAATGACAGACTGATATGAATCCATCTGCTATTGTTCCAAAGTTTGTAATTTAAAAATATATATCTGCTGAAGCAGGCAGTAGATGATAATCTTGTGGAGCTTGGTTTCAGAGGCTCTGTGTTTATGTGCACTTGGAGAGCTGCCAGTAGGATAATATTTCTAGAATAGCAAAATGCTTTACATAAAACAATGCTGAATGACAAGACATAAAGATGTCCAAACCCAAAAGTATTCTAAGACAGTAAGCAGTGGCATGTCTAGAGACTGAATTGGGATAATTTGCTGATATTAATTAAAGTTGCTGAGCGCTCAGCCTTGTTTAAAAACTATGTGGTTGCCTGATACAGATTTAGCCTAAAGATAGGTGCCTGCCTTTCTTTTTCTAGCAATCATGTCTGCTCTGAGAAGTTTAGAGTTTAGAGTGTAATTGAAAAGAAGGTTGGTCATGTGTTAAGGGAGGAAAAAGTGAAAGGGAGTGTGAGGAGAGTAGCTGGAGCAAATAGGAAAATCAGATTATTAGTTCTTAGGATCTAGAAGAAAACTGTGACATGCTGGCCTAAAGGCAAGAGTGAAGGGTCATCAGCTACTCCAGCCCCAGAAGAGAGAGGGGGAAGAAGGGGAGGCTTTGTAAACCCACATGAGAATTTTCCAAAAGATGTTAACTGCAGAAAAAATGGGTTTCAGAAATATATAGAGAAGATTTTGGCATTTACTTTTAGCTCAGAATGGCAGTTGCAGTATGTGTACTCGGTGCAGAAATTTGTGCATCCCACACTGGGCAATTGACTCCAAGCTTTATCTGTTCTCTCTCTTCCTCCCTTACCTTTGCTTTGCCTTGAATTTTTAGAGACCTTCCTGCCACATTTTGTTCAAAGCACAGTGCCAAGATGTTGCTCCATCAGAATACTTTTAACTCTGGAGAAGGCTGTTAAGGAAATACAGATAAAAATAATGGCAGGCACCAAGGAAGAATCTTCCTAGAAAAGAATAAAAAAATGCTGCCTTTCTGGGAGGAGCTTTTGATGTGCTGTGTCTGTATGCAACCTGCCTTTTCACATGACGCTGTGTAACGAGGCTGTTGTGCCTTTCAGGTGTGGGATCCACAACATGTTCCCTTTACACTTAGCAGCGCTGAATGCTCACTCAGACTGCTGCAGGAAATTGTTGTCATCGGGTAAGTCAGTCCCACGGCGTCCTTGGAGCTCGAGTGGTGTGTGTCTCTGCTGCTTCCAGCCCCTTTATGCTCATTGTTGTGAACTATTCAAATGAAAGACTTCCTGTGCCGCCGTGTTTGGCTGTGTGATGCCGTGTACCGGAGCGCTCGCGTGGCTTTCCGAACGGCGTGCTGGTACTTCCTCGCATCCTGCGTTGTTTGTGCACAAAGCTCTTTCCTCCTGACAGGTTCAGAGGGTTTATATTAATTCACCAGGAGGAAAAAGGAAATTTAGGACCCCTTTTCCAAACTGTAGGAATGTGAGATGTTGTTTTGTTTCAGGGGTTTTCCTCCCCCGCCCCCACCAAAGGAATAATTCAGAAATTATCTCCTTGGGGTATGCACTGACGCAGGTATTTACATCTCACTAAAGGTGATGTATTTTAGATACAGCTAAAGTTTGATTCTGAATCCATGTGGAGTTAATGAGTTAGGCTGGCCAAAGCTCTGTGGGCACGAGAGGGGAAATGAGTGAACATGTAGTGTAAAGAGAGCAGTCTTGGAATCCTCAGCAGAGCCCAAAGCAGAAGAAGCAGGAGCTTGCTGATGCAACCATTTCAAAGAGGCACTAATCAGGGGTCAAATCCCAAATTCTGTTCTTTTTTTCCAGGCAAGAGTTGCCATGAGTTGAAAAGTGAAAAGGCAGATCATATGCCTTTTCTAGAAAATTCCTGCATTACATAACATGTAAAATGTCCTCCCACTACTTTTTTCCCCTAAACTATCCTGTAGAATATAAAAAAAAAAAAGTGAAAAATAGTAGTTACAGACCCCATTATGTTAAACTGTGGTGCGCTCTGGCCTTGACCACTAGATTGGGAAGGAAGAGAAAACGCTCTGGGTGACCAGAGTTAACACTGCCAGGATTATATCTTTGGCCTTGTGCATCTTGATGAATATCCCTGCATGCTCCTGGAAGCCTCTTTCCAGTCTGAAAACCGCACGCAATAAAAACAGCCCCAATTCATGTTCAGGCTGACTCTGTGGTTCTTCCTCCTGTCTCCGTGTTTTCTGTCCTCACGTCCTGCTGTCGCAGTCCTCTTGATAAGCATCTGCCTCATAAATGCCTGTCACATGGCTGTAAATAGCGACGTGGCGCAGAGCTGGATGCGGGAATAGACGCTCGTCAACTTTGCAGCTCTTTTTATAGAGCTGCCGAAGCGGAGCAGCCGCTCGCCGTTCCCGTGACAACCCCTCTCTGACTGTAGTTGCTTGCGTTCTGTTTTTTTCCAACTAACTGATTTTTCTGTCTCTGCGATGTTTCTTGTGGTTTAACTAGGACAAAAGTATAGCATAGTGTCCTTGTTTAGTAATGAGCACGTGCTGTCTGCAGGCTTTGAAATAGACACCCCCGATAGCTTCGGAAGAACGTGCCTCCACGCTGCTGCTGCAGGAGGGTGAGTAGCTGTGACTGGAGCTGGTTTAAGTTATGTTGTGGCTTCCTTGCAGGTTTGGTGCCAGCCAACTTGACTGTGCCACCCACAGGGGAATTTAGTGATGTGCAAGGGAAGTGAAGCAGACTGATGTCAAAATTGAGTCACTTGAGGCTGTCCTTTGCTACTGTCTTTGTGTTGGGGTGTGCTTGCAAAGGAAAGGAGGCGATCTGGATCCCTCTACTGCAGTGAGCTGGGTTGTGATTTGAAGCATGGGTTTCAGGCATTGGGTAAAACTCTTTCTTTTCATGCCATTGTGAAGACTGCTTCAGTTTCCGTGGGGTACTGCACGTTCAGCCAGGCCTGCCTGTTGGCCACAGCAGTCTCTGAGGGCCAGTGGTCTGCAGGAAATCATCAGTTCCCAGGGCACAGTGAGTGAGGAGTAGGAGCTGTAGATCTGGGATGCTGCTGGCAGGGGTCATTCCTGGCCTTTGCCTTTGGACTGTGTCCTTGTCCGAAAATGCAGCTGTGCAACAGTGCCCATCACATTGCAACCTTGGAGTCCAAATGTAGTTTGTCTCCCTCTTTGATTTTTCAAGTGCAAGTTTAAAAGTTTCTAAAAGAGAAACCAACCTAAATCCAGCCAACTTCCAAATTAGAAAGTCAAAAGGCTCACCCTTCTCTCAGGGTGATGCATTCCTGACAACTGTTGGGAGGCCAGAAATGGAAATTGCAGTGAAAGTTGAAATACGTCAATTTAAGCTGTAAATGCAGCATTCAGTTAGTTTAAATATTTCCAACTAATTGTCAATGAAGTACTGTGATGTTAACCTAGCAGAAGGACAAAACATTTGGCAAGCATTGAGTTTTGACTCTTCTGTTGAATACTTTATGGCTCAGAAAACAGCTGAAATGGAGCCTTGGCTATAGCCCATCTTGGATTCTCTGTGGTTATATCAAGCAGAAATGCTCATCCACAGCAAATACTTGGCAATCTTTCTGGAAGTTGCTTTTTCTTCTCAGTGAACCAAAATATATATTACAACATTTTTGCTACTACAAAAGAAAAAGCTAATAAAATTGATCCAAATATTGGTTTTATTATTCCTGTAGTATTACTCTTCCTGATACTTCCCTCACATTAATAGAGGAGATGTGACAGTTGCTTGGATGGAGGTTATTATAGTATAGTTCAGATGTTACCTCTTTGATAAGGCTACATCCCAAGTGAATAATAAAAACATCCTGGAAGTCTCAAAGAGAAGTAGAGGCTTCATAAGAAGCAAACGTGGCTCATAAAAATAAACCATATTTTCCTAGTGGCTTACTATAATTGTCACACTAGCAAGTGTTTTTATTTTTAGTATGTTGTGGTGAGTGTTCTGTAGTTATTTTATGCAACTGCAATTTAGAGTAGGGATCAACATACTCCAAAATACGGCATAATTGCATCCAGTCTTTTTCTTTTTTCTGTAGCTGAAGATTTACAAAAGGCATTAGTTTTTTTCCTGACACATGCCTGTTACTCCCATTACATTAATGGGAGTTGCATGAGTGCTAGGAAAAGAATATACTTCAAAGGCCTGGTCATCTGAGTGTGAACACGGGTGATTTATTGCTCTGTGAATGACAAGGGTTCTTGGAAAGTGCTGCACTTCTTTGTGTCATTTTCTGGCTTGGAATCATACCTTTATTTGCTTAAATTACAAAAGATGTGAGAATTCAGCTGATTTGTTTCCTGATAAAGATTACCTGGCTTTAAACAAGATGAAGAAACAGCTATGGTGGGGTGAATTCTCCCCCACTTACATAAATGCCACGTTGATATGACCATCACTTTAAATAGCTATGCCCCTTATTCAGCAAAGCACTTGGAGATGTGCTTAGATCTATCAACAGTCAACATATCACATGGGAATAAACCTAAAAGTGACTCCTGTGATTATATCTTACTAAGTAAACAGGATTTGAGCAGAGTGCTTACTGCTGAATGCTTTGCTGAATGGGGGTGGATTTCGTTAAATGTCACCTCCTCATTATTAGACTGGCATTTTAGAAGCAACAACTTTCTCTATAAGTTCTCTTGTAAAATACCAGTTCAGTGTGGGAAGCACTGAAGTACAGCTCCCATTGAAAATCTCCAAACACACTGAATTCTGATCACATTTACTGTGCTCTGTTTGGAAAATTAGTTTCTTTTTCTCTTCTGCAGAAGAGAAGTTTGAGGGTTTTTTAGAGGGGGGAAAAAAAAAGAAAATAATGTTTTTAAAGCTTCATTTTCTGTTTGATTGAGTTTCACATTGTAGTTGGCTGTACCCTGTTTTTCCTCAGCAAATAATACAAAAATTATTAGAGTAACTTTTCCTTTTGGGGGAGAGGAGGCAATACAGATGTAAGTTTCTGTTTTGTTCATGTTTTCTTTTCTTTATTTTTCTTTCCAGTAATGTAGAATGTATAAAACTCTTGCAAAGCAGTGGAGCAGATTTTAATAAGAAGGACAAATGTGGAAGGTAGGTAAAATATGAAGCTCTTTTAAAAAACAATCAATCTATCAGACAAGGAAGAAAGGCCACATCAGTCTGGAAATCATATGTTCTCTGAAAAATGGCAGTAAAATAAAGCAGTTTGGCCTTCTCTGCAGAACTCTTGCTGCTGCAGTTATATGGCAGACTGACAGGTGCAGACTTCATTAAATACATTAAAGCCATCCCACCCTCTCAAGGTTTCTGTTTTAAAAATATCACAGGTTTTTTTCTTATTGCCTAAATTCTTGTGCTTGTGTGCGTAAGACAAGCTTGGGTTATGATGGTAGGATAGCTGATATTTGATGTGCTTCCTAGAGGATTCCCCCCCGCCCCATATGAAGCATTGCTATGCCAGCTGAACAAGATGCTGCAAGGGACACTGTGCTTTGCTTTGTCTCCCAACTGGAAGAAAGTAGCATGTATGTAGAGCCACAGCAGAGGCTGTCAACGAGAATAGGTTGTTTTCAAGACATAGGCTGATGATCTCTATCAGACTTTGTAAGAGCACCAGAGCTTCCTATTAACACCATGTTTTGTTAAATTTCTGTAAATTAAGGTGCTGATATTGACCGTTGGGAATCTGTAGGAACGCAACACTTAAGATTTATCTTTATCTTTGGTTCTGCATTGGAATACGAGGTAACAAATTGCCACTTATGTTCCAGGACACCTTTGCACTATGCAGCTGCAAATTGCCATTTCCACTGTATTGAGACACTGGTGACAACAGGAGCCAATATTAATGAAACAGATGACTGGGGCCGCACCCCTTTGCACTATGCTGCTGCCTCTGACATGGACCGAAAGTAAGAAAGCCTCTGTGTAATTCTTGTTTTGAGTGTTTTGCTAAATCAGAGTCATTCTTGTCTTCTCATGTTGCCATGTAGTTTGAGCCAAAACAATGATCCCGATAGCAAAGGAATTCCTCTCCGATGTATCCATAACTCCACACTAAGTTGCTCTGACTGCAAGCCAGATCCCCAGGTGATGTGGCATTTCGGCTCCACGGTTTACCTTTGAAGTAACACACAGTTTTGCAGTCACCCTGTCCTACTGAACTGATTTCACAATGTTTTGTCTTAGTTTTCCTCTGTGTGGTTTCCTCACAAGGATAACCTCAGTGAATTTTCTACATCTGCACGTCCATCAGAAGGGGTGGAGCAAGAGACAGCGGGAGAGGTTTTACTAAATGGGCTGCACTTACAGACATCTGGCATTCTGACAAACTTCTGGAAAAGATGGGATAGATCTAACCATCAGTCTCACTCCGCTGTCAGAGCTGATAAAAGTGCTCACCCTGTCCAAACAGGTTGCTTTTTAGAGAGAGGCCTGGGGAATATCTTTTGGCAGATCACAGTGTTGTTCTTATGAGAAAAGGGGAAAACAGCTGCAAAACTTAGAAATGCTGTGGTTAGTGACTGCAATTTTAATTCCCAGATTGTTGCATATTTTGGCAATCTCTTCCTTGTAACATACTGTATAAAACAGACTCAGTTATCCGGTTACTTCTTTCTTGAAACTGTTAGCAACCTGTATTTTTTTTTAGGTCATCCTGTGCTTCTCTGTCTCATTCCTCTAGACACTAAGGAACTAGTTTTTGGTTTCTTGTGTAGTGAGGTCTGGTGAAAGTACACTTGCATCATTCCCAGCAGAATACCACCTCAAAGCCACAGCGGGAAAAGTTTGGTTTAACTTTATGGTAGAGTTTTGAATGCCACATCAGAGCCTGGATAGCTTCTGCATTTTTGCTATGATAACAGTGACATAAAAAAATGTCTTCCCCATCACCCTCAAGACTAAACAGCGCTGGGAAGAAGGAGGCAGGATTGTCAAAGGTCTGTGCTTGGCATTAAAATCAGGGTAGGCTTGTAGGAAGGCTTTCACCACTGGCTGTTTCTAATTCTGTCTTACCAGGGTGAGGTGTTACTTGAAGTGTTGAGAATGATTCACTGTGTGTTTTTCAGCTTTTGGTTCTTGGTAGGTGAAGTTCCTGCATTTAAACAAGCTCTTGGTTAACTTCAGGATGTATCTGTTTTCATCCCTCCTTTAAAAAGAAAAGCTTTCTTTAGTCACAACCTGAACTTTAGTAGGAATATATGGCCTTTATTTGCCCTCACAGTCCAAACCTAAATTGGTTCAGATGTTTTGATGCTGTCTTCTCATTAATTTTTTCAGTTTGAGATGTTTTGGAAGAAACCTTCTTACATAGATGAAAAGCTATTTGCAGTCTGTGATTTTATAGGTCAGCAATTTATTTTTCCTTCTGTATGTCAAAAAACTCCCAAGGTCAGGCAATCTCCGTCCAAAGAATATTCATCATTAACTTTGGATGTGGACAGTTAATGACCAGGGAAAAGTCTTGGTGCAGTGAGGTTGCCCTACTCTTTCAGCTACTCTGGTAACTGTTGTTTATGATCTTAAGAAAGTACAGCAAACAGAACAGCAACAGAAATCACACAGCATTTTCATTAAGGAGACAATTGCAGATTCTGAGTATGTACTTTTTCCCTAAATCATTGTTTATTCTGTTCAGGGAATCTTGTTTTGGGGATCTCACTGATTTTTAGTGAACTGGAAGAAGATGCAAGTAGGAATTCAGCATAGCACAGGAATACTGCCTATGAGCTTACAGTGTTAATATTCAAGGGATTTATTTTATTAATAATTAAGTTTTTTCTGAGTCAGTGGGCAACAGACAGACCCTGAGTTTGTAGATCAACCAATTACTGCTAGCACCTACATGAAGAATGTCAAATCTTGATATTACAAATGGGAAATGGCATAGGAAAGACAGATGTACTGTTTTGTGCAGGATCCATTTGGGAATATTGTGTATTATATTACCATGGAAATTAGCAAACTGTCTTTCTACCAACTTTTCAAGTACTAATCCATGATGATAGCAGATTGGAAACATATTCTGTGTTGTCCTTGGTGGCCAAGAAAGATGGTAATCACAAGCTCATGATTGTAAGCTCGCAAATCGTAGTCTGTCTGCTCTGCATCCAGCTGGGAAGCAGAGGTGCCAAAAATCATTGGGTATGCAGGAATATGATGACATGCTGAGCTCTTTCAGAGTTTCCCTCAGAATCTAAAGAACCTGACCACGAGATCACACAGTGTTGCCAATATATTTGACAGATGGCGAGAGAGTCGGCTAATGCAGATTCAAGGTAGACCAATATAGTATCAGTGATTAAAGTTGTTCTAAGTCCTAAATGCTAGAGAAGAACTAGCAGGTTATTGTAGAAAGAAGCAAGGTGTGGTAATCCTGAGTTACTCTCTTGAAAAGAAAAAAGTCACAACATTGCTGTGGGAGAAAGAGAAGGATTCTGGAAAGTGATGGTCAAACTGTATCTGACAGAAACCAGATTTTTTTTTTTTCTTCAGGCATTTACTTGTGGGACAATAAACTACCATGTTGTAGTTGTCTAAATAACTTGCAAAACTTACTAACTGCAGACCCATGCAGTTCACTCGTTTAACTTGTGTAGTTCTTACTATTGGCTGGAGGAGAACTGCTCCTTGAAGATGAGATTGGAGATGGGTGGCAGACTGCATCAAAATCACCGGTGTGATACTGTGAAAATAAGTTGCATTTTTCTGTCCTCTATGCTAAGAAGAAAGAATATTTTAGGTAACTCCCATGAAAACGCTGAAGAACTTGAAAGAACCACTGAGATGAAGGAAAAAGAAGCTGCATTGTAAGTTTGGTGTCAAAAAAGCAGTTAGACTTCACTGCTGGAGAACACCACTGCTTTGGTTTGCAGTTTTGCGCTCTGCTCTTGCTCGTTCTTTGCTCTGCTAAACACAATGCTTGGCTTCAATGAGGGCTAACCTATAGAAAAAAGCTCCATGCTCTTCTCTGTGCACATATGCCTCAATATTTCTGTTTCTGTGCTTGTTGCTGTTTCTTAATGGAAAATGTACAGCTTCAGTAATTCTAAAATTTTTTTTTAGCATCATGCAGTGTCTTTAGTATCATGCACAACACAGTATGTATATTGCAAAAAGAAGTAGCCAATGGCTTTCTCAATGCATTCACTGGGATTAACATTTTCTGCTTAGTGATTTAAAAAAAAAAATCCCCTTTTTCATATGACAGCCTTACGTTCACTACAGATCACAGGCTATGGAAGAAAATATGAATAATAGAAATGATGGTATCTTGATTGAATAAGGGAAAGTAGTAAAAGCTAAAGAGAGCAAAAGAGATTGTTTGAAAAACATAATTTAAAAAAAAAAAAACAAAGAAGAAAATATATTCATGTATGTACATGTCAGAAAATTAACTCAGTTAAGTCTCTGTTCTCCAGCCTGCCATAGTGCATGTTTGGAGGCTGATGGTTTGATATATGAGTTTTTATCTGAGTAGTAGCAGTTCTAGGCTGTTTACATCATGGCACAGAGTTGTGTGGTTTTCTTTCAGGCTTTTTAGTAGAAAACCATTTTTGTAATCTAGAGTAGCCACAAAAGTGGGGTTGAAGATTTTTTTATGAAGATGATCCTCAATTATGAATGGGGATTTTCTCATTAAAAAAAAAAAAGGTGAATGTGAGGAGCTATTGGTGAAAAGTGATTTGACACCCTGCTACAAACACAGGATTAACAACTGCCAGGTTTCAGTGCTGCTTCCAGTTGCAGTGAAGGAAGAGTCTGTTGAATATTGTGAGCTCACACTTACACCAGTGAATTATCCACAGGTGTCTAGAGTTCCTTCTGCAGAACGATGCCAATCCATCCATCCAGGATAAAGAGGGGTACAACACTGTGCATTACGCTGCTGCATATGGGCACCGGCAGTGCTTGGAACTGGTGAGTGCTCAGTTTCAGAAGTCTCTGTCTGCTACTATATTTGTGCATATGCTAATATTGTGAACTCCCCTGATGGCTACTGTTGAGTTCTTTGGATATTCAGAAATCTGTGAAAACCTGCAATACGTTGCAGTAAACTCAAATATATGCACCCAGATGCATCTTAAAAACAAGTTCACCTTGATTATCCAGTCCTTATTCAACAAGCTGGTACTTAAATGTTGTCTTTGAGTGGAGTTTATGTGTGCACAAGTTATTTTTAACTGTGATCTATATATTCCCAGTCTATGTGTATGTGCCAGTAGTAAGGGACAGCTCCTGGTACATGACAGAGAATGTGCCTTATTTACCTGACACTTTATCTGACCTGCAAACTGAGAGAGTAAATAGTTTTTGTCAGCTGTATACCTGCAGTTTCTTTTTTTGCCTCTAGTGAAATAATAGCAGCATTGATAAAATTACCAGAATCAAAATTATTTGTATGCAATGTAACTGGTTTTTTTTTTTCCTTTGTTGTTTTTTACTATTCTCTGCCTGACTGATTAGAAATTGCATCTTATAAGAAGTCAAAAATTTGTAGCCAAACATTGGATTTGGGAGATGTGTAGGGTGGATTTACAGATGTTTGTGACTTGTAAAAGTAAGTGTCACAAAGATGGGTGTTAACTGCTTGATATCCAGGGTGATCACACATAAATAGACTTTAATTGCTTTAAAAAAGAAAAAAGCTCTATTTAGAAAATTGTGTAGATATTCCTCCTTTGTAAGAACACCGTGTGCTGTTTAGTGTTGTATGTTGTTTGGTTCTTTCTATGTTGAAGAGTCAAAGTATTTAATTGTTGAGAAGGAGCTCTGCACAGCACGTGCTGCTTTCACACCACGTGTGCCAGCACAGGAAAAATGCTGCAGCTGGCCTGTGGCAGGATCCCAGCAGCTTGGAAACCTTGGGTAGTAATTACACCAGGGCAGGACTGGGTCAGATTTTCAGGTGGGATGTAAAACCTTTTTAGCTCCCACCTGTAAACATGTATATTTAGGACACTTAAAATATCACTGCTCCTTTGTTGTTTGTGGCACTGAATTTGGCCTTGCCTTGTTTGGAGCCTTCCCCTAGAGCTGATCTCTGGTGATGGAGGGGTTCTCTGCTGAGCCTGACCTCCATTTGGAACAAAACCAAATGTTCTTGGCATATAGAGGGGAGTGCTCTGTGCTCTGTACAAGACCACACGTGTATAGCCACAGCAACATGTAATGCAATCTTATGTGTGTCTCATCACCAGAATCTTGTATGACTTGCACAAGCAGAGACCTCCATAAAAGCATCTTCACTGAGGGATTCTCTTTCAGTCTCCATATCATAGTCCCTGGGTGCCATGAGGCACGGATCAGGCATGGAGCAAGGTCTCCTCTCTGTTGTTGTACTTGTTGCTGTGTGTGTTTTCTGGCAACATATGACAGTCCTGCTATTGAATCCTGGTGTTGCTTAGGCTTGGCAGACAAAAGAAAGACATGGGAATGCAGTGCATATCAGAGGTGTTGGGTTTTCTTTTAATTTTGGAGGGTAAAATGCAAACTGTGGGCCAGAGACAGCTGTGAGCAAGTGTTCTATATTTGGACAGAAAAATTCCATGTTTTTCCATCTGAGTCTTCCTGTATTTGTGACTATAGCTGCAGTATGGAAACCCAAGGTCAAGCATCATTTGCAGAGTTAGTCACACAGCTGTTCTGTGTACAATGGAAAAGTGCTATGAATTTTAGTCTTTTGAGGCACAGGATCACTGTTCTGTACTAGGATGGCAACTTGAAAGTTTTGAGGGGACTGGGATTTTGCCACTGGTGTTTAGAGTCTGACAAGCATCTCCTTTTCTCTCTCAAATTCAAAGACTCAATGTGTCAGCATTTTTGCTCATCCAACAGTAGGACCAGAACCTGTCACCTTTGCACTCACTGTTAGCAGAAGGTGATTCAGTTTTGTTGTAGTGAGCTACGAAGTCCTGAGTTTAGTAACTTTATATTTGATAATGCTAACTAAATGACTGGTGCAGGAACCACCATTACACTGATTTCTTTGCAATTTCTTTTCTGATAAAGTAGTGTCATCTGTAGCCATTACAATCCCATAATGCAATCAAACTGGTTTTGACAGAGTTATGGTTCATGGCTCTTTGAAGTCTGTGTCTCAAAGCTGCAATAAGGATTCATCTGGTGCAGATGGAAAGGAGCCTCGCTGCCTTGTGAGGCTCACTGGTCTCTTGATCACAGTTTGTTGTGCTCTCTGGGGTAGAGTTAGGACAAGGACTTCATCACGAGCCACGACCTTGATTTCTGGTAGCTGTTCACCAGAGTACAGTGACAGCTCTTGTTACTCATAATTGAATGGAGCACCCAGTAAAGCTTAATTGCTTCTAGGCAAGACTTTTAGCGAGAGGCCCCTTCTTTTCCTCATAGCAGAAAGAACAGTAAGTCATGAAATGCCATCTTACTCTTCAAGCCTTGTGCTTATCTGTGTTGAAAACCAAACCAACAGAGATGAAGGAAATGATCAACACGCTGTGCCTTGTTTCTCTCTCCTGAGCCACATGAGGCTCTCCTCAGGAATGGTGCAGCTGCCAATTCCAGCTGCCAGTTCCAGGTAACTTGCACATTGAGAGGATGGGTTTGTATGTAGAGCAGGTGCACAAGGGCAGCTGGTTGTGACTGAGGGGTACTTGGCTGGTTTTATTGCTATAGCTTGGAAATAAGTTTTTCTTGTTTTTCTTCAGTGCCAATGAAAAGGAAAATTAGATTCACAATCTTTTTAGTTGTTCTTACTCAAGGAACAGTGGGAGCCCAGCAGCCCTAATTCCAATGTAAACATGTCTGTAGATAGGCAGGGAGATTTTTTATTTTGTTTTCACACATGCATTAACGAGATAAACTGGTATCTTTCTTAAAAGCACTAACTTTGAACCACTAATCTGTATCACAGGAACTCCAACATATGGAATATTCCTTCCAAAATATTTCCAATCCTTTCCAATGCGAAGAAGATATTCTCAGGCATGATTATTGAAATAAAACCATTATTTTTCACTGCCAAATTAACTCTTATTTTACTGTTTTATCCCCTGGGTAAATATTTTTGTTTTATTATTGATAGATCATAAATGAAAATATCTAGGAATTATCTATCCTAGAACAAGACTGTTCATTATGGGACCAAAACTTGTTAGAGGAAAGAGTTCATGTGAAATGTGGAGCTTTAATTCTGGTCAAAACTAAGCCAAGGTGGGTGCAACAATAATCTTGGTTTTCTATGAGTAATGATTACTAGTATTTCTCTACATGCACAATATCAAACTTCAGCAAAGTGTTAGGGGATTATTTTGATGTTCCAGAATATGACAAGTTCATCAAGGACCCTGTAAGATTAATTTTTATTTCCCCTCTCCCCTCTGTTTCTTATAACAGGTATCTAAAAGAGCTTATTTCTAAATAAATGTTCACTTTCAAAAGTAAGTCCAAAGAAGAAGATGCAGCATCCAGTGGAGTTTCCCTCATTAGGGGATTTGGTCTGTGCTTTAAGCACCATAGCTTCTCAGTGTTATAAAATATTTACATGTTTCAGTGCAGTTTAGGAAAGGTTGGTTTATCTATGAAAACATACTTTCATTTTTTGACTTTTGTGTTTACTGTGAGCCCAATACTTTGGCTGGAACTCAGCTACATCTCTTTGTGAGAAGAGCAAAGGTATTAGGAGAAATAAGAAATAAGACTGAAAAGGTCATATCCTTTGACCCAAACAAATAAAATTTGTGCTTGTGTGTTCCAACCACAGAGCTCAACAACAGAAGCTTTTTTCCTGGAGTACCTTTAGGTTATCTGGAGTATTAATGGGGTAGTTGCCCTGCAATGAATGATGTGATGTTGCTAAAAAGAGAAGGGTAGAAGCAGATTCTTCGATTCTTTCTCCATCTGTAAGGAGCCATTCATAAAGGCTGAACGGTGGGCACGTGTGCTTGCAAGCAACTGAAACTCCCATCTGCCTTCCTACTTCTAAAAATAGCTTCAAGTTTGTTTAGATTGGGACTGACTTTGGTGTTCAGTAGTCAGGGATATTGGTCACAACTGTTAGCTGGTATTTTAGAGCTGATCACATCACCAAACTACTTTGAAAAAAAGAGAAAAATATGGTGGGGTTTTTTCATTGAAATGATCTCTTATCACAAAATCTTTATTGGTGTGAAAAGAGTGGAATTTAAATTGTAATTTCACATTAAAATTCTATCTGGAGAGACAGTCAAGCACTTTGTGCTGATAAAAATAGGTTTCTGTGCAATGCTAGGGCAAACAGAATTAAATGCCTATCTCCTGTAGTGAAATCTCTTCTCTGACTGTAAGAATTGATTGTTATTCTTTCTTTTGATCTGCTCTTCTCCTTATTCTATTAGTAAATGAAATTCATTCTTTGACTAATAGAGACTGAATCAACACAGGGGCTAATTCATTTGAGGCTGGGAGGAGAGCAAGGTTTAACCAAAAGCCATGTCCAAAAGAAAAGCCAAATCTCTGCCTGGCTGTAGCAAGGTGATGGCAGAGCTGTGTGTGACGAGGAGAAGGGGCAGAGGGAGGTGTCTGGCAGCAGATGACCATTTTGGCTGTGCTGTGAAAGGAAGGGCTGGGTAACCTTTTATTAGACCAGCCCTTGCCACTCCAAGGTGGTTAAGCCATGCCTTTAAACACTTGGTTCCTTAACCTGTGGAGAAATTGAAATCACAGACCCCATAACTCTTTGATGTGGCTGCTGCTGTTAATTATCTATGTCTTGTTGATACAAGAATTAGTTCATTCATCCATCTGGGAGCAGGATGCTGGTAATTAATGATGAGTGAATCACAAGCGTGGTTGGGACAGGTGTTAAAAAGCTTTTTCCACATGGGGATCTGGCTCTAGTGCTCGTCCAGTGGCAGCCTCCAGGTCTCTTCCTGACTGAGATCTCTTTATTCAGGGGATACATTCTGGGTTTTCTCCTTCATAAATGCCTTTCTGTCTCCACAACCAAGACCATCCTTCTTAAAGGGAGCATTTTGTCTGAACTAGAGAGAAGAGTGTTTTGTGTCGTGAATTACTTCATATGAGAATTACTTCTATGAGAGCTTTTCCAACATGGAAGCTCCTTTTTTAGCTGAGAAGTGCAAAGTCCTTAACTGAAGTGTTTCTAAAGGAGAAGAACTTAGGAACTTAATGCTCAAAAATAACTTTAATAAACCTAATTTGTTTCTCAGTTCTAGAATCCCTCAAATCATGGTAGACTGATTTAATTACTTAAGCTTTGATGTCAGCATTTGTGCAATATGTACCCACTGGTTAAATGATCAATAGGAGCCTATATATGCTTGATACACTTATGTTTTAGCTTATTGTGGTATAATCTGTCTTAAATTTTATGTTTTGGAAAGTAGTTAATTTTGATTCTAAAAATGTTTCCTAGAAAGCTAATGCTGCTTATGATCTCAGTGAGTGCAGTGATTTACCATTTGCTCTGCCACCCTGCTGGCACTTTGGTTTGTAGGGTAGAGTATTGCCTAGCATCTCTGAGGTTTATTTTCTGTCTCTCTGACAGATCTTGTCTTTTTTTAGTCTATATTTTTATTTTCCCGGGGTGGAGTAGCCAGGCACTTACATCTGCTGTCTTCTGACAGAGAACAACAAGGCCACTGCAGAATTGCAGGAGACATTTTTCCTTCAGTTTGGACTTCTGCTGTTGCCTTAAATACCTGTCTGTGTATCTGTGTGTGTGGTGTTTAAATGTAAATGTGAGAAGAATATCTGACTCCCTCAAATCTACTGAATCCAATGAAAAGGACATTTGATCGTGGCATACTGCATGGCATTAGAGTGCGTAGCTCAGAAAGAGCTGTAGCCACTGGGGTTTTAGGGGTGTAATGAGGCTTATTTATTGAAGGCAAGATGTTTGCCTGCATGAGCAGACTTTGAAATAGAAATATCTCTGGTTTATTCGTATTTGTAGGTTTACAAAATGATCTAACTTCATTAAGTGAAGTCTCCCACAGTGTGTATTTTGTATCTGTAGATCTGTTTGATCTTAAACATTCTCATTATTTTCCTCTTTTCCCTCCTCCCTTAGAAAGTAATGTAAGTGCTGTTTATCCACAGTGGCTGTAGTCTTGTTGCTTCAGGAGTATTTTCTCTGTGGGTGGGCAGTGTAGACATGGGGCACATAGGATCAGCTCTTGATTCTGTTTATGTACTGCTTGCAATGCAGTTATTGTACAGGAAAAATAAAACAAAAAACCAAGAAACACTTGCAGATTACCATTATACTTGAATACTTCTGTCTTTAATTATTCTAATTGACATTTTTAATTAGATTGGAAGCAAAACTCCATTGGATATAGTGAGTAAATGAAAAATGATTGCATGTTGTGTATTTTCTTTGTATTTTGCCAATCCTTGTATTCACTCTGACAAAGGCTGAGGAAGAAGAATCACAACTCTTAACTAGCATGCCATGTGCTTCAAGAAATTGCATGTGTGCTGCTTTTGCTTCCATTGGATTTCCTTCTTCCTGTTGCTTTTACAGGCTCCAGCTTTGCTCAAGTCTGTTGCTTCTCCTCAGTCAGTCTTAGGAGTTGTGTGTGAGTCCAGTGCACGTACCTGACTGGCATGACACTTTACTGGATGTTAAATTAACTTTGCATTTGGTAATGTGAAATGGAACCAACACTTGTCTGTTTTCTGAAAGTTTGTGGCCAATTTCAAAGTGGCTCAGAGAAGAAATGTAAATTACAGAGCTTCAAGTAAGCCTGAATTTGAAAAGCACTTGTGTGTATCACAGAGCATAGCCTCAAATGAGAGGAGAGTAGCAAAAATGCACACTGAAATGCACATTTTAAAAATTGACTGTCCCTGTATTTCACCAGCTCTCAAATTTTCTATCCAAAGAGGAAATTTTTAAGGATAACTACTTCTCTCAAGATAAGCCTTCCTATACCTTTTGCACAACTGTATGAAATTTGCAAAAGTTTCACTGGCTAAGAGGGTCCTTAAAGCAAAGTATGAGGCTCTAAAGAACCTCCGAGTGAGAATGTCTGGCCAGAAAGAAACATGATATATATGACTTGAGTGTGAAAGTCCCAAGTTCAAATCTCTGCTCTGACTGACAAAGAAATTGGACTTCACAATCCCCAGAAGAGACCAACATATTGTAATGGCTGGTACTGGGTGGGATCTCTCACTCTCATTTGGAACTGTCCTCCATGTATAAATACTCACTGGGTGAGAATCTCCTCTGTATGACCCACCGGGTATGGCTTAACATGAAATGATTTGTATGGAGTGGAAATGCTCCAGCAGAAGATCCGTGCCCCAGGTGAGAACAGCCAGTGGCCTGGAGGTTTGCTTGAGTTTTCACATTTAGATATGTTTAAAGACTTGAACATTGTTCTCTTATGTGCCAGGTAAGTGTCCTGTTTGCATGGTGGTGACTGTTCTGGTGGGGCATTGGTTATTTAAACTTTGTACTGGAAGAGTTGCATGAAACTACTTGATAAATGTCTTCAGGCTCAGTCTACCTAAGCTCTTGTGAAGCTACTTCTTGCTTATGTTATTTTAACTTTGCCCATAATCTGTGCACGTGAGTGAAATTGATGTAAATATTGATTAATCTGATTTTTAAAGCCTGATCTTAGGAAAACATCAGCCACTGGGTTAAGGATGCATATTGACTTTAACCTGATCAAATTAAAATAATTTGAGCATTTGTATTTACGAACATGGGGAGAGCTTACAGGATTGCTTGTTCCCCTGAGGGTGTGTTTGTGCCAATTCACCTTTGAATTATTCAATTAGGAATAATTCTGAGATTTAAAAATGTGCTTCCCTGGTATAAAGTAGTACAGAGGTTAATTCTTTTACTCTTTTCTATATAATCAGAAAAAACTGATGAGAGTTTTCAATCTCGTGCTTGCTACTTGCTGGAAAAACCTTTATTTAAAAGAAGCTGCTACTGGTATGTTTTTCCCAGTAGAGACAATTATCTATTGCAATTTATCAGGAAAAATGAGATGCAAAGTGACATGTAGCTGATATTGTTCAGTTCTGAAAGTGACATTAAAAAGCATTACTAGTTCTACTTATGAATGACCTTGTAAGCAATAAGCTTCATCACTATGTAATTATTGCACAAGAGAAGTGTTCAACTTAAAATTTTGTCTCAATTGCCTTTTGATCAGCTCTTTACATGTGTGAAAATTTCTGAACGCTGTTTGATTAATAACCTTTCGGAGTAAAGCCATTTGTAGAATACACACATTTAATCTAATGTTTTGCCATTTTACAATTAGCATTAAGAGTACTGAAAGTCTATGTGTTGGAATGCTGAAGTTGCCTTACTAAAATAGGAAAACTCTCAAAGAAAAGTCACTTTAACTTCAGAGCTAGATAACTCAAATCTTTGACATAACTATCAGGAGTGCATTTAAATAGCTGTGCCTGGAGGTGCCTGTGTGTGGTGACTTGGACAGGATCACACATTCTCTTCTCTTTTAGGATTTGAGGTAGCACCCATCGTGTCCCATAGCACCACAGTGTCTATGGTTTGAAGTTTCTTTTGACTCTTCCTTTTAAAAGTGTAGCTTAAACCTTTTCTGCATGATGAAAATATTAGATCCTCTTCTGCCTAACAATAATTTTAAATTACTGAGATGCTTCAATGAGCTGCCTTTTTTTTTTTTTAAACCAGAGCTGAATTTTAGAATGTATTATAGTCTGTAAACATCGGCATATGAAGTACCCTGATTCATTAACTGGCATATCTGAACCCCCCCAAAAATGAAGGGGGGCACCCACACCATATCATATATGCCAAATAGTAATTTCTTATAACCACAGAATAAAATCAAGCAGTAAATCCTCTTATACCTGTAAATATTTCCTTACTGCACAAATAAAATGGTGAGAATTGTAGAAGTTAATAACCTTCATGCTGAACTAGGGGAGAGAAGATAGTTTATAATGGTAACCTTGTAGTGCTGTTAGTTTGTAAGAATAGAACTGAATAACTGATGTGTTTTATCTTCGTTGCCTGTGTCTCCCTCCCAAAGCACTCACATTCCTGTTTCTGAGTCTGAAGAAGACTTCACAAAATAATTACATACAATATTAAACAGTGCTGTTATGGGAAGAGAAGGGGTCGTGCTGGAAATTTCCAAGAGGCAGAAAGAGAGTAAGGGTAGCCTTGCCTTTTAAAAGGTTCTAACCTAAGCACAGAGAAGAGTGCCCATCGATCTCACTCGCAGTGTCTTTGCACAGTTCTGACATGCGCTTCAAATCTGTGGCACTCAGTACATAGAAACGTGATCAGCTAGAAGACATCATTTCAAAGGCACAAAACCAAGAAGTGTGATATGCTGGGACATTCTCCAGCCAGCCAGGAGTAACCATAAACTGTTAGTAATTCATGTTTATTTGTGTGCCTTCAGTGGAATGTCTTGGCCAGCTTTGCAGGCAGGTGTGGATGGCAGCACAGCAGACACGCTGGGATTGCTCTGCGGGGTCTGTGGGTTTAAGCTTCCATGGCTGCCAGGGCAAATGATTTCAAGTGATAAACTCACCTTTTTAAAAACTGATGCAATTATGGATAGCTTCTTCTAAGTATAATGGAAGTGTCCCTCAAAGACACACTGTTTCATGTGTTCTTATAACAGGCAGATGTAATTTACTATAAAATGCATCCACAGAGCCATAGAGACATGGGTGAAACTGGAGAATTTCTTGGACCTGGCACTTTTTATCTCTTTGTGCATGATGTTTATCCTTCAGGTGACTTAGTGTTAATTGTTAGAAAGTGGTGCTTGACAAGAAAATCCAAAAAAATTATCAATGCTGTGTTCTTTAATCTTCCTCTTTTTGTTCTCCTTTATAATTTTTCTTCTTGCACTGTATGGTTCTTTTTCTGAGAGCTGCCAGTTTTGCCTTCAAATTCTTGTTTATGCTTGACTTTACGATGGAGACATTCAGCCTCATGACTAATAAGCTCATTAAGCCTAGTCTGCATCAGTCTAAACTACTTTGACTTTAAGCCATGGAGATGCCTTTTATGAAGGGCTCTCCAATCCCACAGCTTGTGCCTTTAGAGCCTTAATTTTTGCCAATTTTCTGTGTGGTTTCTTTCATCTACTTGAGAGGCAATTATCTGCCTTCTTCCAGGAGACATTTGGAGCCTTCTGACAGGTGAAGGGAAGTATTTCTTTGTTGCAGTTTTGATCCTGGAATTTCAACAGATGATGATAAATGTAATTAAAAGTGATTCAATTAGTCTGCTGTGCTGGCCTCATGGACTCAGAATAAAGGCTAGTATTAGGTAGGCAGAGGAACAGACTTAGTGCTTGGGTTTGTTTGGTGAGATTTTTTTTTTTAGGTTGTTTACTCAGTAGGGAAAATCAGATGTATTCATGTATTCAGAGCTGGCTACTGCTTCATCCTGTTTACAGCTCTCTTATGTAAATGAAGAACAGTATTTTAGCTGGAGGTGGTTCCACATGGTTACACCAAATGTGTTTCTTAACTGCCCCAAACCTACCAAGAAACTGGTGGGGGACTTGATTTTTTTCCCCTGCCCTTAGCTGTAGGGAAGTGTTAAAATTTGTATTACATGTAAATACACACACCCACTTGCTTATGAGTGGTATTTTTATCAATACACACTTCTTTCCTAGTCTTGACATATTACTAGGCACAAAAGATGCAAATAAATGAAATTACTGCTTAATTTTCTAGCTTTTCCATAGGATTCAGATTACTACCTTTGTTTAATAAGAGATTTGTGACACTGTGTGCCTTATTAATGCTGACTTGTATTCCAGTTAGATTTTTGCATAAATTTATCATTGATATAGGTCTATTATAGACTAACTTGTTACACCAAAAGTTCAGGTGTACATTAGAGTTTAGGACACACCATCATCTCGCACCATAGGCTGCAAAGCCCTCCATAGGTTTTCACTGGTCTCTCTGGAGAGTTTTCCATGTTGTCATAGCCTGAAATTGTCCAGATTGTCCCAAAAACTGCCTTTCCTCTATTTCAGTCTTTTCATAAATTTACTCTGTAAAAAAAAAAATAATAAAAAAATCCAAAACAAATGAAAAGAGAACTCAAAAAAGACTGTGAAAAGTTGACTTGTAGCCTTAGAACAAGGGCTCTCAAACTTTTTAGGCGGCGGGCCGTTTTCACTTCCCACAGACTGCTCGCGGGCCGGATTGTATGCGAGAGGCGCCCCCTGGAGGCAGGCGGAGAACGAGGCGCGGATTAAGTCATGGCGGTGGGGAAGGCGGGCGCGGGCCGGGTTCGGGAGCTTCGGGGGCCGGTTCTGGCCCCCGGGCCGTAGTTTGAGGATGCCTGCTGTAGACCATGATGAAGTCTCCCCTCAGTCTCTTTGTCTCCAGGCTGAACAAATCAAGTGACCTCAGCCACTCCTTGTGTGGGCCTTCTTCAAATGCTCTCTAATAACTTTATATATTTCTTATATTGTGGTGCCCAAAACTGCACACAGTACTCAAGGTGGGGCTGCACCAATGCAGAGTAGAGCAGGACAATCCCCTCCCTTGACTGGCTGGTGAGGCTGTGTTGATGCCCCTCAGGACACATTTGGTCCTCCTGGCTGCCAGGGCACACTGCTGACTCATATTCAACTTGCCATTGACCAGGACACCCTTCCAGCATCTAATTTCCTAGTCTGTACATACATCCAGGGTTGCCCCATCCTAGGTGCAGAATCTGGTACTTGCCCTTATTGAACTTCACATGGCTGGTGATTGCCCAGCCCTCTAATTTGTCTAGATCTCTCTGAAGGACCTCTCTGCCTTCGAGGGAGTCAACAGCTCCTCCCAATTTAGTGCTGTCAGCAAACTTAGTATCCCTTCCAGTCCTGCATCCAAGTCATTTATGAAGATGCTGAAGAGCACAGGGCCTAAGATGGAGCCCTGTGGAACCCCACTAAGGGACCAGTTGCCAGCTTAATGTAACCCCATTTACTATAATCCTTTGTGCCCAACCCATAAGCCAATTGCTCACCCACCGCATGATGTGTTTATCCAGCTGTGTGCTGGATATTTTATCCAGAAGGATTCTGTGAGAGACAGTCTCAAAAGCTTTACTGAAATCCAAAAAGATTACATCAACTGGCTTCCCTTGATCAACTAGGTGGGTTAACTTGTCATAAAAGGAAATCAGGTTTGATAAGCAGGACTTTCTTCTCATGAAGCCATGCTGGCTGTGACCAATGTCTGCGTTGCTCTCTAGGTGTTTTTCAATACCTCCCAAAATAGTCTTCTCCATTTTACCAGCCACTGAAGTGAGACTGACAGTGCTGTAGCTTCCAGGGTCATCCTTCTTGCCCTTTTTGAAAACTGGGACAATGTTAGCTTCTAATCAATCTCCAGAATCTCAAGACCTTTCAAAAATTATTGAGACATCAGCCAGCTCTTTGAGTACTCCGTGATGAATCCCATCAGCCCCCATACTTATAAATATCCAGGTGGAACATCAGATCCTGCACGAGTTCAGGATGAACTGGGAGTTTATTATCTTCACAGTCATGGTCCTCCAGCTCAGGGCACTGATGTTGAAGACCAAAGCAAAGGAACGATTAAACATCTCTGCCTTGTTTGTGAGGTGACTGTCCTCACCAAGTAATGGGCTGATGTTATTTCTGCACTGTCTTTTGCTAATAATGTATTTTAAAAAGCCTTTTTTATTACCCCCCATGTTTCTGCCCAGCTTCAGCTCCAGTTGAGCTTTGGCCACACAAATTTTCTCCCTACAGTGGTGAGCAGCATCTCTGTATTACTCCCATGTCACACGACCTTGCTTCCACTTGGTATACACCTTCTTTTTTTGCCTTAGCCCCAGAAGAAGATCCCTGCTCAGCCAAGCCGGCGTTCTGCCTCATCTGCTTGACTTCTGGCATTTAGGAATTGCCTGTTCCTGTGCCCTTAGGAGGTGGTGCTTGAAAAGTGACCAGCACTGATGGACCCCAACACCTGCAAAAGCATTTTCCCAGGGGACCTTGCTAGCTAGTTCCCTGAGCAGCCTGAAGTCTGCTCTCCTCATGTCCAGGGTTGAAGTTTTGCTGGCACTTTTCCTTCTGTCAACAGAGATTTTAAACTTGACTGCTTCATGGTCACTGTGGACAAGGCAGCCACCAATCTTCACTTCACTCACGAGGCACTGTTTACAAGCAACAAATCAAGGCGGTCACTTTTCTTAGTTGGCTCATTTTGTACCAGTACCATGAAGTTAACATCCAGGTGTTTTAGGAGTCTTCTGGACCTGTTTGTACCAGCTGTGTGATATTCCCAGTCATCATCTGGAAAGCTGAAGTCCCCCACAAGGACAAGGACAGCTGATTTAGAGATGTCCCTTAGTTCCTTGAAGAATAATTAATCTGTGTCATCATCCTGGCTAGGAGGTCTGTAGTAGACTCCCGCAATGACATCTGCATTGTTTGTTTGCCCCTTAATCCTTACCCAGAGGCTCTCAACTGTGCCACTGCCAACTGTAAGCTCCATACATTCCAGCCCCTCCATTGCATACAGCATCAACCCCCCACCTCGCCTGCCCTGCCTGTCCCTCCTGAAGAGCATGTAACCGTCCAACAGGGCACTCCAGTCACAGGTCTCATCCCACCAGGTTTCACTTATGCCAATGATGTCAAATCTTTGGCACTGGGCAAAAACTTTGAGCTCCTCTTGAATGTTCCTCATGCTGCATGCATTGGTAAAGAAACATTTCAAGTATGGTTCACTGTAGCCAACACCTCATGGAGAAGACTGAAGGATCTCACTAGCACTCAATTCCTCAAGTTTTTGCACACCATCCCAATGCTTATCATTGGCCAGACTGGTTTTGTCCCTTTCCCCCTTCCAATCTAGTTTACAGCTCTATTAATCAGCCCTGCTAACTCCTTCTCAAAACCCTTCTTCCCCCTCTGAGAAAGGTGTATCCCATCAGGTGTCAGTAGTCTTGGAGTATAGATCATCCCATGATCAAAAAACCAAAAATTCTGCTGATGACATCAGCCTCGGAGCCATGTGTTGATCTGTTGTGTCTGCCTGTTCCTTTCAATATTTTTCCCTGCTACTGGAAGGATCGAGGAAAACACAACCCATGCTTCTGATCCTTCAACCAATTGTCTGAAAGCCCTGAAATCCCTTTTCATTGCCCTTGGACTTCTCCTTGCTATTTTGTCACTGCTGACGTGAAGAACCAATAGTGGATAATAAGCAGAGGGCCATACCAGACTAGACAGTTTTCTAGTAATATCCCTAACCTGAGACCCAGGGAGGCATCAGAGTTCCCTATGGGTTTGGTCCAGTCAGCATATCGGGCCCTCTGTTCCCCTCAGAAGGGAGATGCCTTTGACAACGACTCTTCTTTTTTTCTTAATAGAGGCCCATCTTTGGCCTGTGGTGGGTCTGTTTCAGAACCATTTTTAACTGGCTGTGTCCAGCACAGGGACAGCCCCAGGTCTCTTCCCACAGGGAAGAGAACCTTGCTACCAGAATCTTGCCACATACACTAAATACACCAACTGAAATACTGAGGGGGAAAAAATAATCAAATACAGTTTAGTCCCTTGAGATTACTTAATATTTTTGCATCTCTTGAGTATTTTTCCCTTTGAATAGGGAGAAACAATGTCACTGGTTCTTTTGTCTATATTATTAAGCACAAATAACATCACTTTGTTAAACATCTGTCATGGTTTTGCTTGTTCTGGGAAACTAAGCAGGAATTTTCCCTTCCCCCTGCCCACAGTGTGAAAGGGATGTTGAATAGGCAGGTTGCCTGTGGCTTGGGCCATTGACTAACACAAAAGAAGTGGCTGGCAGAACCACATTCCGAGTTGATGGCCCTCAAGATCTTGTCTGTGGGGAGGGGTGAGGACTTTTTTTTTTTTTTACTTTTACTTTCTTTTCCTCCTCTCCTGGAAAATGGGAGGGACTCCATTGTTGCAAGAGCTGGAACGGGTCCAGGTGGCAGGAGGTTGGAGGTGGCTTTGTTCTTGGCCTGACTGCCAGCTGGGAATTTGGATTTTCATCTGCAAGGAACTGTTCAGGAGGTCTGCCCTCCTCCATTTTTTTTGGCAGCAGTTCTTGTGCACATCAAAGGAGAGGGGAAGCCACACACTACATGACTCAGCCAGCAGGATAGCGTGAGTTCCCGTTGGGAAGGACCTTTTTTTTCTTTCCCTCCTTTTTCCCTTTTTTTTGGTGAGGGAGAGGGAAGACCTCCATTTTTGGCTTCTCCAGCACAGCCAGGCCCCCCCCACCCCACTGATCCAACAGCGCCCCCTGCTGACTGACTCAGAGCACTGCAGGCTCTGCATCTCCAATGATCCAACAGCGCCCCCTGCTGACTATGATTAGAATTGCACCAAAGGGCACAAACTGAACTGTTTACTTCTTTTTTTGTTTGTTTGTTTTGAAGGGGATTATTTTTGGGTATAAGATTATTGTTTGGTTGCTTTATTTGTGTTCTTTCTTTGTTCTGCCAATACACATATATCCTTTAATAAAGGGTTGTTATTTTTCCTTTTTCCTCATTTTTCTCAATTGGAGCCTCTTAATTTCGGATTTACAATTGCTTAGAGGGAGGAGTTTGGGTCTTCCTCATAACTCA